>CM070077.1:37179103-37793537 GCA_036250285.1 Pyrocoelia pectoralis | reverse complement strand
GAAACTACCGTCAGGAACGAAATCTGCTCTTCTTGGGCGCCTTCCTGGTATTCCTGACCCAGGACGCTCTCAATCATCCAAGGAGACATCAGTGCTTGTAATGGATATGCCGGCAGTTATTCATATTGTAAAACCACAGCGTGCCACAGTTTTCGGGGAATATACAAATATGAACCTACTGCCATTTACAGAAAACAAAATGACGCCTAACACCACAAGAGTAGATGCAGTCTGGGACACATATCACGATGGCAGTCTTAAATCACAGACCCGGGACAAACGAGGTGATCCTTCAGCGCGTCGAACTAGAGTGTCTGCAAAAACTGCTATACCACAGGGTCCAGAATGTGTGAAATTCTTATCAAACTCCAACAATAAACAAGACCTCCTCAGCGAGAAATTGGCCGAACTTACCACTGCTGCTTCATATCAACTGTTCACCACAAAGGATAATCCGGTGCTAAGTAACAGAACGAGTGACATATCCAAACCATACTGATATCTAAGAAGAAGCCGACACCAGAATGATGATACACTTGCAACACGCAGCTGAGCAAGGACATGCCAAAGCGTACCTCCTCACAGTGGACACAGACGTGGTTGTTTTGGCCATCTATCACTTCAAACTGTTGAATATGTCAGAGTTATGGATAGGTTTTGGATCGGGAAATAGATTCCAATCCATCACATCTGTCAACAGCTTGGACCTGAACGCTATGAAGTCCTTCTGTTTTTCCATGCATTTACGGAAATAGGTAAAAGGACGGGCATGGAATGCATGGGCTGCTTATCCTGAGGTCACGGACACGTTCATTAACATCACAAATACACAGAATAGTTTCACGGTGGAATCACAGCACATGTTTCATCTCGAACGCTTTACAGTTCTGATGTACAGCCAAAAATTGTGGTGCAGATTCAGTGAATGATGCAAGAAAGTTGATGATTACACATTACACAAGGCCTAAAGTCTCTGCACTCTATATCACCAACAAAACATGCTCTGTTTCAGAATACAATCACATTTATTTGGAAGATGTCATTGTCCAAATCGCCTCATATCCCTGATTACACTAAACGGGGTTGGGAATGGAGTGACAGAACCAAAGAATGGGTACTCCACTCGCATGATACATGAATTAACAAGTATCATATCATGTTGCAAAGCTCTAATTTACGTCAGATTCTATGGTTTTGTGTCAACCATTCATGTTTCTTCATATTTTGTAATTAATAAATAACATTATTGTCTAATCTGTCATATCAAAATATGTAATGACCTTGAAATTGATTTTGAAACACAAATTAGACCTGGCAAATGGATTCCGCGCTTCCTAGAACCTACAACAAAGGGTATTACTCAAGATTTTTTGTCTAATAGAAGCCCAATATACCAATAAAGATGGCGGCCATATTGACTTTGTAGCAAACAAGACACCAGAGGTCGCGCACTAGTTGCTTGCGATGGTTTCCTAAAAGCTTAGGACCATACCAAAGGCTATACCAAATCCCAAAGACTAATGTTTTCGTGTTAATTTCTGTGTTGCACAGAAAAGACCATAAGTAGTCATAGTTTATGAAATATTTCTTATATTATTAACGAGTTCACGTATCACCGAAAGACATTAAAGAATCCTTCGATTAAGCTCTGGCGGATGGATATGTTTGAGCTGTTTTGATTGGGTTGATTCAAGGTTTATCATTATATAAACATTGGACCCGATTCAGATTAGTATTGGATACAAAACAATTAACGCCGAAAACATTGGTGAACTGAACAGTTTTACATGTGTTGTTATTCTCGATCCGCCTCTTCTCCAATTCAATCAATTGTGGAGGGATGGTAAGTGCCGAACACACTTTGATATCCCCTCAAATGGCTGATCGGATAACAATACGAAATTCGTATCCACTACTGTTAACTGATACTATTTGAAGTAAAGTATAAGACTCAAAGTGTTTGATGACGATAGATTTAAAGAAAATAATCTTCTCCTCGTTCAAAAATCGACCATTTTTATCGTTGGTAAGGACGTATTGAAAATTAAAATAAAACGACTACCTCCCCTTAAGCATTTATGTATTCATGAGGTGAAGCGAAGAAGTGAAGCTGTTAGCAATGCAAACTAACAGGATATAACAATTTTACGATGATACTCGAAAACACCAGGTAAATTAACCTTATAACCTTGGTGAAACGAACAGTGATGTAAGATTGGTTAAAGTTGATTAACAAGGGAAAGGCTACATGTTTCGAAACATTCTAGTTTCATTTTCAAGCGTTATAAAGATTATCGAAGAGACATGTGGGTAGATGTAGATGAAGCTAAAAAGGTGGAAATTAACCAAACATCTGGTTATTACAAAACTCACCTTGCAGGGAAAGATGAACTAACTTAATGACATGACATCAAACTGAACTAAATCATATTAATTAACAATAAAGACCCAAAAGGATCTCACAACTTGTACTTAAATAATGAACGACATTAGTGATAAATTTAAAATGACAAGTAAAATGGACGTCAACCTGTGCGCAGACAGGTGGCGCAATCAAAAGAATAAAAGTTAAACAGCTGATCAAGGTCGCAAAACAAGTGATACAGGGTGAAGCCCCCAATAGGAACCAAATTCATAGAAATTGGTAACTAATTAAATTGTTATGTAAGTCTGTAATTTCGTTGACCAGGTCCGGATTATTTTTTTGTTTAGTAATGGCTACGGATTCAAGTACATTCATAAGGTGACCCTTATCGCAAATATGTAAAATTTCAAAATCTTTGGAATGATTGAAAGGATGACCAGAGGAGAGGATGTGGTCCGCAAAGGCTGATTTATGGTCTAGGTTGTTGGTTTTTATGGCGCGATGATGTTCCTTAAAGCGGGTAGCAAAGGAGCGGCCAGTTTGACCCAAATAAAATGACGGGCAAGAAGGACATTGGAGTTTATAAATACCAGCTTTGTCTGTGGTATTAATAACATCTTTGTTTTTTACCAAAGAGTTGCTGAGGGTGTGGGAATTGGAAAAAGAAATGGTTATATTATATTTTCTAAAAATGTTTTTGATTTTATAGGAGAGGTTGGGGATGAACAACAACGAGCGGTAGGTAGAAAGAGAGAAGTCAGACGTTAAAGGAGTTAAATGGGTATTATTGATGGACTTCAGTTTTTTATGTAAAAGGTTATGAACCAAAGGGATAGGAAAACCATTGTTGGAAGCCACTTGAAGTATAATGTTCAGTTCTTTTTGGAAATTATGATCGAGCATAGGGATCGAAGTGAGTCTGTGGATGAGGGAGTGAAGGCCAGCCATTTTGTGAGAGAACGGGTGAGAGGAGTGAAACGGGATCATCGTGTCGGTAGTCGTAGGCTTACGATAGATGCTAAATTCGATATTGTTGGAAGTTTTGGAAAGTAAAATGTCTAAAAAGGGGAGATTATTCTGATTTTCTTTTTCGAAAGTGAACTTGATAGTTGGGTGTATTTGGTTGAGAAAATTTAAAAAGGAGTCAATAAATCGATCATCACCCATATGTAAACACAGGATGTCGTCGACATATCTGCCCCAGTAAACCACGTGTTCCGTGAAGAATTGAGAGTTAGTGATGTGGGTTTTTTCTAAATGATTCATAAAGATTTCTGACATTATTGGGGATAGGTTTGAGCCCATGGCTAAACCTTCCGTTTGGGAATAAAACTTTTGGTTAAAAAGGAAGAAGTTTTGTTGAAGACATAATTTCAGGAGAGATAAGATGCAGTGAGCTTGAGTGTCGGACAAATCAGTGGAATGTAAAAGGTCCGAAATGATATTAATGCAATCTTTAGGGGGGATGCTAGGGAATAAGTTCACCACGTCAAAGGAAACCATGGAGAAATTATCGGGTAGGTTGATGGAGTTTAGTTTATTAGTCAAATCTAAGGAATTCTTAATGGAAAAATTTGGCTGAAGGAGAATTAGCGATTTTAACAAATGGTTAAGCCAGGAAGTGAGTTTGGATGCGGGAGTATTGACAAAGCTAACAACCGGGCGGATGGGAGTATTAGGTTTGTGAATTTTAGGTAAACCATACATGAGGGGAGGACGGGGGTTCATGATGAGGAGAGTTTTATATTTGCAATTTAGGGTAAGTAAAATATCACGATAGGAATATACCTGATGACGAACCTTTTTTGTGAAATTAGACATAGGATTTGAATGTAATTGAGCAAAACCAGGGGAGTCAATGAAATCACTGACCTTGTCCAGATAGTCCTGTTTGTTTAAGATTACACAGCAATTGCCTTTGTCGGCTTTGGTACAAACTAGAGGAGGGGTAGCTCCATTGAACAATTTTGATAAATTTTTTAAAACTCTAATGTCAGAACCAAACCGACCCGAGTTGGATTCGGGTTTATTTGGTTGGTTATGATGAAAGGATTTAATACCATTGGAAATTTCGGCTTTAATTAAACTCGGATCTTGAAGAGAAGTAGAGCAAATAATGGCATCACAACGATTAGCAAAGTCCATGATAACCTTCTTATTAATACGGTTAAAAGGGGGGACAAATTTTAGACCATTGTTCAATCTCCTTATCAGTGAAATTATGATTGCTAAGATTTAGTACTCTAGAGTGAAATTTATGTTGAGAAAATTTGTTAGTAGAATGAAAATGAGTAGTTTTTTGCTGAGCAAGTGAATTAAGTTTTTTAACAAGTTTATCCGCTAAATTGTTACCAAAAAATACAACGTTCTCTATGACTCTTCTAAGAATATGGTTCCATTCTAGTGGTGGAATGATGGAAGCCAGGTGTAAATGCAGTTGGTAGATAGGTAGATCAATAGCATCCCGGTGGTTGTACCATTTGGAGATTTCGTTCCGGAGCCAGGTGATGTGAGCTTTCTTGATAGCTTTTTGAGAGCAAGGGTTGTTGATGGAGGAGTGTATGTTGCGTCGGATGTAATTGGGAACAATTTTTTCTTTTAAACATGTGCTGTTAAACCAAATATACGGGTGATGATCGATTTATTGACTCTTTTTTAAATTTTCTCAACCAAATACACCCAAGTATCAAGTTCACTTTCGAAAAAGAAAATCAGAATAATCTCCCCTTTTTAGACATTCTCTTTCTACCTACCGCTCGTTGTTGTTCATCCCCAACCTCTCCTATAAAATCAAAAACATTTTTAGAAAATATAATATAACCATTTCTTTTTCCAATTCCCACACCCTCAGCAACTCTTTGGTAAAAAACAAAGATGTTATTAATACCACAGACAAAGCTGGTATTTATAAACTCCAATGTCCTTCTTGCCCGTCATTTTATTTGGGTCAAACTGGCCGCTCCTTTGCTACCCGCTTTAAGGAACATCATCGCGCCATAAAAACCAACAACCTCCTAGACCATAAATCAGCCTTTGCGGACCACATCCTCTCCTCTGGTCATCCTTTCAATCATTCCAAAGATTTTGAAATTTTACATATTTGCGATAAGGGTCACCTTATGAATGTACTTGAATCCGTAGCCATTACTAAACAAAAAAATAATCCGGACCTGGTCAACGAAATTACAGACTTACATAACAATTTAATTAGTTGCCAATTTCTATGAATTTGGTTCCTATTGGGGGCTTCACCCTGTATCACTTGTTTTGCGACCTTGATCAGCTGTTTAACTTTTATTCTTTTGATTGCGCCACCTGTCTGCGCACAGGTTGACGTCCATTTTACTTGTCATTTTAAATTTATCACTAATGTCGTTCATTATTTAAGTACAAGTTGTGAGATCCTTTTGGGTCTTTATTGTTAATTAATATGATTTAGTTCAGATTGATGTCATGTCATTAAGTTAGTTCATCTTTCCCTGCAAGGTGAGTTTTGTAATACCCAGATGTTTGGTTAATTTCCACCTTTTTAGCTTCATCTACATCTACCCACATGTCTCTTCGATAATCTTTATAACGCTTGAAAATGAAACTAGAATGTTTCGAAACATGTAGCCTTTGCCTTGTTAATCAACTTTAACCAATGTTACATCACTGTTCGTTTCACCAAGGTTATAAGGTTAATTTACCTGGTGTTTTCGAGTATCATCGTAAAATTGTTATATCCTGTTAGTTTGCATTGCTAACAGCTTCACTTCTTCGCGTCACCTCATGAATACATAAATGCTTAAGGGGAGGTAGTCGTTTTATTTTAATTTTACCTCAAACCCCCTTTGTGATATTGACCCTAAATCATGGACGTATTGAAACTTATCATGACCCTTGTGCTTTGGCCAATGCACGCCGCTTACTAGAAACGCTTTTGGAGAGAATTTCTTGAATTACATTTTCTGCGATACCAGTATTTCAAGAACAGAGGGGTTTGCATCATCTCGCCGAACTCTTATGGAAACTGAAGGAAATAACCGTAACTAAGCGGGATCTTCTGGCAGTTTTGTTCGCATTAGATAAATTTCGTGGTTTTAATGAAGGAACTCGTTGACACTCAATCAAGTGGAGACTAATAATAGACTTTCTGGAAATACCCATAGAACCTTAAGGACGTCTTTTTTGCTGTGCTAGGATAATCTTTGTGGAATATTTACGAGACACGTATCGGTAAAAGCTCTCGTGTCCAGTATTGGAAATAATACGCCATTTCCCATTTTCTTTTATTTTGTCCTACTGGTATTTAGACCATTCTTATTTTATTCCAATCTACTACTAGCTACATTTTCCTTTTTATAGATCAAAGGAAGATCTGATGGTACGACCGCAAATTCACCAATATTTTATAAAACTGTTTCCTCTAAGAATTACCATAAGGAAGTCATCAAAAACTAGGTAGACTTACAATCTTGTGAGCGGTTAAACTGGTAAAAATACATAGTGACCGGAATCAAGACTAACTTGAAATGAAATGGTAATGGCAACGTCCATTCTCAGAGAACCGGTATGAACTATTGAAATTTTGCTATAAAACGTTTATCAGTTCTAATTATGATGTGAAGTGATAAATAGTCATCATTTCGATAGTTAATAATATTATTTTAAAATGAAAAATTGTCGATTTCCAGACGACTAACATTAATAAATAGCTAGTACCTACAGGGAGAGGGGGGTTATTAATGATATCACTCCTTTATTTAGTATTACTATGGATTATTGTTAATTAAAATAAATAGTTATAATAATTCTTATTTATTATAAATATAAAGACTGACAAGCTTAAAAAAATAGCCAACAAATGACCAATAAACGATTACTTATTACAAAAATGCAAATTTCGAAAATTAGGACCTAACTCCACATCCATAGGTCCAAAAAATAACTGTTTGAAAAATCGTATTGCGCTAGGAAGGCATTAATTATCAATTATGTAACGTAAAGTTTATTCAAGCAACTATCTACATAAAAAATAGCTATGATGGTTTACAATTGGTGATCGTCACGAACATCGCAAAATGAAATGATTTAAAAGAGCTTATAATTATAATGTAATTTAATATTTCATTAGTGATCATAACACGAAAGCAGAAAGACGCATTGTAGTACAAAGAAATTCTTCGGTAGCAAGATAAAAAGTATTTGATACTTGTAATTTGGTCCTTCGATGCCGAAAGCAAGACATTAATCAGACAAAAATGCTATCAAGACACCAAATGAGAAGAAAAAGATGATATTAATTTAAAGAGCACTTAAACTATAAAGTACAAAGCACTCTTTTTACGTACCTGCCTTCATATTTATCGGTTTCATCTTTCCTTGTTTTATTTAAGAACCTATTTACGTTTCCACCCTCACCAATTTACAAGTTTATTTTTAGAATTCCGTTTTAACAAATGATTTCAAACACTCATACCTGTTATTCAGAAAAATAAAGTTCACTTTAATGAAAACGTAGAATTTTCAATAAAAGAAAATTCCGTGTATTTAATTCCCACGTATTTCATTTTAGTGGATCAAGCGAATTTAAATGAAATTAGTATTATCTCTAATTTTGTAATTAAATTGCTATAATAACAGAAGCAAAAGTGTTGTTCATTCAGCAGTAACGTAGTAGATTTTAAGCTTAATGAATCTGATTAATAAATATGAAACTTTTTAACAATAACTTTTAATACAAAACAAAATTCCTTCAATGTAAAATACAGACTCTTTTACTAAGTGGTTTTGTAATAGTATATTAAACAACTAGTTTCATAAGTCGTACATTGCAGCACGCGTCCAAAATTGAAAAACGAGCCGCCTAGCGGCGAGTTTTTCAATGGACAAGTTTTGTTTTTTTTGTAAATATATCTGCCAGCTGATTTTTGGAGTTAATGTATACCAAATTCACAGTCTTGTTCACATGCTCTTTGATAAACTTTCGTTTTACATTGATGAAGGTGAGGTGTTTATTAACATTAACATTACTCGACGTATCCAACTAAACAAAGTTACGCAGCGCGATTGAAGAGATGATGCGCAGGACATATGCGCAAAAGTTCATCCGATTTTTGCGCCGGTTTTTATTTCGCGACCGATCAGGCCTTGAAAAAAAATAGCCCCTGTAGAAAACTGTTTTGATGTTAATATAAAGACTCTGACCAATCTTCAAACCATAATGCTACACAGATCACAAACCTTGATGCCCTTCCACTTCAGGTGGCTGGTAACGCTAAGTTCAATCTAGTGGCTTAGCGTTGGTGCCACACAGTTCATTAGATACCACCACAGATAGCATAGGCTAAAGCATACCCTAAGCCCACAGCCTTTCTAGAACCTCTCCTGCGCTAATTAGTGTCATCCAGTGAACCCCTCATAAGTATTGTTTCATAATTGCCATATACCTTTCTCACGTAACCCCTTCGTGGTACCTGTTGCATTGTTCTTACAACGCTCATCCTTGTCGTAGCAGATATATATTCAGAGCTGTAATTCCCACCGATCCGTGTTTGGGGAGTGTCGTTCTATGGATTTAATCACCTACCCCATTTACTTTTGCCATGTCAAGAGTACGCTCTAAATGCTTACTGCTACAATTAGGCGAGGGAAACTCGACTAGGAGCGATAACTAGGGGAAACTCTCTGTCGTCTACGTGCCCTTACTATGATGTTTTCCGCCACTCTTACTAATTCATCCTAGCTGTACCTCATTGACACGCCGGAGGGTACACTGATTCTGGAATACAGGCTGACGGGTGGATGTAGACGGACTGGTTGTTGTTGGCTGCTTTCGTTGGCGGCTATGACTTCTGACTGACTTCTGTGGGCAACAGCGTTACACTTATAAAGGATTCTGGCCGGTATCGACGCGTTGTCATTGGTCGAGCAATGGGAATCAATCGTTGCTCTTCAGTACGTAAGCGACTGTGGACCGGGATCACATGTGGTCGCCACAATATAATATATGGACTTCTAAAATGTAAGTCTAGATAAAGTAATTTTGAAAATTGAAAATAAAATGATCAAACCCATAGGTTTATAGTATTTTATAAATTTCCTTGCTGAAGCCAAACAAAGAAATTAAAAATTAATATCGTTTTAGTGGTTGTACGACTTTTTCTTTTATTGTAAGGTGGTCTCGGCTTCCAACTGTAAAAAATTAAGTGCATGAAACTGCCAGTCAACGAGTTTCTCTCACAATATTCAGTTTTCAAATGCCAAGACTGAACATAATAAAACCTCTTCGTTTATTAAAAATGTCATTGAAATATCATAAACCTACAGATTTTCATTTCACACTCTGTCATATTGTGTAGGTATACAAAGTTTTGCATCAGAATATAAATTTCCAACTTTACGTCCAAATCGGTTGACAGCTTCATGATGTCTGCACGTCATGTAGATCTAAAAACTAGAAATAATATCGTTGTGCACCGGCTTTCGTTCATATTTTATGTAGTGAATAATGTACGACACAATTTTGATTTACGAAGCAACAGTATCCGTCTCACTTATTCCAAGTAGAAAACATTACCGCCATTACTATAACGAAATGGGTCAGAAGTAACAGTAAATAACGTAAAACGATGTAAATTTTCCTAAAGTATCAAAATAATAAAGGGAAGATTGGGGTCGGCGGTATTGTATATACAAAGGTCACATTCTCCTTCTATTACACAACATTAGCAACTCGCCGTTGATTTTAATTTTGTTGAAAATTAAGGCTCTTGTTAAGCTTCACCTTTTTATACGCCGCATATGACTTTTGTGATTTTAGTTATTACATGTAATAAAGTTGTGTAATTGAGCGTGTTACTAATTAAAGCCTGTATTAAGTACTTTTCATCACGAAAGCCTCTTATCGAGTAATTACGAGCTAAACGGGGGTTCTTAAAATGAACTGTCAATTTATCGAATCGAAACGGTGGGAAAGTATTTTTTTGGGTGAAGTATTACAATTGTAATTATGCGATAAATACTTTTTTGGACCCATGATGGACATTTTATACATCCTGTTCCACTATTTTGGGAGTTGTTTATTAACTTTTGAATATAATATTTATAATAGTGCTCCTAAGCAAACATGAAAATGGGAGGTGGGGATAAAGGCGCTGACTACATTCTGGTAAAAAGATTTTGGCGGTAAATTTAAACCACCGCATTAATGATACTTTTGTCACAGAATGTACAACATACCTACTAAACTCTATAGGACGATGTTTTGCCACCATGATATTTTAAAGTTAGTTGACATATATCTCGTTTTGTTTGCTTAGGAGCATTGTATAATACGAGGCGTGTTTTTTAAGTAAGGTCCGTTTTGATGTAGACACTAGTAGTTTGGGCGTGTACCGTAACGAGCGCGTGCGTCGTATACCGGCACTGTAATACCGGCATGTCTCGGGAACAACTGTGCTTAGTTTCAGCTCTGTAGCTAACCTGTATGGTTCTGTTCTGTGCTTTCAAAATGTTTAAGACTCTTAACTCGTCCGCCGCGTGTGAGATTCGCTCAGTGATACGGCCAAACCCTGAGAAAGCTACGCAGAGCGATACAAAATAAAAGACGCGGCATGCTGACAAGGGGTATTGTCCTTCTCCATGACAATGCAAGACCTCACAATGCAGGTCATACCCTCGATTTATTGGACAGTTTTGGCTGGGAAGTTTTAGACCACCCACTCTACAGTCTTGATCTTCCGCCGAGTGATTACCATCTATTCCTCCACCTCAAATAACACCTCATCAGTGGCAATCCTTGCAATGATGATGACGACGTGAAAACGGCAGTGAACTTTTGGTTATCGTAGCAGGCGGCAAGTTTTTATGAAGAGGCTATTTTAAAATTGGTTGAGACTTTTTTGAAATAACCTTTTGTTGTGTACTTATGTTCAAACGCACCTTACTTAAGAAACACGCCTCGTAAACCCACTTGACAAATAATGTTAAAAGGACGTTTTATGACGTTATTAGAAGGTTGCATTTCGAAACATGTGTGTTAAACAGAGCATTGACGTTATAACAAGGACACTTTTAATACATTTATTTAAATTCGTTATAGCGATGATTTTGTAATGTTGAAGAATGTAACATCATAGGCTAACGTTTACAAATCGATAATTTAACTTACGTTAATGTCACGTCGACAAAGTGAATGTTACGATAACGACCCATTTATGACATTTATATGGAACCATCGATCGTCGCGATGTTTTTGTAATGTAACATGTAACATTACAGGCTTACGTTAAAATTTAACAAAACTTTTTTGCTTGGTAGGTACAACAATACGACACGAGATAGTTTATAATTGTATAATGTACAATAATAATTCTTTGTACTTACTTTATGAACAATATTTGGGAAATAACATCAGCGATGTCAAATGAAAGTAGGTACAATTCACGGATTATAAAAGTATACCGACTTATGTACCCAGTACGGCAGAGTTGGATATACACAATACATACAGATATTGGAAGTTCTCTGGTCACTGCTTGGGTGGTGACCCATTCGTTAGAACGGAACGGTGGCCGCACGAAGTGTTCTTGTCTACATCGCTCCACTACATCAGATTCCCGTAATACGCACTCTGTGTGTCTGGATAACCCCTTACGTTACACCATTACACCTTTGGGTATTATAGGGAATAGATTAGGAATGGGGATGCATTATAGATAATAATATATCAATTTAATTGCTTTTTTTTAAATTTTAGTATTGTTTGGTGGACGTTGTTCATAACACGTTTTCACAGCATCAGTATCAAACGTCGGTCGGTTTGATGACTTTTGAGAACATCAAATTAACTTTATGAGGTTACATTATATCGTTAAATATTTTCGATGTTAATAGATGTAACTGTTGGGATGTTACAAGGTAACGTTTGTGAAGGCGGACATTAGCAGTCGCTGCAACGTTTATGGCATGTCCTTGGTACTTATTTGCTAACGTTAAAAGTTACTATAAACGTTTATTTAACGCGTATGTTACACAATTTTGTCATGTGGGTGGTTGGCATGACTCTTCTTTAATTTCTGATTTTGAGTTTACAAAAATATTTTCACTGCCTATTTGTATGGGTAAGTTTGAATCAACTAATTGGCTCTACCCATGTTTGAAACCTGAAAGTGATTAGTGAAGTGCTAAGAAACAAACAGAAATAACCTTCACAGAAAAGTTATTCGTGCTTATTGTCACATGTCTCCGGATAGCGTGAGACATTTCTGATTGACAATGAGAAAGGATACAACTCTCATGGGAGATATTTACCTGAGACGTAACCTACATATTCACTGCAATGAAGTTGTATGTATGAATGAATACCATCAGAAATACTCTGTCGAAGGTCTTACTGTGAAGTTGTTCTTTGTTCGAGTTCAATGAAATTGAGTTTGACCATAGAACATATAATAAGGTATAGCAGTTCAATGCCGGAAAAAACGTGGGATAGGTTTCAAGTTACCCTACCACAAGGTGGCTGAAGTTTTGACACCTAGCAGCCCGGCAAGAAATTAAAACTACCAGGTTCAGAGATATATGTCGCAGGTTTCTTTAATTTTGCCTAACGTCAAGTATGGCTATGTTGTCAAAGTGATCAGAATTTTTTTAAATGCCGCCGTTTTTGAATTCATATACAATAAACTAGACATGAAGATTGGTAAAGGCGAAAAGAATAGATCAAATATTGCAATTTGAAGAATATATCCTCTTACATGAAATGAAAACATGAGTAAAAACCTAAAATAGAGATGTTTAAACCTACTGAAAAAAGTTGTGTCTGAAAATTTTTTACAATGAATAAACAAGCAGTAAAATATATATAGTACGGCTTGACACTTCAAAAGCGTGTTAGAGCTTGGCACGGTCATATGAAAAGAATAAGAATAGACGATAGACTACCAAAACAGGTGGACAGGGAAATAGAAGGTAGACTGGAAAAAGCAATAGAAAGAAGAGAACTAAGAGAAAATGTGTGGTTAGACATGAAACATTAATGATGTCTAGGATGTGATAAATGATCGATGTTGCACTGTACAAGAGTCGCTATATATTGACTATATAGTGACCACAAGATACACATTGTCGTCAGTGAGTAGTCTCGATTTTGAGAGTCAAGGAAATAGGTAGAGGACGCAAAAATTCAACATTTTTTGGGAATCGCCACAAAGTCTTTAAGTGTAATATGTTATCGTAACATATCACCCATTGGGCGTGCATCGGACTGATTTAACACGCCTAGTGCACTAGCACTATCTTCGTCTGAGGATTCAGCAATATTGGAATGATATACTACAGGCAAATATTGATAACATGGTTGACAACCATGCCACGCCGGTGCCGTCAAAGGGGCGTATAGCAAATCGTGGCGGAGCAACTAATTTTTGAAGAAACCTTTTTTATTTCTATTCGTGCATAGGACATCACAAGTGTTTACGTAAATCTTACCACATTATTTACAATTACTATCTGTGTAGTAGAGGAGATTGTTATCTAGTAGTCAGAACGCTAGATTACCCGTGTTCAATTCCCAGTTTGGCCAAAACAATTTTCACCCTTTTGGATTGATTTAGTTTCCATAAATGAGTACTAGAGGTTTACCTCTGGGGTTAATAATAATTGCCACTCTGTCTTCCGGAAATTCTTAGGATATGTCCGGGTAAAAGTTATGAATCTAGGAAAAAAACCCGGAAAAAGACCCCGGAAAAAAACCCGATAAAAAACCCCGGAAAAAGCCCCTAGGAAAAAAAAACCCCGGAAATAAAACCACGACAAATAATTATAGATGGCTGTGAATAAATTTTGTTGTTGATGAAGATTGTCATATGCGCCGAATGAAACATAAACGTTGAATAAATGATATAATAACATATACCTACTATAGCTTTATACTGCATTACATTTCACATCAATACTACAAAATCATACATAATATATACTACCTAAGGTATCAAAGAATGAAAAAGTATCAATTAAAAAAAATATACTAAACCTGCAAATAACCTAGGCGCTTTAGTGGCAATCTACGTTGAAGTTTGGCATTACTTTTATTTTCAAACTTTGTATATTTATATATTTATTCACAGCCATCTATAATTATTTTTCGGGGGTTTTTCTTCCGGTTTTTTTTTCTGGGGGTCTTTTCCGGGGTTTTTTTCCGGTTTTCTTTTTCAGGTTTTTTTTTTCCGACATCGAAAAGTTATAAGTGGCTCTAACACACTTAATAAATTTACATAGATGACAACCATTGTGGTGGGTTCTCTATCGTGCTACTGACAAATAAGAAATCCATTTTTAGGATAGCTTATGCTTTAATACTACACTTAATTACCAATTTAGCAATAATAATAATTGCTAATATTAACAGCAGTTAATATATTGAATTTCCAGTAACAATTCTTCTTGAGAAAATATTACGCATGTAAAAGCAACTTATGAAACAAATAACAAAATATATTTGGCGTAGATTCGAAATAAGCCGTAAAGAACCTACGATTTTATTTAGGAAAAGTTACATGTACAAGTTTTACAATATTTTCCAACATATGAGGGGTTAAGTGCAAACAGACGTCATGAATACAGTCCCCTTGATAAATTTTGGAAAAGCAGAATGTTACCCTTCCGTCACGTTTGCTTCCAATCACACACATTATGCGTTTATTAACCCATGCCGTTTTCATCCAAACTTCGTTTACATTTTCAACCGATATTATGTTCTATTACTTCCACAATTATATAGCTTAATTTCCATAATAATATAGCATTAATTAACTATTGATGTTATCAGAACCCTAAAACCACTTCACCGTTGCCAATAATTGAATATTAATGAGGAATTTCCTCATTTATATGAATTGTAGTATAATTAGTTTAAGTGGATATGTTACAATTAGGTACTATCTATAGTCAACGAGGAATGCATTAAGAAGAATTTTAAACAAACCAAACATAATTCCCACACACCGAGGATATTATCAATAAATCACTAGTTTTTGCGTATTACAGTTCTTTTTATAGGTTTTGAGAAAATAAAACAGCCTTTTATCGCTAGTTCTCCCTTTTTTGCTAAGTCGGCAAAAGCATATTGCTGTAATAACATTCTTAATAATTTCCATATTTTGGTGGAAAATCTGGAAGTCGAATATTGATGAGGGTTATTGCAATAAAAAAAAAACAATGTGTCGATTTACAACCTTTCTACACGAGAAACAATTCATTAATCTTTCTCTCTGTGAAAATAAGGAAAGTTTTCCAAGTTTAGATCAACACGGCATTTTTTGTCGTTTATCTTACAAACTTTCTTTTCATAAGCCAAAATAAATTTCATTTGTAAACAAATTCCACTTGAAGCATGACTAAAATTAAGCATTCGTAACTTTAATTAAATTCGGCGTTGTCACTAGTGGCTGAGATATTCAATACCAAAAAAAAACCTCAACTTTAAGCCACGCTTGTAAGGGGGTGTGAGTGTGCAGTTTAATGTTACCAACAGTATAACAAACTTTCGAAATTTGAATTGCAAATTTTGTTATTAAGACCTACTATTTGACATGCGCTCCTAAAATGTGTATTCGTAATTAATAATTTGCAACGCTTTGGTGATCTAATAAATCATGTAAAATATACCAATCTCCTTTCAAATAAAATTGGTACCTATCTAATACAGGTCAGTAGATTTAATGGAATAATTTTTTGGTTTTTTACATAAATTTGGCGAAACGGATTAAATTACTAATCGACTGTGTCACTTTTATGCTTTTCCAATCGTACATTTTGATTAGGTATATAAATTTGCAAAATAGTAATCGCGAACCATGGAAAAGAAGAGCAGATGCAGGAAACGCTCCTTCGATTACTCGATCACCACAGAAATCTCTTATACAAATACTGCTCGGAAACCCACATCTCAAAAGATAGCGTCTATCGTATCATGAAGCGTCTGCACTGGAAATGTGACATTACAACACTAATCCATGCACTCAACGAAGACGATCCTGGGAGGGGGGGGGGTCAATTCTGGCAAAATGTGCAGAAGACGCAAGGTTTTCACATAAAATTATGTGGAGCGATGAGGCATCCTTTAACCCAAATAATACTAGCGTCCTTTTAAAAGGACGGTAAACATAGTTCCGTATTAGTTGGTTTATCATTAATGCCCAAAATGTCACTTATGGTTTTGCAATGGAAATACGACAGTTATACTAGCACGTGTATAGTATAAGTGCTTAGCTACAAGTTCGGTGGAATTTTGTCACAAAAATAGCGTGTTTTTATTGTGTCTTATTTTAGACTTTGTCATGGATAACTGGAAGTAAGTACCGAGATAGGAGTAATAAGTTTTTTTGACAATATATGTTTTCATTGTTATTACAATTGATTGTACTTATAACCTAATATGTTAGAAAACAAAAATAATTATTCAGCTGTGCTCTGTAACGCGACATATTTTACCGTCCTTTTAAAAGGACGATAGTAATTTGGGTAACTAACTGATCCCAACTAAATTTGTTTTTATTGGATCCAAAAATTAGTTGCAATGATAAGTAAAATGTAGACTATAATAATAATATTAATAGTAATAATAAATAAAACAATAATAACTAAATAAATAAACAAATATAATACATAATGTGACTTCTGTAGGATTTTTTTTATATAACAAAAATTTGATCACTAATTTCAGTCGAAACAAACCTCAAAGCCTGCACGAGCTTGTATCAATAGCCAGGGGCGCACCCAGGTTTTTGTTTCGGGGTGGGGGGGTTCAAAAATATTTGAGGAAAAGTTAAGCGGACTATCTAACTTCATCGAAGAAACAAAGTGGTGCGTGGTGCGTATCCAACCACTCTTATGTATACCTACACTACCTACGGTACAGCAATATTGCTAAATTTTGAAGGCGAAGGTATTTGTCGGCAAAATAACTTCATTGATCAAAATTGGGGGGGGGGGGGGTTGAACCCCCAAAACTCCCCCCTTGGGTGCGCCACTGTCAATAGCTAGTAACGCAAGTTCCTCTGAACCGATTCGTCAAGTCAAACGATACTCCCAAAAAGAAAAGAAGAGCATACTTATCGATCAACCGGACATGATAAAAACCTACAACTCTAATATGGGAGGAGTTGATCGCTCGGACCAAAACATTGGGCTTTATAGAGTATCAATCCGAGGCAAGAAATGGTACTTTCCTATTATATCTCACTGCGTTGATATGGCAATTCAAAATGCCTGGCAAATTCATAGACTACAAGGGGGGGAAATGAATGGACTAAATTTTAGGAGGGCAGTTGCAACAAATATTTTGGAAACACACAAGAGAACACCTAAAAGAGGGCGTCCTAGATTATCTAATAATGCACATGCTTATTGCAGATATGATAGAATCGACCATCTAATCATAATTATATCAAGAGAAACAAACAAAATGTGGCTACTGTCACAAAAAAGTGCAATTTAGATGCCAAAAATGTGATATTGGCCTTCATCCCTAAGAATGTTTTAAGGATTATCATACTGAATAAGATAAATTTTGTAATTTTATATTTGTTATCAAAATACATATTTCAGTCTATAACAAATAAAAATAATAATAATCATCTATGCGATATATACACTTGTAACCTAAATTACTAGCGACCTTTTAAAAGGATGTAAGTTTAATTCGATAATTTGGTATCAAATATATATTTTTTTAATAAACAATAGTAAATTCAGTTAATTTAAACTACAATAAACAAGTTATGTGAATAAATTTTTAAAAAAACAAAAAAATAAATTATTCAGTAATGTCTGGGTTAAATTAAATGACTCCATTAATCGGCATAATTGCACGTACTGGGGTGTTGTAAATCCTCTTGTAACACACGTGTAAAATTACCAGGAGCAAATATGTGGTGTGGGATATCCGGATTGGGCATCAAAGGACCATTTTTTTTAACGGAACTGTCATTGGTGAGAGTTACCTCAACTTACTTCAGGAGTTTGTCGGTCCACAAATTTCAGAGATTTTTGGTGATGACGACGAGATTTACTTACGAGCTCACCTATAATTTTTCCACACACATGGATTGGACGAAGGAGTACTATTTGAGAATCCTGCGCGTTCCCACGACCTAACGCCCATATGGACTACTTCTTGTGAGAATATCTCAAAGACAAAATTATCGCACCAAACCACTAATATCGAAATAGGAAATTGAAAGACAATGTCGCGATAGTCCTCATGACCAGTTACGTGACGTTTGCGAATCCCTTGGTGCGCGTTATCAGCGTTGTCCGGAAAATAATAGTCATCAATTTGAACATTTGCGAACATTCAATTACATTTATCTTCTGTATTCGAAGCTATTCCATTTCACTCTATATTAATAAATAATGTCATTCGAAGTGTGAGTACATTTTTTTGAGACACTATATATCCCAGCAAACACATTTATATATAAAATACATATAAATTATATAAGAGCTTTTTAGATTTATATAAAACTGGAAGAAAAATTAGAGATAGGTATTTAATGTCAGGATGTCAGCAATTTTCAAAATAATATATGTCTATTAGATGTAAATTCTTTATATTTGTAGTACATGAATTTATATACGTTTTATGTATATTTTATGTAATATTCACATAAAAAATATTAGTTGTAAAAGCGTTGCGATGACCAAATGGCAGCTACTCGAGCATAATGTAATTATTACCAATGTAAAAAATTATTTAAGCAGTTGCATACAAAAAAATAGAAAAATTGCATTTTTACGTGCAACTGTACTTTTAATTAACTTAATTCTTGCACGAACCCGTTTTTACTTGAACTGAAAGCCGACAGTTTATTATGATATTATACAGGGTGTTTAAAAAATACGTTCGAATATTTGGCCCACTTATAGATCTCATCAGTACAAACAAAAAAGTCAAAATAAACATAAGTCCAAAAATCAGCCGTTTCCTAATTACAGCCTGTTTTTCAAATTAAAATAATTGTATGGCAAAGCCATTTTTTTTTTTTTGCATTTGGGGGTATTTAAAGACATTAGTTTATTCAAATCCTGTGAATAATTTAGATGAGTTGCGAGAACGAATTGAACATGCCTGCCAGACTGTTCGTATAAATCCGGGACTCTTTGAGAGAGTGCGGCGTTCACTTTTACGGAGATGTGAAATGTGTATACAAATGGAAGGAGGACATTTTGAACATCTTCTTTAAGAATCATTAATTTGTAATAATTAAAATGTATTTATACTGATATTTGTTCATGTTCTAGTAGAAACCTCGTTGAAATACTCCTACTGAGTGTAAATTATTTTAATTTGAAAAACAGGCTGTAATTAGGAAACGGCTGATTTTTGGACTTATGTTTATTTTGACTTTTTTGTTTGTACTGATGAGATCTATAAGTGGGCCAAATATTCGAACGTATTTTTTAAACACCCTGTATACTTGCTTAAAAAGTTTCCCTTAACCGGATTCGAATCGTTGCGGGTGGGCGTTGTAAATTCCGAAATCCGACATGTGTTTTCTTTGTATCCGACATTGTACCACTGCGCTAATATGAAACATTCCTTTTTTTTATTTCGTTCTTCCTCACTTTGCGCTGTTTCGCGAGTTTAAATTATGTTTGATTATATCGTTGAGTGAAGTCTTATTCAATGATTATACCTACCTTTATGTTAAAAATTACCAGGATTTAATTTATTTTATATTATTTATTTTCTATATAAATTAGACGCATTTTAGTCGATACGGATCTAATATTAAAGGTACGTGAACTACAATTTTTGGCGTTATAGAAAACCCGCGCGTGCGATTAATTATGCGGCGCAAATAGAAACGGACATTCATTTTCGACAATATAATATATGTACTTAATGATAATTTATAATTATATTTACAGAAGGCATACATAAAAAATATGTAATACTTCTTACATATAAGATTTTACATATAATGTACATAAATCTAATCATATAAATATGACAGCACATAAATTTCATGGGTAATATGTAATTATCTATATGTATATATTATATGAATTTCTGTATACAGAATATCCGTAAGTTTCTATACTATTATGTAAAATACAGAGTGGCCCAACGAAAAGGTAACAGACGGGTTTCTGGCCAGAGGGAATTTTTTTTTGGGAAACGCAAAAACACGTCAATTTTTATATCAAGGGGGACAACTTTCGCCATGATTTTCAACCTGAAGTGATTTAATCCCTTAGCGCTGGGAGAACCACCCCTAAAATTTAAATAGGGACGATGGGGCAAGTGATACGTCATTTGAAAGGTCTTCCTTTTCTGATTTCAGTGCACTAGTTTTTTTTATTTTTTTTTTATTTTGTAACCAAAAAAATTGAAGTTCCAAAATGGAAAATGAGGAAAGAGAGTAGGGTTAATTTTTTCTTGTGCTAATTAACAAAACCAGTTTATGCAAATTCAACCCTTATTTTAATAAATGTTCGAAGTGCCTGCCTTCAGCTCCATGCAATAGTACACATTTTCATTAAATCGTTCCCGTACATTTTGCAACATTTCAGGAGTGATTAGGCGGCATTCATGTACTATACGGTCACGTAACTCCTCCAAAGATTCCGGACCAGTGGAAAAAACTTTACTCTTTACATGACACCATAAAAAAAAATCTAATGGGGTGAGATCAGGAGGAACGAGTTAATCAAAATCTGTATTATTACATGGAAGCTGAAGGCAGACACTTCGAACATTTATTAAAATAAGGGTTGAATTTGCATAAAGTGGTTTTATTAATTAGCACAAGAAAAAATTAACCCTTATTTTTATTTAAAAATTTAAGGGTTGTTTACCCTGTACCCAAGGGGTGAAACAATGTTGTCAAATATCAGTAAAAGTACCTAGCTTCTCCAAGAAAAAAACAATTGACCTGTCCGAGCTTTTTTGAGTTTTTAAATGCCTCAATCTCTTTCCTCATTTTCCATTTTGGAACTTCAATTTTTTTGGTTAAAAATAAAAAATATATAAAAAAAACTAGTGCACTGAAATCAGAAAAGAAAGACCTTTCAAATGACGTATCACTTGCCCCATCATCCCTATTTAAATTTTAGGGGTTGTTCTCACAGCGCTAAGGGATGAAATCACTTCAGGTTGAAAATCATGGCGAAAGTTGTCCCCCTTGATATAAAAATTGTGTTTTTGCGTTTCCCAAAAAAAAATTCGCTCTGGCCAGAAACCCGTCTGTTACCTTTTCGTTGGGCCACCCTGTATACGTAATCTGTGACATACGGTTTATATAACTTTATTAAAGAACACTTACATGCTTGATATATAAAAAGGTATATGTAGGGGTATTTACTTCAATCTTATATATGTTGTATGTATATTTTATATGTGTGTTTGCTGGGATGCCTCGCTCCAGAATAATTTATCGGAATATTTACGTACTTTACGTCATTTGGAGGAAATTTTGATATCGGAAACACAGTAGTGAAAGTTACCATAAGATTTACATCGCGCTATGGTTTGCGACTGAAAACTGAGAGTGAGACAGACTTTAGCGGTACCTAACGGTATTTTCTCAAACATGTCATTTGACCTGTACTTTTAAAGTATTACTATAAGCCTTTTATGTTAAATTAATACGTAATTTATTGTTTTAAGACGTGCACAGGTACAATACGAACAACCCCAAACCATATAAGATTTTCTGGGATTGCGTCCACTGGATCTCCATGTGCGGCATCAGATTATTTGGCAGCCTTGTGTCCGAATGCGAACGGGCTATTGAATAACAGAGGTGTGGAGATAGGACACCACCAAATTCTAGCGATCACCCATCCTGGTGAAGGAATCGAACTCCCTCGTTCCTCAATTTATAATATGGAGAAACTACGACATCTTTGTTAATATGGAAGTGGCATCCCAACCTGACAATCATTTTAACAGATGGATTTAGAACAATGGCAGGAACAGGCACTGGCATTTACTTCAGAGCACTAAACTTCCATAACACACAACCCCTGCCCAAATTTCCGACATTCAGGCCGAACTGGTAGTAATAATATTTAGTGCCAAAGAAGTTCTGATGTATAGTACAAGGAATAAAATTATCAGAATTTTCAGTGACAGCAGGGCTACTCTGGCTGTAAGTCACTACGAAATTTACCTCTATCCTGGTTCCAGAATATCACAACGTACTGTAGTAAGCAGTAAACCACAAACTCTCACAATTAGGCGGGTTTTTCCCACTTACAGTAGCAACTGTAAACAACATAATAACTCAAGATTTTCAGTACAGAACTTGATTTTAGGCTGCCATCATCCGAGAGTGGCCTTCAAGGAACTATCTTGCAGTCTGGCACGTATGTCCACAGAGCCATCAGACGACTCTACCCAGGGATGGAGTTAATGGACTCGGATAATGTGAGACCTACGTGCACGTAGAGACAGTCCTACTGTAATCCAGTATGTTAAACTCTAACGGTTTCACAGCATCGACTATATTTGGTCACCGTGTATTCCTAAGGTAATGAACAACATGTTCAACTTTAGATTTCCATCAATCCATGCTTGCTTATTATTGACATAATCTTGTCTTTTAGTCTCGTCGGTGCTATCGGTCGAATGAATCGTTAAGCTTTAGTCGACGTGTAGTGGTTTCCGAAAAATTTACAGCAGAAGCAGTAAACTGAACAAATTTAATTAAATAGAGCAGCCAGCGTCGTGTTTCTTCTTTTCCGTTAGGAAGTTTTGTATGATACAATAATATAATTGGAGAAATGTATTACTTTTGCTATTGATGAGGAAGGTACAAGTTTGATTTCATTGGACACACCAACTATTTTAGTAGAAATTCATTCAGGTCAAACACCTCGACATAACACAAGTTGTTGCAGCTGCTGCGGTTAATGAATAGCGATAACTTTAAAAAAATCCTGTAAAGTTCCATAATTTTCTCGTTCTTCAATATCTGTCTCAGATAACCCGAAAACTATCCGTGTGGAAACACCGCTGACCTGTTATTGTCGCGACACCTTCTGCAGCTGTAGAATCTTCAAGAGTTTTGGTGACATTGTGAACATGATTTTTTTTGTAACCCACATATTTTTTTGCTCCTTATTATGTCTAGGTATTTGGAGCACCAGTAAAATTCTAATTTGGTCACTTACATCCATAGATGACCGTGGGCCCCAAAATATCTCCTTGTGTGGATTGGGTAACTTATGCTCAATAGATCTACATACATATATTTATGGTAGGTACTTACAGAGTACAGAGCTCCGGCGCCAGATCACTCTTATCCTCAGTATCGTTAGTAAATGGCTTAACGCACAAATTCTCTTAACGTAAATACTCCGATAATTATTGAAAATTGAGCAGAAAATTTTAAATACTTCTTATGGTGTATACATTTTGACTTCAGTCCGATTTCAAATATGTGTGGGAATAGAGTTATGTAACGTGTTATACAGTAAAATGTGTTCATTTCACCGATTATGTTTCTACAGAGCAATTAAACCTTATTTATTAGACTTAATTATATGGAGAAATAGATGATATACTTTGTCAGTGTCAGTATAAATTTATCTCTTTCCAAATTTTGGTTTTTGGTTTCATTTTTAAAAGATTATTATCACAGCACCTCCTTATTCTTTACATATCTGTTATAAATCTGTAAGAACTTTTTTCTTCTCTGTTCTATCTTCTAGTCAGATATAAACTCAAGTATTACTCCAGGATCTTCTTATATCCTTGATATGGTTATAATTAATCAATACAATAATCCTTCAAAAGCTATTGAAGTTGAAGTTGTTAAGGTTTCTATACTTTAACGTTATCCTGTAGCTACTAATCAGGATTCTTCGATGTCTTTGAAGCTAAAACGAAAAAGTTCAACAGATATTACTTTCCTTTGTAACCTTAACAACACAACCATATTGATTACCCTTTATTATTTGCGTAGGACATTACATCGTTATGTGTTCTTTTATCTTTCTTTGTAAATTTAAGTATAATATTGTTATTTTTAAATAAACTTATAATCCATTACTGTGAATATTTTCTGTATTGTACATTTAACTCAAATCTGCTTCGTTCAAATTTATTGTTAGTCACAAATCATTGCTGTTCAAAAACTGAAAACATTAATTTTGTTCTATGTGAAATAATAATTTAGGGTTGTCACACGCATGTTGGTAGCACTTTTTAGATGTTTTCCAATTTATACACAGTTTTTGGGAAAATTGTGTATTGTTTCAACAGTCATTCAATTTACATTCGAGTGTGCAGCTTGTTTTGACACTTAAATTAGTTGAAATTCATTTCCACCGATCCTTGCATTGGTCAGACACATTTCAGATACCTAACTTTTCTTATAAGTTTGTCGTGGATCTTAATTATCCTTGCATTATATACCGAAAGAGTAAAAAGGAAAGCTTTTGCGAGAGTTCGCCTTCTCTCGTTTAAAAAAATTTGTAAACCTCCAACGACTTGACGTTCTTAAAGTAATTTGCATCTATACTTACAAAGTTTTAGGGTACATAATTTGTAACCTATAGAATTTTTATCTTTTCTCTTTTTTTCCCCTAGATTTTATGTAAAATGAGTTTTGAAACTCAAAAGATTTATGATAGAAAGATAAAAATGTAATTCCTTTTTATTACACTTCGTTGAAATTTTCAACATTTAAAAAAACCAAATTTTCGATTTAACCGCTTCACTTTAAAGATAATTAGAAATTAATCCGCGGTTTCAGAATCCCTGCACAAAATCAAATTAAATATTGAACACCCGAGAGGAACGTTCCCGACATTATATATCTACTTGATCCCATTTGAGTGACATGACTTAAAAGTCGATAGGGAAGTTTTTCGTGCTTAATTATTTTGCATAAGAGATTTCTGAAGCTTGACGAAATAGTAAATAAAAGTGGAGGTCTTTGCCACAATTTAATTTTCCGCTTTGACATGAATATAAGGAAATCATAATCGATATCGTTGTTCAGAGAATTGAAACCGAAATCTAACTTATAAAATGGCATTTATCTCTGATTTCGGAGATTATTCGAGGCTCTTATATCCTTAAGGCATTGCTCACGAATTGCTGGATTAGAAATATCGAGCTGCAAAATTGAAGACTCTCGTTCGTGACAGTAGCTGTGATACATACTACTTAATAAAATATATTGGAAAGAAAATTAAGGAGGATCTCCTGAGATTGTTTGACCTACTTAGTATTTCTTAGTTTATCTTCTTAATTAGCGTGTGTTTGGACTGAGATTTAAATAGGAAAATCGAACTTAACTAATATTTGTAGACGAGATAACTCAAATTTGCCCGCAGCCTTTTTCGAATACCTACCATAAATTAGATAGCTTTCGATGTTCCTTAAAATCAACCAAACCTCTTAAATTGAGATGTTTTTTTCAATATGGTGGTTGCCATTGCTTTTCCCTATGCACGTGGTCTTCATCAATATACTTAAAAGTTATAAACACTTTTTGCTACAATAACACGTGCCACAATGTAGTGTTTTTTTGCTATAAAATTGTATTAAATAGAAAACAGTAATTTCACAATAGTATATTATGCAACGAGCATGTAATGATGGCTATTAATACACGAGCACGAGGTAAGTTACGACACGAGCCGAAGGCGAGTGTCGTAAATCTTGTGCGAGTGTATTAATAGCCATTACATGAGAGTTGCATACACTATTTTTTCTACGACCTGTGTTAATTAAAAAAAAATTATTATAAAATTTAATTGAACATTGTACATTTATTTATTTGAACAAAATGTAACTTATAGGTACTACTGTTTCTTATCAATATTTATATTATGTATGGTACAATTACTGAAATGAAGTTGCGGAATTGCCTCCGTGGGAAAATTATTACTAGTACTTGCAGAATTTATATTAATTGTATTCAACGTTTGATTAGTTTGTATAGAATTTAATATTTTTTCTGACACGTTTATTTTATTTTGAATGGAGTCATCTATGTAGCTCTCAGCGACGGTTGTCGACTTCCAACCCCCATGCCGTTTGAGTGTAGTAATATCGCCTCCAGCATCTACCAATATTGTTGCAGAGCTCCTTCTAAAGCAGTGACCTGTGTAGAGATGCGGATATGGGAGGTTCAGATAGGTAGCTATTGTTTTGCCCATACTGCCAAATTTATTGATGCCCACGTTTTGAACTGTGCACTTTCCATGGAAATAATTATTAAAAAAATTTTGAGTGGTACAGATTTTTGGCCGGAGATCCATGTACTTTTTACATACATCATAATATTTGCCTGTTATGGTAAACTTCCTTGTTGTTTTTGTTTTTGTGTCCCGTATCGTAACCAAAATGAGTGTTTTTAAATCACTTACATCATTAAATTTCAACGAATGCATTTCCTGTCTTCGACACGCTCCCATAATACCAAAAATTAATACTACCTACAGTAAATCAAAAAAATTATGATCAGTAACAAATTTAAATTCACTTACTTACTTTTGTCAGAAGGTAATTACTGTCCGGTGCCTCATTAATAAAGGTTTTTATTTCATTTGGTGAAAACGTTTTAGATTTCTTTCCGTTATACCCTTCTGATTTACGTTTTAATAACGCGTGCAATTTTGGATATTGTGCTATATTAATTTGGTTTTTAATATTCAGAGTAGACTTACGTATTGAGTAGCGTGTCCATAAGCTTGGCGATTTTATTTTATTTGATAGTTCTTCAAAGTAAACAATTAACACATTCTCAGAATACGAAGCAATATTGTTTTTAGTTCTCCATTCCATAAATTGATTGTAAAATTTTTCATAAATTTTTCTCGATTTTTCCGGTAACAAATTATTTGTTGCCACCATAGCCTTTTCCGTAATGTCGGGTGGTGTTGACGTTATTTCATCATTACTTTTATCACTCATTATTACAAGTTATTATTAATATATGCAATGCAAATAAAATTTTTCAACTTCTTGCAATGAACGAACAAAATTTTTGACAAATATCAACAACTCCTGTAACTATGGCGATCAAGTAAAATGCTTGACAGCTATTGGCTAATTTGACTCGTTTTATAATGAAAACCTGTATCGAAATGAATATCATTTAGATACAAGCTAAGCACACTTAATAAGTCGATTAAAGTATGGGAGTAGAAAAATATGTTTTTTTAATGTTACCCAACGTATTTCGACACTATGTGTCTTTATATTAATAATTATTATATTATATTATATTATATTATATTATATTATATTATATTATATTATATTATATTATATTATATTATATTATATTATATTATATTATATTATATTATATTATATTATATTATATTATATTATATTATATTATATTATATTATATTATATTATATTATATTATATTATATTATATTATATTATATTATATTATATTATATTATATTATATTATATTATATTATATTATATTATATTATATTATATTATATTATATTATATTATATTATATTATATTACATTATATTATATTGTCTAGAGTTTGTTACGGCAAGAATTGGATCGTAACGAAATTTAATGGGAGCGATGGCCGCAGTAGCTCAGTGCTAGTAGGCAGGTGGTCGCAGGTTAGCTATTATGAGCGAAAGAGCGTTAGAATTTGGGTAGAAAAATAGTTAAGGCCGAGTAAAGCCAAAGGCCGCCACGTAATTCTTCGAGAAAATAGGGCTGCTAATTCGAATTACGAAGGTATTAACATGTAGAGTAGTAGCGATGTCAATGCTGAAAGAGAACGGGGTAGTTTGAGCAATATATAATAAAAAAAAGAAAGAAGTTTGATGTGATTATAATGAATTAGAAGATTTCAAATAAAAAAAATGGCAGATTTATAAATACAAAAAAAAGGTTGCTTATACAAATAAATGTTAAATTCAGTAGCACAAAATACGGGATCTAAATTACTTTTAAAAAGAATCAAAATTGTAAATAAAAGATTTGAGTGACGTTATATTAGCAAACAAAAATATTGGGGAGCGATCGAAAGTTTACAAGGCAGTAATTGTAATGATAAATCGAAATTTTACCTTACTTTATCTTCACAGGACCCTTATGCATAAGTTTCCGTTGAGAAATACCTTAAACAAAAGCAAATAACACAAAAACAAAATAAACAAATGACTAGCTTGTAGTACGGGGATCGGATACCAAATATTAATTAATTCAATCTTTAAAATAGTTACGTTAATTGCAAACAAAAGAATCAAGGTAATTAGATAACAAATTAATCTTTTACAAGTGAGAATTAAATGAGCAATTGTGTAAAATTTAATAATTTAGAAAGATAAAAAAAAGTTATAGCCAAAATACTAAGGTAAAGTTACGTTAAGAGCAAATAAAGCAAATTTAAAATGTCAAAAAAAAATGTAGAATTAAAGTTAAAATTTACGTAGCGGTAAATGTAGAAAATTATAATTTATAAGCAGTAATTATTGTAGAACAGGAAATTGGTATTGATGTTTTCCACTTAACGATACAATTGTAGATTTGTTTGGCGATGTTTTATCTTCACTAGAAAAGCATGGAGTTATGTAGAAAAATAAGCGAAATTTGGTAGGTACCAGAAAGTGCTAAAAAGGGAAAGCGAAATTAGGCGACGCAGTTAGGAAAATTAAAAAAAACGTACCTGGGATATTATTCCAGCAAGTTTAAGTCACATACACCTTTCTGTGTTAAGAAACGTAAAAAATACGGTTTAGTTGATATTTCGGGAAAAGCAGAAGTTCCACAATATCACTAATTAGGTCGATAAAACATTCAAAGACGAAAATAATTTTCGATTTTTAGTAATAGCCTTTTACCTTTTTACAGAAAAGGTTTAGTAACTCGTACGAAAGCGGTTATGAAACTGAAGGTAAAAAGTACATTTTGTTTCCAAGAAAACTATTGAGAAGGGGAAAATTAGGCATTCACGCGCTTTTTGCTAATTCAACGGGGAAGAGACTATTCGCGTTATCAACTGATATGATGCAAATCCGAACAAAGCAGCATTCATTAAAATAGCACACATGCGTGAGAACAGATAGGTAGACACTAAAATTGTAGGCTTGCAGTTTCAGGTTTAAGACAAGCGAATCCATGGGAAAACCGTTTCTACAACGTAGCGATTCTTATCTATTATTATCTATATCTACAAATAATAAAACCCTAAATGGGCTTAATTCTGTTTCCAAGCATAGGTATTTTTTTTAATTTAAAATTTTTGGAATTTTTGTCTGTTCATCCGTTTTGTATGTTCCAGCAACACGCACAAACTACTGAATCGATTTTGGCGGGGTTTTTACTATAGCATTCTTTGAGGGAAGAATATAGACTTAGTTCATCTCAATCGGTTCATGAGAAGCCAAGTTATGACCATTTTTAAGTTTAAAAATACAATGTTTGCATGTGTATAGGTATAAAAATAAAATATTTTAAAAAATATATCAAAGAAACCGGGGAATCGAATCAGGCCCCCTCGTATATAATGCACCAGTCTCCTGCCCCACCAGCAACTTAAATTTTTGTCGTTTCCTGTAGGCTTTGTAAAAAATACAAATAATTCGTGTGGGAATCTCTAGCTCCCATTGGATGCGTCCCCAGTTGGTGGATAGGGGGTAATTTCGAAGAAAATACACAAAATATAATAATAATAATAATAATAATAATAATAATAATAATAATAATACTAATACCATTCAAACACAAAATGAAACACAACACTCAATCCTCCCTTCACAAATTGAAACTCTGTTGCATACACAACATAACATTATAGAAAGTCCATTACCAACACACAACACTTCAACAATCACTCATGTAACACCTCTGACTCGTTCTCATGCACTCAAACGTAAACACACAATATACTCACAGTATCAGAATTTGCAATTAACACAAAACACAAACAACACATTACCCATTCGAGTGCAACCTATGCGTCGAGCTAAACAACAAAAAACGCTTACACAATAATCATAACACTTTTTCAAAACATACATATTATGTTCATTTTTTCTTTTCTATAAAAAGTCACTAAGTCACGAATAAGTGACGCCAACGGAGAAGCCTAGGAATATAGGGTCTCTTTTTGTTATTGATGCGCGACGCTGCGTTCATGTTAATGCCTTCGCGGAAAGAGGGTCGACGGGACGTGGCTTTTACAAATTGGGATCAAATACACCGAGGCTTCTCAAACAAATACATTATCTAAAATGTGATCAGCGTTGGTTTTATCAACGTCATTTAATTTAATGAACATAATATGTGTATAGTATTTAGTATGTTCACTTTTTAACAGCAACTTCAAATTTATATTGTATAGATATATGTATTAGTAGGACTAATCGTTACTTGATTTCGATCCGTGCGATTAGTTAACCAGGCTTGGCCTGAGTATAAAATAATAATAATAATAATCCACTCGAGTGCAACCTATGCGTCGAGCTAAACAACAAAAAACGCTTACACAATAATCATAACACTTTTTCAAAACATACATATTATGTTCATTTTTTTCTTTTCTATAAAAAGTCACTAAGTCACGAATAAGTGACGCCAACGGAGAAGCCTAGGAATATAGGGTCTCTTTTTGTTATTGATGCGCGACGCTGCGTTCATGCATTGAATAACTCAAGTATTAGTTATTCAATGGTTCATGTTAATGCCTTCGCGGAAAGAGGGTCGACGGGACGTGGCTTTTACAAATTGGGATCAAATACACCGAGGCTTCTCAAACAAATACATTATCTAAAATGTGATCAGCGTTGGTTTTATCAACGTCATTTAATTTAATGAACATAATATGTGTATAGTATTTAGTATGTTCACTTTTTAACAGCAACTTCAAATTTATATTGTATAGATATATGTATTAGTAGGACTAATCGTTACTTGATTTCGATCCGTGCGATTAGTTAACCAGGCTTGGCCTGAGTATCGATAACAATCGAAGTACATATAATAATAATAATAATAATAATAATAATAATAATAATAATAATAATAATAATAATAATAATAATAATAATAATAATAAACCGCTAACGGATGGGACCAGTTCAAAGGAGTCTACCAGACGGCGTATAAAATGGACTGAGGAGATGAATCGATTCATTTTGCGTACGTACCTGGTTGTAACGAAGATAGAAACGGACAAAATGATGTATAGGGACAAGATTCACACAGCATTCACAACACAATACCCACATCTTTCACATTTAACACAACAACGCATAGCAGACCAACGCAGGGTAATTATAAAAAACACGCTTCTTTCAGTAGAAACACAAGAACAAATTAAACACGAAGTAGAAAGGTTTTTAAACATAAATAACACTATCAACACCCAACAAAACACATTAGGTACACCTAATAACAATCATCATCCACTTATGACACAGCAAAGTACATTAGATACACAAGATAACGATGTAGATAATAACTCCCAACACTCACATGAAACACTTAAATTAAAAATTCAAACAGAATTTGATACTGCACTTACAGAATTCACAAACATAGATCCATCACAAAGATATAGAATACCGAAACAAAAAGACACTAACAAGTTACACAAAATCACTCAAATATTAAACACCGATATTTTACCCAATTATATTACAAACAACATATCACTACATCAATTACACCTAATTGTGTACTGCGGTGCTGTTGCAGCTTCAAGGTGTAACGGCTCCAAGGTCATAATATCAACACAACACCACATCACAAAGAAAACAACACTTCCGGCCTGGGAGAAGCGTCTAATGAATCGTGTAGATGAAATTAGACGTGATTTAGGTCGAATTACACAATACATACAAGGCACAACCTCTTCCAAACTAACACGCCAGGTACACAACATCATTAGAAAACTAAACACACACAGTTCACGAGAACCAAACACGAATTACAATGAACACAAAGATACACTCACACAAAAACTTTCAGTATACACAAACAGATTGAGACGGTATAGGGAAGCGGCAAATAGAAAACGTCATAACACACAATTTAAATACAACGAAAAATTATTTTATAGATCACTAACACAACAAAACACTCAACAAAAATACTCATTACCCACATTAGAATCTCTAGAGCACTACTGGTCCGATTTGTGGTCCAAAAACATTGAACATAATATACATGCACCCTGGATCATTTCGGAAAGTACACGTACACAGCACATAATACCAATGCATAATACACAAATCACTTTAGAAGATATCACCAACTCCATCAATCACCTACACAACTGGAAAAGTCCAGGCATAGATAACATTCATAATTTTTGGTGGAAATATTTCACCTGTACACATATACACCTCGCACAATACTTCACAACAATATTAGATGCACCACACACTACACCACCATTCTTCACACAGGGAATCACTTATATGCTTCCAAAAGATAACAATACATACGATGCCTCTAAATATAGACCCATTACATGCCTTCCCACTATACAGGGTGAATGAGACCACCCGTATCAGTCTTTTATTTAAAGAACCGTGAGTCGTAGAGAGGTGGGGTAAAAAATGTGATTATAAAAGCCATAATAAAGAATCGAATGGTGATTTCATTATTTCTTGGAGAAGTCAGCATTCCTCCAGAAGGCCTCCATCTCCAAAATTTTAAATGGCACCATATGTCGAAAAAGGTATTTTTTGAAAGATTGTTAAAAAAGAAGAAAGTTTTATAGGAAAAATTATTTTATTACTGCTACCCCTTTTAAGTAATATTCGACAGAAGTTATTAAATTTGAAATTCATTGTTAACAAGAAACATTGAAAAGTCGACTTTTAAAATCTAGTTACCAATGTTACATGTGTTCTTCCCTTTCAAGAAGTACTTATTAGAGCCACTGGTAGTGTACCTAGAAGAACTCAACAGCGCTTAGCAGTAAATGGAAGATATTTTAAACACATGTAACATTGGTAACTAGATTTTAAAAGTCGATTTTTCAATGTTTCTTGTTAACAGTGAATTTCAAATTTAATAACTTTAGTCGAATATTACTGAAAATGGGTGACAGTAATAAATTAATTTTTCCTATAAAACTTTCTTCTTTTTTAACAATCTTTTAAACAATACCTTTTTTGACTTATGGTGCCATTTAAAATTTTGGAGTTGGAGGCCTTCTGGAGGAATGCTGACTTCTCCGAGAAATAATGATATCACCATTCGATTCTTTATTATGGCTTTTATAATCACTTTTTTTACCCCACCTCTCTACGACTCACCGTTCTTTAAATAAAAGACTGATACGGGTGGTCTCATTCACCCTGTATATAAAATTCTAACATCATGCATTACACATAAAATATACACACACTGCACTAACAACAACATTTTATTTGAGGAACAAAAGGGTTGTACCAAGTATTCCAGGGGCTGTAAAGAACAGCTCATTATAGACTCTGTAATACTTGAACAATCTAGACTCAATAAAAGAAACATACACACAGCTTACATTGACTACAAAAAAGCATTTGATTCAGTACCTCACTCTTGGTTACAAAAATATTATCGCTGTACAAAATTAGCAACAACATCACACAATTTCTCACTCACATAATGTCATGTTGGAACACCACCCTAACACTTACACTAAATGATACCCAACTCATCACAAACACAATACAAATTAAGAGGGGCATCTTTCAGGGTGACTCCTTGAGCCCACTTTGGTTTTGTCTTTCTCTTAATCCCCTTTCACACATGCTGAATAACACAAATTTTGGTTATAACTTAAAACACAATCACGAAATACATTACAACGTTACACATCTATTTTACATGGATGATCTTAAATTATACGCCTCTACAAGCACAAAACTCAACCATTTATTACATATACTGAAACATTTTCACATGATATACACATGGAGTTTGGTATTGACAAATGCAAAACACAACACATCACTGCTGGTAAGAGAGAATTTGTGGATTTTGAGCTCGAACATGGTGACCATATAAGATCCATGGACGAGAATGAAACTTACAAGTATCTTGGTTTTCAGCAAAACACACACATAAAACATACACAAATAAAACGAAATCTAATCACACAATATTTACACAGATTACGCAGTATACTTAAAACACAACTACACGGTAGAAACACTGTCAAAGCTATTAACATATACGCTACACCGGCCCTTACTTATTCTTTTAGAATAATAAAGTGGACCAATACAGATTTAGAACAGGTACAGCGAAACACACGTACATTACTTACTAAACACCGAATACATCATCCACACGCCTCAACAGTAAGACTATACCTTCCTCGTTCACGAGGAGGTAGAGGCTTAACAGACATAGCCCTGTTACACCAAACACAAATACACAAACTACGAGAATACTTTTATAACAAATCACACATTTCAGCGCTACAAAAAACAGTCACACTTGCAGACAAATCTTACACACCCTTAAATATGAGTAATAGAAACATCACACCACTAATGAGTAGAGATACGTACATCACACATAACATACAAACTTGGACACAAAAGACTTTACACGGACGATATCCACAGGAGACTGTGTTGATATTATAGCAACGCATGCTTGGTTAACCAAATGTGATATTTTCCCAGAGTCAGAGGGTTTCATGTTTGCCATACAAGATCAGGTCATTTACACACGAAATTACAGAAAATACATAATTAAAGATAGGACAATTACACATGATCTTTGTAGACAATGTTCGCAAAGACCAGAAACCATACAACACATTATATCAGCATGTACACGTCTAGCACAAACAGAATACAAACACAGACACGATCAGGTAGCTAAGATAATACACCAAAAACTTGCCACAAAACATAACCTTTCTACTGATAACACACCCTATTACAAATATACACCGCAAGTTGTACTTGAAAACACCACACACAAACTATATTGGGATAGGACACTACTCACAGATAAAACTGTATATAACAATAGGCCAGATATAACACTTATAGATAAAACACAAAAAATCATATACATAATAGATATTGCCGTTCCCAACACAAACAATTTAGCCAATACACACGCAGAGAAACATCGCAAATACACTGATATAGCTCAGGAACTCAAAACGCATTGGAGAATGGGAACTGCTCTTACAGTACCCATTGTTCTTAGTGCAATCGGAGTTATACCAAAAACAATACATCACAGTTTGCACATTTTAGGGTTAGATAAGAACATATTGTAACGCCCTGCGATAATTTCCTATTTTCTAGTTGAAATATTCTAATTTCTTTTACTTGAATGACTAATATTCTTAAAATTTGCTACTTTACATTGTATTATAAGCATCTGTCTTTATGACGAATCGTCTTAGCCCTATGTAACCTGAACCTTTGGAATTCTCTTTGTGTAGCGATGACTAACTTGTTATGCACATTTCTTTCTGCATGACAGATGTGCTCATTCCCTTTGTCCTTTATACCATTTTGCTGACGCATAACTTGCTGATTCATTTCCTTTAGGGTCCAGAGCCCCCTTTTCTGTATTCCTTCCTTCAGTTAGCTACTTGCTTCCTTTCGACTTAGATCGCTCAATAATCTAATCACAACGCTCCTTTGTCTGTACGATCAGATCTGCATTTACTAAAACTCGAGTTATTTTCGGCTTTTGTGCTCATCGATCAACAATTTAGTGAAGTTCTTACTGATGCTTTAAGAAATCGCTAAAATCGTATTTTTACGTATATTTGTACAGTAAAGAAAAGTGTACGTGAGTTCTTCTTAAAACGCTGGAATTTAATTAATTATTTACCAGATTGGTACTGATTTTTTCTCGCTTAATGTAGTTACCTAATTTCGCTTTCCCTTTTTTTATAGCGGTTTTACACCAGTATAAAAAAACTACCTCTAACTCTTCTACAATTTTCCTACATCTTTATTCCGTTACCGACTGCCGACGGGGGAAACCAACTGTCTCTTCAATCCCTCGATCGCCGCTACGAAAACTCATCTAATTTCATCTTATACTGTATATACCGTCGCTAAGTGAAAAACCAATTTTAGTTTTTCCCCTTTATTACTTATTTTGAACTTTTATACTTTAATTTTACCTACTCAAGTTATTTTTCTACTATCCTATTTAAAAGATTCTGTTTAAACATTAACCATTTTACTATTTAAAATTTGCTACATTGGCTATTGCTGTAACGTAACTTTACCGTATTATTTCCTTTGAATTTTCTAAAGTAATATAGTTTATTTGCTAATTTAATTTTCTACTCGCTGAATATTAATTTGTTATCGAATTACCTTTAACTTCTTTTGACTTAACGTAACTATTTAAATTTGAACTTAATCTATATTTGGTATCCGATTTTTTTTGAATCACAGTACTCGTGTAATTACTCATTTCGGCTCGCTGTAATGCCCAGCGACCCTTGTTGTTATTTTGTTTAAGGACTTGGAAAACTGTGCACAGGAGTTCCATCATCCGACTCAACTTTAAAAAGAAATGTAGGATTTCCTATTTAACAACCGATTACTGTATATTGCATTTCTAAAGTCGCATCCCTATATCTCAATTTGCTTGTCAATTTAACGTCATTTTACTCACAAATTTTGCTTGATTTAAAGGTAGTTTAGACCCACGTAATTTGTACTACAAAATCGATTATTTACTTAATTAAATTAAACTCATATAATTATCATTCTTGTACTTATAAAACCTGATTTTATTTTGTAATATTTTATTTTATTCATTATAATAACCGTAAATTTATTTACTTCTCTATTTATTGCTGAAACCACCCCGTTCTCTTTCAGATTTGACTTCGTTACTATTCTAACTGTTAATACCTTCGTAATTCGGATTAGCAGACCTATTTTCTCGAAGAATTACGTGGCGCCCTGTTCTTTACTTATTTTTCCCTATTTTACTACCACAATTTCTTCCTTTTTCGCTCGTTATTGCTAACCTACGACCCCCTGTCTACTAGCACTGAATTACTGCGGCCTTTGCTCCATTTAATTTCGTTGCGACCCAATTCTTGTCGTAACAATATACATACAATTACAAAAGGCAGTCATCATCAACACTTGCCACATAGTTAGAAAATTTCTAAACATAACGGAAGATACCGCACATCACGCAGAACCACATCACACACTTTCAACTAATACCATTCAAACACAAAATGAAACACAACACTCAATCCTCCCTTCACAAATTGAAACTCTGTTGCATACACAACATAACATTATAGAAAGTCCATTACCAACACACAACACTTCAACAATCACTCATGTAACACCTCTAACTCGTTCTCATGCACTCAAACGTAAACACACAATATACTCACAGTATCAGAATTCGCAATTAACACAAAACACAAACAACACATTACCCACTCGAGTGCAACCTATGCGTCGAGCTAAACAACAAAAAACGCTTACACAATAACCATAACACTTTTTCAAAACATACATAATATGTATTATGTTCATTTTTTCTTTTCTATAAAAAGTCACTCAGTCACGAATAAGTGACGCCAACGGAGAAGCCTAGGAATATAGGGTCTCTTTTTGTTATTGATGCGCGACGCTGGGTTCATGTTAATGCCTTCGCGGAAAGAGGGTCGACGGGACGTGGCTTTTACAAATTGGGATCAAATACACCGAGGCTTCTCAAACAAATACATTATCTAAAATGTGATCAGCGTTGGTTTTATCAACGTCATTTAATTTAATGAACATAATATGTGTATAGTATTCAGTATGTTCACTTTTTAACAGCAACTTCAAATTTATGTTGTATAGATATATGTATTAGTAGGACTAATCGTTACTTGATTTCGATCCGTGCGATTAGTAACCAGGCTTGGCCTGAGTATCGATAACAATCGAAGTACATAATAATAATAGCAGCTTTACACTCAAGCCTTGACTTATTCAACCCTTTTATATACACAAAAAAACAAAAAACAAAAAATAAAAAGAACAATAAGTATATTATAGGGGATAGGTATTTTTATTAGTAGAGAAAGAAGAGAACAGAAATATCACATTGTACGGGAATTATAATGAATTTTGATCAACCAACAGCTTGCGGTACATTTGACGCCGAAAAAGTTGTAGATTGAGTGACTTGAAGTGTGGTATTATAGCGTTGTACACTTTTGAGATCTTATAACTATAAGACCGTTCAAACAATGATGTCTTGTGAACGGGCGGTGTAATGACGTAATCTAAACACCGTAGTGATCGTTCGTGTACTTGTTTCCTAAATGAAATTTTGTTAAAGAGGTACGACGGTGTTTTCGTGGTGATAATTTTATGATAATGACATGCAATTTGAAGTTTTAGCCTGTTATTCATATTAAGCCATTTTAATGAAGTTAATTTGTGAGAAATATGCTGATATTTACTTATTCCATAAATAAATCTTACACAGGAGTTTTGCACACGCTGCATTCGTTTAATAGTATCGACGTCTAAACAAGGTCCAAAGACCGGCGAGCAATACGAAAAGTGCGAAAGCACCATAGATTCGCATAACATAGCCTTAATTTTAGTACTCAAGTACTGACGATGAGGATAAAGCAATTTTAAGTTTAAATAAGCTCTTTGAATACAATTACGAATATGTGGACGAAATAAAAATTATTTTATATTAATTGTATAAGTTGTAGAAAAGGAGCAAGGCTGCGGGTGAAGCTGCGGACAGGCGGCTATAGTCAACAATCAGTTATTCATGGTAATGATACGAAACACATTGGCTTACTTGAAAAAATATAAAAAAATAGTGGAGTTACTTTTTTCTATAATTACATGTAGGTATGGAGTTCCACAAAGTAAGTGAAGAGAAAACTGATCCTCTCTTCTGATATGTTCTTCATTTTAATCAGATAATTAAATCATGGAAATTCAGTTAGTAATCATCGCACGTGAATCCTATGTATTGTGCCAGTTAAAGGGACTCACAAGGATTGATGGGGATAATCCACAACTACAACACTGATGAACTACTTGTTCCCTTATTTCAAGATAAATTGGTTGACAAACTTGGGCTATGAGATTAGGTTTAATTAATTCAATAGATCATTGGGAATCATTGCAATTGAATTATTTGACAGTATTGTAAGGAAACGAGTAAAGAAAAAAACAGTTATTTCTTGCGACAAAATTTATGTCAAAATAATAACTTATGTATGGGTAGATAACAGTTACATAAAAAAAAATGTTGATGAGTTGTGTTACACTTCCATTAATATGAATAAAATAGTGAATGAAAATGTGTTTTGGTCTTTACCAATTTCCTTTTTTAAAAGCACAAATAATTATATTGACTCTAGCTGGATCATCCCTTCGGCTGCCCCATGAAAAAACGCAGTAACTGCATAAAACGTCTTTCGTAGAAAATTACAATTTTATGAAATTCATCAGCCTATCCAAACTAATACTACTACACACTACAAATTTGCACTGAATCATTAAAATTAATTTGTAAAGCTTCCTTTCTTGCCTATAACCATTTATTTTAGGAAATGTGAGTAAGGCGCAATAAACTTTGTTTTACTATAGGATTTTTTACAGTATTCAAACAAACTTCCTGTATACAACACAGTAACTTACCTTGCTTAAAAAATGGGTCAAAAAGGTCTCTACGTCAAAACACATTAAGTGCTTTTACTGTGTTTTATCTTGGGAAAATATCATAAACTGCAAACTGATGCGTGCTTTAACCAGGTAAAGTAGGGCACAAATAAAAAAAATAAAACCAAATCCAAAGTTGAAACGAATATATTAATCAGTCTTATGAGAAACAACGTCAACTCATTACTACTTACCCAAATAAAAACACAGTAAAAATCAGTTACTTTGTTGCACTGCCAAAGCAATTTCTTTCAATTACCCATATAAAACACAGTAACTGCAACCAAATGTAGTTACTGTGTATTTCTGTGGGAAAGGTAAAAATTATTTTTAAATGAAATGAAGTAATTACATTTACCACAAAGAAACACAGTAACTGTAAAGTAGTTACTGGGTTTTATAATGGGCATTAGCTTTTACTGTGTTTATAGTAGAACATTCAGTTCGGTCGAAACAGTTACTGTGTTTGGACACTACAAAATCTTGAAAAATATTGTCATTTTTCCCAGTTTTAAACGGGAATTATACGATACGTTACCCAAAAATTGGAAAAACACATTTTTTCCGGAAATGTCAGTTGCTGTGTTTTTTCGTGGGACAGCCGCCTTGTATCTTAGACTTTTGCGGTAGTCCTGTTTATTTCCATTTTGGCCGATTGTCAGAATGAGCTCGGTTCAATTCATAGGTGCTTTTGACTTGTTGCTAAACATTGTTACGACAAGAATTGGGCCGCAACGAAATTAACTGGAGCAAAGGCCGCGGTAATTCAGTGCTAGTAGACACGTGGTCGTAGGTTAGCGAAAATGAGCGAAAAAGTAAGAAATTGTGGTAGTACAGTAGGGAAAAATAAGTAAAGAACAGGGCGCCACGTAATTCTTGTAGAAAATAAAGCTGCTAATCCGAATTACGAAGGTATTAACAGTTAGAATAGTAACGAAGTCAAATCTGAAAGAGAACGGGGTGATTTCAGCAATAAATAGAAATAGATAAATTTAAGGTTATTATAATGAATAAATTCGAATAAAATATTACAAAATAGAATCAGGTTTTATAAGTACAAGAATGATAATTATATGAGTTTACTTTAATTAAGCAAATAATCAATTTTGTAGTACAAACTAGGTGGGTCTAAACTACCTTTAAGTTAAGCAAAATTTGTGAGTAAAATGACGTTAAATTGACAAGCAAATTGAGATATAGGGATACGACTTTGAAAATACAAAATACTAAATCGGTTGGTAAATAGGAAATCCTACCTTTCTTTTGTTAAAGTTGAGTCGGATGTTGGAACTCCTGTGCACAGTTTTCCAAGTCCTTAAATAAAATAAAAACAACAAGGGTCGCTGGGCATTACAGCGAGCCGAAATGAGTAATTACACGAGTACTGTGATTCAAAAAATCGGATACCAAATATAGATTAAGTTCAAATTTAAATGGTTACGTTAAGTCAAAAGAGGTTAAAGGTAATTTGATAACAAATTAATATTTTAGCAAATAGCAAATTAAATTAGCAAATAAACTAATATTACTTTAGAAAATTCAAAGGAAATCATACGGTAAAATTACTTTACAGCACTAGCAAATGTAGCAAATTTTAGATAGCAAAATGGTTAATGTTTAAACAGAATCTTTTAAATAGACTGGTAGAAAAATAACTTGAGTAGGTAAAATTAAAGTATAAAAGTATAATAAGTAATAAAAGGGGAAAAACTGAAATTGGTTTTCCACGTAGCGACGGTAGATATAGTAAAGATGGAATTCACTGAATCTTCGGAGCGGCGATCGGGGGTTGAAGAAATGGTTGGCTTCCCACGAAGCGTCGTCGAAGTCGGAATTTCACAGAAAGCAGGAAAATGGTAGAAGATTATAGGTAGCTTTTTGCGGGTGTAAAACCGCTATAAAAAAAGGGGAAAGCGAAATTAGGTAACTACATTAAGCAAGAAAAAAAATCAGTACCAACCTGGTAAATAATTAATTCCAGCGTTTTAAGAAGAACTCACGTACACTTTTCTTTTACTGTACAAATAGACGTAAAAAATACGGTTTTAGCGATTTCTTAAAGCATCAGCAAGAACTTTCACTAAATTGGTGATCGAAGAGCACAAAATCCGAAAAATAACTCGAGTTTTAGTAAATGCAAATCGGATCGTACAGACAAAGGAGCGTAGTGATTAGAGTATTGAGCGATCTAAGTCGAAAGGCAGCAAGTAGCTAACTGAAGAAAAATGAATAGAGGAAAGGGCTCTTAGACCCTAAAAGGAAATGAGTCAGCGGGTTCTACGTCGCAAAATAGCATAAAGAACAAAGGAATGAACACATCTGTCAAGCAGCAAGAACTGTGTATAACAAGTTAGTCATCACGAACAAAGAAAATTCCAAAGGTTCAGGTTACATAGGGCTATGATGATTCGTCATAAGGACAGATGCTTATAATACAATGTAAAATAGCAAATTTTAAGAATATTAGTCATGAAAGTAAAAGAAATTAGAATATTACAAATCTAAAATAGGAAATTATCGCAGGGCGTTACACCCCCCTAACAAAAGTTGAGCTAGGAAGTGAACGAAAGAGAAAGCTGAGTAGCGAAACCAAAGAGATGAGTTGAGTAAGAATACTAGAAATGAGTTAATGAAGATAGTCACGGTTTTGGAAGAAGAAAGGGCGACGACGAAAAATAGGCGAAATGATACCCTAAGATTCATCAGTTACAGAGGAATGAGAACTGTCGCAACGGAACCATTCCCCCAGTGCAGAGCACCGGTATCAAAATCAAGAGGCAATGCAAACCTACTCTACTACGAACAGGCGGGTTGTTAGGCAACATGATTGAAGATCACTCCTCCCTGTAAGGAACCGCAGCGGTAGTCCAAGATTACTGCGTAAGCAAGCAATAGACCAAAATTGTCTGATCTCAAAAGAGACATATCAAAGTAGATAAAAAAATAAATAAATAATCCAAAAGCGACATGACGATGAGTATGCAATGCCAGAATGGCTGGTTCGACACCAAACTCAACAAAACATACCGAAAGTCCCAACAGTAAACCAAAGAGAAGTCAAAAAAAGAATTCAAGCAAAAGTCGTCAACAGAGAAAGCAAGCCAGTAAGCAAAAAAAAAGGAGAAAGAAAGAATCAAATAGAAACCCAAGAAAAGTAGAGAGAAAATGATCAGCAGAAGAAAACCAAGGAGAAAAAGATAAGTAGAAGAAAACCAAAGAGAACTTTAACTAACGAGTAAGAACACACTACTTAAATGTTGTAAGAGCCGTAAAGAATACGTTTTGATGAAAACCAGGAAAAGCATAAGTACCTGACTAAACACCAAAGGGGTTTCGATCAACACATAAATCCGAAATATCTCGAGTTTTAGCAAAGGTATTGAATCGAGCAACAAGAAAGCAGAGCAACCTAAACGAAAGTTTGAAGAAAACAAACGAGTAAAATAGCAAAGAGAAAGTAAGTACACGAAACCTTCATGCAACGTTAGCGAAAACAGGTGAGCAGATGTCCTATAAACACTAATTTTATCGACTTACGCAAGACGGACAAAAAGTCGTCTGGAGCAAAGGCATGTGATCGCGTCACAAGAAAATAACGAAGATACTTAGTTAAGAAGAGATAGACAGAGAGAAAGAACGAAGATAAAGAAACTCTGTGTTGTGTGGATTGATAACCAGGGAAGCATCAGTCCTAATTAAACAATACCAAGGTTTGATTATCGCAATAAAGCCGAAATAAATTCGCAATATGGAGCAAAGGCGAAGCACAAACTTGTCACAAACATTGTTCGAAAGTAGAAAGAAAGTGAGAGAGACCTTAGAGACTTCCATGAATGCAAGTTATCGTTGAATCACCAAAATCCGACAAAAGCGTCGCGCAAAAGCAAAATGAGACGAACGAAGTACACTCAAGAAGAGAACCCAAGGATTGGAGTAAGCTAATAAAGTAAGATACAGTTATAGAATGGTAAAGAAACAAGTGAGAAATGAGTGGTAGGAAGAGAGCAGTTAAGGAGATTTTTATGAAATGAGTAAAAGTACATATGAGCAAAAGTAACAGCATAAGGATGACACCAAAAAAGTATCATAGGAAATAAGTAGAAGTAAGTGAAGAGGAGAGGTAACATAACGTTAAGGTAACTAAAGAAAATTATGGAGAGAAGCTAAAGGAAATTGTATAGAAATTTGGGTTTGAGTAAGGGATTGACATCGAATAGTTTAAAGGAAAACATGGTTAATGAGTAATAAGTTATGAAAGGAAGTCAAAGAATTTGTGAAGGTAAAGAAAAGTAGAGAACCACGTTGAGGTCTCCAAAAGAATTAGTTAAAGTAACGGAAAGAGAGGCAAAGGGATGGTTTTAAAGTAACGAAAGGGATGCAAAGGAATGGCCCGCACGTTTGGGCGCCAAAAGAATTTGTTACGACAAGAATTGGGCCGCAACGAAATTAACTGGAGCAAAGGCCGCGGTAATTCAGTGCTAGTAGACACGTGGTCGTAGGTTAGCGAAAATGAGCGAAAAAGTAAGAAATTGTGGTAGTACAGTAGGGAAAAATAAGTAAAGAACAGGGCGCCACGTAATTCTTGTAGAAAATAAAGCTGCTAATCCGAATTACGAAGGTATTAACAGTTAGAATAGTAACGAAGTCAAATCTGAAAGAGAACGGGGTGATTTCAGCAATAAATAGAAATAGATAAATTTAAGGTTATTATAATGAATAAATTCGAATAAAATATTACAAAATAGAATCAGGTTTTATAAGTACAAGAATGATAATTATATGAGTTTACTTTAATTAAGCAAATAATCAATTTTGTAGTACAAACTAGGTGGGTCTAAACTACCTTTAAGTTAAGCAAAATTTGTGAGTAAAATGACGTTAAATTGACAAGCAAATTGAGATATAGGGATACGACTTTGAAAATACAAAATACAGTAATCGGTTGGTAAATAGGAAATCCTACCTTTCTTTTGTTAAGTTGAGTCGGATGTTGGAACTCCTGTGCACAGTTTTCCAAGTCCTTAAATAAAATAAAAACAACAAGGGTCGCTGGGCATTACAGCGAGCCGAAATGAGTAATTACACGAGTACTGTGATTCAAAAAATCGGATACCAAATATAGATTAAGTTCAAATTTAAATGGTTACGTTAAGTCAAAAGAGGTTAAAGGTAATTTGATAACAAATTAATATTTTAGCAAATAGCAAATTAAATTAGCAAATAAACTAATATTACTTTAGAAAATTCAAAGGAAATCATACGGTAAAATTACTTTACAGCACTAGCAAATGTAGCAAATTTTAGATAGCAAAATGGTTAATGTTTAAACAGAATCTTTTAAATAGACTGGTAGAAAAATAACTTGAGTAGGTAAAATTAAAGTATAAAAGTATAATAAGTAATAAAAGGGGAAAAACTGAAATTGGTTTTCCACGTAGCGACGGTAGATATAGTAAAGATGGAATTCACTGAATCTTCGGAGCGGCGATCGGGGGTTGAAGAAATGGTTGGCTTCCCACGAAGCGTCGTCGAAGTCGGAATTTCACAGAAAGCAGGAAAATGGTAGAAGATTATAGGTAGCTTTTTGCGGGTGTAAAACCGCTATAAAAAAAGGGGAAAGCGAAATTAGGTAACTACATTAAGCAAGAAAAAAAATCAGTACCAACCTGGTAAATAATTAATTCCAGCGTTTTAAGAAGAACTCACGTACACTTTTCTTTTACTGTACAAATAGACGTAAAAAATACGGTTTTAGCGATTTCTTAAAGCATCAGCAAGAACTTTCACTAAATTGGTGATCGAAGAGCACAAAATCCGAAAAATAACTCGAGTTTTAGTAAATGCAAATCGGATCGTACAGACAAAGGAGCGTAGTGATTAGAGTATTGAGCGATCTAAGTCGAAAGGCAGCAAGTAGCTAACTGAAGAAAAATGAATAGAGGAAAGGGCTCTTAGACCCTAAAAGGAAATGAGTCAGCGGGTTCTACGTCGCAAAATAGCATAAAGAACAAAGGAATGAACACATCTGTCAAGCAGCAAGAACTGTGTATAACAAGTTAGTCATCACGAACAAAGAAAATTCCAAAGGTTCAGGTTACATAGGGCTATGATGATTCGTCATAAGGACAGATGCTTATAATACAATGTAAAATAGCAAATTTTAAGAATATTAGTCATGAAAGTAAAAGAAATTAGAATATTACAAATCTAAAATAGGAAATTATCGCAGGGCGTTACAACATATGTCCAGAAGTGGTTCGCTTTGGTGTCACAGTTCGTAAAAATTTTTTTTATTTATTAATAACTAAAAAACGCTTCTGTAACTCTATGAGTAGGAAAGAAGAGAGATGGTAGAGGAGGTGGTTAGGAGGGATAAGGATGTGCAAGGTCAGCAAACGAGGGAGAGAATATCTGGCGGAGGTATAATGAGAGATACGGGGAGAATGTGGTAGATGGCAAAGCCAAGTATCTGTTGGGGGAGATGGGATTGAAGGAGAAAAGAATTGTAGCGAGATTTATGTGCGGAAATGAGGAGAATGAAAATATGTATAGGTGGGAGGATGAGAAAAGGGTTTGTAGAATGTGCAGGGAAGGCAGGGAAAGCATGGGGCATATGATGCGGGAATGCGAGGAGTTGAGACAAGAGAGAAGGGTGATACTAGGAGAGAAGGGGGAAGGATTGGGATGAATGAAGGAGATCTTAGAAAGGAGGGAAAAGGTGGAAAGAAGGGGGAAAAACAGACGGTTGGGAGAAGAAGGTTTGGGTATTAGAAAGTAGACATGTGTTGTTAATTACATAAGAATCTTGTATTTATTTATTTTTTAAGAAGAATACAATAAACTTTATTACTACTAACTTTATGAGTAAAGATTTGTATTTCTTTATCAAAACTTTCGGACGCACCTTACTCGGAGTGATCTCATCGTGAGCAACAATTTCAAACTAATTTTCACTTAAAACGTATCTTTATTCAACAAAAACCTCTTTTTATTTTACAAAACGTCAAATCCTAAAAATTTCAATTTTCTTCGTTTCCCAAATCTCATTTTTCAAAAACAAAACCTACTTTTTTCTCTAATTTCCGTCCCAAACAGAATATTTTCTACAATAAGGAATCTAGATTTATTACAGTTGATACAATAATTCCAGAGCCATGCTCACGGGGAGCTTTTTGCATAAAAAATAATAACCGAAGTGCTTTTTTGCAATTTTGTAACTTTTTTTGGATAAAGGAACTAAAAATACAACTTTTCTCCCACATGAGTGTTTTGCGTTTTCGTGAAAAAAAAATTGTACCATACAATAAATAATAATCTAATATGTAAACTTATTCTTAAAATTGTTTTCCAAAATGGGAGCATGTGGCTTATTAAATAGGATTATTTATTAGAAATAAAATGGTAACTGCGGAAACCGCAAGCAACTGCCACATGCCATCTACCTACTCATTTGGTATAGCGTTGTAGATTATAGTAGAAAGTAATAATATATTTTTGTCAAACCGACACTTCCTGCTCCACAACATACAGTTTAATTAAAGGTGGGTTTAGTATATTCTTATGAAACCCGAAGACCATTTGAATAGACACACACGGCGAATTTTCTTAATTTAATAACAACCATACTCTAAGCCCCTTGCCCCTTACCCTCATCGCAGTGGATCCAACAACAGTATAGTAAACATTGAGACGGGTGTTCGCGCGTAACTAACTAATTGTTCATACGTAGTAAGATGTCGGGTGTCCTGGTGGCATGCGGGACTCTTTCGACTGCGGCCACAAACTAGAAAACTTTTCAATAAAGCAAAAAACACGGGAGAATGGGGTTCATACCGAACCACATCCATCGAGTATGGTAAAGCAAAATGAGGCTCGTGGAGGTAGGTACTGCGAAGAAATTGACCAAATTCCAGAAGGTGCCAGACTCCAAAGAGCTTTACAAGGGGGAACAGAGGACAGAATCGGTTCCTTGAAGAAAATTGAGGGGCGCTATACAGAAACCGTTCTTCCCTTTCAAGAAGTACTTAGAGCCACTGATAGTGTACCTAGAAAAGCTCAACAGTGCTTAGCGGTAAATGGAAGGCATTTTTAAACACATATAACATTGGCAACTAAATTTTAAAAGTCGACTTTTCAATTTTTTTTGTTAACACAGAATTTCAAATTTAATAACTTTAGTCGAATCCCAGCAAACACACATATAAAATATACATACAACATATGTAAAATTGAAGTAAATACCCCTACATATGCTTTTTTATATATCAAGTATGTAAGTATTCTTTAATAAGTTATATAAACCGTATGTCACACAATTACGTATATTTTACATAATAGTATAGAAACTTACGGATATTCTTTATACAGAAATTCATACATATCACTCATGAAATTCATGTGCTGTCATATTTACATGATTAGATTTATATACGTTATATGTAAAATATTATATGTAATATTACTTATTTTTTATGTATGCCTTCTGTAAATATAATTAGAAATTATGATTGCATATATTGCATGGTCGAAAATAAAGTCCATTTCTATTTGCGCCACATAAGTAATCGAACGCGCATGTTTTCTACAACGCCAAAAATTGTAGTTCACGTACCTTTAATATTAGATCCGTATCGATTAAAATGCGTCTAATTTATATAGAAAATAAATAATATAAAATAAATGAAATCCTAGTCATTTTTAACATAAAGTTAAAGATAGGTATAATTATTGAATAAGACTTCACTCAACGGTATAATCAAACAAAATTTAAACTAATAACGCGATGTTACGAAGTACGAAATAAAAAAAGGGATGTTACAGATTAGCGCAGTGGTACAATGTCAAAGACAATGAAAACATATGCCAGATTTCGGAATATGCAACGCCCACTCCCAAAAGTTCGAATCCGGTTAAGGGACACTTTTCAAGCAAGTATATCATAAACTGTCGGCTTTCAGTTCAGGTAAAAACGGGTTCGTGCAAGAATTAAGTTAAATATAATTAAAAGTACAGTTGCACGTAAAATGTAGTTTTTCCATTTTTTGTAAGGAACTGCTTAAATAATTTTTTACATTGATAATAATTACATTATGCTCGAGTAGCTGCCATTTTGGTCATCGCAACGCTTTTACAACTAATATTTTTTATGTAAATATTACATAAAATATACATAAAACGTATATAAATTCATGTGGAATAATTTACATCTAATAGACATATATATTATTTTGAAAGTTGCCGACATCCTGACATTAAATATCTCTTATTTTTCTTCCAATTTTATATAAATCTAAAAAGCTCTTTCATAATTTATATGTATTTTATATATAAATGTGTTTGCTGGGATATTACTTAAAAGGGGTAACTAATAAAATAATTTTTCCTATAAAATTTTCTTCTTTTTTAACATTCTTTTAAACAATACCTTCTTCGACCTATGATGGTACCATTTAAAATTTTGGAGTTCGAGACATTCTGGAGGAATGCTGACTTTTCCGAAAAATAATATCACCATTCGATTCTTTATTATGGCTTTTATAATCACTTTTTTACCCTACCTCTCTACGACTCACAGTTCTCTAAACAGATGACGGATTTTAAAATTCGATTGCCATCGGGATGCATCTATGCAACCGTCTCTATAAAACGGTAACCAAGAGAAAAAAAAACTTAGAAGAAAAATAAAACATCAATCAAAATATATACATGTTTCTAAGTTTTAAGAAAGATAAAGTGAAGCAATCACAACTAGTACTAGACTACTACACTAATGAAATGGGATAATTAGTCAAAAACTATTAAAGATAGGTATAGGAACATGTAATAGTTTTTGGTCTTTGAATTTTTTTAAATTTGAAACAATTTAAAAAAAAAATTAAACTCTTGAACAATAGAAGCGAATGCTATTTGAATCTATAAGTAATCTGATCCGAAAGGTGTTTGGTTGTCTCGGCTTAGTACAGTCAATTTAAACACAAAAATATACAAACATTGCAAAAAATCCTATGTTAGGTTTGCTTTTTTCATGGTGTTAGGTTCGGTCCCAGTAGTAAATACTCAATTTTGCAACTTCGAAAAACTTGTGGAAAATGGGGGGGGGGGCACCAAAAACCGCGATTTTTTCGGACTTTTTTCAGTTTTAGCCTCGTAGATCAAAAACTATGAGTTGTAGTGCAAAGAATATGATTATCTTTTTTAAACTGGACTAAATTTTCTACCATTTGAGCCTAACCGGAAGTCTGTAAGTGTAATAGTTTCCGAGATACAGCTCTTCAAAAATAGGCATTTTCCCTAAATCTGTTTTTAACGTATCATCCATGATTCCAGCCAGATATTGCCACAACGACGTGCCCTACGACCGTTGTCATGGAGGAAAAAATTGTAGGACATTTTATCACCTTTTATTTAAGCATAGATGCATTCCTGTAGGCCTAACAGTTCTCGAGAATAAGACGGAAAACCGGAAAACGGTGAAATCGCTACGACTCCACATATATGTAATAGCATTAATATGATTAGAAGACATTTTCTGATTATTCTTATTTAGCCTAGCGAACGAACGCTCAAAAACGAGCTCAAAAAGGGTTTGTAGACAGACTTTTTTATCCTAATGATTTTATTTCTGGGATGTGTTTGGTGATGATTATACGAAAAGTAGCGTAACAAAATGTGCGGATTTGTTTGGTTTTCCGTTTACATCTCTTGAACAGGCCATCGTAGGGGGAAATGGCCAATTATAAAAAAAAGCTGATTAAATTTTCTACAAGTTTTCTTCTATGCGTTTTTTCTCTATCTCTATCCGTTGAAGAGATATTCGCTGTCAAGAATTGACATTTTTTTTTTAAATCGCTTTTACACGACGTTTTTCGGCAAATATTGTGTCCTAGCTCCTAAAATATTGGGTTTATAGCAAAAACTGCTGAAATAAAAGTTGTAGACCATAAAATTTCCTATAAAATAGATATACCATTTAATATTTTATCTCAAATAGATTAGATGTTATAGTTATTTAAAGAAAACCTTGAGTTCAAGATGGAATAGAGGGCACTAGAGAACAACTAATTTTGTGGGAGGTTTAGAGCTAAATCTGATATGTGAGTATTAAATACAGATTACCTGCATCCTTAGCCAAACAATTTCACTCTTATGCGCCACCATGTTTAATGGTCTCTAGTCTTTTCTAAATACATTCATGATAGGGTTAATGTTTGACGAAAAGAACAAAAGTATTTTCTCGAGGCAGCTTTTATTTTATAATTGGCCATTTCCCACTACGATCGCCTATTCAAGAGATACAAAGGGAAAACTTAACAAATCCGCAAATTTTGTTACGCTACGGAGTTAGCTCATACGGTAGGGCCGGGGACTTTTCGTATAATTATCACCAAACACCTCCAAACACATCTTAGAAATAAAATCATTAGGATCAAAAAGTCTGTCTACAAGCACTTTATGAGCGTTCGTTCGCTAGGCTAAATAAGAATAATCAGAAAATGTCTTCTAATCATACTAATGCTATTACATATATGTGGAGGATTTCACTGTTTTCCGGTTTTCCGTCTTTTTCTCGAGAACTGTTAGGCCCACAGGAATGCATCTATGCTTAAATAAAAGGTGATAAAATGTCCTACAATTTTTTTTCTCCATGACAAGAGTCGTAGGGCACGTCGTTATGGCAATATCTGGCTCGAAACATGGATGATACGTTGAAAAAAGATTTTGGGAAAAATTGCCTGTTTTTGAAGAGCTGTATCTCGGAACGGAAACTATTATACTTACAGACTTCTGGTTAGACTCAAATTGTAGCAAATTTAGTCTAGTTTAAAAAAGATAATCCTATTCTTTGCACGATAACTCGTAGTTTTTGAGCTACGAGGCTAAAACTGAAAAAAGTCCGAAAAAATCGCGGTTTTTGGCGCCCCCCCCCAGTTTCCACAAGTTTTTCGAAGTTGCAAAATTGAGTATTTACTACTGGGACTGAACCTAACAACATAAAAAAGTCAAACCTAATATAGGATTTTTTGCAATGTTCATGTTTAAAATGACTGGACTAGTTGATAAACGACTGAATATAATAGTATCGTGTTGTACTAAAATCTGTTTAAATCTACGATTGAATTCTAAGCGAAATATATTTAATGGAATTAAATCGAGAAACAGTTACAAATTTCTTCCAGTTTCACTTCGCGCTCGATAGATTTAATAATAATGCCGGAATGAAGGAAGGGAGCTAATTTGTTTAAGACGGTAGATTTTCGTTTTACAGTATATCACATTTACACTTCGCACAATGACAATGAATTAAAATTTATCTTAGGTAAAAGCGACTTAACTATTACATCGATGAAGTTCCTCACTTGACTTGTTAATTTCCAACTTTCAAGAGAGAATTTATGCTGAATTCGCTATAAAATCTTGATGGTTTCAATGCAATTAATTTGAACATGTAACATTTGTCCTAGTTTACATGTTGAAGTAGAATCAAATTTGTGCGATAAGCATTTTAGAAGTGCTACGAGTATAGTCAAAACCAAATGGTCATAAGAGCACTTTACCGTGCAATTAGTTCGGCGTTAAGATTGTTGTATTACCTACCCTCATTAATATTTAGCACATCATTTATTTTACTAAATGCAAACTCATTATTCGTACACAACAAGTCTGGTATTACGCTGTGAACGATAATCATAGAAATTATATTAAAATAATGATGAGGGATTTCATGTCATTCAATTGTTAGGGAATTGAACAAACGGACGAGTAAATCGCTAGGGAAATAATGGCGCTTCGATTAGCGAGCTGAATACTGGAATTATATACAATGGTGAATGAGGATACGATGTTGACTGGTTTCATCCTAAATATACTACTCAATATATAAATATTATTAACGTGGAAAAGTTTCTGACAATTGAAAAAAGCTCTAAATCGAGTCGTCTTTTAATTTCTGTTTTTACTTTCCCGTGCATATACACACGTGTATAATAGTATATATCTACACATAGGGAAAGTAATGTACTGTAGAATGGGTTAACTTTGGCTCTTACGGAGTAACTCATTAGTATAAAAACTTTAGAATAAATTGCTCTATATTGTGTAAAATATAAGAAAACTCGAAGTTATTTATATCTGACAATAGATGGAAGCACATTCAGCATATTGAAATATAGGTTTCATCATCTGTGCATGGTTTTGGAGCCATTACAGTATTTTCAACATTTGTTTACAATTGAATTCAGAAACAAAGTCTAGCAACTTCTGTCAAAATCCTTTGTTTGTGGTACAACTGAGTACAACTAAATGTCATTTCCTATTCATCATCAACTACCGATTAAAGAATTACAAGCTTTTTAGAATTATTTTTTCAGTAATGCATAATATAACCTCATTTGGAACTTGGGTTAACTTTAGATCACTTATTGGGGAAACTTTGGCTCGAGCCATCTATTGTCAGAGGTGACAATCTTTTCTCTCATATTAGCCACCATGTTTTAAAACTTTGTGAAGAAAACCAAATTAAGTTTGTGTGTCTGCCACCTAACACAACACACATCACTCAACCTCTTGATGTGGCCCTTTTTGCACCGATGAAACGGATTTGGAGGGCTCTTTTGACAAAATGGAAAGAATCAAGAAGTGGGTCAAAACACATTTCAATTCCAAAAGATATATTTCCTTCATTGATGAATGAATTAATGAATCAGTTAGAGGACAATAGAGCCCAGCCTAACAGATCAGGAATCTGGATATATTCGTCTTACAGCATAGAAAACGACACGGTTACCTGTTCTACGTTACTTGGAAATTACGTTAGATAGAAACAAAAAGCATGCCTTGAATAGATTTGGAGGTTTGGAGGACATACAAGCAAACGTATGCATATTCAAGCAAACGATAGCAAAATAGATCATCTCAATGGCTGGCACAAAAACAATCGTACTAAGAGTATATTAACATACGCCAGCCCATAACACGGAATGTGGCGAAAAGTTAAATTTATTATCGGTTTCATAATGTGTGTCTAAAACCGCCTTGAGTAACTACATTATTATGGTACAGTTTGAAATATTTCAGAAACGGAACGGAATCAAACACAAAGACTACAGTACAAGGAGCGGACAGTTTTATTCAGCATGGCGCACACCTTTCCTCTAGCATGAAAGCTCGCCGGCCATAATTGCAGGAATATTAAAAACTAACTCATTTTTAATCTATTTGTCTTCCATGAAGGAAGAATTATCAAGAATATGAAGATACAGTTAACATTACAGAGGAACAGTCGAAAAAGACACGTAAGTACAGATATGGAGGATACCTTAGACACTCATGGACAATGTACTCCAGTGAGCAGTATAAGAATTTTTGCTAAATTGGTTTCGGCTTAGCTGGCGTACCTATATTATTCTTAAACTTTCCGATGGTAATATAATAACATACGGAGTGTACAGGGTGTTACGAAAAGGTGTAGCGGGCTATGCATATCCGGATTCTACATATGAAAATAAGTCTAAAATGTTCAGTTACTTTAGCCGTAATCAGCCATTTTGTATTTTCTTGAAAATAATGATTATTTCAAAAAAGATATTTTTATGAAATTTGGCATATATGTCTTCTATTTCTCAGAAGTCTAAAATTTCCAAATGTTTTTTTTTTTCAAAATTATCAATTTTCGAAATGGCGGACATTTAACCATTTTACAGCAAAATTCCATGAAAACTACCCACTAAATAAAATTAAGTATTAACAATAAAAGTACTAAAAATGTTGTTTCTTGCACAATTTAATTTTATTTAGTAGTTTTCATGGAATTTTATTTTAAAATGTTTGAATGTCCGCCATCTTGAAAATTGATAATTTTGAAAAATAAATAATTTTAGCAATTGTAGACTTCTGAGAATGAAGACATATGCCAAATTTCATAAAAATATGGTGAAGGGTTTTTGAAATAATAATTATTGTCAAGAAAATACGAAATGGCTGATTACGGCTACACACTAAGCCGTAATCATAAAAATGTTACAGAACATTTTAAACTTATTTTCATATGTAGAATCAGGATATGCATAGCTCGCTACACGTTTTTGTAACACCTTGTATATGTAGCATCATTTAATAATTGTTAAATATTAACTAAAACCGCGTTTGTGCATTTACGTTTTCTTATACGGGATTAGTAGTTAAGACTATGGATCCAGAAAGTAATGTTTGGTACGTGTTTTCCGGAAATCACAAGGAGAGCGACTTAAAAACCCGGGGCGCTCAACCTTTCACTTCAATTTACCACCGCTTGCCTAGTCATTGTCACGATTTGGTAAGCGAACTTTGGTCTTTTAAAATATCATCGATATTGTTCTGCTCTTTTATTTTCGTTGTAATATTTAACTATCATACCGTGCTCAATGCAGAAAGTTGGCAAACCTGTTTTTTGTTCTTATCTTTATGAATGTACCGGGAGCAAAATATAATCGGTGATTTGATGGTTCAAAGGGCTGTGGTGAAATAATATTAAGTTCAAATTCGGAGGGATTCGCACTTGGACCAGTGCCTCTGGATGATTCAGACGTTTAAATAAATTCAGTTTCATAATCTGCTCAACCTTAAAATTAGTAATTGTAATATACATGGTGTTTCTAAATAAGTGCGACAAACATTGACCATTTATTTATTGCTGTGAAACCGGTCGAGATATTTCAAATTTCAAATTATTTTTGAATTCTTCGTTCAATTTGTGACAAAAAATTCCAAATTTCATTTGCATATCTCGACCGGTTTCAGAGCAATAAATAAATCATCAGTTTTTAAGAAAAACTTTAACACCACTGTATCTCGGAAAACTAAGCATTTGTAGACACACGTTTATATAGGAAACTGTCATTATTTTTTCATGCAGAATCACCCCTTAATGTTTGTCGCACTTATTTAGAAACACCCTGTATATTATAATAATTAATAATAAATAGGTTAAATTGAACTAAAAACAACAGATACCTGCTTATTCGGGCAAAAGAAAACAGAATTCGAAATTTTTCCTGGAACTTTCAGCGTAGCATCGATGCGTTCGTTCCCTTTTGGATGTCCTAAAACGTTTTCTGCATCCTAAAAATCCAAAATAAACGCATTCCACGAATACTGATCCTCATCACAAAATGTTTTATTCCGATCATAGCGAAAAATTGTTTACTTTTTTTTTTGTTTTTTCTAATTTTAAAAATGAAACATTTCAAGCATATATTACCAGCCTTTCTCTTGACGATCACTCGCACTGGAAGGCGATTAAGAAATTCAAAAGGTCTGTTGTAACTATACCGCCACTTAGAAAACCTAACAGAACCAGGACAAGATCGAATAATGATAAAGTCAAGTGTTTTCTCCTTGCCTGAAATAACTAACGATGATATAGAGATAGAAACATTCCTAAATTCTCCATGCCAACTATCACCACCGATGCAAGCACTTACTATAAAAGAAATTCTTAGAGAAATAAAACATCTAAATCCACGCAAAGCTCCTGGCCACGACTTAATAGTAGCAGATATATTAAACATTACAGATACTCCCAAGAAAAGCAGTTATCCTAATAAGGAACATCTATAACAGCATGCTGCGATTATGCTACTTTCCAGTAGCATGGAAATATGAGATTATAATAGTTCCAAAACCTGGTAAACCCCCAACGGAGAAAAATTCATACAGACCGATAAGTCTGCTACCCATACGTATTGGCTAAACTTTTTGAAAGACTATTTCTCAACAAAATTCTAGAAGACAATCCCGTAAGTGAACTCCTGCCTAATCATTAATTCGGCTTCCGCCATAAACATGCAACCATTCAACAGTTCCACAGGATTGTCAATGAAATTAAAGATAGCCTGGAGAGTAAGAAGATATGTGTTTCAGTATTCCTAGACATCCAGCAAGCCTTCCATAAGGTTTGGCATATGGGACTACTATTTAAGCTAAAAAAGTACTTGCCTGACCAGATATACCTCATCCTATCTAAGCGAGCGTTTTTTCCAAGTGAAAATTGAGGACGAACTATGTAACTATCACTGTATTTAATCGGGAGTGCTGCAGGGTAGCGTTCTCGGCCCTGTTCTCTACCTTATGTTCACCAACGATGTCCCACTAACGAACGACACAATTACAGCCACATTCGCTGACGACACAGCCATCATGTCTATGGACTCAAATTCTCTGCGAGCTTCTGAAAAAGTACAGAATCACCTACCGCTTGAAAACATGCTATACGGTATTGAACTTTGGTAGTAAGCCATCGAACCCTAAGATCCTTCAACCGCTTCAATCAAAAACTCTTCGCATGTTAGCTAATGCGCCATAGTAAATCTAACCAAACTCTACATACTGATCTAGGAATACCATTCATCAACGAAGTTATCAAACCCATTGCTACCAAATATAAAAACAGATACGTAGGGCATAGTAATCCGCTCGTAGGCGAACAATTCACACAACAGCCAGCAGAGAGAAGGAAGAAACTGTGGCCAGAGGATCTTCCTGAATGAATCCCAGAGAACCAATAGTGGATAGTACCTGATTCAAATTAAATTCATATGTACCATCTACTTATTACTTTGTATACCTACTAAAGTAGATTGTAAATTCGCAATTATAAAATAAAAAAAAAATTATTGCCGCCTTATGCTATTATAAATTAAAACTAGGTAACTTTATTACGTCTTTAAAACTTTTTGGGACATTTGTATACTAATCTCTACGGGGAGCGATTATTATAATAATAACAAGTAATTCCACTAACACCGTTATTTTTATTATACCTTTTTTAATTTGTTACACAATTTGATACGTATACATACATCTGAACCAAATTTATATTTCAGGAAATAAAATGTACACATAGAATTTTCCCATCGGGATGACATTTTTGTATCTATTCCACAGTGGTTATGTTTTAGGAAAAACTGCACTTATATGTCACGTGAACCGTATTAACGTCATTTTTAGACATTGTAGCCCCGATTTATTTTGGGAATTGTTAGTTTTGTAAAATAAAAGCTATTTATTTCGTGATCGTTTATTGCCATCCTTATAGACTTGGTATAAGTGAGAATTTTCAGGTACAGAAATGGTGCTTGTTTGTATAATTGACATTTTGTTCCTTAATTACATTCCATTCACACCTTAATGATAAAACAAGTCTTGTATTAAAATTTTCAAGAGCTCCTTGGACTGAATGTTTCATTAGGCCATGTAATTGTGCGTGATCCAAATGTAAAGTAGGTGTTAAATTACATTTACATTCCAATTTGCGTGTGTATCGGTTATCTACATCGTGTTAGATGTTATATTAGAATTTGAACATGCTTCATATAACCAATTATTAATTATCGCACACTATAAACTATACCTATTGATGTCTTTGACAAATTTCAAGCGAATTAGATTGACCAATAGATTCTTCATACATACTAACATTTACATACCTACACACCATCACTTTAATCCGTTGACTTACAACCACTATAATAATACGATCGACAAAACGACGAATCCTTTGAAGGTACCTTAACGTTTTCTTTGTGTCTGTGTGTCGTATCCTTTTCACTGTAAACTACTACCACAAATGTATTGGATATTTTCAATACGGAACTATTGATTATTATTACTTGTATAGGCCTTTGTTCATTCCTTTTGGAATATGGCCGCTCCTTGTGGAGCTTTAAATCCTTTTCTGAGGTGGATTGGTCCTCTAGGCCGGTCTTCTACAGTGTACGGTGTGTTTTTTGCCTTATTTCCTTCAATTTTTTCCTATCCGTTACTTTTCTTTTCGAATTCACACCTCCCATTTCTTTTAGATCTCTTGTATCCATCTCTGTCTCGGTCTTCCTCGGGTTCTATTTCCGGTTGGTTCTCATTCAATGACTCTTTTTGTTATCTGTTCATTGTCGCTTCTCATTACGTGCTCTATCCATCTTAATCTTTGTCCTTTAATGTACTTCACTATATCTTCCCCAAATTCTTCTCTGAGTTCGTAGTTGATTTTCGGACCCATTTCTCCATTGTCATCTTTTTTTGGGTAGGATATTTTTTTTAGTATTTTCTTTTCGAAAACTCGCATTTGTTCTTCTTCTCCTGGTTAGGCGGATTACTTCGGCAGCGTATGTAATTATTGGTTTTTAGTGCTTTGTATAGTCTGAATAATGGTTTGTTTATTGATTTTCTTGATTTGTAGTATTTTTAGTAGTATTTCTTTTATGTTTGGGTAGCTTTCATCTTTGTTGCGTATTTGTAGTCCTAGATATCTAAATGTTCTTACCTTTTCAAATTTATATTCATCTATCTTTATGTCTTGCATTGGGGTTTCCTTTCTTCTTAGTCTCATGAGTTTTATTTTGCCTTGGTTTATTTATAAACCTATGTGTTTCGCTTCTTGGTTTAGTTTTTCATCAGTTTCAGCTAGTCCTGCCTGTGTTCTTGCAATTATCAGGATGACATCAGCATATGCTATGATTTTTACTTCTTTGTTTATTATTGTTCCTTTTCTGTCGGTTTTCTTTGTAATATCTTCTAGGCCATAATTAAAGAGCGTTGCTGATAACGCGTCTCCTTGACGGACGTCGGGATTAGTTGAAAATTCGTCTGTTGTACCCTCTTTTATTGCTTTGGTGCTTGCTAGCGTCATCCTGATAAGATTCACTAGTTTGGGTGGTATTTCTGTACTTTTTAGTTCCTTTATTCGTTTTTTTTTCCTATTTAACTTATCGAACGTTTGTTTCAAATCTATGAATAAGAGTTGCAGTTCGATTCCGTATTCGTATCATCTTTCTAGTATTTGTTTTACCACGAATATGGCGTCTGTGGTGGATCGTCTTTAGCGGAAGTCATACTACTGGTATTGTCCTATTTCTGATTCGCTATAGTGTGCTAGCTCCCTATGTGTAATACTGGAGAGTATCTTATAGGTCACATTCAGTAGGGCTATTCCTCTGTGGTGAGACCCGTCTTTTAGGTCACCTCTCTTAGGTAGTGGGACTATCGTTGCTTTTTACCATTCTTTACGCATCTCTTCTGTTCTCGAAATCTCTTTTACTAGATTGTATATTCTTTTATGTAACTCTTCACCGCCTAATTTCAGCCTTTCTGAACATATTTGGACTGTACCTGTTGCCTTTCCGTTTTTTGCTGCATTTATTAAGTTGGCCATCTCTTCGTATGTTGGGCTTGGTACTTTTGGTTTATCTTGATTTGTTGTCTTGCCTGCAGTTTCTATTTCAGTATTATCGTCTTCATTTAGCAAATCTTCGCAAAAGTGTTACCATATTTCTTTTACTTTCTCCGTGTTATGCTCTATTTTTCCTTCTTTGTTTCTTATTCCTCATCTGCGGATTTTTGGTTTTCATCACTCTTCTCTTATCTTTTGGTAGAACATTTTTGTGTTATGTATTTTGTAGTTATTTTCTATTTCCTCCATTTTGTCATTGATCCATTGATTTTTTTTTCTGTTACACATTGTTACAACTTCTTTCCTGAGGTCCTTATAGATTCTTCCCTCTTGTTCATTATTTGTCGCCATCATTCTCGCTTCTCTTTTCTTTTTGACTAAATCGTCACATTCATTATCGAACCATTCTTTGGATTTGTCCGTTTCTTTGAAACCGATTACTTTTTTTCCTGTTTTTATCATACAATTCTTTATGTTTTTCCATTCTTCTTTATACTTTTAGTGTCTCTTTTTTGTAATAGCTCCTGTTTTAATTCTTCTTTGTTTTTTTTTTTTAGTTTTGTTCGTTCCCACTGTTTTACTATTTTGTTTTTTTGATTACTGTTATACATTATTTGATTTATTTCTGATATTACTACGAAGTGGTCACTATCCGCTTTTGCCCCCTCTATATGACCTCACATCATTTTGACTGTGTTTGCTGTATTTTTGGATATCTGTATGTGGTCTATTTGGTTTCCTTCAGTTGCTCCCGGTCTTTTCCATGTCTCTTTGTGGATTCTTTTATTAACTATTGATATATTTGATAAATACACCATTGTGCTGGTCGCTAGGAAGGTTGAAATCTGAGATCTCAACTTCCGCGATGTCAACAACTCCTTCCTTTCTATTATGGTTAAAATAATGTCATCCGCGGTTTGGTTGAAACTACGCATCAGACGAAATTGGCATAACAATTTTCTGCGCGAAGCACGAATGCATTCGTTGAATTACATCACTTGCTCACATTTAATTGGAATTTAAATCGATTATTTTATTTTGCTTAGACCGAATTATTTGAACTGTAACAATTTAGTAAGCAAAATTCAGCAAATTTTTTTTTTCATTTGAAAACATTCAAAGTTATCCATTTGCAAAATGCCTTTAATAAGTATTTTTTAATACCTGTTGAAAGTATGCTTTTTATCGCATTCTTACGGGCATTTACCGTTTTCTAATAAAGTCAAATAAAAGTACTTCCCTTCTCTGTATAAATAGATTCTGAATACGCCAACCTTGTAATTAAGTACGTTCTTTTATGAAACCATTTATTAAAATACATATTAATTTAGTTATTTACTTAAGTGCTTCTTCGATTTGAAAAACATAAATTAGAGAAACCCACTCATTCCCATACACGACTTTCATAAGGGAAGCAAAAACAAACGTTTTTTCTTCCTTTAAGGACCCCTTACCTTCCAAATCGATTTACTTAAAAATACTTCTCTTTTTTTATTTATAAGAGTCGACAGCAAAGTTTTTTTATCGTTTCCCTTTGATGTTTAAAAACGAACATGGTTAACATTTTGAACGTTAGTATATTAATGCGTATTTTTCAATTTTAAATTTAATTTAGGTTGAAGTCATGCGGTGAAAGTAATTTTCTATAGGTGTGAATGAATATCGTCCTTTTATTTACGTGATGTGTAGGTAAGTATAGGTGCGAGTATACGAAGCGTTACGGAACACTTTTTGTATAATCTTTCGCCTCGCACATGCAATTTTTTTAATTTCGTAAATTTGTGATATTTTTAATATTCGAAAGTTAACGTAAAATATTAAAAACTGTGTAGAGTAAAATCAGAGTAACGTATAGATACAACTTTACCCTCAAATATTCAAATGTATGATGAATACTAGACTGAGATTTTAGATGAGCATCGTCAACGCTGCCTGCTAAACAGTGCCTTTCGCTTCTAATACTAAATTTCTCTTGGGAAAATTCCTGCGCTACGTAAAGGTTGCAGTTACAAACAGGAATCATTATTTCTTGCTGCAAGTAATCTCGAAATTTCAGTAAATTTAGTAACAAGAGCACTTAGTAGTGTTTGAGTAATTACACAAACAGTACTTTGTCTCCTTACTGTCGTCAGTTGGGTAATTGGTTTACTGTCACGAATAAATTGTAATAAAAAATAATTGGGCATACAAACTGGTTTAAAAGGCAAGTTTATTATGCAGAAAGGACTATAAAAAAGGCGACATGGGAGAAGATTATAATCTGAAAGAATTGGATTATGATGACATTTTCGTAATGAAATAATATAACACCCTCGGTTCAGTACCATGCATATGATATTTTTCTACAAAATAACACAGAATTCAAACAGACGCCAAACAGAGATATTTAAATAGGTACTTTAAAGATTGTAATCTCTATACGTAACGACCGAATTGCACAATCTGTTTGAGCAAGATGTCAACATTATACAGTATACGGATAATATATGTATGCACATTGCACATATGTCACCCAAAAGTCTATACGATGTCTGCCTCGAAAAGCTTAGGCACATTATAGATTGACTAAAAATTGGTTTGACAACTTAGGTTGTATCATCAGAAAACTCTGCAATCATGTGTTTTACAAGACATAGGCTTTAATTGCCCAAAGTGCCGGTCATTGGTGGTGGTGATTAAACTAAAATGGGCTAAGGATATGAACCTATTAAAAGTAGTGTGGAAACAAAAGAATTCTTCCCCGCTGGCCGAGGTAACTCGGGTTTTGCTTTTTTCGTGTCTAATCTAAATTATAATGAAAGTTACCGTATTACCGACTTTTGCACCGTTTAGACGGAAGAGTGTCTTGTCATTCAAAAATCCTTGGAATGGTGTATAGAACATCAATTTAATTCACGATGAAGTTATACTTACAGACTCTAAAGCGTTCCTTCTGGCACTTAATAGTAATGCTGTGACTAACTTCCAGCCTCTGACTTTGGGGCTATATATCTCCCGAACCGTAGGTGTGGCTGGGTTCTGGTGTGAAGCACAAATGAATATTAGCTAAGCACTAACGATTCAGCACCATCACGAAATTTGTGCTTCAATAACAAGAAATTCTTTGGGTAACTTCAAGCATCTGACTTTGGGGCTATATATCTCCCGAACCGTAGGCGTGGCTGGGTTCTGGTGTGAAGCACAAATGAATACTATCAAAGCACAAAGGATTATGCCCGGTCACGACATTTGTGCTTCAATAATAAAAAAGTTGTGGCTAACTTCCAATCTCTGACTTTGAGACTGGATATCTCCCGAACGGTAGGTGTAGCCGGTATATGATGTGAAGCACAATGAAGCACTGACGAGGCACTAAGTACTTTGCACGGTGACGTCATTTGTGCTTTATATCGGTGGCTAACATCGTGGACTTGGTATACCCCGTATATGTTTTTGTATTTATATATTTATACTAGGGAAAAACTACCACATCTTCTTTTGATGAGGAAGTGGCATCCCAAACAGACATATCCATCTCGATGGATGGGTCTAAAATAATGGAAGGAACAGGTACAGGTATTTATTACCAAGAACTGAACTTCCATATCAGCCAACCACTAGGCAAAATTTCGACCGTCTTTCAGGCAGAACTAGCAGGAATAACGGTTAAGTGCAAGAAAAATTCTCATACACAGCATAAGGAATAAAATCATCAGAATCTCCAGTGACAGCAGAACCGTTGTGCAGGCATTAGGTAAATCGAAAATTCACCTTTAGGCTGGTTTTCGAGTGTTACCCAAGTACTAGAGCAAGTGACAAACAGCAATACCCTTGAGCTTGTATGGGTTGAAGAGCATGCTGGAACAATGGGCAATAAAAAAGCCGATAAGTTAGCCCGACTGACCTCAAAACAACCGTTTAATGGTTCACAGCCGGCCCTTCCACTTACAATATCAACTGTAAAGAACTTAGTAACCCAATACACACAAGCTCAGCACAAGGCTAGGTGGAACTTGATGTTAGACTGCCGCCACGCGAGAGAGGCCTTCAGAGGACAATCTCGTAACCTGGCGCGCTTCTGTACAGGGCTGATCCAGAGGTAGCACAAAGGGCCCGAATAGGTGGCCTACGTGCGCGTGTTTTTTTCCACCCTTCCATTGAAATCCAGAAATGAGACCTGTTCCAGCTTGCTTCCCGTGAAATCAAAAGAAGGGTATGGCAAAATCGTTCCTAAGCAGTAACATACTTCATTACTAAACGATTCGGTATTTATCGATTTAATTTAGTCCGTTACTGTATGAACTGCGAAAAGTAGTATAAATTATTCAGCGAGCAAGTAGTATTACTCACGAAGATGAAATTTGCAACACGAGCAGAAGGCGAGTGTTGTAATTCATCAAAGTGAGTAATTATTGATAAATTATTACTATTAAGTAGTGATTTTGTGGTTTCTCTTAATTATTTAGGCACTTTACCGTTTTTGATCATATGAATAAAATAGTTACGGTTATCAAGAGTAAAAGCTGTTAAATATTTCATAGTATTTTTTGTTGAACGACTAAGCACACGGTAGACATCGAGGTGCAGTAATCATCATCTAAGACAGAATAAGGGAATTTTAGTTTGGCTTTTTCAAGGATATATTACACATGAGATTACCTTACATCTCCTACGATAGGAGATGTAAGATTTAAAGTTTTCTTTCGACGATATCGTAGATGACACTGGATTCCTCTAGATACCATTTTGAGTTTAATGTTGACCTGGATTCTTTTAGTACATCGTTTCATGTGAATTTGCCCTAAATTACTGTTTGCTAAATCAGGATATTTATGTAAATCATCATCTTCTCGGCTATTTTTTTAATGTACATATGTGCCTTGAGGATCACCAAGGATGATTTTTTGAATATTGCGACAAATAATTTCAGACAAACCAATGCAACGTTTCAAAAAATAAAAAATTTACCGTATCCAATTCTATTCTCTCAAACTCTGGCGTTTTGTAAAAAAAGTTACTTGGTTTCAATTTCAGATATGTACGTTCCATCCAAGGGTGGAGTGGGCTGAATATAAAGTAAACATCTTAGCTTTTGGGTCTTATGGAAGGGTAAAAAATATCTTATTACTTAGGTATCTTTACATTGCTACTCTCTCACTTTGGAACAATACAATATTATAGATTTTCTTCTTTCCCGTATCTACCATGGCAATATTATCAATAAATCCTCAGATAATCTAATAATAAAAAAAAAATTCAATAAAAAACCATCGACGTTTGTTAAGCATGGAGTTAACGAACCTCACGTCTCGTAAACACCTTCTTCAATCTCAAATTCCTCATTTACCATTTTGGGAATTGCATTCTATTCCAAGGGATAGGTGATGGTATAGACAGTATAAAATTTTCGGTTCAAGATAAACAATAGACCTTAAAAGTTTGGTAATCCAAAAGCTTAAGTCAACCACTGGATTGCTCTTAAAATCATCGTATATTGGATTTTGAAAATTCTTTGCGCTCCATTTAATTTTGACAGTAAACTGAATAAATTTTATTTCCCTCAGACTAGAATGGACAGCAAATAACCGGATTAAAGTTTACTGGACCCTGGAGCAGAAGTATTTGAACGTAACCCAATAATTTTTATTTTATCGAATTCACTACACTTTTTTGATCTATTTTGTCATCACGCAGTGTAATTTTAAAGCTCCATCGCCATGGTATGGGCCGAAAAGACACTACTCGTTTCCGTGAATCAAGGAATGAAAATCAACCACGACGGGTATCGCCGCAAAATTCTTGAATCCGTGTGGTTTTTCCAACACTTCGATGATGCGAAATTTACTATTCTACAGGACTCTGTCCAGGCTCTCTTCTGAAGAGCCGCCCTATTAGTCGGATCTCAATCCCATGGGATTATAATGAATGGCCTATGTTTGAGGCTCGAGTCTGCTGCAGTCCATAGCCGAAAATTTCAAGAAACGTTTGGGGCTAAGGATGGTCATTTCGAAACTAAAGGAGTACTTTACTGCAAAATAATTACGTGATGGTTATTCGTTGTAGTTTTGTTAAAGGTAATTAAAGGTGATAATCGCCAAACAAGCTTGGAGGGTGGTAACCTTTGGTAATTAGATTTTTGAACTAGTTTATTCATTATTATAGAGGCAGACCTACCTTGTTGAGAACTACATATATAACTTGATCAAATTAGGAACGTGTCAAAACCTAATATTATTTTTAATGTGCGGAGATACGTAATTAAGGTGTGATAACCTTTTTAATTATTAGAAAACTGTCAAAAGATCTCAATGTAAAATGAAAAAGAGAACCAAAAAAAGTTCTATAACTAATTAAGAAATATAATTAGGAAGTTTTGTTTGAGAATGGCAAAGATTGGGGTCAGAAGTTCGGCAGCCTGAAAGAAGCTAACCACAAAAATTCTAAATTGGGTTACTCTCACAAAAAAAATTATATGTATGCCCGAATTTAATTAATATATCTTTTTTACGATATTTATTCAATTTTTTTCAAACAAAGGTAAAATTTGTTTAAAAAACAACAATACAGTACTTTTAGAGAAGTGGGTATATAGTCAGTTCGCATGTGGTAGCCGTAAATTTACTAACTCCTATATCCTAAAATAAAGAGCACCAGATTAAAAGGGCTGTAGTGTAAGCTAAAGGTAGGAATGGAGAGTAAGTATATTGATTTTCCTACTGAGCCAAGGCTTAGCATTGTGTTTTAGTAATAAAGCTTTGAATTAAATTGAAAAAAGTTTAGTAGTATGTAGGTACATCATTTACATAATACCTACGCTTTTCGTTAGATACTTCATTTTAAACTAATTCTTTAGCAATAGCAAATAGATGGATGTTGAGCTTAAATCTAAGTTTAATTAGATTACGGGAAAGTAAAGCCGTCATTATTCCATGTAAGTGCTCTAGTAATGTATTTTATCTGTATTTACGTGACCTCTTTAAAAACTGTTATTTTACGGGCTGAAAACAAAGCCTCGAAAGGACACGTTTGATACAAAATTATTCTCCGTGTGTCAGTTTCCCATGCCAATTACGTACAGGTTTGCGGTTGACCCTTAATCAACAGAACTCGTGAAAGGGTGTAGTTTGATCTTACATCTTACACAAACTACATCTCAGTCACTAGTTTAGCAATGCATGTATTGATCATTCACTTCATATACCATACACCATGGTAGAGTTCATGACTTCTTATTAACGGTACACTTTCCCAACTACAGTTATCAGATCACATACAACCCTTGTAACCGGCTGGTATTTGACAATAGTTGCTTCATGTGGTTGAATCTATGTATTCGCTGTAGACACATCTTGCAAGTAAATATTATTTATATTATTGTTATTTCATCTAAAATAACAAAAATGTGTTACATTACTGGATATTGCGTTAGTATAAAACCGAAATAATACAAAAATGGTAAAACTAACGATAAAACTAGACGAGTAACAATGGACTAAAAAATGTCTTTCACTATTTTTCTATTTTAAATGTAACCCCGACACCCCCGACACGTTTCAACACTATGTGTCATTATCAAGGGTAAAAACCTCTTTTTAATACAGAAATATCAAATGTGTAAGAGCTGAAATTTGTTTGATTAAGGCGGTTCATTTTTTCTACTTTTAACGTACATTTTGTGTCAACCAAATGTACTTTCTATTTAAAAATTTTATTTGTTCTGGGTTAAACTGTGTAGTAATGGAATTGGGATTATTTAATCAATTCCATTACTACACAGTTTAACCCAGAACAAATAAAATTTTTAAATAAAAATGAACAACTGTGGAAGCTTTCATTATTATAAATGTACTTTCTGATTGAAGTACCCGGTTAAGTGTACGTAATTTAATGTGTTACGGCAAATAGGGCTAAACGAGTACTGGAGAGTACGAATCCGACGTATTTTTTTCCAGTCTGTTGGCTTAGAATATATTTCCGGAATGTTCAAGGTTTCAAGATGTCGTAACCATTAACACTTTTAAGAACCGATCAATGGTTCTCAGTAAACTATGTACTTTGGGAATCGTACCCTATATACTACATCGAAAGGTTTTTGGGAAGGATATATGGAAAAGAGAAGGTGGATTTTTGACATGCTAGTAAGGAGTGTGATGAGGTACGGAGCAGGGTGGAAGAAGTGGGAAAAATTGGAGAGAGTTCAGGAAGAATACTGGGGATGGACGTTGGGGTTGGATAAAGAGACGTCAGGGTATATAGTGGAGGAAGAGATAAAAACTGAGAAAATAAGAGTTGGGATGAGGAAAAAACCGGTAAGGTATGGACAGGAGGAGAGGAGAATGTTTTATGAGAGAGTGGGTTATACAAGGGAGGAAATAGAAAGAGGAAGGAAGGAAGAACGGATATGGTGGAAGAGTTGGTAAGAAGAGATAAGGATGTGCAAGGTCAGGCAAAGGGAGCGAGGATACGTGAGGGAAGGTATAATGAGGGATATCGGGAGATTGTGGTAGAACGCAAGTTCGAGTACCTGTTGGGGGTTATGGGATATGGGCGAGATTTAGGTGCGGGAATGAGGAGAATGAAAATAGATATTGGGGGACGACGAGAAAAGGGTTTGTAGAATGTCCAGGGAAGGGAGGGAAAGTATGTGGCATATAATGAGGGAATGTGAGGAGCTAAAGCAAGAGGGGAGGAAGGGAAGGGGATAGGAGTGGAGTGGATGAAGAAGGTGTTGGAGAGGAGAGAAGGGGGGCACGAATGAAGAAAGTTTTTTAGAGTAGAGGTATTTATTTGTAATGGGTAAACTAGGGTAGTTGGTTTTGTTTGTTAGGTTTAAGAAAGATACAATAAACATTTGAATTGAATACTAAATCGAAAGGAAAGACAGTACACGTCTGCAATTCTAGAAGAGGGTAGCTTAAATTCCTTATAGGTAAAGCGCTGACCAGGACCCAGATTGGTTGCGCAGAACCCGAAACCAGACCACTATGAATGATTCGTAAGTAGTCCTGTTATTTACATAACGATTTAACAACGGCCTGTTTGTCCATCTGTACGTGCTAAGAACAATCTTCAATAAAATGGAAGTAATTTTACAGTTTTCGTTCAATTTCTACTTTCAATGGTAGAATTTTCTTAGATGATACTTCCGGACAATTTTACCTGAAATTTCGTCTAGTAGTCGGGTGATGTAGAAGTTCAGTTCTTAAGTGTACATTTTTCCTTCCATTCTTCTACATCTGATAAAGTGAGACACGGTGGAATCTGATCCCGAGAGTGTCCTATTCAATTTTTCCAGTTGTTGAATATCTCTTTTGTAGCTAGGTTGCCACCATGACCTTTTCTAGCAGCTGTAGACCCCGTGGATGAGTTCCATAACGCCTGTATGTCTCGTCATCATTGCGCTCATGTGCGCAAGGCGCGTTTGTATTTACATATAATTAAGAAGCATTGTGGTGGTAATGGAAAGTGGTTTTGGAACATCAGACGATTGCCACGTACCCAAAGACAAGTCTAATCACTATCTAAAGCTACAGTAAAGCTTTCGGCGATGGGCTCCAAAGTCAACTAATCGCCCGATGGCATTGCCAGAAGGACCTACTGGCTTTTAGCGTTTTGAGATGGTTATGCTTTCCGCGGTTCAGTTTCCTCGTAGATAACTCGGGTAGCAGGGCGAGGTTTTGGAAGAGCAGAGGAGCAATACCTTCCATTTCTTGAAAATAGAGTTATCTTGATATTTTTATACAAAATTTGCGTGGAGGAATAAAACAGCATTTGTAATTAGTTGAAACGTCTAAAAACCTACAAAGCAGTCTCCATACACTTCAATTTGTTGTTATTTGTCATCCTTCTAACTGCAATAAATACAACGGTTGTTTCAACTTTTACAGGAACTATCGCGAATAGTGAGAATAAACGTGACTGATTGTGCGTTTAATGGCATTAATGTGCTTAATATGGTACATATATTCCCTAATATACAGGGTTGCCCACTTGCCCTTCGCTTTTAATATTAATTTTAGGAGAAAAGGTCAAGAGACATTTCTTTTTCAGATGTTCCTTGTTTACAACCTAAAAATATTTTCAGGCCCGCACTGCTCTCCGTTTCGTCTGTACAGGATCGTACTCGATTATTTTAAATGGAACACCCTATTGATTTTTATATTTTTGAAATTCATATTCGTTCTAGACCAAGTTTGTTTAGCCTTTCACCTTCTTAAGTCAATTCATTTAGGAGAAAATAGTAGGTATTAGTGCACATGGCCGGGCCCAGACAGTCACGCCCCCAGACTCCTCCCCCTCCTATTGCCACGCCCCTTGGCGCCTCCCCCTGGTAGCCTCCCCCTGGCGCCTCCTATTGCCACTCCCCCTGGCGCCTCCCCCCTGGTAGCCTCCCCCTTGGACGCCTTCCCCCTGGTAGTCTCTGGCTAGCCTCTCCGCCCACTTGCCCCTCTCTGGTCCCCTTTTGTTCCTAGCCGCACCTTGGTAGCCTCCCCCTTTGTAGCCGCACCCTGCCACTCACCCATTGGCTAGCCTCTCCGCCCACTTCCTTTGCTCTGGTCCCCCCTTTGTTCCTAGCCGCACCTTGGTAGCCTCCCCCTTTGTAGCCGCACCCTGCCACTCACCCATTGGCTAGCCTCTCCGCTCACTCCCTCTCTCCACCACTCCGGTAGTCCCTATTGGTTCCGGGTGCCATTACACTATAGGCTTTTATTTATAAATCTTTAAGCCGTTAGCAAGTTACAGAGAGGGTTCCGGGTGCCATTTTGTGTAGGCTCTTGGCTACATCACTTTTCAATATAATGTAGCAACGGAAAGTATCATTGTCGATGGTCCTTGACGAGAATTTTTAAAAACTGTGTCTTTATGGTTTAAAAATTCTTCAGACGGAACTGGTATATGATGTAACAGGTCTGAACAAAATTCAAGAGGGATAAATGGCCGCTAAACTCCAAAACCTTCCCTCAATTAAAACTATCCCCGTAAACCCCACTCATACCTGGCACGTGATCGCAATCGTCTACTAGGCCCCCCTATCGTGAGAGACGCGAATGGCAGTATATCATAGGGAGGAAGTATCAAAACCAACGTTAAACATTAAAAATGCATTTATTTGTCTTTTCTAAAATTTAGTTGCTTCGCAGCACAAGCCGAAAAGAGAATGCACAACGATTACGAGGAGAAAGAACTGTGTGAAGAAAACTCCTCGTTTACACAATAAATAGGAATCAACATTGATAAATATTAAGACATGAAAGTTTCCATTGTTGAAGGCCTTCAATCAATTGAACGTTAAATTGAAATCTGGCATCTCCATCAATTAACTTTACATACAAAATGATACATACTTCAAACGTATTCTTTAATTAGCTGACAATTGAAATTGGTGATTTGATAATATTGCAGTGTGCACCTGTAGACTTTCACCTAAACTAATGCACTACAAGTACCTACTTCTAAACCTATACCTAAATCACTAAAAATATTCTATACGAGTACTAACTAAATTAAATGATTTGATAGTATACGAAAAGATCCTCGTTATTATGGGGTAGATCATAATTCTCAAGTCGTGTTTTTATTTCTCTTATAGCCGTATGGTACGGTGTCGTAATCGTCGACCCTTTGTCGTTTTTTGACATTAACTCGAAATTTCTTCTTTTCCGTTTTAGTTACTAGCCGATGGTCTTCGGTGCGCCTAATAACCGAGTTCATCGTCACAATTTCCTGATCCGTTTGGTCGATAAGATCAACGAGAGAATCAAAGTTAACCTTCTCCAGATTCTGGTGATTGAGTGTTATTCCCTTCACCTTAATCACTGTTTTTGTTTGCCCTAAAGGTAACTGGACCTCGTACCCGTAAGTTTTAGGCCCCCCTGAAGCGAACTCTGTGATAAATGCGTTAGGTCCATACTCTCCTTCAATTTCGTCCGTTAAATCTCCCAAATTATTTCCCAAGGGTAAATCTGGATGATTTTCGCGAGAAATGTAAATGACCGAATCGGTATCATAATAAAGCACACGTTCACCCAGTAAATCAAGGTAGGAATATAGCTGAAGGCGCGCCTGCGTTGTAACATAGGCAGCGATTACGCAGTTCACGGTAAAGAGAGGATCTCCAGCATCTTCCCTGTATTGCCAGTTCATAATGACCGTTTCGTCATTCACCTCCTGTATATAATTTACGTCAATAGCAGGTGACCACATAAGATCGTAAAACTCCTTAGAGTCACGCACTATCGATGTCTTCGATTGATTTTCTCGCTGACCAAACTTTCCCCAGAAGGAATTCAACATCAATTTGGCTAGAGAACGTAATCCGGGGTTTTTCATTACATCCGAATATTTGAGTTGAACTCCCTCGCTTTCGAAAAACTCCTCGATATATTTATCTTTTTGCTCCCGAGTACAACAAGAAGCGGGCCAGTCGGATGCTTGCTGTTTTATTCTCACAAAATGATTTATAAATTCCGAAAAGAGACCTCCGTAGTTTATAGTCTTTTCATAACGGGTAGTTTCGTACACCCACATCTCCTGCACATCTATCAGTTTGTAACCTTTGTCCAACGCTTTCACAATTTCGTCACTGCACCAGGTACCGCAAATAGTTCTTTCCTCGGGGTTGTGAGAGCATTCACTTTCAGCAAGGTCTTCCACACACTTCATACACAGGGGAAACATTAGTTTATTATGTTTTTTCACGGGCAGCACGGGATGATACAAGTTCTGAGGCGGTAAAATGGAACACTTAATTACACCGTGAGGAATTCCATTTTTATCGATAAAGTTTTTACATTCCTCTCCTACGAACACTTCCGGATGTTTTAGAGGAAAACGACCGTACTTACAAATATACGGATAAAGCGAACAAACATCCACATACTTGATTTTTTCTCCCTCCTTAGTCGTATATTTAAGCTTTGTGCATCCGGTACGTCCGCCGTAGAACGCGTCGCGAGGGTTCAGTAGAGCATGTTTTAGCATCATGGGGTGCTCACATAGATATTGCATTGTAGAATTGGATTTTAGCTTTCTTTTAAATGTACACTCCCACATTTCGACAACGTTGTAACCTAATGCGCGCAGTCTTGTCGCTTTAACTCGGGTGTTTTCGTAACGATGGTCCATAGTGTCATGGGGATCGTCGTCGTGAAGGGGCTCGTTACGTTTTGTTAAAAAGCAGTTGAGACATCCATGGAAGTAACATCCGTAGAATTCAAATACCGTACGGCTCTCCTCGCAATAACCATCTACTCTCATTCCATTTATCTTTAATTCTCTCTGCCTACCGGCATGTTGAATTTTAATTCCTCGTGTATCCTCCTCCCACACAAGCCACTGGATACCTACAAGTGATTGGTTATCGGCTCTTCGATAACCACCCTTCGGAATGACGCCAATGGTATCTGGTTGCAAGAACTTGCGACGAAACATGAGGTTGCACGCAGAGGCGATGGTGATACTTTCGGTAAAGGGATCGACATCACATTCGTTAATAAACATGTCCCTGAATTTCATGCAGGATCGTTTAAGAATATCGACATCGGAGCGACAGTATTCCACGAGATCCCTCTGCATGTCAAACACGTCCTGTTTATGCTCATCGTGCCATTTCAGAAACAGATCTCTCGCATCAGGTTTCATGGAGTCGGGCGAATAATATTTTACGGCCGGTAGCGGTCCAACGTACGAGGCGTTTTCTTCGATGTGGAACAGATGTGGAAAATACCCCTTCTTTAACTCTTCACCTAATCCTAAGGCTTTAGGTAACGCGCTTAGAGCCATGGGAAAAAAGTTTAAACTGTCTATAAATTTTGCGTTACCTAAAGCCATCATGAGAATTTTCGAACCACGCATTATAAGTTCAGGTTTCACATGGGTCTCCTCTAGCACATAATTTAGCACGAATTGGTGGTCGAAAGCTTGTCCGTTATGAGCAATCACGATCACTTTTTTAAACGTTTTACGAACATTTAGCACGTACTCCGTAAATCTCTCCAAGCACTTAGGTCCTCTTAATATCTGTTCTCGAACGCCGCACCGAGTACAGATAATAGTTTCGGAATATCTACATAGAGGGCACGACTGTTGAAATACACAGAGGACTGCTTCGTGTACCTTAACAGTTGGATCATGAGGATCTTCCTTTTCCTGCCGCGTTTCCAGGTCGTAGAATATGAAAAGTGCTTCATCTTTCTGATTGCGAGCGGTCGCAGGACGAATATAACACAGATGGTTTTCTAGCTTATAGTCCTGACAACACTTACAATAAATTTCCCCGCAAACGTGCAGAGACTTACGGTTCGCGTACGTTTTGAAGCACTTTAGGCATTTTCGTACGGTTGTGCACACAGAACCCTCCTTATGTCGATTAAAACATTCAGCACCTCGAAACGATCTTCCACAGTCCGCGCACAACACTTCCTCTTGCACTTTTTCGCACGGGGGTTGAGCATTACAACACGGACACCTTGCTCCGCAACGATGCTTGTTTTTAGTATTGTAAGGCGTGTGGCAGGCTTCGCAGTAATAACTGCATACAAAAGCGGATGTTAACGAAGTAATGACATTAAAATGTCCCTCATGGTAAAGAAGATTGATCTTTTTATCAGCATTAGTTCCCTCGAACATCAACTGCCTTCCTTTTGTGTTATGTTGATAAACGCTTATTTTATATCCATTTAGATGGTTTTGGAACTGTCGCAGTTCTTCTATACCGCAACCATTTTGGGGAATCACTACATTTGCTTCTTGAAGCAGCCGTTGCGCGTGAATTTTTTGTATCTCTCTTCCATCACGCAATCTTTTATAATTAGGGTCCTTGTCCACGTTCGCTTTACCTACCACTAACGCACGAGGTAAACACATATTGTCTGTATTGTTTATAGCCACGATTCCTCTACGCTGACGACACTCCTCAGCGTAACTATTGTAGACGCGTTGCCTTCCTTGTCCAGAAGGACGACTGATGGATGTAACCTCCATTCGGAATTTATCGGTACTGAAACCCTCGGAGTTGCTTTGAAACACCGCTCCCATTACCTCCCACACGTTTTCAAAGGTAAATTCTGTCGCTGCTCGAAAACTTAGCCATCCGGGTAACCGTTGCTCGAAGTTGTCACTGTAGAACGTCAGACCCACCTTGTCCTCAGGGCTTATAGTAGTTGATATATAGGCAACGATCTGCAAAACTGCAGACCGCACCCACTCAACAACGTTTGAGGACAAAGGCGCATCCTTAATTTTAAACACTATCTTGCGCTTGCTCATACGGAACTTTTTGAGCTGACTTACGCGCTCGGATAAGATCTCAAACTTCATCTTCAACAAACAAGGGCCGCTACAGCCGCAGATGATCAATTATACACGTACCGCTGACAAAACAAATTAAGATCTCGCAAAAGAGGGATCACATTAACGGGTATTAATTATGTACACAACGATGACAAAACACCTGCACTTGATACTTTATTAACACGTTATGAATGACGCGGTAAAACTAAAATTATGAGAGATTATGCGTGCTTTTATTCCACGATTAAACAAAATCAGCAAAATCAAGAAAAAATGTGGACTCTGACCTTTTAATTAGCTGACATTGCACATTATTAAACTGCTAACGAATGCATTGTACACATATGAACGTTGAACTCTTATTTAGTTAATTCTCGGAGGTGTCATGTTTCATTTTTGGGCAATTTTCAGGGGTGTTACATTTGTTGACGGGCTTGCATCTTGGCTAAAGTCAAGGTCACTCCTTAATTTCCGGGGTGTCATATTACATTTTTTGGGAATTTTCGGGGGTCCTATTTTTTGGCAATTTTCGGGGTGAAATTACATTTTTTGGGAATATCGGGGGTCAAATTACATTTTTTGGAAATTTTCGGGGGTCCTATTTTTTGGCAATTTTCGGGGGTCAAATTACATTTGTTGGGGATTTTCGGGGGTGTCATTACATTTTTTGGGAATTTTCAGGGGTCCTATTTTTTGGAAATTTTCGGGGGTCCTATTTTTTGGCAATTTTCGGGGGTCCTATTTTTTGGGAATTTTCGGGGGTCAAATTACATTTTTTGGGAATTTTAAGGGGTCCTATTTTTTGGAAATTTTCGGGGGTCCTATTTTTTGGGGGTCCTATTGGGGAATTTTGGGCGGTCCTATTTTTTGGCAATTTTCGGGGGTCCTATTTTTTGGGAATTTTCGGGGGTCCTATTACATTTTTTTGGGAATTTTCGGGGGTCAAATTACAGTTTCAGGTAATTTTCGGGGTCAAATGACCCTTTTGGGCAATTTTCGGAGGTCAAATTACATTTTTTTTTTTTTTGCAATTTTCGGGAGTCAAATTAGATTTTTTGGTAAACCCGTTGAACCTGTAAGTTCAATGACCTCAAGTTCAACGACTCCCAGAAAAGTAGGTTATTCATTGACGTCAAGTTCAACGACCCCCAAGAAGTAGGTCATGGGTTCAACGACCCCAAACCTCACATGGACTTTGCACTTTTAAACGTTTTATAAATTTATACATGAAAACGGATTCTATATGGTTTTTGAACTTTAATTAAACTGTTTAATCGGGGCTAATGTTTCAGTATACTTCGGTATACTTATCTCAAAAAACATAACCACTCATCCCATTCTTCATCCAAGTTCTGACTTAATTCTACATATTAAATTCATTGTCTAAGGGGAGGTACTAAGTAGTTTTATTTATTATCATTGACCCCCTTCGTGTATTACTGACTTATCATGGAGGTTGATCTGTTAAATCAGGTGGAGTACAAACATTTAGCGTATAACATAGAGTTATTAGGATGTCCAAAGTTAGAATCGCTAATCCGAGATAACAACCTTGGATTAGTAGAGAAGTGCGCGCGACATAATAAAATTATACCAAAATCTAAATTTGTAACATCGTCGTCGATACCGCATTGTTCTAAAATGGAAATTAGATATTTTATGAATTTTATAAATGAACTGTGTGATAGCGTTTAAAAATCGTTTAGTTATTAAATATAAGGTCTCTTGTATTATATCAATTGTGGAGAAGATATTCGACATCACTGAGCAATTGATAATCAAAACTGCGATCATCAATAACAGCCCTGCTCCAACAACAACACCAATAAACAGACCTGTTTATCTGTTTGGCTGTTTATCTGTTTAGCTGTTTGGCTGTTTATCTGTTTAGCTGTTTATCTGATTAGCTGTTTATATGTTTAGCTGTTTATCTGTTTAGCTGTTTATCTGTTTAGCTGTTTATCTGTTTAGCTGTTTAGCCGTTTAGCTGTTTACCTGTTTAGCCGTTTAGCTGTTTAGCCGTTTAGCTGTTCCCCCCACCCCGCTGTTACCTCCGTGAAGATATGAAAGATATTGTGTGTGGATTTTATGAGGTAAAATTCAGAAGGCTAAGCACTATACTCGATAGGTAAGATCATTCGATGAAAGAAAAACAAAGTTTACGTTAAGTGGTTAGGACGAAAATTCGTGGATTGATAAGGACAATGTTGTACGATTTCAAGTGCAACGACTTGTCTACAGAAAAAGGATGCAATATTGCGCCTGCAGTTCATTGTCCTTCATGAAAATCGATCAACGCTATAAAATGTTACAGTGTGAATGACTCCCGAAAATTGCTTAAAAATGTAATTTGACACTCCCGAAAATTTGAAATTTGATCCCTTAAAATTGACCCCCAAAAAATTAACATATCTCTCAAAAATTGGCAGAATAAATTGAAAATTGATTCCTCTCGAAAGAATTGAAATTTGATACCCAAAAATTGTCAAAAATTTGACATCCCATTGCCTCTCACTAATTTTGTAGTTCATATTAGCATTTGTGTTGCTTACGTTAACGAAACTAGTGCGACACGTGCTCGATCATTACTCTTACGATTTCCGCTTGTTTTTTGTTAACGTAAACAAATTTATACGTATATATAATTGTAACATTGTACTCTTTATTCAGTTATTATTATACTTACAATCTATTACAATCTAAAAAAAAACTTGGGGTTTTTTACGCTTGCCAGAATAAAATTAAAGTGAATATAATATGTATAATGGAGGATATTTGGTCAATTTGTACTTGAAAAATAGGATCAGTCCTATTATTGCCGAAAAAATGTAACTTGACACTGCCTCGAAAAAAAAATGTCAAGAAGTTTGACACTCCTGGCAATAATAGGACTGATCCTATTTTTCAAGTACAAATTGACCAAATATCCTCCATTATACATATTATATTCACTTTAATTTTATTCTGGCAAGCGTAAAAAACCCCAAGTTTTTTTTTAGATTGTAATAGATTGTAAGTATAATAATAACTGAATAAAGAGTACAATGTTACAATTATATATACGTATAAATTTGTTTACGTTAACAAAAAACAAGCGGAAATCGTAAGAGTAATGATCGAGCACGTGTCGCACTAGTTTCGTTAACGTAAGCAACACAAATGCTAATATGAACTACAAAATTAGTGAGAGGCAATGGGATGTCAAATTTTTGACAATTTTTGGGTATCAAATTTCAATTCTTTCGAGAGGAATCAATTTTCAATTTATTCTGCCAATTTTTGAGAGATATGTTAATTTTTTGGGGGTCAATTTTAAGGGATCAAATTTCAAATTTTCGGGAGTGTCAAATTACATTTTTAAGCAATTTTCGGGAGTCATTCACACTGTAACATTTTATAGCGTTGATCGATTTTCATGAAGGACAATGAACTGCAGGCGCAATATTGCATCCTTTTTCTGTAGACAAGTCGTTGCACTTGAAATCGTACAACATTGTCCTTATCAATCCACGAATTTTCGTCCTAACCACTTAACGTAAACTTTGTTTTTCTTTCATCGAATGATCTTACCTATCGAGTATAGTGCTTAGCCTTCTGAATTTTACCTCATAAAATCCACACACAATATCTTTCATATCTTCACGGAGGTAACAGCGGGGTGGGGGGAACAGCTAAACGGCTAAACAGCTAAACGGCTAAACAGGTAAACAGCTAAACGGCTAAACAGCTAAACAGATAAACAGCTAAACAGATAAACAGCTAAACAGATAAACAGCTAAACATATAAACAGCTAATCAGATAAACAGCTAAACAGATAAACAGCCAAACAGCTAAACAGATAAACAGCCAAACAGATAAACAGGTCTGTTTATTGGTGTTGTTGTTGGAGCAGGGCTGTTATTGATGATCGCAGTTTTGATTATCAATTGCTCAGTGATGTCGAATATCTTCTCCACAATTGATATAATACAAGAGACCTTATATTTAATAACTAAACGATTTTTAAACGCTATCACACAGTTCATTTATAAAATTCATAAAATATCTAATTTCCATTTTAGAACAATGCGGTATCGACGACGATGTTACAAATTTAGATTTTGGTATAATTTTATTATGTCGCGCGCACTTCTCTACTAATCCAAGGTTGTTATCTCGGATTAGCGATTCTAACTTTGGACATCCTAATAACTCTATGTTATACGCTAAATGTTTGTACTCCACCTGATTTAACAGATCAACCTCCATGATAAGTCAGTAATACACGAAGGGGGTCAATGATAATAAATAAAACTACTTAGTACCTCCCCTTAGACAATGAATTTAATATGTAGAATTAAGTCAGAACTTGGATGAAGAATGGGATGAGTGGTTATGTTTTTTGAGATAAGTATACCGAAGTATACTGAAACATTAGCCCCGATTAAACAGTTTAATTAAAGTTCAAAAACCATATAGAATCCGTTTTCATGTATAAATTTATAAAACGTTTAAAAGTGCAAAGTCCATGTGAGGTTTGGGGTCGTTGAACCCATGACCTACTTCTTGGGGGTCGTTGAACTTGACGTCAATGAATAACCTACTTTTCTGGGAGTCGTTGAACTTGAGGTCATTGAACTTACAGGTTCAACGGGTTTACCAAAAAATCTAATTTGACTCCCGAAAATTGCAAAAAAAAAAAAAATGTAATTTGACCTCCGAAAATTGCCCAAAAGGGTCATTTGACCCCGAAAATTACCTGAAACTGTAATTTGACCCCCGAAAATTCCCAAAAAAATGTAATAGGACCCCCGAAAATTCCCAAAAAATAGGACCCCCGAAAATTGCCAAAAAATAGGACCGCCCAAAATTCCCCAATAGGACCCCCAAAAAATAGGACCCCCGAAAATTTCCAAAAAATAGGACCCCTTAAAATTCCCAAAAAATGTAATTTGACCCCCGAAAATTCCCAAAAAATAGGACCCCCGAAAATTGCCAAAAAATAGGACCCCCGAAAATTTCCAAAAAATAGGACCCCTGAAAATTCCCAAAAAATGTAATGACACCCCCGAAAATCCCCAACAAATGTAATTTGACCCCCGAAAATTGCCAAAAAATAGGACCCCCGAAAATTTCCAAAAAATGTAATTTGACCCCCGATATTCCCAAAAAATGTAATTTCACCCCGAAAATTGCCAAAAAATAGGACCCCCGAAAATTCCCAAAAAATGTAATATGACACCCCGGAAATTAAGGAGTGACCTTGACTTTAGCCAAGATGCAAGCCCGTCAACAAATGTAACACCCCTGAAAATTGCCCAAAAATGAAACATGACACCTCCGAGAATTAACTAAATAAGAGTTCAACGTTCATATGTGTACAATGCATTCGTTAGCAGTTTAATAATGTGCAATGTCAGCTAATTAAAAGGTCAGAGTCCACATTTTTTCTTGATTTTGCTGATTTTGTTTAATCGTGGAATAAAAGCACGCATAATCTCTCATAATTTTAGTTTTACCGCGTCATTCATAACGTGTTAATAAAGTATCAAGTGCAGGTGTTTTGTCATCGTTGTGTACATAATTAATACCCGTTAATGTGATCCCTCTTTTGCGAGATCTTAATTTGTTTTGTCAGCGGTACGTGTATAATTGATCATCTGCGGCTGTAGCGGCCCTTGTTTGTTGAAGATGAAGTTTGAGATCTTATCCGAGCGCGTAAGTCAGCTCAAAAAGTTCCGTATGAGCAAGCGCAAGATAGTGTTTAAAATTAAGGATGCGCCTTTGTCCTCAAACGTTGTTGAGTGGGTGCGGTCTGCAGTTTTGCAGATCGTTGCCTATATATCAACTACTATAAGCCCTGAGGACAAGGTGGGTCTGACGTTCTACAGTGACAACTTCGAGCAACGGTTACCCGGATGGCTAAGTTTTCGAGCAGCGACAGAATTTACCTTTGAAAACGTGTGGGAGGTAATGGGAGCGGTGTTTCAAAGCAACTCCGAGGGTTTCAGTACCGATAAATTCCGAATGGAGGTTACATCCATCAGTCGTCCTTCTGGACAAGGAAGGCAACGCGTCTACAATAGTTACGCTGAGGAGTGTCGTCAGCGTAGAGGAATCGTGGCTATAAACAATACAGACAATATGTGTTTACCTCGTGCGTTAGTGGTAGGTAAAGCGAACGTGGACAAGGACCCTAATTATAAAAGATTGCGTGATGGAAGAGAGATACAAAAAATTCACGCGCAACGGCTGCTTCAAGAAGCAAATGTAGTGATTCCCCAAAATGGTTGCGGTATAGAAGAACTGCGACAGTTCCAAAACCATCTAAATGGATATAAAATAAGCGTTTATCAACATAACACAAAAGGAAGGCAGTTGATGTTCGAGGGAACTAATGCTGATAAAAAGATCAATCTTCTTTACCATGAGGGACATTTTAATGTCATTACTTCGTTAACATCCGCTTTTGTATGCAGTTATTACTGCGAAGCCTGCCACACGCCTTACAATACTAAAAACAAGCATCGTTGCGGAGCAAGGTGTCCGTGTTGTAATGCTCAACCCCCGTGCGAAAAAGTGCAAGAGGAAGTGTTGTGCGCGGACTGTGGAAGATCGTTTCGAGGTGCTGAATGTTTTAATCGACATAAGGAGGGTTCTGTGTGCACAACCGTACGAAAATGCCTAAAGTGCTTCAAAACGTACGCGAACCGTAAGTCTCTGCACGTTTGCGGGGAAATTTATTGTAAGTGTTGTCAGGACTATAAGCTAGAAAACCATCTGTGTTATATTCGTCCTGCGACCGCTCGCAATCAGAAAGATGAAGCACTTTTCATATTCTACGACCTGGAAACGCGGCAGGAAAAGGAAGATCCTCATGATCCAACTGTTAAGGTACACGAAGCAGTCCTCTGTGTATTTCAACAGTCGTGCCCTCTATGTAGATATTCCGAAACTATTATCTGTACTCGGTGCGGCGTTCGAGAACAGATATTAAGAGGACCTAAGTGCTTGGAGAGATTTACGGAGTACGTGCTAAATGTTCGTAAAACGTTTAAAAAAGTGATCGTGATTGCTCATAACGGACAAGCTTTCGACCACCAATTCGTGCTAAATTATGTGCTAGAGGAGACCCATGTGAAACCTGAACTTATAATGCGTGGTTCGAAAATTCTCATGATGGCTTTAGGTAACGCAAAATTTATAGACAGTTTAAACTTTTTTCCCATGGCTCTAAGCGCGTTACCTAAAGCCTTAGGATTAGGTGAAGAGTTAAAGAAGGGGTATTTTCCACATCTGTTCCACATCGAAGAAAACGCCTCGTACGTTGGACCGCTACCGGCCGTAAAATATTATTCGCCCGACTCCATGAAACCTGATGCGAGAGATCTGTTTCTGAAATGGCACGATGAGCATAAACAGGACGTGTTTGACATGCAGAGGGATCTCGTGGAATACTGTCGCTCCGATGTCGATATTCTTAAACGATCCTGCATGAAATTCAGGGACATGTTTATTAACGAATGTGATGTCGATCCCTTTACCGAAAGTATCACCATCGCCTCTGCGTGCAACCTCATGTTTCGTCGCAAGTTCTTGCAACCAGATACCATTGGCGTCATTCCGAAGGGTGGTTATCGAAGAGCCGATAACCAATCACTTGTAGGTATCCAGTGGCTTGTGTGGGAGGAGGATACACGAGGAATTAAAATTCAACATGCCGGTAGGCAGAGAGAATTAAAGATAAATGGAATGAGAGTAGATGGTTATTGCGAGGAGAGCCGTACGGTATTTGAATTCTACGGATGTTACTTCCATGGATGTCTCAACTGCTTTTTAACAAAACGTAACGAGCCCCTTCACGACGACGATCCCCATGACACTATGGACCATCGTTACGAAAACACCCGAGTTAAAGCGACAAGACTGCGCGCATTAGGTTACAACGTTGTCGAAATGTGGGAGTGTACATTTAAAAGAAAGCTAAAATCCAATTCTACAATGCAATATCTATGTGAGCACCCCATGATGCTAAAACATGCTCTACTGAACCCTCGCGACGCGTTCTACGGCGGACGTACCGGATGCACAAAGCTTAAATATACGACTAAGGAGGGAGAAAAAATCAAGTATGTGGATGTTTGTTCGCTTTATCCGTATATTTGTAAGTACGGTCGTTTTCCTCTAAAACATCCGGAAGTGTTCGTAGGAGAGGAATGTAAAAACTTTATCGATAAAAATGGAATTCCTCACGGTGTAATTAAGTGTTCCATTTTACCGCCTCAGAACTTGTATCATCCCGTGCTGCCCGTGAAAAAACATAATAAACTAATGTTTCCCCTGTGTATGAAGTGTGTGGAAGACCTTGCTGAAAGTGAATGCTCTCACAACCCCGAGGAAAGAACTATTTGCGGTACCTGGTGCAGTGACGAAATTGTGAAAGCGTTGGACAAAGGTTACAAACTGATAGATGTGCAGGAGATGTGGGTGTACGAAACTACCCGTTATGAAAAGACTATAAACTACGGAGGTCTCTTTTCGGAATTTATAAATCATTTTGTGAGAATAAAACAGCAAGCATCCGACTGGCCCGCTTCTTGTTGTACTCGGGAGCAAAAAGATAAATATATCGAGGAGTTTTTCGAAAGCGAGGGAGTTCAACTCAAATATTCGGATGTAATGAAAAACCCCGGATTACGTTCTCTAGCCAAATTGATGTTGAATTCCTTCTGGGGAAAGTTTGGTCAGCGAGAAAATCAATCGAAGACATCGATAGTGCGTGACTCTAAGGAGTTTTACGATCTTATGTGGTCACCTGCTATTGACGTAAATTATATACAGGAGGTGAATGACGAAACGGTCATTATGAACTGGCAATACAGGGAAGATGCTGGAGATCCTCTCTTTACCGTGAACTGCGTAATCGCTGCCTATGTTACAACGCAGGCGCGCCTTCAGCTATATTCCTACCTTGATTTACTGGGTGAACGTGTGCTTTATTATGATACCGATTCGGTCATTTACATTTCTCGCGAAAATCATCCAGATTTACCCTTGGGAAATAATTTGGGAGATTTAACGGACGAAATTGAAGGAGAGTATGGACCTAACGCATTTATCACAGAGTTCGCTTCAGGGGGGCCTAAAACTTACGGGTACGAGGTCCAGTTACCTTTAGGGCAAACAAAAACAGTGATTAAGGTGAAGGGAATAACACTCAATCACCAGAATCTGGAGAAGGTTAACTTTGATTCTCTCGTTGATCTTATCGACCAAACGGATCAGGAAATTGTGACGATGAACTCGGTTATTAGGCGCACCGAAGACCATCGGCTAGTAACTAAAACGGAAAAGAAGAAATTTCGAGTTAATGTCAAAAAACGACAAAGGGTCGACGATTACGACACCGTACCATACGGCTATAAGAGAAATAAAAACACGACTTGAGAATTATGATCTACCCCATAATAACGAGGATCTTTTCGTATACTATCAAATCATTTAATTTAGTTAGTACTCGTATAGAATATTTTTAGTGATTTAGGTATAGGTTTAGAAGTAGGTACTTGTAGTGCATTAGTTTAGGTGAAAGTCTACAGGTGCACACTGCAATATTATCAAATCACCAATTTCAATTGTCAGCTAATTAAAGAATACGTTTGAAGTATGTATCATTTTGTATGTAAAGTTAATTGATGGAGATGCCAGATTTCAATTTAACGTTCAATTGATTGAAGGCCTTCAACAATGGAAACTTTCATGTCTTAATATTTATCAATGTTGATTCCTATTTATTGTGTAAACGAGGAGTTTTCTTCACACAGTTCTTTCTCCTCGTAATCGTTGTGCATTCTCTTTTCGGCTTGTGCTGCGAAGCAACTAAATTTTAGAAAAGACAAATAAATGCATTTTTAATGTTTAACGTTGGTTTTGATACTTCCTCCCTATGATATACTGCCATTCGCGTCTCTCACGATAGGGGGGCCTAGTAGACGATTGCGATCACGTGCCAGGTATGAGTGGGGTTTACGGGGATAGTTTTAATTGAGGGAAGGTTTTGGAGTTTAGCGGCCATTTATCCCTCTTGAATTTTGTTCAGACCTGTTACATCATATACCAGTTCCGTCTGAAGAATTTTTAAACCATAAAGACACAGTTTTTAAAAATTCTCGTCAAGGACCATCGACAATGATACTTTCCGTTGCTACATTATATTGAAAAGTGATGTAGCCAAGAGCCTACACAAAATGGCACCCGGAACCCTCTCTGTAACTTGCTAACGGCTTAAAGATTTATAAATAAAAGCCTATAGTGTAATGGCACCCGGAACCAATAGGGACTACCGGAGTGGTGGAGAGAGGGAGTGAGCGGAGAGGCTAGCCAATGGGTGAGTGGCAGGGTGCGGCTACAAAGGGGGAGGCTACCAAGGTGCGGCTAGGAACAAAGGGGGGACCAGAGCAAAGGAAGTGGGCGGAGAGGCTAGCCAATGGGTGAGTGGCAGGGTGCGGCTACAAAGGGGGAGGCTACCAAGGTGCGGCTAGGAACAAAAGGGGACCAGAGAGGGGCAAGTGGGCGGAGAGGCTAGCCAGAGACTACCAGGGGGAAGGCGTCCAAGGGGGAGGCTACCAGGGGGGAGGCGCCAGGGGGAGTGGCAATAGGAGGCGCCAGGGGGAGGCTACCAGGGGGAGGCGCCAAGGGGCGTGGCAATAGGAGGGGGAGGAGTCTGGGGGCGTGACTGTCTGGGCCCGGCCATGTGCACTAATACCTACTGAAAATAAATGTTTTTTAAAAATTGTCGCCGAAATAAACAAGCAGTAAAAAAATCATAACTATTCAATCAATGGCAACAGAGCAACCAAATTTGAGATTATCATAAACAAAAGAGCGTTTTATTTCTCGATATTGTGATTTTGAACGAAATTTGTTGCAAAAGGGACGTACCGAATTTTTTCTAATGACCACAGAAGAACTACCAAAAGTCGACTATTTTAAATAGAACACCCTGTATATTTTTTCATGAATTAACTGCTTTTTAAGTTAGCTTTAATTTTTGTTAAATATGTCCTATATCTAAAGGTAATAGTTTCCGAGATAATAACCTTATTTTGAATTATTCTGAAAATTTAGGTTGTAAACAAGGAACATCTGAATAAGGACCTTTTGACCTAAAATTAATATTAAAGGTACTATCGTAGAACGAAGGGTAAGTGGGCAACCCCGTATAATTTATTTATCACAATACAGGGTGTCTCACGGTGACCGTCGGTTAGAAGTATATCAAGAACCGTAAAAGCTAGAAATTTGAAATTTTGCACAAGCGACATCCCGTGTTTAATCTATTAAATAAAAATATTTTCCAAATGGCAGCACTTCCGGAAATACCGGAAGTGAGCATCAACTTCTTTATTTTAAATACAAACCAGGCAATTTTTTTTCACATTCTGATGTGTTATAAAATGTTTAGTAAGTATTGTTAAAATAATCGGCGTATCAATTTTGATTGTTGAGAAAAAAATTTTTTTTCAATGAAAAATGTCAAAATCGTGTTTAGGAAATAAAATTGAAAGTCGAAAGTGGTAAAAGTTAGGGAAATGGGATTTTAGGTTCTCAATGTCAAAAGATTGAGACACAATTGTCTGTAATGGATAATAAAAAATTGCCCGCGGTTAAGTATCTATTTGACGTTATTTCCAGACTTAAGAAAAACTTTAAAAAGTCTCGTTTTTTAAATGGAATGCCTATTTAATTATCGGCCCATTCGATGCAGAAATAAATTTCCTTTAAATTGATATACCATGTTCCTATACCTAAAATCAATGATTACAGAGTTATTTACATTTTTCTAATTAAATTTATAATTACATACTTGACAAAACATGGTTGGCTTTGAAAATTTTCAAAAAATTTTTATTCAAATGTTTCTTATGCTTTTATGATTATTTAAAATTCTATCTATGCAACTTCTTGACTATCCAAGGTCTCTTTCCGCCGAACGAACAGAACTTTCAGGGAAAACATTAAAATATCCCAATACATTGGTTTCTGCAGCGTCATTGGGGACAATTGGCTTTGCCAAACTTCGTGGCGCATTTACTTCGCCCAAATTTAGAAAATTCTTTTCAATCATCCTGATTTTTCGTTCTGTCATTGTAGGTAAATGCGGATATCTTTCGTTAAAGTGTTGAGTGATTCTTTATTCAATAGTTAAAGGTTCTGCAGGTCCGAAAAGTAATACGAGCAGACTCACCATGAATGTAAAACAAATTTAGAATATCAGCGTTTGTGTATTCCATATTTCCCAATTAAAAACAAATATTAAGCACAAAAATCAAAATTCAAACAGATAACATTGATAACAAACGTAAATGTAGCGTAAACTTTCAAACTGATAGCTAACTGACCACTGTCATCATAAGAAACAATTGAATAAAAATTTTTTGAAAATTTTCAAAGCCAACCATGTTTTGTAAAGTATGTAATTGTAAATTTAATTAGAAAAATGTAAATAACTCTGTAATCATTGATTTTAGGTATATGAACATGGTATATCAATTTAAAGGAAATTTATTTCTGCATCGAATGGGCCGATAATTAAATAGGCATTCCATTTAAAAAAAGAGAATTTTTAAAGTTTTTCTTAAGTCTCGAAATAACGTCACATAGATACTTAACCGCGGGCATTTTTTTATTATCCATTACAGACAATTGTGTCTCAATCTTTTGATATTGAGAACCTAAAATCCCATTTCGCTAACTTTTACCACTTTCGACTTTCAATGTTATTTCCTAAACAAGATTTTGACATTTTTCAGTGGAAAAAAATTTTTTTCTCAACAATCAAAATTGATACGTCGATGATTTTAAGCACACTTACTAAACATTTTATGACACATCAGAATGTGAAAAAAAATTGCCTGGTTTGTATTTAAAATAAAGAAGTTGATGCTCACTTCCGGTATTTCCGGAAGTGCTGCCATTTGGAAAATATTTTTAGGTAATAGATTAAACACTCCATGTCGCGTGTGCAAAATTTCAAATTTCTCGCTTTTACAGTTCTTGATATACTTCTAACCGACGGTCACCGTGAGACACCCTGTATACATATATTCACTGTGAAATCTTAAAGAATGGATACCATTTAACGTCCATAAATAACATTTCCTCTATACGGGTTTATGAAATGTATGGTTTCTGAAACAAATTGTTCAAAATTTTATGTACTTAAATAGTTAAAGTCATATAATATACGTATGTAATACGTTGAATTTCGCGAATATATTCATTACGGAAAACATACGAGCCGAAGAGTATTACTTTTATTGCTATTGATTACAAATGTTCGAATTAAATAAAAAATTTCGTAGTACATTTGCGACGTTATGGGTAGCATGGTGTAACAATGGAATATTTACACGCAGATAAAAATCTGTGATTTAGGTTAGTGACTAAAACTTTGCTAAGTATTATACAATTGAGGCTAATTTAAACTTTCAAATTTTATTATTTCCGTTTTCGAAATTGCTTCTTCTCCAAGTTGTACAATTGCTAGAGTTATATTCTTTAAAAATACAACGTAATTAAACTTCACTAATTCTATCACAACTTTTATAAAAATTTATTGGCATTCATTGAAAAAGAAAGTGCTTCATTTAATTTTTATATCAGAAAAACACAAAAGCTTCCAATTTTGCTTCATAACTGAAAATAACATTTTCCAACAAATGCACTTATACGGACATAAAACAAAGAAGAGTGAAAAATAAGCATATATTAGATAATCCCAGCCTTCAGAAAGGATTAAATTCATAGCATTATAAACCATTTTCGTTTAGGAACCATTTATTTAAAACGTTACACGGAATTAAAGAAAATCCTGTAATGTGAAAATATAGCTGTAATAAATTTAAACTGTTGGTGATGAACCATAAATTTACTAATGGTGCGAATATAATGATAAAAGATAAAGTAGAAAATTAATTACTTTAAGGTGTCGGATTGAAAGTCTAATTTGGTGCACGTTACTTAACTAAAAGGCATTTTACATACGTACGCTAAATGTAACTGACTGCGAAATTTAATTTTTTTTAATTTAGTTAATTGTTTTACTGGATAAATTGTCCTTTTCCTTTCAATATTTACATTGCAAGTAGGCATAGTAATGATGTCCATGTAATTTTGTTTTTAACTTTTTCAGTTGCGCACTAGGGGAGGTTTGACACGAATTCTTTTTATAGAAAAATCAACAATTCCATTCAACAACTTTTACACAACCCGCAAGCCACGTTTACTTTGGTATTTTGATAGATAAAAAAATCGACCTGCCGAAAATACCATTCAGAATATTTAATATTTTTTGAACAGCTTTGAGCTCAATGGATAACCTTTAATGTTCATCAGTGGCGTAGCTAGGTAGAATGGCGCCCATGGGAAGGGTGGTAATTTCACACCCTTTTAACAATGTAAAAGCAACATTGTTTCGTTTTTGGCTTTAGTTTAGGGGACTAGGTACATAATAAATCATTTAAAGTGATTGGGAAGAATGACGATTTTATATAGCAAAAGTAATTGGGTAAAATTAGGTTTGTACTTAATGAAGGATAGCCTTTGGTAATATATAAAAATGGCAAGAAAGAATAAACTTCTTTGTCACAAATTTTGTTATTGCAAGTTATTGAACCTACGACCTTTAGGGTCAATCAATATGGCACTAAAAATTGCGTTCCTGAAAAAACTGTAATAGCTAGTAGTCTAATATTTTGAAGGGAGATAATATGTTAGGTACATGGGATGGTTTATGACCAATGACTTGACCAGGTTATATTCGATTTTCCCGGGGTCAAAAATCATCAAGTTAAAAATTGGAATTTTGGACCAGGATTTAGACCTATCCGATAGAGCTTAATGAGCTGACCATTTACATGGGTGCACCGATTTATTAAATTTTTGGGAACATTATTTAGTAACTTTCACATTAATCTTGTATGAATGGAGTATTAATCCAGGTATTTCTTCCATGATGATTTCAAATCCCTTGAAGTGCGGGAACACAAACTGAGCGGTACAAAGCTACCTCGAAGATGGTAGCATCCTTGTTGGATCTGCACATTTTCTAACTATATATGTGATGAAGCAAGTGGTAAATAGGGTTCCTGGACATCAAAGCAGCATTCGACAATGTGAATAGGAAGAAGCTGTGGGAGGTACTAAGGAAAGCCGAGAACAGTGAGGGCTTGGTGAGAGCGATGGAAGAGGTGTACGAGGAAACAAGGTGCGTGACGAGAGTGAGGGAGGATAAAGGAGAAAGATTTTGGACGGAGAAAGCGTTGAAACAGTGATGTCCGTTGCCCGAGCCTATTTTCTCTAAATATTGGACACTTGGAGGAGGTGTTGCGTGGACATCAAATTGGTGGAGTGGTGATAGGAAGGATAAAGGTGTGGGTGCTAGCGTATGCGGACGATATGGTAGTGATGGCAGACAGAGAGGAAGAGATGAGGGGGTTAATTGGGGTAATGAAGAGATATCTGGAGGGGAAGAATTTAGAAGCAAATGTGAAAAAGGCTAAAATGATGGTTTTTCAGAAGAAACTGGGGAGGGGTGTAAAGCAAAAGAGGTGGTGGGGTGAGGAGGAATTAGAGAGTGTACAGGAGTGGAAATACCTAGGGTATGTAGTGCGGTATGACAATATAGATGGGGCACATGTAAGTGAATTGGCGAAGAAGGTAATGGAATAGTGGGGTTTGGGGGAAAGAGTATTTGTGAAGAATATGGAGAAGAGAAGATGGTTGTTTGACAAGTTGGTGAAGAGTGTGATGGGGCGGAGATATGGGGGTGGAAGGAATGGGAAGAAATAGAAAGAATTCAGGAGAAGTACAGGAGGTGGACATTAGGGTTGGACAGGGAGACACCAGGGTATATCGTAGGGGAAGAGGTAAAATTAGAGAAAATAAGGATAAGGGTAGGAGAGAGGGTGGTGAAATATGAGTAGATGATCAGAAAGCGGGAAGATATTGTTGGAGTAAAGGAGTGCATGAGGGAGGTGGCAAAAAACCGATAAGGTATGGGCAGGAAGAGAGAAGACGGTTCTATGAGAGAGTGGGTTATGCGAGGGAAGAGATAGAAGGGAGAAGAGAGGGGGGAAGAGAGATGGTGGATGAATTGGTAAGAAGGGATGTGGAAGCACAGGAAAGGAGAGCGAAAATATGTAATGGAAGATATAATGGCGGATATCAGGAAATTATGGAAGAAGGGAAGGCCGAGTATCTGATGGGAGAAATGGAGTTGAAGGAGAAGAGGATGGTGGCGAGGTTTAGATGTGGCAATGAAGAGAACGAGAATAGATACTGGTGGGAGGACGAGAGAAGGCTGTATAGAATGTGCGGGAAGGGATGAGAGAGTGTGTGGCATTTAATGAGGGAATGTGAAGAGCTGAGAGAAGAGGGGAGAGGAATAAAGGGGATCTTAGGTGGGAACGGGATGGGAGTGGGGTGGATGAAGGGGGTGATGGAGCGAAGGGATAAGCTTATGCCAAGGAGCCAGAAATAGATTTAGTTTGAGTGGAGGAGAGAGTCATGTATTATTTAATTAAATGAGGTTGTTTTACGTATTTAGTGAAATAAGAATCTTTTGTTTCGTTTATTATAACAAAATAAAGGGCTATCTATCTATCTAACTATCAATGGAAACTGCATTGATCAACAATATTTGCATGTATATTACATTTACACTCTCATCTCCAGGTCGCGATAGTTTGACATTGGGGCTGCTACTGATGAAAAATCTCTTCATACAGCTGCTGACTGTCAACATCGCAGTCTTAGGTCTGGCCGAAACTGTCGCAGTTATTCTTGAGGACGTCAAGTAACAAGCCTGACTTATCGTCCGTATCGTGCAAACGAGTGAATCGGTTGTCCATTTCTGTGTGAACTTCATATAGCGCAGAGAACTACTAGTTCCGCTGTTAATCCGACATCTTTGACGTTTCACTAGCCATCCTCTTTCTTCGGCTTGACCGTTTTTCGGTCTCAACCTCCACTCTTTACAAAGACAAAGTCCAACTTCGAGAGCTTCAGAAACTAACGGTCCTCTTCCGACGAGATAATGATCTCTTAGACCCTTGAGATCTAAGGCGGCATCGTCGATATTCATCGTCAAATCTTGCAGCCTCTTCCGAACCCGAGCAATAGGAAGGAGCATTCGGGTCCAAAATTCAAAGAGAGTCAAAAAATCCAGAGTGAATATGCAGTTGTACAGATGCGTGGCTCCACTTCTTGTGACGGTACTCTCCGTTCCATGTCCATCATGGCCTGGAGAAGTTAGAGTATGTTGTCAATAGTCAATAGGTGATGAGCTTCACAGCTTCCACCCTTGAACTTCATCTTGTTGTAGAGCCCGATTTCAGAACTTTAGGCACAGCGCTCTTTAGTTTTTCCCAGAGTTGAGTGGACGAGGAAAAGACACGGTAAAGTGCTTGAAACGGTTCCGGAAAATGTCACCATCATTACATCCTGTTTGGCTGCATTTCCACCTACCAAGTTGATTGAATAGTTGTCGCATCCTACTAAAACTTCCAGATGCTTCGTCTCAATAATTCTTTGTTGAAGACTACTTTCTTTCAAAGAAATATAGGAAAATGAAAAAACTTACGCCACCGATCCTAAATCTTCACATGGTAGAAGGAAAGCAGGTACCAGAAAGTCGCAAGAGTATTTTTCAGTGTGAAAATATAACTGACATTTCACTTAAAAACGTGAGACACAAATCAATAGTTGGACTCAGTATAATATACAGGGTGTTTTTTTGCGAGCTTTAGTTAGACATTTCTGGGAAAGTTTGAGTTATTCTGAAAACCGAATCGATGTAAAATATTTTCAAAATGGCAGCGCTTCCGGAAATACACGGAAGTAGCTAGTAACTTAGTTATTTTAAATGGGAGCTCCTATTTTTTATTCCATTTTTGGATTTTAAGTGATATTTCAGTTCTTTTAATACCCACATGCCAATGTCTACAATTGGGCTATGCGAGAGAAGAGATAGAAAGAAGCAGGGAGGAAGAAAGTGACATGGTGGAAGAGTTGGTAAGAAGAGATAAGGATGTGCAAGGCCAAAAAAGGAGAGCGAGGATAGGTAAGGGGGGGGTATAATGAGGGATATCGGGAGATTATGGTAGAAGGCAAGGGCTGTTGGGGGATATGGGACTGGAGGAAAAAAGAATTGTGGCGAGATTTAGGTGCGGGATTGAGGAGAATGAAAACAGATATTGGTGGGAGGACGAGAAAAGGGTTTATTAGAATGTGAGGGAGGGACAGTGTGCGTCATATGATGAGGGAATGTGAGGAGCTAAGAGAAGAGGTGAGAGAGATAAAGGTGATTCTGGGAGAGAAGGGGGTGGGAGTGGGGTGGGTGAAGGAGGTGTTGTAGTTTTTAGTGGTAGGTTTGGGCGTTTTTTGGTGTTTTTATGTATAGGTATATTATGTCAGGTTATTATGTTTAGTTTGAGGTTATGGAGCGGGGATTAGAATCATTTGTATATTTTTATTATGAATACAATAAATATTGATTGATTGATTTAATATCAACAATTTATGGTTTTTAAGTTATTTTCAGTTATTTAAAAAAAACTCGGTTGCCATAGCTACAACCGCGTTCAAGTAATGAATTCTTAAAGTACCGTCTGCATCCGCCCTTTTTTTAAAAAATATTTTACATCGATTCGGCTTTCAGAGTAACACATTTTCAGAAACCTACCTATAAAACTTTCCTGGAAACGTTTACACTAAAGCTCTCAAGAAAACACCCTGTATACTAATCAAACAGCCTACTTGATTCCCTCCTTAACTTCCAAAATAATTTAGAATAAGTTTGTAAAAAGCCTGCGAAATAAATAATTTTCAAATTTACAGAAGTTCAAGTTTACAAGAGTGTTTAAACGACTGTGAACATGTATTTTCACATAAACGCCGCTGTTTGCTAAGCTGCCGTTGAACTTTCCCAAACACTTACAGTTACACTTCTACTTTAATTACTACCTGCCGTGCTACTAAGTGCTTTGAAGCATGTTGCTTCTAAAGTAATATCTAAAGGTCACTTAGGGTTTCAAAGTCATGAAAGACATTGTAAGATATGACTTAATATTTACAGTTCCTATTGCTTTTAAGCTATTAGTTATCTACCATTCTGAAGCAATTTAGGATCGTTGCAAAACTGAAAACTAAGTTTTTCTGTACCATTTAGTGCAACCTGAATGAATATCATTATTCCTTAAATTGATTTTTGGAAACCACTTTAATAAATCTCAAATGCTTCTGCAAATAATGCTTTTTACTTTTTAGTTGTTAACGCTATCATGAAATATCCTAACTGGACGAAAAACACTTCCAAATAGCACTAATGTGAACTTTTTACTCGTATCTGTCTGCTCAGTGACACACGCCTAATTGTTCATTAATGTGACAAAACAAACATGTTAGCTTTTTCAATTGTTTGCTAATACCAATTTACACATCTGCGATATTTACGAGTTGAAAACCTTTTAAAATTTTTTACGAGAGATTATAATACGCACGCTTTTCATTTTGGGTCAAAATCCTTTTTATATTTAGGTGTAGATGTGCTTCCAACCAATTACTTCCCTAACACTTACTTAGGTTTGAAATCCCAATTTTTTTCTAAATCCTAACAGCTTGTATCTCCCTGAAATAACGTTGAAAGCGTAAGAAAATATTATGAGCATACCTACAGCATTCTACCTGTAATGCTCGCTGCAGTTCCTTGTAATTTAAAATTCCCTCCAGGCAAAATACACGCGTCTAAACATCGTGTTTCATTTAACGTACCTACGTAGGTAATATTTAAAATCTTTTAATTTTCAAGCTTTACGCGAAAGCACTTAATTCCCTAAAATGCAAATATAATCCACGCACATATTTTTTTACAGTAATTAACCACAGTGCAGATGGGAAAGTGAACTAAAAGCAGTGAAAATTTCATTCTCATTAGATTGGTATTAAGCAAATGATTTTCCACTTAGTGCTTATTTTTAGTATTACGGGTCACTGAAATTAATTTCGTCGTAAAATAGGGTTTATGACCCCAAGAAATTAATTAATGAGTGTAAATAACGGAGTAAAACGAATTTCCAAACGATCCCTTATACCCACATTAATTTTATTTTTAATTAACTTGTTAAATTGATGTTTACATTGTTATATTTCTATAAGTACGAGATTAATATCGTGCTTGACGTGAAGGTTTTGTTGTGCGAAGGAACCAATGGATATCGATATAGAAACTTATTTCTCATCGTAATTCAAAACTTTATTGGATACAACCTTCATTCCAATTCTCATATTGTATTTTCATTCACAGAAATCGCTATTTATGTCATTGCTTGTTGAACAGAAAGGTTAGATCATGTGGCGTAATACATATTGGTATAGTAGGTACACGTTTTGTATGGGTAAATCAGTTGTAATATCCTATTCACCACCATTAACCAACGAAACTTTGTGAGACACACGCAACTGTTAAATAAAAAAAGAGATTAGTTTAGGCGAAGAAAAATTCAGAATTCCAATAAACAAGCAGATGATAGAAAGCATAATGACATACGTGTCGCAGGCCTGATGATGTAAAAAATAGATCAAAGACTAACGAAACGGAAACGGAATGCCGCAGCCGAAGAAGGTGCTGTTGAACAGCAAGAGTAGGTAGAATCCTAAATATCAAAATAAAAAGGAAAATTAACACTGAAAACCATAGTCGAAGAAAGGCTATTAATTGATGTGCTGTGGACTTACCATAAGATCCAGACGAAGGTGTCGAAAAGGGAAGGAGAAAGATCACGAAAATCGGTGATGCATGTGCACGAACCGATGGAGAAAATAGAATTGAAGGATGGAAGTATTGTAAATAATGGTTGAATATGTTGAATAATCTTTGCCATCATCTGATGGGGTAAGATGACCCATTCAAAAACGTCTCTGAAGAGTTTGCGCTTTGAGTACACTTTTAGGTTATCAAATCCCCACACTACACAATAAGATGCGCTCTAGAATTTTCCGTGCGAGAAGGCCACTCTATCGTGGGAGGTCGCTGTAGTTTGTTGGAACCAAAAATTTTAAGAAGAATAAGTAAGGACCTTCGTTCAAAAATGCGTCAGCACTCTTTTCATCTGTAAAGAAATATGCTTAAATCACTATTCCAGCCTATAAATTAAAGAAAACAGTCGTGTGTAACAGATGTCTCGTACGTGTCGTAGGCAATTACCTAAGACGATCCCTAACTTCAACGGTATAAGCGGCCGAGAAGCCGTGAAGTGGTTGGAAAGGTAAACACCAGCGCAATTTTGCACAATTGGTCGGAGGAAATGAAGCTAGAAACCGTGCGAATTCACCTAGTGGCTGCTGCACGAGGTTGGTACCATGTGCGGAGGAAGAAGATTCGAACTTGGGAAGACTTTGAATACGAATTCAAAGCAACATTCGATTTATGTGAGAGCGTGACGGTGTCCTGGAGACGCATGGAAAAGCGTACTCAACAGATGCGCGGGGATGTGGAGGTGTATTTTAATGAAAAACTACGACTGTGCAATATTCACTCGATGAGCAAATTTGAGCGAGAGTCGATTGTTTACGACGTTGGACTTAGCACAGGGTTACCTTCAAATGCCGATGAGCGAGGAGTCGAAGCCAAAAACAGCTTTTATTACTACAGACGGAACAGGTCAGTTTGAACGTTTAATTTTTGGTCTACAAACGCACCATACGAGTTTAGCAAACTCATCAACATTATGCTGGGACCCTTGAGAAACAATGTAGCAATGTCCTACCTGGTGACATTATGATTCCAGCACGAGATTGGTCGCGAAAAACAGCTGTATGTGATACCGCGTACGTTGCGCAAGAGTGTCGTTGTGAAGAATCATGATCTACTAAGATATGGTGGAGTCGATCGCACGTGTGCAAACATTAGAACGCTGTATTGGTTTCCGCGAATGAAACGTTGCGTTAGACAACATATAAATATTTGTGCCCAATTGAGTAAAGTGCCAGGAGGAAAGCGGCCGGGTAAATTGAACCCCCGAGCCTACCATTTTCGCGTCTGCACATCGATCATCTGGGCCCCTTCGTTAAAAGTGAGCAGGGAAATAGTAATTTGTTGGCCGTAGTGGATGCAGTAACCAAATACATTAAAATATTTGCAACGTCAAGCACGAAAACGGAGGCCATAATAAACGCGCTTGAGAATTTAATTAGTGAGTACTTACGGGTTTCTCATCGAATCGTGAGTGATCGAGGGACAAGCTTTACCTCATCGAAGTTTGCGGACTCTCAATGCGACCCAGTGGTCTCGCGCAAACAGCCAAGTTGAAAGATCGAACCGCATAATTATACCCGCGATAATGGTAGCGATGGAGGATGAAGCGAGATGGGATGAAAATTTGCGAGACATCGAGAGTAATTTGAATGTCGTGCCAAATAAAGAACAGGTAAATCGCCTTTCGAAGTACTGCATGGATATCTTCCAAGATTTGTGGACGGTCCACTGTCATCGTATGTAGAGGATGAGGATGCTCAGTGGACGCCATCCGAAGACATGCAGAAGGAAATCCGGGAAACAATCCTACAGGAGCAAAGAAAATACATTTCTCGCCACGATGCGAAACGATTCGAGGGAGTAACTCACAACATCGGGGATATTGTGATGCTGCAACGGGTACCTACAGTGACCGGTGAGAGTACAAAACTACAGCCAAAATACCGAGGCACTATGGTGGTTACAGAGATCCTGGCCAGTAATATTTACCGAGTGAGTACCATTAAGGGAAGTGGAGAGCGCTATTTTATCACCACTGCCCACGTTAGCCAGCTGAAGTTGTACAAGCTACCAGACGACGAGGAAAGTTCATCAGACGGAGAACTAGAGTCGACTGCTGAGGACGAACCTGGAGCGGCCGACGACGTGCCTGAGGAAAGTGATAGTGAACCGGAGAGGGTTGCACCCGATCCAACAGTGCCGGGTAAAAGTTTACGAAAGGTGCCGCGAAAGTTGAAGACTATGTTAGATAGGTAGAAATTAGTATTTTGTTCTGAAATCTGTAGTTATTTGTTTTGCTTATTATTAATGTAGTTTTAGTTCTATGGATCAGGATACCCGAGTTGTTGCCCCCCCCCCCCCCAATCGGCCTACGTGGTGCCCTCTCGAGGTGTGGGCACGTAGGAGTGGAGCTGGAGGCATGAACCACGTGACATGTTCTGATGTGCTCTTGTTCTGTAATGTTTTATTTTTATACCCATTAAATCGTTATTTAATTTAAATTGATGGTTTGAGTTGATCCTGACATGTCGAGAAATCATTACGACAACACGATTCTTTTCACAAAGTTTTTAACTATTGCATTGAATCGCAGTTTGTTCCATCGTCAGGTTTCACCGTCCTGTAGCGTGAACTTTGTAGACTTGCAGAAAGGATTGGCAGCAATGAGTCGCATCACAAATTCAACTGTTGATATTGATAGGTCAATCGATGAATCGCACTAAACATCAACATTTACTCAGATCTTCACTTTCAAGTACTGATTTTAACGAAGATAATGGAACCAACTAATTGTTGATATTGATTTAGCGGTGTCGCGCTCGATAACGATGGAAATAAACAAAAACAAACAACATGACGAAGAAGGCTGCCAAGCAAGTAATAGAATGATGTAAGAAACCGCTTTGTCCGCTTTTGGAAAGGACCCTGTAGAGTCCAAAATTAGGTATAAAGACGGTAAAGTTGGCAAGACTGGAAGGTGGACCCGAAGGTGCGTAATTTTCTCCCCCAAGGTCATCCCACTCCACCAACCGAAAAGAAAAGAGACCTAAAAGTCCTTTCTGATCACCTATCTCATAATTGTGATATCATCCAGTCCGTCCCCATTGCTGGCCTAATTTGAACCAACTAACCTATTAAATATTTGTTTAAGTACCGCTAATTATAAAATTAATTAAAAACGACCAAGTATTACAACTGATATCGGTGTGTGGATCTATTACAGCACAGTGTCTGATAAAAATTGTATGCATAATCTCCATTTTTACCGTTGCCTAACTCAAGATACAGAGTGACCCCAGGGACAAGTGTCATTCCATCCAAATGAAGTTCCTTAGGCAACAGCTGGCATTCTTGTATCGTTGTATCTTATACAGGATGACGAGACAAAGGCGTCTTTTTTAAAAGAAAGACTCAGTACAGTATACAGTATGTTCTTAAACGACATGTGGACAGCTAATTTTAAACAGTATATGTGTGGAGGGTTTATTTCCAACTGTTTTGAAGGTATTTGTCTTTCACTACTATGGAATCGATTGAAATTTCCACCTGAAGATTGATCCAAGGATCCTTAGAACAACCCTTAGTTCTAATTGTGAGCAGGATCTCCCAATCCAGTGCACAGTAGAAAATGTTCAAGCATTCCCTCAAATCAATTGAAAACAAACCCATAAGACTGCTTCGTTTTGAAACTAACTTTCCATGCGCCATTAAAAAATGTAGTAATGCTAAAAAAGGTAACTTATGAACGTTGCTCCAATAATTAATCAGAATTAGTTACTCCAGGTTGTTGGAGACCTTCTAGTGGAGTTGCTGGGCGGAAAAGGTTATAGATACACCGTGTGCTTCTATATGGCCGACGTTTCGACTGGTACGGAGGCCAGTCTCTATCGAGGCTCGGAAGGGTGCCGTTATTGATTCTCTTGACCCTTCCGAGCCTCGATAAAGACGCCTCCGTACCAGTCGAAACGTCGGCCATATAGAAGCACACGGTGTATCTATAACCTTTTCCGCCCAGCAACTCCACTAGAAGGTCTCCAACAACCTGGAGTAACTAATTCTAAAAAAGGTAACTTTGGGTTAACATTCTATATGTATACTGTATAGGCACACTCTGTGTAATATAAAAATATTATTTCTTTTATTATGTTTATATACCATGAAGTATAGGACAAGTACAGGTATGCGCGTCTCTTTTTAGGTACCTGGAGGAAAATACAGCAGGCTAAATAGGGTATAGTACACAATTATTCAGTTTTGGTTGACTGAGTAAATTAAAAAAAATATACCTATATTTTTTTTACGCATCACTCATAAACATTTTGAAATTTCTTTTTAATTTAAAGTTGATAAATTTTAGTATAACAGGTAATAAATAGTAATCGGTAATAAAAGCTCCATAAAGTTTCTGCTCATGAAATTATTGGAGAAGCTCTTTATTAAATACAATATCCTGTAACTGCATTTTCTTCAGAAAAACGAGCATTTGAAGGAATATTTCTCAATTCAAAAGTACAATACTTTCTGTTTGACACGAGGTTTGAGACGAGCCTACCAAAATCTGCTCAAGAGACCCTTTTAAATTAATGAAAAGTTTTACACCCCATTAACATTTTATGTAATATCGTAACTCTAAATCTGAAAGTGGAAAGTTCATACAGAATTTAAATATTTGTTAATATTTTAGGTACGATAGCATAAACCATCATTCTGTTGAATATTATAAATTTGAATTACGCTATAAATTGCTTTTAAGAAGCTGTTTACGATAATGGATATATTTTATGTGTTTACACTACCTTGTTTAACATGTACATGGTTTTATTACAATTACCATCATTCAACACCTTATTACGACCTCCAGTAACCATCGTTTGTAAAAGTAACAAAGTTTTCGACGGACAGAATGACAAATATATTATTATCCAATGACCTGTAAACATTTAGAGATCAATTCGCTCAAAGATCCGATTTTATAAATATAACGTTGGGTGTACATACTTACAATAAGTGAACAAGTTGTTGTTCTTTAACTATTTGAAGTATTCAATAAAGCTCCTTTCGAAAATTAAATATTTGTCTAAGAAATATTTTAGTTTTAATAATGCCATACACTTTGCCTTACTATAGGTAACGCTTCAAATATTGTATTTCATAATTTCGAAATTACACATAACTTTGTTCGTCTAAAAGGAATTTTGTGCAAAATTAATATTTCGTATCCATAAAACATGAACCAACACTGATATCAAGGGAGGTATTTCCAAATATACATGTGTCACGTATATTGCTGTTCAAAAAACAAATATTGGGGATCTCCCTCCATATCGTACATCTTTATAAAGTATTACGTCCGAATGGATTTATGTATTTCATAGAAACTGAGTAGGGGAGTTAGTCATTCACGAATTAATAAAGTTTAAAACACTTCTCGCGGTTTTTCCCATTAACGGGTGTCTCGTAATTCTGTTCATTTTTCTGTTTATGAAAACGTTCTATCATGAAATTTCAGAAAATTGCTCCTCTCAGTTTATATGGCACATAAAACACCCTCCTAGTTAAAGGGGATTCTTTTATGTTACCTACTTAGCTACGAAAATAATATGCCAATTGTCTTAAGTCATGTTTCCGTTATTAACCCAAGTTTTGTTTTAATTGCTTAAGGTTTTTCAATTTTCTATCGATTTAGTGAACCTAAAATAAATGAATTGAAACTTGAACACTGTGGCGTGCTTAATCAAATTTATTATCTAAAAGTCCAAGGTCATAATATGAACATTCACTAATTCAGCCATTCTGGTGGAGCATTGAGTAATTGGCAGGAGAGATTGAAGCAAATAAAATAGAATATTATATTAGAGGGGAGCCACATGTTTTATTAATCAAAATTAATAACACTACAACGAACCCTAAAAACTTGAAAATGGGTTGGTGTAAAAAAATATTATTAAAGTATGAAGGCCCACCAAACACATTTATATATAAAATACATATAAATTATGTAAGAGCTTTTTAGATTTATATAAAACTGGAAGAAAAATAAGAGATATTTAATGTCAGGATGTCAGCAATTTTCAAAATAATGTATATGTCTATTAGATGTAAATTCTTCTACATGAATTTATATACGTTTTATGTATATTTTATGTAATATTTACATAAAAAATATTAGTTGTAAAAGCGTTGCGATGACAAAAATGGCAACTGCTCGAGCGTAATGTAATTATTATTATCAATGTAAAAAATTATTTAAGCAGTTCCATACAAAAAATGGAAAAACTTCATTTTACGTGCAACTGTATTATTAATTATATTTAAATTAATTCTTGCACGAACCCGTTTTTACCTGAACTGAAAGCCGACAGTTTATTATGATATACTTGCTTGTGCGTGTCCCTAACCGGATTCGAACTTTTGGGAGTGGGCATTGCAAATTCCGAAATCCGACATGTGTTTTCATTGTCTCAGACATTGTACCACTGGGCTAATCTGTAACATCCCTTTTTTTTATTTCGTACTTCGTAACTTTGCGCTGTTTCGCGTTATTAGTTTAAATTTTGTTTGATTATACCGTTGAGTGAAGTCTTATTCAATAATTATACCTATCTTTAACTTTATGTTAAAAATGACCAGGATTTAATTTATTTTATATTATTTATTTTCTATAAATTAGACGCATTTTTGTCGATACGGATCTAATGTTAAAGGTACGTGAACTACAATTTTTGGCGTTGTAGAAAACACGCGCGTTCGATTACTTATGTGGCGCAAATAGAAACGGACTTTATTTTCGACCATACAATATAATTATGCAATCATAATTTCTAATTATATTTACAGAAGGAATACATAAAAAATAAGTAATGTTACATGTAATTAGTATGGTGATTTGGAAGAATTATTCTCGGCCATACTAATACACCCCAACGGCTAATCAAATTTTCAACAATTACTACATATAATATTTTACATGTAAGTACATAAATCTAATCATGTAAATATGACAGCACATGAATTTCATGAGTGATATGTAATTATCTATACAGGGTGTCCCACTGCTCCGTAATCGGTCGATAACTCAATTTGGGTTGAAGATACACAAAAAAGTTTCAAATAAAGGTTGCTTTGATTTGAAATGCGCATCTTTTAAAAATATTCTTATTTCTACAGTGTGTTGCATTTTCACGTGGCAGGAAAATGTCACTTTTTTTTAAATGGCACACCCTGTATTTTTTTCTCTTAATGTATCGACCAACCATATTTATATCACGCCTGAAATTTTTTTTGATATTGGATGTGCGGTTGCCAAGTTATTAATTATTTTGTCAAAATTTGGTACACTACAAGGTCGGACTATAATATTCATAACTAAGTTATTCTTCAAAAAAGGAAAATTTTTTTTGAGGAATAATATTACCCTAATGTCGTGTTACTCTACAAAAAAAAACTAAGTGATTAATTTTATACCGAGTGTTTAAAATGAGAATTCAAACTTTGTGAAATTTAAATAGAATTTATACGAATATTTTAAATGGAACACCCTGTATTTTTATTTGCCATCAAATTCTCGACAAAAAACCCTATTCAACGGTGTATTATTTCCTGGTATTATTTTTTGTACTTTTGTTAATATTTACGATTTTTATAATTTTACGTAAAAAAATTTTTTTTAAAGTAATTTTTATTTAATTATTATTACAAAATACCGTTTAAATAGTTGGTATCAACGCAAAAGAACAAAACTCAAGTCCTGTGACTATTTTCATTTCTAAATAATTAAAACAAAATTGTTAGTAAACGGTATTTCTCGAATTTTTAATAAACGGTGTTTCTCGAAAATTAAAATAGAAAATAAATACAATATCTCTCATTAATATTAAACTAAATGTTCAAAATGTCTTCCACTTTGATCAATGCACTTGTGAAGCCTAACCCTAAATAATCTCACATTGTTTAAAGTCATAGGAGTAATCGGTTGAAGCGCCTCTCGAATTCAAATTTTCATGTCACCTCGTGTTGTGGTAGCTGTTGATATATTTGAGATTTAACAGTTCCCCAAAGATAGTAATCCATAAAGCTAAGGTCCGGTGACCTTGGCGGCCAAGGAACAGGGCGTCCTCTACTTTATTAGGGTACAGTAAATCCAATTCTCGCGCGCAGCTCTGACTGTTGTTTTGCTTTAATTATTTAGAAATTAAGATAGTCACAGGACTTGACTTTTGTTCGTTTGCGTTGATACCAACTATTTAAACGGTATTTATATATACTATAATGAAATAAGCCAACTTGTCCGGATCTCCGAAACGGAACCTAGCGATTTGACGAAATTTTGCTGGTGGCTCCGTATTCGCAATTCGTGACGATCGCGGGTGGTCCCGTGCGGATCGGCGGCCCGCGTCGGTATCAAAAGGCACTTTTTGTTTTGGCGTTTGACGTTAGTATAGACGCCCTTCATACCACCGATGGACGTTCTCCATACAACCCTCGGTTATTTTGGTCGAGCGGTAAGCTCGAGGGTTTCGAACTACCCCTACGTAGGGGTATAGAGTTCAAGTCCTCGCGGCGATGTCTACTTTTTTTTAAAATTAGATATGCAAGAATATAAGGCACCTTCTCCGAAAATCGGCGATTCCCAGGAATTCGTGCAAATTTTGGGAAGGGCGCGAAAATGTTCGACGGCGGTGTGAGCCAAATTCGACGAGTTTTTTTTTCGACTTTTTCGCTTTTTTCTATTCTATATCTTAACTATATCTGTATTCTATTCGGTTATGTGACGAAAGAATAGAATCACAACTTAAAAAAATTTGGAAAATCTTTTTATAATACATTTATATAACCTATTTACAAATCAATTATCATTCCAAGGGATGTGGTCGAGTGGTAGAAAACAGGTCTTCGCACCCTACGGCTAGCCCTGTACATGAGTTCCGTTCCCTTCGGTCGCCTACCGTTTTTTTTACACTAAATAATGCCAATGAATGTAATGTTAAATATTTTTTTTTACATTCTTAATGTTGATTTCGTATCGCTTTTTTACAATTAATCGACCTTTCATAAAACTAACATATTTTAACTTTTTTTCGGAATAAAAAGGTTTTAATTTTTTGGGACAATCCAATTCGAATTTCAAGGTAGATAGATAGCTTGACATTTTTAGTGGGGCAAAAAAAAATCTCGAAATTTAACCAAACACACACGTTTTCGTATAGATTTTGGGACGACGATTCCAAATAACGTTGCTCGATTTATGCGAATTTGCACCATTTTGGAGATACCGGTCCTTTTCGTAATACAATTTTTCGCGCGTTTTCATAGAAAAATTCGTATCTTCGAAGGTAAGAGAGTTAAAGGCGAAATCTTTTGGCGGTAGAAAGTTAAATAACGTGAGTTTCTAAAAAAGCGATTGCCGCGACGGATACTTACACACGTCGTTTAAAAATAGGAGTCAAAGTCGATTTTCAAAAATTTGAAAAGGAGTGCCAAAATGAGGCACTTTCCGAAGGAATGTTGTCACTTTTTTTCCCTTAAAAGATAGATATTTGAAAGGACTATTGTTTCCATAGTTTTTGTTCCGTCAAATTCCCTCTAAATGCGTCGAAATAACATTTTTCCGAAAACGGCAAATTTCCGACAAATTCTCACTTTTTCCGATCGAAAACAAATTTCTCGAGCTGCACATCAAATTCCATCCATTTTTCCCGTAGAATTTGATTCTGACGATTATTTAAAACAAAATTAATATTTAGGCCATCTGTGGGGGGTTTAACTCGAGGTTTAACTACAAAAATTTACCTTTTTGATCATTGTTTGATTTTCCCACCGTTAGATACTTCCAATGTGGCAGCTAATTAATGTACGTAAAATAAAGGACTAAATGTGCTTTCATTTGGTATAAAAATTACAATAATCGGTTCATAATTTATAAAGATATGCGAACTCCTAGAGATCTTCTTTGTCCCGATTCATTTTTTTGAAATCATGCAAATGGTTCAATCTTTGGCAATATAGCTTTCAATCATTTGTGAACTACTTCACATACCTAATCGAATCGCGACAATAGCAGTTACCGTAGACTCATTAGCGACAAAATCCGTTTTCGTTTTATATAAATTGCAAATTCGGTTTACACAATTTGAAAGAAACAGAAAAATTCTTCCTGTGAACGAATTTGCACCTTTTGCACTCGAATAATGTTACCATGTCCATCCCCCCTCCTTCCACTAATATGTACATCGTCACCCTTCCACATTATACATATGTAAATATTCGTGACACGTTGAAATAGCCTACGCCAAAAAATGGCCCCGACAAAAGAACCCGAATCCAAAACAACTCCCGTCGAAATAGCCCCGTCAGTCAGGATGGCCTGCGCGACTAATTAGTCTGTCAGAAATAAACAGTTAGTTAATACGTGTTTTTTGCAATTCTCTGTGTTTTACCACGTACATATCTTGGCTCCTGTGTGTGTAAATATGGAAGGAATACCCGCCATGTACTTATATGTTATACATATGAGTTTTTTTTAAGTAAAATAATTTTTGGTGCCACATTGTTGGGAATGATGTACCTACTGATAAAAGAAATGCTAAGCTTAAACGTAACTGCAACTAAAGCGCCTAGGTTATTTGCCGTTTTAGTATTTTTCTTTCAATTGATAAAGAAACAGGAACATGACACTACATACAGTTTGGAAGTAAAAGAAATGCTAAGCTTAAACGTAGGTAACTAAAACTAAAGCGCCTAGGTTATTTGCAGGTATAGTATTTTTCTTTCAATTGATAAAAAGAAACAGGAACATGACACTACATACAGTTTGGAAGTAAATGAAATGCTGAGCTTAAACGTAGGTAACTGAAACTAAGGCGCCTAGGTTATTTGTAGGTTTAGTATTCTTCTTTCAATTGATAAAGGAACAGGAACATGACACTAAACAAAGTTTGGAAGTAAAAGAAATGCTAAGCTTAAACGTAGACTGCCACTAAAGCGCCTAGGTTATTTGCAGGTTTAGTATATTTTTTTTTCAATTGATACTAAAACAGTGGCATGACACACAGGTTTACAAAACTGAAGTTATTTTAAAAATAACTATATTTTCATGAATGTTTTAAAGCACAATTTGAAGGAATAGAAAATTCTTCCTGTAAACGACTACGATTCGTTAGGATTGTACGGTTTTTTGCAGTCGGATAATGTTACCATGTTCCAACATGTTCCTCCCCCTCCAACCCACAATATGTATATCCTCACCATTTCGCATTATACATATGTAAATATCCGTGACACGTTCAAATAGCCTACGTCAAAACAGCCCTGTCAAAATAGCCCCCATAAAGAACCCAAATCCAAAACAGTTAACAGCTCCCGTCGAAATCGCCTCGTCAGGGTGGCCTGCGCGAATGGAACCTGTCTAATTAGTCTGTCAGAAATAAATAGTTGTTTGATACGTGTTTTTTGTGATACATCCGATATACAAAGGGAGAGAAAGGAAGAATGTAAAAAAACCTTTGGGAATAAGCATAGCAAATGGTACAACATTTATGCAGACATGTTAAGAATGAGGTTGGAACCAAATCCGTGGGGGATAGGCAAACGAATAACATTTATGTACTGAAAGAGATAGTGAACGAGAAAATGGAAATAAAAGGGGGAAAATTATACGCATATGTTCCTTAACCTGAAAGCGGCTTTTGACAGTGTTAGTAGGTTGAAACTGGCGATAGAGGAGATATATGAAGAGACAAGATGCAGGACCAGAAGGGAAGGAAAGTTGGGAAAAGTGTTCTGGACGAATAACGGGCTGAGACAAAGGTGCCCTTTAAGCCCGAGTGTGTTTTCGCTATACATAGCGGAATGGGAGGAGGAGATGAAAGGGCAGCAAAGAGAAGGGGTGATAATAGGCAGGTCAAAGGTTTGGGTACTGGCGTATGCGGACGATGTGGCGGTGTTAGCGGAGGATGAAAGGAAATGAGAGGAGCGATAGCAGTGGTAAAGAAATACTTGCAAAGGAAAGAGCTGAGAACTAATGTGGGGAAAACCAAGATCATGATATTGCAAAAAAAAGATTGAGGAAAAAGAAGAAGGTGGAGAAATGGAAATGGGGGAAGGAAGAGATACAACGTATTGATCAATGGAAATACCTGGGGTACACGATAAGGTACGACAATAAAGATGAGGAGCATATTGAAGAACTGGCAAGGAAGGCGAATAGGGTGGTGTGACAAGTATGGGGAATGGCGGAGAGTGTTCGGGAAAGAGATGGAGAAAACGGAAATGGATGGGCGAAAAACTAGTGAAGAGCGTTATGATGTATGGAGGTGTGGGGGTGGAAATGGTAGAATAAGTTGAAGAGCGGTGCAAGAAAAGTATGGGAGATGTACGTAGGGTTACAGGCGGGGAGAAGGGCGATAAAATATGAAGAGGGAATAGACAAAAGAAAGGAAATATGTTGAAGGAGTGTTGGGAAGGATTGAGGAGACAGAAAATAAAAACAGGAAAACAGGAAGAAAGGAGATTTTACTATGCAAGAGAAGGGTAGGCAAGGGAGGAAGTGAAGAGAAAACGGCAACAGGGGAGAAACATAGTGGAGGAATACCACGGTTTACAAGATGAGGAAAATGGCAATAAGTACTGGAGGTAGGAGAAAGAAAGAAGTTGCTGGGATTCATATAAGTTGACCAGAAGTAATAATACGCAAAATGGGGTAACGCGAAACTTGGAAATAGTAATCACAAAACCTTCTCCATATGAAATGAAAATGAAATTACCGCAAAGTATCAACTCACCCCCGCCAACCCTTCTAATAGATTTTGTTTTGTATATGGTATGTCGCATATCGTCTCACACTCATTTCCGTCAACTTAAACGAATTTGATGTGTTTTTGCACCTATTTGTCCCTTCATCCTTACGTCACCTCTCTGTGAATAAAAGAGAAATCTTTCTCATAAATAATTTTGAAAGGAAATCGAAGGATTCTAGCGGAGACTTGAAATGCGAAGCATTTTCACAAACACCCGATGCACAATTTCGGGCACAATTTTTTGGCCTTTCCATCCGAATTGAAAATTTTCATTTTTTTTTAATAAAAACCGGCGTGTGATGCGAAAACGTCGGCGATGGGTTCGTAGAACCCATCTAGTTTGTAATAATAATTAAATAAAAATTAGGTACTTTAAAAAAAATTTTTTTACGTAAAATTATAAAAATCGTAAATATTAACAAAAGTACAAAAAATAATACCAGGAAATAATACACCGTTGAATAGGGTTTTTTGTCGAGAATTTGTTGGCAAATAAAAATACAGGGTGTTCCATTTAAAAAATTCGTATAAATTCTATTTAAAGTTCACAAAGTTTGAATTCTCATTTTAAACACTCGGTATAAAATTAATCACTTAGTTTTTTTTGTAGAGTAACACGACATTAGGGTAATATTATTCCTCAAAAAAATTTTTCCTTTTTTGAAGAATAACTTAGTTATGAATATTATAGTCCGACCTTGTAGTGTACCAAATTTTGACAAAATAATTAATAACTTGGCAACCGCACATCCAATATCAAAAAAAATTTCAGGCGTGATATAAATATGGTTGGTCGATACATTAAGAGAAAAAAATACAGGGTGTGCCATTTAAAAAAAAGTGACATTTTCCTGCCACGTGAAAATGCAACATACTGTAGATATAAGAATATTTTTAAAAGATGCGCAATTCAAATCAAAGCAACCTTTATTTGAAACTTTTCTTTGTATCTTCAACCCATATTGAGTTATCGACCGATTACGGAGCAGTGGGACACCCTGTATGTATATATTATATGAATTTCTGTATACAGAATAACCGTAAGTTTCTATACTATTATGTAAAATATACGTAATTGTGTGACAAACGGTTTATATAACTTATTAAAGAATACTTACATACTTGATATATAAAAAAGCATATGTAGGGGTATTTACTTCAATTTACATATGTTGTATGTATATTTTATATGTGTGTTTGCTGGGGGGAATGGTGATCATTGTCAGCTAGTTTAACTAGTTCCACGATGGATGAAGTTAGTTTTCTTAATAATTGAAATGATTTGATTTAACCAGGAAAAAAACATTAACATTCAAGATGTGGTTAAGTCTAAAATGGTTTCGTCTCACACCTTCGGTTGAGGGCCGTAATGCCCTACAAACAAGAAAGGTCCTGCAATTTCATTTTTTTTGCGATAATTTGCATTTTTATTGATTTTTGAAGAAAACCCATTACTTTTTTAAATAGTTATAGAAATAATCGGCAGTATACAGTAGAATATATTCAAGGATAAAGTTTTTGGTTACGTTTTCATTATTTTGAGATTTTTGACAAATGTTAGTTGGGGTAATAATTATCTTATGTATCTACACATAATTTTATAAACCGTATTGTAATGTTCACAAACCTGGTAATTGATTTAAATGTCCAGGAGTTCAATCAAGTATGTAAAAAGTAATGCACTTGATATCTACCAGCAAACAACGGGAGTGAACATTAGCAAATGAGCAGCCACCACATTGTAGATTTACAAATATGTAAATACAAAATGAGACTTTATAGCAAGTATGAATCCGCTATTAAGATCTCAAGCACGTGACAAACAGTTACATGAACAAACAAAATGCAAATTTAACCTTTATAGTTACCCAGTTAACATATGCAAAACACTAAATTAATATCAACACTACCTTGAAATAAAACATAAGTTATACCACAAAACAAATGAAAATGCGAAACGACGCTTTCACTTTGATGATCTCACCGTAAAGCTACCATGTTGCATTTTTTTGCTTTTATCAATTGGCGCCAAAACCTAAGCCGACGTTGCTCAGTGTTGCCGATTTTTATACATGCTGCCAAGATCTCGTAATTTTCGCTAGCATCGCAGATGTGGTTATGTAAGCCTATCACGACATAACGGCGCAGACAAAACCGGCGCCGACATAACGGCGCTGGCAAAAGGGCGCGGACAAAAAGGGCGCTACGATAAAACGACGACAGAACAGCGCAAATAAAAACGGCGCCGACAAAAACGGCGCTGCGACAAAACGGCGCTACGTCAAAACGGCGCATATTTTTCATTATGTTTGGGCGCTATGTACTGTAGTGGTATTTATCGTTTGTTTGTTTTCCGTTCTTTTTTTCGGTATCACGAAAATTTGAACGCGCGACAAAAGGGCGCGGACATTTGGACGCAGCGAAATTTGGTCGCAACGTCATTTGGACGCGGTGACATTTGGACGCGGCGAGATTTGGACGCAGACCATTACACCTAATAGATACGTAAACTCGGTGTTGGACGTTGGACGGATCGCCGGCGCCGCCGCCGTTTCGCGGCAGGGTCAGTTCACTGATGGCCGTTTTGGGCGCGAGCCGTTTCGCCGTCAACATTATTTTATCGCATTCAATTGAACACTAGCACATACTATCTTAAACGGAAATGTGAAACTAAAGAACGTTTGAAACTAGAACGAATGCTAACCTAAGCGTACATTGATGCGAGGTTAAAGGTAGGTTTAGTATATTCTGTAAACATATATGATTTATATAAAGCCCGGCGCTGTTTTGTCGCAGCGCCTTTTTTGGTCTTCATAATCGTAGACTTTTTATGGTCTTTTGAGACTGAGTTCCACCTGATGGTGAAAATATCAGCTGCCATAAATGTATGACCTGGTTCGAAAAATGTTAATGTTTATGCTAGTATAAGTGGTGTTTTATGCACTTATGACACACATTTTAGGCTTAATTCAGTACTTTAGAACGCAGATAGGGTGCTTATAAAGGAGATACAGTACGGCGAATCCAATGAGCCATAAAAGTAAAAATGTCAAATTTTGCACTTTCATGTTAGTAGGACAGCGTAGGGGTGGGAAAGTTTTTACCTCTCCCTTTTTTACATAGCATTAACATTTCTGATTCTCATTTAACAATATTGACATCAAATTTTGCGTAATCGGAAAATTAAATCTTCTTTTCGCGATTACAGCGCCATCTGTGACGAACTTCAACAAAAGAGGGTGGAGGGGACTTCCGATTACTATCATTCAATGAAGGTGATTGAATCCATCGTTGGGTGTTGATAAACTCGAAATGGGGGATCGTACAAGTTAATGGTGAAACAGAAACTCTAAACCTTCCCCATAAAATTATTTATTCATTAAATGTTGAATCGACGTGAAGCGAAGATTAATGTTTAAGAGTTAAAAGGGGACGTAACATGTTTCGGCCGTAGCCATCTTCAGACGTTAAATCTAGGGGTTGAAGTGTCAGAAATAGTAAAGGTAAAATGCCCCACCAGGGGAGACGGTACTTATTAATGGTTCTCCACAGTCGGAGGTTACATGGTGAATTATTAAATTATTAAAACATTAAACCATTATGGCTGCATGATACATGTGGGATTACAAAAAATTTCTTTTATGCTAAAATATAAATTAGGTTAGAAAGGTTGAAAAATTATAACATTATACTCACGGGAAACTCGTAAGATTAATTAGCACATAACGTAATTACAATTACAATTAAGACAAGGTCTTGTTACATTTTAAAATTTTTTCTTTGAAAGCGTGTTAGCGGTGACATTTTGTTTGCAAGAATGACATGCGTAAAGCAGAGAACAGGTGACAAAGGGAAGCCATATGAATTATTATATATATACAGGGTGAAGAGGGAAGGCTAGGTGGGGGGGGGGATAGAGGATTACTTTAGGAATAGCAAATTTTTATTAAAGTTGACGACCTCATTGAGGGATGAATGAGGATTTTTATTGTGATGTTGGACAATTTCTTTGATTTCTAATAAGTTCAATTTTGTGCTTTTGGAACAAGTATGGGGGATTTGGATGTCCCCATCGGGATTGCAGGTATGGTTTGCATTCATTGGGTGATAGGCAAAGGAAGACTTGGAATTAGAATATTTAGGTTTTAGGAAGGACATGTGTTCACTGATCCTGTAAGAGAACTTCCTACCGGTCTGGCCAATGTAGAAAGCCTAACAATCTTTGCAGTTTAACTTATAGGTACCGGATTTGTACATAGCATTGATCGGGTCTTTAGTGTGAACTAGGCAGGATTTAAGGTCATCTTTGGAGGAGAAGGAGATATTGATGTTGTATTTGTTAAGGATGTTCTGAAATTGATCGGAAGACGGGCCTATATAAGGGAGCAAAAAATGCACTTTGGGTTCAGGAGCGATAGGGGTTAAGCCAGTGAATCTGCGGATAGCGTGACTAAAATTGATTTTGTTTTGGAGTTTGTGGATACTATTGTAAGGGTAACCATTATTGTGAGATATACTATGGATAAGATTAAGTTCTTGATTAAAATTAGTTTGGTTTAAGGGAAGGAAAAAACGGAAGGCTGCCATTTTCTGTGAAAGGGGTGGAAGGAGGAGAAGGGGATAACATGGTCAGTGGTAGTCGGTTTCTTGTAGACATTAATTTTGAGGGATTTATGTATACGAGTGATGGACAGGTCTGGGAAGTTAAGAGTTTTATTGGTTTCTTTCTCGAAGTTGAACTTAATGTTGGGGTGTAAGGAGTTGAAGAATTCGAAACTGGTTTGGAGATCAACAGCAGAACCCTTGAAGATAATAAAGATGTCATCGACATATCTCTTATAATAAAGAAACTTGTGTTTAATAAAGTTATTCTTGAAAATTAATTGGGTTTCTAGATGGGATAAAAATACTTCTGCAAGGAGAGGGGAAAGGTTATTGCCCACAGGAAGGGCGGTTTTTTGTATGTACGTTTTGTTGTTGAACGTGAAGAAAGTTTGGGAGAGGCAAAGGTCTAGACTGTTTAATAGAAAATGACATACATCATTGGGGAGATTGGATTGGAACAATAAGTCATTGATTATAGTCCTACATTCGGAATGGGGGATACTCGGGAATAGGTTCACGATGTCGAAAGAAATCAAGTTGTACTCTTGGTCTGGGAAGGACAGGGTTGACCATTCATTGACACGCTCGATCGAGTTAGATATCGAATAAGGAAATTGTAAGGAAAGAAGAGATCTAAGTTGTTTGTTCAGCCAGGGGGCAATTTTGCTGACTGGAGTGTTAGAGAAAGAAACAATACGCCTCACTGGGAGATTGATTTTATGCCCTTTGGGCAGGGCGTAAAGACGTGGGATATATGGGTTCATGGAGGAAAGTTTGGAGTAGTAGGTCTGGAACTCTTTGAACAGGAGATCTCTATTGGAGAAAAGGAATTTTAGAACCTAAAAAATTTTCCAGGCGTATTTTTTCTTTTCTCAATGCGTTTTGTGTTTCGCGAGATATTCGGGGGTCTGAAACACCTGGTATATAAAATTGTGCTAAATAAAAAATATAAATTATTAAAGTTTTCATGAAATTATTTGATTATATTACTCAAAAAAATCTGTGCTATAATTAAAAAAAAATGAAATATTCGTGATTATGTAAAATATACGTAATGTGTGACATACGGTTTATATAACTTTATTAAAGAATAATATATAAAAAAGCATGTGTAGGGGTATTTACTTCAATTTTATATATGTTGTATGTATATTTTATATATGTGTTTGCTGGGATATATTGATATTTAGAAATTCTTACAGCTCGGAGAATTAATTTTTTTAAAACTTCCCTAATTATACATTTTCTTAAATAGTAATTAAGCTGTATCTCGGATAAAAACCCTTTTGACGTACTTTGCGAGCAATGAACGTCTCTCTTTACAAAACTTTTAACAATATGTATATATTAACGCTTAAAGCTGGAACTTGTAAGTATATAAGACTCTTAAACAAGTTTCCATCTCAGACTAGTATCAATTGTTTTCTCCTTTTCCAATTAGCGTTGTTTTTCTTACTTATCTTGTTACTATTTCTAATAGTCTTCGCAATGCTGTGTAAAAAAAGTATATTCTCTAAAGTCGTTTTAATATCTGTAAATTTAATTACAATTACTTCATTAAGTAGGTATACACACTTCAACAAATTGTAATAGCTTAATCAATATTTAATTTTCAAGTTTGGCACCGTCATTTACACGGGAAAATTACATTAGTTCAACACTTCTACGTTGAGAATTAAATTAAGTTGAAAAAAAAACTTATAGAACAGTAGCTAAGTTTTTGGCGCATTATACTGTCTCATTTAACTTGTTTTCGGTATAATCTTTTCTCGACTCTAGCAAAAATAAATCTTCCAAAAGTTTGATTCTATATCTAATCTATGGGACAGATCCATTTACTTTCAAGAGTGGAATCGAAACGTAACGACCTTCACATAAAATAAATAGGGCAGATTCAAACAAACATTTTGATTACAAATAAATCTGTTTATAAACATAAAGGGCGTCAAGGCCATTGCTTTTACAAATAGTCAATGTTCGTCCTACAATATTAATGCAATAATGTTGTTATGAATACTACTATTATTATTTATGACTGTTGTCTAGATTTTCTGTTATTGATTTTGATTTGTGTACTGCATAAATTGGTGTTCTGTTATGATACGATTTATTGAAAAGGGAATAACGAATTTGACATTTAATATTGTGAGTAGTGGTTTATCCAATTTCCTAAAAGTATTGTGATTGTTCTTAGAGAAATAACGTATAGTACAGTCAATTTAAACACAAAAATATACAAACATTGCAAAAAATCCTATGTTAGGTTTGCTTTTTTCATGGTGTTAGGTTCGGTCCCAGTAGTAAATACTCAATTTTGCAACTTCGAAAAACTTGTGGAAACTGGGGGGGGGGGGGGCACCAAAAACCGCGATTTTTTCGGACTTTTTTCAGTTTTAGCCTCGTAGATCAAAAACTATGTGTTTTAGTGCAAAGAATATGATTATCTTTTTTAAACTAGACTAAATTTGCTACCATTTGAGCCTAACCGGAAGTCTGTAAGTATAATAGTTTCCAAGATACAGCTCTTCAAAAATAGGCATTTTCCCTAAATCTGTTTTTAACGTATCATCCATGATTCGAGCCAGATATTGCCACAACGACGTGCCCTCCGTTGTCATGGAGGAAAAAATTGTAGGACATTTTATCACCTTTTATTTAACCATAGATGTATTCCTGTAGGCCTAACAGTTCTCGAGAAAAAGACGGAAAATCGGAAAACGATGAAATCGCTACGACTCTACATATATGTAATAGCATTAATATGATTAGAAGACATTTTCTGATTACTCTTATTTAGCCTAGCGAACGAACGCTTAAAAAGGGCTTGTAGACAGACTTTCTGATCCTAATGATTTTATTTCTGGGATGTGTTTGGTGATTATTATACGAAAAGTAGCGTAACAAAATGTGCGGATTTGTTTGGTTTTCCGTTTACATCTCTTAAACAGGCCATCGTAGTGGGAAATGGCCAATTATAAAAAAAATCTGATTAAATTTTCTACAAGTTTACTTCTATGCATTTTTTCTCTATCTCTATCCGTTGAAGAGATATTCGCTGTCAAGAATTGACTTTTTTTTTTAAATCGCTTTTACACGACGTTTTTCGGCAAGTATTGTGTCCTAGCTCCTAAAGTATTGGGTTTATAGCAAAAACTGCTGAAATAAAAGGTGTAGACCATAAAATTTCCTATAAAATACATATACCGTTTAATATTTTATCTCAAATAGATTAGATGTTATAGTTATTTAAAAAAAACGTTGAGTTCAAGATGGAATAGAGGGCACTAGAGAACAACTAATTTTGTGGGAGGTTTGGAACTAAATCTGATATGTGAGTATTAAAATACAGATTACCTGCATCCTTAGCCAAACAATTTCAGTCTTATGCTCCACCATGTTTAATGGCCTCTAGTGTTTTCTTAATACATTTATGATACGGTTAATGTTTGACGAAAAGAACAAAAGTATTTTCTCGAGACAGCTTTTATTTTATAATTGGCCATTTCCCACTACGATCGCCTATTCAAGAGATACAAAGGGAAAACCAAACAAATCCGCAAATTTTGTTACGCTACGAAGTTAGTTCATACGTTAGGGCCGGGGACTTTTCGTATAATTATCACCAAACACCTCCAAACACATCTTAGAAATCAAATCATTAGGATCAAAAAGTCTGTCTACAAGCCCTTTTTGAGCGTTCGTTCGCTAGGCTAAATAAGAATAATCAGAAAATGTCTTCTAATCATACTAATGCTATTACATATATGTGGAGGATTTCACTGTTTTCCGATTTTCCGTCTTTTTCTCGAGAACTGTTAGGCTCACAGGAATGCATCTATGCTTAAATAAAAGGTGATAAAATGTCCTACAATTTTTATCGCCGTGACAAGAGTCGTAGGGCACGTCGTTATGGTAATATCTGGCTCGAAACATGGATGAAACGTTGAAAAAAGATTTTGGGAAAAATTGCCTATTTTTGAATAGCTGTATCTCGGAAACTATTATACTTGCAGACTTCCGGTTAGGCTTAAATTGTAGCAAATTTAGACTAGTTTAAAAAAGATAATCTTATTCTTTGCACTATAACTCGTAGTTTTTGAGCTACGAGGCTAAAACTGAAAAAATTCCGAAAAAATCGCGGTTTTTGGCGCCCCCCCCCCCAGTTTCCACAAGTTTTTCGAAGTTGCAAAATTGAGTATTTACTACTGGGACTGAACCTAACAACATAAAAAAGTCAAACCTAATATAGGATTTTTTGCAATGTTCATGTTTAAAATGACTGGACTAGTAAACAATTAGGTAGTTTTAATAACTCGAAATCATTCCCCATAGAACGTTATATAGAATTGAATTAAATTATGATTGAGAACAATAAAGCTACCTACATGTTTTAAATTTTACTCCCGCTCAATCCTTCAATTTAACGTAAGTGTTTTTAGTGTATTTTCAAGTTATTTTTAGTAGCGTAATGATGGCATTATTTGCCAAAACATGTAGCTTTATTGTTCTCAATTATAATTAATTTAATTATATAACGTTCTATGGGGAATGGTTCCGAGTTATTAAAACTAGCTAATTGATCACTTCCGCCCATTCTGAGTTTATCAACTTCTTTATCTTTTACCATTATGGATCCAAGACATTAGACCTTAGAATTTACGGCACGTAGAAATAAATTTTTAATTTCACCTGTTAGTAATAGCAGTAATTGTAACGTTTGTCGAATAATTCATCAAAAATTCATTTGACACACAGTTTCTCCCACGTTTGTTTTTTGTTTGGATCAAAATGGAGTTTATTCGGTGTCATTCCCTGATCTTCATTAATATAAATCAGCGATCGACAAAGCAAAACTCTTTACCTTGTGAGGTACTGGCGACTAAATGCATTCTGCTGAGTAAAGCACAGGACTATAGTTGAAATACAAGAGTGTTCGACTTTGAAGGCGAATTTCTTAAATGCGATGAGCGAATTTCCCAGATCGAAACTTCAGTCGTTGGGGACACTCCTGTCACAACATGAATTAGAGGAGAAAAGCTGAAATTTTGCATTTGAATTAGGGGTATGAAATTGTTATATTCAAAGAGGAACGTTTTGCTACTGAAAACGTTTCAGACGGTAATTTTCCCAATATACATCCAAAAGTTACTGAAAAAGAAAGGTAATAAAAAGTATTCGTATGACTACACACAATAGTAGGAATATTCTATATTGATTTCATATACTTGCTTGGCTAAATGATATTTCGTTATAAAAGAGATTCCTTTATCCAAAAAAAGATGAAAATGGTGGACCTGCTATTTACCCAACTCATCAATAAACAAATCACTGAATTCAATCCATAGAAAAAGAACAATTCAATCACTACAATGGCATAGGTTGCCATGATATGCTAATAAGGCAATATTTGTGATGAAGAACAGCTTTATATGCTTTTGCCATTACGCTTACCCAAGCCCTTTCCTATTCTGGATTACGATAGGAGGGTGGACTGGTCCACGCGTACGTAGGCCTCAAATTCAGGACCTTTGTACTACCTCCTTGACTAGAGTCATCTGACCCCGCAACGTCATTCAAGCCATCCCACACGTGAAATGAACCTGAGGATGCTGGAAGGGAAAGCGGCTCTAATCGTAGTCATGTCTGGCCAGGATACCCCCAACATGGATCGTCTCAGTTGGACAAGTGTGGGACACTAACAAAGTATGTGGTGTGCCGTCTCGTCGTCAATGTAACATCTTCTACATAGTCTGCAAGATGGTGATTCTACCAAGACCAAGCGGTGCATGTGCTTGTTTGGTTTACAATGTTCAGAAAGTATGGCCACAAGTAGGGGCAGGTTCTTTCTTGATAGCCCTGTGCAAAAACGTGCAAGGCTACGAGATGATTATCTGAAGGCCTCTCTCGTATCACGGCAATCTAACATCAAGTTCCACCTAACCTTGTGCTCGGCTTGGGTGTCTTGAGTTATTAAGTTCTTTACAGTTCATACTGTAAGTGGGAGAGCCGGCTCTGGACCATAAAACACCTGTATTGGGACCAATTGGACTAACTCGTCGGTTTTCTCGTTGCCTTTCATCCCAGCGTGCCCCTTCGCCCATGCGAGCGCGAGGGTGCTGCTTCTTGCTCTAGTGCATGGTGACATTCAGAAATCAACCTAGAGGGCAGCCCTGCTGTTACTGGAAATTCTAATAGTTTTGTTCATTGTGCTCTATAGAACCATCACGTTAACAGGTCCATCAACCTTAATAAATGCCTAGTTATGTAAAATACCAACGTATGTGCCATGAAAATACGATACACGGGGAACTATCAATAAACACTGGTTTTAATAATACAAAAACAGCCCCCCCTTCACTTCTTAAGCATCAATTTCCTGGCCCATATCGTGCTATAACCGTCCACAATAAGGCCAACCTTCGGAACGAATTACAGCACGTCACCAACACATTCATCTACAACGGTTTCCACAGGAGCGAAATTCGCAAGGTTATAATCGTCATCTAATCCCAAAACCTCGCAATACCAAGGAGAAGGTCGTCAGGAGTATTGCTTTCAAAATTCGAACCCCCATCTTTGAAAGGTGTGTATCGCATTCCTTGTCCTTGTGGTTTAATCTACATCGGCGAAGCTGGCAGATCCCGAATTTCCAAATGCGCTGTTGCTCAGCATTTTCTTCAAAACGGCCACAATATTCTGTTTCAAGAAGCTACGTCATTGAGATCTTGCAACACCCCAACAATTTCAACCATGACGAAGGATTCCACTTTCTCCGCTATGGAAATCTCTTTTCAGTGTTCTAGCGTGTGCAGTTTATATCTATTTTATTTTAATTTTGCTTTTGTCCTGATGAAGCACCTTACGAAAATGGGCGAAACGTTGACTTTTTCAACATTGATACGGTCCTACCCCGGAAGTCGTCTTAATTTTACCGACTCTGGCCGTGGAAACCTCCGCTCTGGCAATATAAATGTTCCCAAAAAAGTTTTTGTTAACGAAATATAATAGGCGTGTTAATTATGTTTTAGCTACCATTTTGGATGTTGGATATTATTCACTTTGTGCAAATTCGATGGCAGAAATTTGTAAACACCACCACATTTTATATCAAGGAATATAATTTTAATTAACACGAGAAGAGCGTTTATCTTAAATTTCCAACACTCTTTAAAGCCGCCATCCGACCCTTCTGTATCATTGTAGTCGTACATTTTACAGGAGAATAGTAATACTTGCTTCGAACTTGTGGATTATCTAGACATTATCACGCTTAAAACGGTAAGATAAATTCATAAATGTAGCTCTACAGAAATTACGTAAACTCACAGAAACATTAAACTTCCGAAATGAACGCACTAAGACCCAGAAATTTCAAGATGTAAATGAAACTTTGTCATTCATTCTTTAAACGATATTTAGTACCTAAGCGGCACAGGATTATATTAAACAGCGAAAATCGCGTGGTTACTAATTTATAGAGTTTATAAAATCCGCAAAATAGAGCCATACTTCTATCACATATAATAATTGCGAATGAACGGGTATCCTGTCCGTCCGTAACAAATTTGCATTAAAGTAGATATACTTTCATCTCATGCATTAAAGTAGACATGAGATTAAAGTAGATATACATGTATATCCCTGGAACGGAAAACACTAATTTTTGGTACTAGATAGTTGATATTTTTGCGCAATGTGCGAACAAGTACCAGTGGAAAATGGTATCGACGAGTGGTATACCTACTTGTATACCAACTATTTGTGGTAATATGTACATTGATTTGTTTCTATGGCAGGTTTTTTATATCTCATAGAATCGCATGAAACGGCAGCCTCCAAACGAACGGTAATTTCAAGCGCAGTTCAGTTTATTGTTTTCTTAATGGCGGATATGTTGTTACGACAAGAATTGGGTCGCAACGAAATTAAATGGAGCAATGGCCGCGGTAATTCAGTGCTAGTAGACAGGTGGTCGTAGGTTAGCAATAATGAGCGAAAAAGTAAGAAATTGTGGTAGCGAAATAGGGTAAAATAAGTAAAGAAAAGGGCGCCACGTAATTCTTGTAGGAAAATCAGCTGCTAATCAGAATTACGAAGATATTAACAGTTATAACAGTAACGATGTCAAATCTGAAAGAGAACGGGGTGGTTTCAGCAATAAATAGAAAAGTAAATAAATTTACGGTTATTATAATGAATAAAATAAAATATTACAAAATAAAATCAGGTTTTATACGTACAAGAATGATAATTATATGAGTTTAATTTAATTAAGTAAATAATCAATTTTGTAGTACAAAATACGTGGGTCTAAACTACCTTTAAGTTAAGCAAAATTTGTGAGTAAAATGACGTTAAATTGACAAGCAAATTGAGATATAGGGATACGACTTTAAAAATGCAAAATACAGTAATCGGTGTTAAATAGGAAATCCTACCTTTCTTTTGTTAAAGTTGAGTCGGATGTTGGAACTCCTGTGCACAGTTTTCCCAAGTCCTTAAACAAAATAAAAACCAAGGGTCGCTGGGCATTACAGCGAGCCGAAATGAGTAATTACACGAGTACTGTGATTCAAAAAATCGGATACCAAATATAGGTTAAGTTCAAATTTAAATGGTTACGTTAAGTCAAAAGAAGTTAAAGGTAAATTGATAACAAATTAATATTTAGCAAATAGCAAATTAAATTAGCAAATAAACTATGTTACTTTAGAAAATTCAAAGGAAATAATACGGTAAAGTTACGTTACAGCAATAGCAAATGTAGCAAATTTTAAATAGTAAAATGGTTAATGTTTAAACAGGATCTTTTAAATAAAGTGGTAGAAAAATAGCGTAAGTAAAATTAAAGTACAAAAAGGTTCACGTTTTATAAATTGAAGATTATTACTCAAATTATGAGCAAAATAAGTAACACAGGGGAAAAACTAAAATTGGTTTTTTTCCTTAGCGACGGTATAGTAACATAAAGATGAAATTAGAGGAGTTCTCGTAGCGGCGATCGAGGAGTTGAAGAAAACAGTTGGTTTCCCTCGTAGGTCGTCGGTCACGAAGTAAAGATGTAGGAAAATTGTAGAAGAGTTAGAGGTAGCTTTTTTATACTGGTGTAAAACCGCTGGTAAATAATTAATTAAATCCCAGCGTTTTAAGAAGAAAACTCACGTACACTTTTCTTTTACTGTACAAATATATACGTAAAAATACGATTTTAGCGATTTCTTAAAGCATCAGTAAGAACTTTCACTAAATTGTTGATCGATGAGCACAAAAGCCGAAAAGAACTCGAGTTTTAGTAAATGCAGATCTGATCGTACAGACAAAGGAGCGTAGTGATTGGAAAGGAAGCGAGTAGTTAACTGAAGAGAGGAATACAGAAACGGAGGCTCTGGACCCTAAAGGAAAATGAGTCAGCAAGTTATGCGTCAGCAAAATGGTATAAAGAACAAAGGGAATGAACACATGTCATGCAGACAGAAATGTGCATAACAAGTTAGTCATCGCTACACAAAGAGAATTCCAAAGGTTCAGGTTACATAGGGCTAAGATGATGAGTCAAGAAAGCAGATGCTTATAATACAATACAATGTAATGTAGCAAATTTTAAGAATATTAGTCATTCAAGTAAAAGAAGTTAGAATATTTCAACTAGAAAATAGGAAATTATCGCAGGGCGTTACAATGTGGCATCAAGCTATAAAGAAGGGAAATATAATAGTTAAAGTAATTATAGGCAATAAGAATCGCAGCGCATACCGCACTGTGACACTTTTAGTGACAGGAGTACCGCCCGAATATTTTGCACCCAACGCAAGGTGAGAGTGTGGAAAATAACAATAGGATGAACGCAAATCTTGGATTAGGAATTTAATCGACTAACGTAAAACTTAGGAAAGCTACATGCCATCTTGCTAAGTCGACCGACTAATTGGATGTTTTTGTCGAAATATGTAGCAGTGCTTCCCAAACCAGAAATGAATAGTGTAGATTATCTGGAACAAAGAATCGAAGATCGGTAATATTCCGAAAAAGATAATTGACATAACTATGGCTCACTGTACCGTGGTATATAGTAGTTTGCACCTGCGGAGCCATTGCTCTACAGAAATATTAAATTTCGAAGCATGGCTAGCTAAATTCCCTTCGAATAGATCGTAAGTCTTCGGGTGAGAAAAACAGAAGATTCGGAAAATCCCACGCTCCAGATACACTTTGCAGGCGTAATCGACTCCCATGGAGACTCTTGACTGCAAACCAATACCTCTTACAACCACTGTAAAGGAAAGAGGGGAAACCAAAATGTCACGGATACCGTCCTGGACAATATTCATACACCTAAGCCTCTTCCCTCCAAATTGGCATATTCGGTGGAAATATATTAGGACTTTGGCTCCTTAGTATGTACCACTGCTCTGCGACCATAAAATCAAGGAAACAAGTGGATGAGATACGTAAAAGTACCAAAGGTTTGTTAAAAGTAATATAACTAAAATAGTTTGTAAACTACGATATTCTTCTCCTCGAATTGGAGGCCTTCTCGTGAAGTTGGACATGTACTTCAATTTAATGCCCACGTTTCCACCATTCAGCGTTGGTCTTTCTCAAGGCTCTTTATTAGAACATGTAAAATTGGCCTATGTAAAGGGAGGGACAGGACTGACAATGGAGTTGGTAGATCCCGGATTGTCGAGTTTTTCGATATAATCTTTATTATTATGAACCAACGTAGTTCTAAGGGTGTCTTTATTTGAAAAGGATATTTTGATATGATATCTCATAAATATGTTCTTGAGAATGGGAGAAATTTGAAGGTGAAAAGTAAGGGATTTGAAGAGAAGATTATTATCAACTTTGATGGGAATCAGGTGAGTGGGGTTAATCGAACGTTTGATTCTAAGTAGTAATTTGTTCACAAGGGGGATAGGATAAATATTTTTTAGAGCAATTTGTTTAATGATATTTAATTCATTCTAGAAACAGGAGGGGACATTGGAATGGAGAGGAGCCTCCTAAAAAGGGCGTGAAGGCCAGCGAGTTTATGAGATAAAGGGTGATTGGAATCGAAGGGTATAAGGTGGTCAGTGGTTGTCGGCTTACGGAAGATACTAAATTCTATTTTCTTCGCATGTTTGTGAAGCATAATATCAAGGAAGGGGAGTTTATTGATAATTTCGGGTTCAGAAGTGAATTTGATATTAGGACATTGTTGAAGAAGTTCGTAAGTCTCAAAAAGGGGGTAAATGGTAAGTTGTAAAGTAAAACTCTAAACCTCCCCTTTAATACAGAGTATTAAAGGGGAGGTTTAGAGTTTTACTTTACAACTTGATATTAGGATGTAGTATTTGATTGAGATATGACAGGAATAGGTTAATTTGGGTGTTGTCACCTGTTTGGATACAAATGACGTCGTCAATGTAACGGACCCAAAAGATCACGTGGTCTTAGTAAAATTTGGAGGTAGTGATGGAGTGGATTTCTAGCTCATGTATGAATATTTCGGTAAGGATCGGGAACAAGTTCGAACCCATGGATAAGCCATCGAGTCGAGCATAAAATTGATTATTAAATTTGAAGAAACTTTATTGAGAGTAAAGCTTAAGGAGGGAAATAATGCAACGAACTTGAGGATCGGAGAGGTCGGAGTGGTGAAGATGTTCGGACACGATATTAATACAATCCTTGGCAGGAATACTTGGAAAGAGGTTGGTGACATCAAATGAAATTAAAGAATAAGTACTACTACCTGTTCACCCAACAGATATAGTAAAGCTCCTCCCATTAAATTTTGACGAATATAAGCAGCGACCAGTTGTACACCAGCAAAATTATAAATATGTTAGAAATGTCAAATTAATTTACGCCAACTACAACAATTGAAATCAATATGTAGGTGAAGCTCCTCGTAATCGATTTGGTGTTTATTCCCACGATGGGGACCTTCTAGAGGAGTTGTCAAGAGATAAGTTAAAGAACCATCCAGCACTTAATTCAACTTGCCGACGTTTCGACTGGGACGTCCAGTCTTTCTCAAGGCTCTTTTTATTAAGGATGTAATTAGTACATGTAAGTTTATCATGTAAGTTTATCATGTAAGTTTATCATGTAAGTTTATCATGTACTAATTACATCCTTAATAAAAAGAGCCTTGAGAAAGACTGGACGTCCCAGGCGAAACGTCGGCAAGTTGAATGAAGTGCTGGATGGTTCTTTAACTTACCTCTTGACAACTCCTCCAGAAGGTCCCCATCGTGGAAATAAACACCAAATTGAAATCAAGTGATTGCTTATGTTACGGGTTTCGAAAATTCGACCAATAAAAAAGTTGCATTTAAATGTGGCGGTAATTTTTGGGGAGGAGCTTCACTATATCTGTTGGGTGAACAGATAATAGGAAGAATTATAGATGATAATCTAGTAACCAAATCGGTGGAGTTCTTAATTGCGTAAATGGGGTTGAGAGCGATACAATTTTTTAAAACAACGTTAAGCCAACTGGTAATTTTTGAAAGGGATGTGTCAGAGAAACGACAGCTCTTATCGGGATATTAGTTTTATGAATTTTTGGGAGACCTTGGAGTTAACAAAATCATTTAGTGGTTTAGAGTCGTTTTGGATCTTATTCCGTCAATGATACTATTTGAACGAGATTTCCGTGTTATTCCTTCATCGTATGTAGTATGTAATTCCATTCCACAAACGGAATTTCGACTTTTAGAACATCTGACGATGTTATACAGACCTAAGTGTGTTAGAGCCACTTCGTTTCGGGGCGGTTATGTCTGGAATATGTGCAGTATCCAGTGTAGTTAGCACTTAGGCGACTATTAATGCTCCAATGATAAGTGTTCATTTTATAAAGGTTGAGTTGTTGCTATTATGCTACGGGGGTTCTAATTGGCTCCTGCGCTACGACCTTTTGGTCTTTGGTGCTCCCCACTATAGTCTACCCTTCGAGAATACTCGTATCTGCCTTGGTGAATTGCTCACATTGGCCCAAACCATCGCCGTTACAGTTTCGTGCTCTAACCACTAGACTACCAAGACCCGCTATAATTTACTTTAAGCAAATAAAAATTAAAGAAAAGGTCTTCAGATTCTTCAGAATTTTCAAAGTTTCATGCACATTCCATTATCAACTTTCCATAAAGTTTAGTCTTCTCTTATTATTGTGAGATAGTAAGTTTTGGATAGACAACGTAATTTAAGGATAAGGTTCTCAATATGCATAATAACAGTTTGTGCTGTTAAAAGCTTTATCATTTATGGCAGGCGAAAAACTAATAAAATCATAATGATTTTTCCCTGTAATGGCAAGATCCATTTCTAGAATGAAATTTGTAGGATGTATCTTATAGCAATTTAATCGAGAACACAGATCTGTAAGATTCTTATAACAGGATAAAATATCTTAGATAACGTTCCTTGTCCTCTTTTTTTTTCTAATAAAATCAAAGGAAAGAAGGAAAATTAATGACCTTTATCTTTAATTTAATAGAGTATCTTTCGACAAAATGATGTAATAATAGAAGCCTTCATTCAGATAATTTACTTCCCAAGCTACGTTTTGATTAAATAAAAAAATAGACAAATGTGTAGAGAAGTAAATAAAAACAGAACAAGTCAAAGACCTCGCTTTATTCCTAAGATTACACATTCACTCTCTGTCAAATAGGGTTATAGAGTTTTTATTCCTGAAGCAAAATTGTAAAATACCTGAGACTACAACGCTTATCTTTTTAGAATGGCGTCTTGAACTTTCAATTTCTATTCTAAATATAACCCGGCGTATACTCTCATCGAATTCAGAATTACGCTATTCGCGCTTAAAACCCGAAGCAAGGACAAATAAAGCATTTCTATACCACACCCACGCTATTCGCCTTTCAGATGCAAAGCGAATCTTAATTTTTTTTTTTTTACAATATTCTTAGTACTCCTTCTTACAATAAGGAAATTTCAACTATTCAGTTTTCTTAAGAAGTAGGTAGTTTTGAGTTGAAAGCTTTGACAGCTTTCACATATTTACCATATCGAAATGTTTACATTTTTGCAAACAAAAAGTTCAGCAATTTTTTTTTCGTTATTTCGTATTTTGTTATTATATTGCTTTTGTGAAAGGTAATCTAAAATAGATGAAACAGATAAAGCACGAGATCTCTTAAATTATTCTCTGAAATGTTCTTTCAGATTCTATCTGTAGTACTCCTGCCGTAAAGTAATATCTCTGTAATCCAGCTGAATCCAGCATTACCTTTTAATATAAAATGTTCCTTTTGTTCAAATGGGGTAGTATAATGTGTTCGCTGATACTCTACATGCACGTTATAATTGTTTTGTGGTATTGTATTGCGCAATGTAGATGTATAAATGAAGTATTGAATTAACCGACCTAGTTCACATTCGGGGGAATTCAATTCCACGCTACCAATTGTTCAAAAATAAAGGTCGTCCTTTATATAACTGCACTCTAACAATATATTCCTTCGCCATAAGAAAGTGGTCACTTTTGTTACGAAAATGGGACTTTGAAGCTCTTTATTTAAATCAATTCGATCTGCAGGAGGAGGAAGGATGAACGGAATCGAGTGTAATTTGTTTTATTTGATAGAGACGCCTCTCTTTATACAAGAATGAAGACTCCTTTCGCATAAAAAATTGTATGCCAAGAACAAAAGTTTGGTTTCATTGTGAGAAGGGAGAGTACAAAATTACCTTTATGGAGGCGATTCTTCAATTCCTCAATCATTAATTAATCTTTAGAAGGATTAAAGTCCTCAATGTCCACTCAATAATATTTGTGGTCCATTTGTAGCATGATTCGTCAATACCATTGACATAATCTAGACACAACCATCACTAGTCTAGTCACTTTTGTCAACTTCGCGTTTATTTACGACTGCATAGGAAATTTTCTATCTCTAGCAAGATAAACGGCGAATCTAGTACTGTAATCAAGACAGTTATTGAAGTAATGGCAAAAGTGGTGTTTTGGCTCATTACTACGTACCTTTCCCGAGGCATTAGTTAATCTTATTAAGTATTATTTACAGCGTGATCCTAACTCATCTGGTATCAGAATTTTAAATATGCTCTCCTACTGGTATTGTTTGACAAATGATTTTGACCGACATTGTTAGGCCCATCACCCAAACCGTCGCGTCGTGTGGTTATTCGTATATTTTATTTGTTGTTGATACCTTTGAGAATGTAAAAGAAAAGTTCTTTTTAATGTTTGGTGTACCTTTGTATATGATAATGGCTCACAACTTCATAGTTCACTATTGCAAATGATCACTCGCAAGCTAAACTTTCAGAAATAGTAAACAGAGTATACAGGGTAGACAACGTAATACTTAGAGGTTATATAACTCGCCAAAACTAACACGTTTTTTAAAATATTTTTTTTTGATTTTGGATTTTGTTTTCGAATTATGGACCGTTTTTTGTTTTTCTACATATCTCTATATCTCCATTATTTGTAGTCGGATTAACCCTTATAATACCAAGCTTTTTTTCTTACGTGCGATACCAAGCGGGGTGCATTTGTACCCCATGAGTTTTTGAGATATTCTGAGACAATTTAATATTTTGCTGCACAATTTTACTCATTTGGGTTCTTGTTGACTAAAAAAATTTATAAGCAATCAACTTTAACCTTTATTTAAACTCATATTCAACAAATTCAAAAAATGGTAAATTATTTTTTATTTTTACAACTTAGGCACAATATTTGCTTTTGGGAATGTTCTAGGCATATAAACTGGTTACATTCTACACAACACTGTCTTGACTTCCTGTCTTTGACTCTTGTACAAAGATAACATCGGCCCTGACTTGGTCGTGATTGGTCTTGTGGGGTTCTTTCTTTTTCAATTTCTGGGAAAACCTTCAGCATGCATTCCTTTATATTCGCCTTCAAACCATTATTATTTTTGTAACGAAACATTATATTGTCTTTGGATAAATCTTTGCCTAATTGAAGGAGAAACCGTCTTCTTGCATCTAAGTGGCCCTTTTCATAATCGGGATTAGCCATGATCCATATTTGGAATGCATTTATTGCGGCAATATCAATCATATGATAGAATATTGCCATAGGCCACCTAGCAGTCTTTCTTTGTGTGGTGTACTTTTGTGCCATTTGGTCTGTTGCATCTACTGCACCTTTAGTGCCGTTGTAATGTAAGATTATGTCTGGTTTGTAGCCTACATCTTCACCATTGACTTTGTCATCTTCATGTTCGCTGGAAAGCAGTATGACTGCTCGGCTTTATTTTGGCACGTATGAAACCAGAGTGCGGTTCTTTTTGAAAGCGAACATACAAGAAAGTACTGGCTTTGTTGGAGATGGCAACAGTTCTCTCGGTATAAATGTTTTATTCCGACGTAGTGTTCCACAGAGTGTTAACTTTTTTTCCCAGAGTTTATCCACCAGCTTTAAACTTGTAAAAAAATTATCGGTTGTTACACCGTATCCTGTACCTAAATGGTCAACAAGATCAAGAACTACCCGTTCGCCTTGGTTTTTTTCTGGTTTATTGTTTACTTTTCCTAAAACCCAGATAAAAGTTGCCTACATGACGCATAATATGACACAAAATCTTACCTAAATACACCTGCAGCATGTTCACAGTATAGTTAGAACCACAGTCCGCTAGAGCCCAAATCTTAATGCCGTACTTAGCTGGTTTATTTTTCATGTACACGCGGAATGGTGCCTTACCTCGGAATGGCACTAGTTGTTCTTCAACGCACAAGTGGGCACTTGGGTTGAGTGCACGTTTGCAGTTTGACACTAGTTTTTCAAAAACATCCCTCACAGGTGCCAATTTATCACTAAATCTTCTCTCAATCCTGGTCTCAAAATTATCAAAACGCAAGAATTTAGTCAGAAAGTTGTACCTATTTCGAGAAAGAATTGCGGGAATAATTGGCCGACAATAAGCAGGATCGCTAGTGAAAGCATTTCAATGGGTTCACTACTACCGTGCAATGCCCCCATCGTTACCAATAACCCTATGTAAGCTTCTATTTCTGTTCTATTCGTGGCTGCATATCGCTTGATGCGGTTGGGATTCTCAGCATTCCATTTATCAAAGAATTGTTTAGCTTTACGGTTGGTTTCCCTCACAATAATTTCGAGTATATCTGGAGTAAAAAATAAAAAAAATGATTCTTTGATGCTGGATATTGCACAATTTAGACCTGGGGCAACGGTAAGTACATTTGCTTTTGAACGTCTTGAAATCCTACTTACTGGTAACTTTTTTTTTCGTACCATCTTTAGCAATGTAAAAAGGATCATTATCAGGCGAGTTCGATTGGTCAACTCGCTGGGGCTCTATATCCCCATCGTCATCATTTGCACAAATTACATCAACTTCATCTTCATCTGATAGGTGGTCCCTATCTTCTATATCACTTGCCTCACACTCTTCAACCATCATGTCGTATTCTGGATCGTCCACTTCAAGTAACATTAACATTTCTTCTTCAGTAAGATTGTTCTCATCTCGAAAACGTAACACACTCATTTTCAACACAAATTTACACTAACTGTGAAGTTCAATGCTAAGGCCTATGCGGTCTAGGACAGTACTGGCGTGCATTGTTAGTGTTCCCAAGTACTAAAGCAGCCGGCGCTTGCGCTTAGTAGAACCTATTCATAATACGCACACGCAAATTTAGAAAACGTCCGATACCAAGCGGGGTGCGGACGCACCCCAGAGTGTAATATCTCAAAAATTTTTGTTCCAAAAAACATTTAAAAACAAATAATATGTAGAAAGTGTTCAGAAAACTAAAAACTACAATTACCTAAGAGCCCAGAGGTCACAAATTTTTTTTTTCAAAACTATGACCGACATACTGACATTGGGGTGCATTTGCACCCCGCTTGGTATTATAAGGGTTAAAAAAAATTAAAGTTCCTTGGAATCAACAGTTTAATATCTATAAGGTTTATTCAAAACTTTTTTACAGAAAGCAACAAAATGGCGGTTCTTTTAAATTTTGGAAATTGAATAGCACAAAATCTACTATAAAAATGTTTAGAACAAACGTTGCAGATATTAAACTGATTTTTTTAAATCCGACAATAATGGAGGTATAGAAATTAGATGCAGCGTACGTGAAGAGTAAGAAACAAGATCATTTTGGCGACGTGTAGCTCATTTAGGAGATGCCGTTTTGAAGAAAAGTTATGCACTTGCACAAAAATTTGTAGGACCTTTTTGTGACAGTACATTCGACGAGTATATGGCATGTTAAAGATCAAAGGTTAGCCCGCCTGTGGACGAAATTGTGAATTTTCTTACCGCGGAGACATTGTAAGAGGCGATTGAACAACGAAAGATCTTCTATTGGCAGGTTAGACAAGGCCGATCCTTTATCTTCCTGATGGGTTTAGATTTGTTTAAGTGTTGGTACATAGTTTGTTAATACTTGGGTTGGGTAGTGATTCACTTGGACTTTATAAATTTTTGAACTTTACGTACAATAAGGTTAAGGGTGAGTATTTTTGTTTCGTTCCTCGTTTTGAGAGAATTTAACCCAAAAAATACTCCAGGTTGAGGTCAAATTTTTCGTTATTCTAAAACGTTCTTACGTTAGTTAATACCATTAACTGAAAGAGATGTAAAGGAGTCAGCACTAATACTGATGAGTATATTATAATAATAACAACTAATTTTAAAATTTTTTTTAGTAAAAAGTAAATTAATGTATTTGTTTATTTAAAATGTTATCTAATTATTTACTTGTAGGTACATTTACTTAAAGTCTTGATAAAGATTCCGCAGATGGAATCGAAACGTAGACATTTTCTACATAAAAACCAACACGGAGAAACTCCAGAAGAAAATATAAACAATTTATTTACTTACTTTATATTCATATTATTTTATTTTAATGTTTATCATGTAAAATAATTTCGATGAGCTTAAAAAGGGCCCCTTTCACGTAAAGTGCCCTGGGCCCCTCAATTCTTTAATCCGGGTCTGACACGAAGTATTTCATCGTCCTACTTATACCTTTTATTTTAGTAGTTGTATACATTCCCTACGGAATCTTCTCTAAATACGAAAAAAAAATAGTACTTGTTTATTTATCTTACACGTTCAACATAAGAGAAAATAATTACAATAAATAATAAAAAATGTAAATATATAATCTAAATTATATAGATACAATCAAACACCAATTACAACAAATCACCGATAACATAAAATAAAAATAAGTTCTCAAAATAAATAACAATAATACAAAAACAAAATTATCTTAAAAAACAAACGATGTGTATTAGTTAAAAAATAAAATTAAGTAAGGGTTAAAGTATACTTAACATTGTCAATGTATTTATACCTATACATAGCAAATGCACCCCAAAGAGAAAGTTTTTTGGTGTAACTTGATACCTTGCCAATATCATAAGCCCATTACAAAAATAATGCTAATTTGGCACTAATTGTTTGTCCTAAAACTCGGTAAGAATCCATCTACCACGTTCAGTTGTTTTCAGATACTTTATGTAAAAGGATTTAGGTTCACATTTTCAATAGATATAGTAAAGTTTCATTTTTACTTACGATTTAGCGTGAAACATGCTCTTATTAACGTACCTGCAACAAAATTATAATTATAGTTTACAGTAAGTAGTAAGTTTTCTTAATTAAGAGAATATTTTCGATAACATAATAAATGATGCTTCATATACCGGTAGCTATTATTAATTTGTTTGGTAATGGAATCAATCAAAAACACTTTTTTCTACAAACGTCAAAAAATGACAAGGTTTGCGCATCGATAACAATACGCGAAGTGACTCTTTTTTTCACTTACCTACGTTACTATGACAACGTGCCCGAAATGACGACGTCATGCGCAGGCCCGAGGCGTGTCGGGGGTGCAAGGGGTGCATGGCCCCGGGCGGCAAGCTACTAGGGGCGGCAAAATAAAATAAGTAAAAGCGTTGAGTGAAAGCAATGGTCAAAACAACCGATCACTATTGCAAATAGAAAATTGTATGCGGTCATAAGCGACCAAGAATTAAAAATTAATGCTGGTAAAAAGTGGGGGTCGATCTGCGTTGGCAAAAAGACCGACCTTCTTTATCTGTGTGCGGATGCATTTCAAAGTAGACCTATTTCTTGACGCTTATAAGCGCTTGTTACCAGCAAGCAGGTAACGTACTTTCTTTGTCTGCGTACCATTACCGCTTTTTCGTTATCAGTATAGTGAGAAATTATAATTTCATTCGACTTTAGGGAAAAAAATTATGTGTGGTGGAAGGCCTGTTGTGATCGCGATTTGAAACATAGCGGCGATCTATCTGTTGCACAAATATTTAGAATGTGTGAGGCAGACATTTATCCTAATTGTAAACTACTGTTACACATTTTCTTGAGTTTTCCAATTAGCTTGGTTTCTGTAGAAAGATGTTTTCAGCCCTGCGTCGGCTGAAATCGTGGCTCAGCAGCCACTGACCTAAGATCGTCTTGTGGGACTCGCGTTAATGCATTTGCATCAAGACATTCCAATGATACCCAAAATGATATTAGATAGATTCGCGAGTCAAAAAATGAACGTTGTTACATAATTATTTAAGTATTTTAAGTAGGTATGTATTTATAAATATATCTGAAAATCTGATTCTTTTAACCCTTTTAGTTTCCAAGATCGGTAGGTACTTAGTACTCGACCCATTAGTCGGAATCGTCGGTATTGGATACTGACCCTATTCAATTCAATAAACAATAATATAAACATTTTTCAATGTTTTTCAAAAAAAGGTATGTATGAAACAAACGATACTGAATTAAAAGAAATCGTCGGTACCGTGAGAGGTTCAAGTTTTGTTGAACCAAAAAAAAGTTTATTGCCCCCCCCCCCATTCACAATTTTTGAATCCGCCCTTAAGGGGCGGCAAATAATACCTTGCACCCGGGCGGCAGATACCCCTGGCTCGGCGCTGGTCATGCGCGAAGTACGCACTACACGCAAACTAGATGAGAGTTTTGTATTTTAACGTTAAAATAATTGTCAAATTCTTCACGTTTCGTTTGTGTTTGTAGAAAAAATTTTGTGTGCACGAAACACTTTTGATGATCTCGACTATTTTTTTAACTCGGCGCAATCACCAAAATGGCATTTCGCGCACTAGATACAAAAATAACTAATAAGAAATCAATATGGTATATTAAATAAATGAATTGTATTATTATTTGAACTACTGCTACTACCAACTTGTTTGAAAATAAGACTACGTAATCTCATTTAATACAAATTATGTCGTCTACGTAACGTCCCCAAAAATGACATTATCTATGAAAAATTTGGATTCGGCAATAAAATAAGTTTCTAAATGATTCATGAAGATTTTTGAAAGGATAGGGGATAGGGTAGAACCCATGGCTAAGCCTTGAGTTTGGGAGTAGCAAACGCCGTTTAATTTGAAAAAATTCTGAAGGACACTGAGTTTAAGTAAGCCTAAAATACAATTAAATTGCGAATCTGAAAGATGCGAGTTGAGGAGGAGGTCTGAGATCAGGTTGATGCATTCGTCAGAAGGGATGCTCATTGGACATCATTGAGAAATTGTTAGGTAAATTAATCAACTTGTAGTGCGATCGAGCGAATTTTTTAAGGAAAAGTTGGGATTGAGGTTGATGTGACTCTTGTGGACCTTGTTTAGGATGGATGTTATTTTTGAAACTGGGGTGTCTGTGAAGCTGACCACCGGTCTTATAGGGATCTCCGGCTTGTGTAATTTAGGTAATCCGTACAAAAGGGGACAATTGACATCAAAAGATTTAAGGGTTGACCTATGTTGATAAACGAGATTACGAACTTTTTTATTAAAAAATCCAGCGGGGTTACTATTGAATTTAGAGAAGCTAGGGCTTTCTATGAAATCACTGATCTGACCAATGTAGTCTTGTTTGTTCATGATAACTATGCAATCGCCTTTGTCCGCTTTCGTAAGCATGACAGAGGAATCGGGCCCATTAAACAACTTTGAAATTTTCCCGAACATAACAATGGTGCCAGAGTGGTCTTGACTTAATTTTGGTTTAGTTGAATTATTGTGTTGATACATTTTGAGAGTATTATGAATTTCCGCTTTGACAACGTTAGGAGTAGGTATTGAGTGAGCTTATGATAGCATCATATTGAGTCGCTATACTCTGCACAACATTTTCTGACTTACACTATGTGTTGGAGGCCTGAATTTTAGACCTTTGTTCAATAGGGCCAATCCCTCATTATTTAAACGGAAGCTTGATAATGGAATCACTCAGATTCCGAAACATGTCGCTTTAATCAATCTCAATTTATTATTAATTGCTTCAATGTTCACCTGCGCTTCATGGTTAGCCAGGTTGGTACAATTTTTAGTCAATATTTAACGCTGCTATTTGCATCATAGCAGCAAAACAAACAAAAGAAGAAATTCGTCATCATCGTTACATTAAATTGCTAAGGGGAGGTTGTGAGCGTTTTAATTACTTTTATGCCATACTAGCTTATTATTTCAACATAACAACTACTAAAACAAGAGATATTAATGACTAAATAACGCCCCTTTACATGACAACCGGTTTTTACATAGCAACGGGAGTTATTTTTTATAAAGCTAGCTTATAAGGCCCGCAAATGTAAAATATTATGTCTCATCAGTCATCACATACGGTCAAAGATGTTAAATGTCAGTCTATACTGATTTTATTGTTATTATCTGTTTTAATCATCTTAATCAACTTCTTGCAAGTATGACATAAAGTTATGAAGGCACCACGAGCGTTATGAACATAACGCCTACGGTAGACGTATATCCCTCGGGCCAGAGGCCCTCGGGCTATACACTGTCGACCTTAGGCGTTGTTTAGTTCATAACGCCCTAGTTACCTTAATTACTATTACAACCTTTATACGCTGCTTTTTTTTAAATCTATGTCCTGTTTATGCTGTATTCATAAGATTAAAAAAATAACAAAGTAGCGAAAGCAATGCTCCAAGAGATACGAGTATATAAAGATTGTTTCATCTTAATGTCCTGTAGTAGACACAATGTTAACTTTGCAGCTGTTTTGTATCCATCTCGCAAAAATATTACTTCTTACCAATGGACGGGACTGCAGAATCTCTGCAAGTCTGAGACAAAAAGCCATTGTGTTTCAAGCTGAGGTATATGTAACCTTGACAGCGTCTGCTCAGCTATTAAAAGACAACCTTGTCAAAAAGGAAATCTTTGGTACAGACAGCAAAGCAGCGTTGGCAGCAGTAGATTCAGGTCGGATCTAGGCAAGTGTAACACAGCAATAATACTAGCGTGGGCACCAGCGCACACGGCAACCTCAGGTAACCAGGTTGCTAACGAGATTTGTATGAATGAGATATATGAATTTTTAAAAATTTTAAGTTCAGTATCAGGGGGAACCTCTTGTAACAATCCCGAATGGAATCAAAAAATTCAGTAACTCGATTCTACATTAAAAAAACTATCACTTTTGACATATTACAAGAAAACTGAAGTAACAGAGGTAGGATAATCTGAAATTTTTCGGTTATGCAACAATTGCACAAAAATTGCCACCCAGCGCAAATATCAGTTCAAATTTGACCGATGAACACTCAACTATGCTTTACGGTTTTAAAGGCTTCTTTCAGCTCTACAGTAAAATGTAAAGACACCATCCCTCAAGTACTTACAAATTCCACCATGATAGATGTCTGGGATGAACTAGATAAGAATGTAATTATAATAACGATCAGTTTGACCTACTTGCTCGTTTGCGACAGTAAATCGTACAGCTATGACAGTCTGTGGGGATCCAGCGCACAAGGAGGACACAATAAAATTTATCGTGCATATCTGGTAACATAAGTTTGCAATATCCGTGTACAAATTACACTGTTGCAGTTGGAAAATTTAGTATAACAATAATGCAATTATTTTTACTGAACATACGGCTTTATTAAAATAATTTTGAAACTGCACACAAGTTTTATTGTAACACCAACTTTAGCACAAAATATTACTCAGAATTGTTATCATAAAACGTACATTTTACTTAATTTTCTATTAACGTTTTCGGAAGATTCTCTCTCAGGTTCTTGTGAGAAGATTCGTAAAGTTCAAAGCGATCTCTTAGATTGATTTAGTTTAGATGATGAAATTGGCCACTCAAAAAATTAAAATCGCGATATTCTATGTGAATACGAAACTATTAAATGTTTCACATTCTAAACAAACTTCAAGCAACGTAAACTGTATGAAAGACGCGGTAAAAAGAAACTAACTTTTGTACAAATTACATTATTTAGTACTTATTCTACTTTAAAAGATGCATTTCAGTGTATTAGCAACTTAATATTGTATTACTTCACTGTTTCAGTTGAAATTGAGAAACTTCACCTAGTAATATTGCGGTCAGATCAATCTACCTCCATGAGATAAATTATGTCTCATCACGTTGGAAGTACAAAAAGTTAATTCGGGATAATCTGTCTTCCAAGAGTTTAACTTAGACATATTCCCCTCTTACAAATGGCAAAACTGAAATAATGACTACGATCTTTGATGATCAAGGAGTGATTAAAAAATGCAAATGCAGAACGGATTTAAGAGGTAGAAAACCTGGTTTATCCAAGTCTAAATGTAGTATTCCCTTATATTATAGAAAGGTACAGATACGCCTTTCTCTATACGAACGTTATTAAAACATGAAGCCGACACTGATGAGGGAGTGGGCAGGAAAAAAAGAGAGAAGAAAAAAGAACAAGACTAAATGTTCAGTGCCGTACTGTATTTAAGGGTCATATAAATTATAACAATGTTAAATACATTATTGTACACCATAAACAACATTGTACAAATACTATATAATATGAATACGGGACATGCAAGGTAGATCTTCAGATACACACTTCTCTCCTTAAAATAGAAAATAATCTAAGCTTCTCCTTCAAATTTTAAGTAAATAATCACTTCCCCCATTAAAATTTCTTTCTACGTCTATGAACGTTACTACCTATGTAAGGTTATATTTGCCCTTCAACGTCCGTAAAAGCACCATCGCGGCATTATTGTCTTTTCCGTTTTAATAATTAAATGTAGAACAAAATAATCCTTCTTGTATTTAAACAACCAATTTATAATAATTGACAGCGCGCACAATTACAGCTGTGTTGTCAAATCGAATTCACTATGTACCTATGGAAGATTTTATTTAAGAACGTAAATTAATAAAGGTTGTACACATTTAACAGTCGCTTTATGTTTTCAATAACAGATTATAAATATTTATAAAATTTTAATTACTATTTTAGTTGTGATGTTGATAATTCGACAACATTGCATTGCAAAGTACAATAAATAATGTTAGTTTGTATACTTTCAGGTTTGTTTTATTATTGACAAATGTAAGGTCTTTCAAGGCGTAATGCATGATTTAATAAACTATTAAACTATTAAATAAGACTGAATTATGCTATCCTTGTCCTGGCTTCACAAACCAATGTAAACAAACGTTTTTGTAGTTCATTTATATTCTAAGAGTATTCCGTATTCGTCATAAATTCATAATGATCTTCCAGAGGCATCCGTTAAGAATCAAGGAGGACCGAATGTATAGAGCTTACTTAGTAGAAAGGGTGTATCAAAAGATCTAGGTGATACTTGAATCCGTCTTTATTGTTGTAAAGAAAGATGTTCAAGGTGGCGGAAGTGTGACTTCCTCTGTTGGAAATGTGATTTATTAATTGTGAATGATCCGTTTGTTAAGTATTTTGCTACGTGTAATAAATACTTTTCACTGTCATTATGTGGATAACAAATAATCCACGGCTTTAGATAACATTTCTGGTCTTTTACTCAAAAGTCTCTACATATCAACACAATTAGCCATAATAATTAATATGTGCTAACTAAATTTCTGTAATTTCTGTTTTCAAAAAAGGGAAAAGAGACGATGGTCACAACTACCGTCATAATCGCTACTGTCGGTCTTTGCTAAAACAATCACCAACTTTGGACAACCCCCCGCCCCTCTACCCACATTCAACTCCACTTCACAAAGCTAATTTTCGTGTCTGATGAAAGCCAACTATATTCACATCATGTTGTTATTGATTTTGATTACTTTTCGGATCGATATCCCCCCCCCCCCGACTACATACTTATCTCAGGGCGGGTACAAAAAAAGGCTACGCCTTTTCGTGGAAAAAAATTATGTCATTAACAATTTCGTATCAATTTTGAAATAGAGATATTACTTGCCAGCGTCCCTTGTTAGTGGTAGACGGGCTCCATAAACTAGTACCAGGAACTTTTCTCTAGGGTCGTTGATCTGCTGAAGAGTAGCGTTTGGTGTGAAAAATGCAGTCACTGTTGCAGAGAGGGAGGTATTCTTCATGTAGGTGCTGCAAATTTTCTTCTTGCCCAATCTATACGGTGCTGACATGGTATCACAACCACTCACTGCGTGGAGGAAAAGTATGTGTTTGGGGGGAAAGGAGCCGGAACTTGGCGAATGGAGGACACTGGGACCACTGCCTCTTCTACTTTTCTGAAGGTAATGTTCTTTGTGGACGTACATAATGCTGTCAACAGAATAAGTATGTCCACATCTTCAGCAGTAATGATGACGCTGTTGAATTCGTTCCCCTTGGATATGACAATGTTGACGATCATCATGTCGGCGTCCTCATATGCCTGCTTCACCTCGACACCATTCGTGTCAAGAAAATCGAAATGAATGCGCTCTTATTGTCATCGTTTGCCGAGAACTTTTCTTGTGCTATGGTCACCATGGTAGATGAGGAGAACACGACTTTTGTTGTTGATTGTAATGCAGAACGGCGAGCACGTTCTGCATACAACAATCACATTGCTCCTAAAGTGCCTCTGTACGTAGTTGATGTACGCAGAGCACAGCATATGGAATGTGTTTGTGGGAATTTTGCTCCACGCCACTTCATGTAACAGGTCAATCACGTTACATTTCCTGTCGCCAAGGTTGACTTCCTGTATGGAAATGAAGAGTGAGTACTTACATTGCAGACTTCGTTCCCTTGCGCATTCCCTCCTCAGTGAAGAGTGATGACCCGGGGGGAGGGAGGATTGTCCAAAGTTCTTTTCTTTGAAGCGCCATAGCTCGGTAACGAATTTAGATACAGAATTGAAACCAGTCAAAATTGTAGGAGAAAAGGGAAAAAAGTTATTGAGGGAAAACTGGAGGAATGTCGACAAATTTGTCTCTCTTTTCGTATAGGGTCCTCGAGGTCCAAAACTTGAGAAAATGTTCACTGAACAACATCCCAAGTTCCCAAGGTTTCATTAACTTCCGACCGTTTTCCACCTAACTCCACTTTTTCCAACCTGTTGACTGAACTATAGTATCTTATGTGATTTATAACATTACATATTTATATTATATTACAACACACTGCATTGCACTTTAAACCTTCTTAATTCTGTTTGAGTGTGTTATATATGTCACATACAGGGTGGTTTGGCTTGCAATGTCCAGACGATATTTCCTAAAGTAACAACATTAGGAAAAAACTGTTTTCATAGCATCCTATGTTAAAGAAATCAAATATTTCTTCTATTGTTATTTAAATAAATTCATGTCAAAATTTGAAATTTATACATTGTTAAATTCAGAAAAATTTTCTCTTTTTGAAATTATAAAAAAAAATTGTTGTCGCTATTTAAAAAAAAATTTTTTTCTTCACCAAAAATGGCTCAACAAAAAAATGTTCTTTTGCCTTTAATATAGAATACGTAATACTCAATAACTTTCAATTTAAATGTTTTTTCCTAATGTTAGTAGTTTAGGAAATATCGTCTGGACATTGCAAGCCTAACCACCCTGTATATGGGACAAGATGTGTAATAAATTAGATGATTATTAGTTATTGCGAAATATAACGTGTACAACTAGTGCTGCTTCTATTCTAATATACATGTTTCCATTAACTACTTGAAACCCACGAAAGGAATGCAACAGAGTGATGAATTGGCTGGAGCTTTTGGGCGAAATTACATAAATTAGCCCAACGAATAAATGAGTAACGTGGAAATCTGCAGTTGCCTTGTCATAGGTGAGGCATTGTTAATACTAAACAGTATTTATGAATTAACGCCATCACTGTAGTGTAATAGTATTTTTAGGAATCTTACGTAGCAATGTTTAAAAAAAACCATTACAACTATTAAACCACTTCACCCGACAACGTTACGCTACGAGCGCGCACTGTCAACAACCCCCAAACAGCTCACGGAACGTCTGTTTTATAGCGGCTGTCGGGTGACGTCAAAAACAGGCTATCGGTTATGGCGTTTATCCTAACAGTATATTATTCAACCAGCATTACTCACGAAGATGTAATTTGCCACACGAGTCGCTAGGCGAGTGTGGTTAAACATCTGAGTGACTAATCGCTATTACATGCGAGTAGAATACTATACTTATTCTAAGACTTGCTTTTTATAGACCGAAATATATAGTAATTAAAATAGCGTTAGTTGTCAACAAACGTCAATCAGTTGTCATTGACTATGCCAACGTAGGTACACTTTTTTTCTATTATAGTAAAATTAATTGATTATTACATGAACGTATTCATACAGTTTACATTTGAAACTAAAATGTGACAAACGCATCTGTACGTAGAGTTATATCAGTACCGATTAATGGAAGTACTCATATTCGTATTACACGTAATTATTTAATTAAACCAAGTGCAAATAAGACGCACATCATTTACATTCATCTCTAGTAGGTATAGCCGAGTAGGTAAAATTGGGACAAAGGATCAGAAGGCCTCATGTCTCAAACAGAATGCTTTTGTGCAATTACGTATACACGTACTACTTGATAATTAATGAACGGAAATATTTAGCATTTCCACGATGTTTGAATATCGAGCGGTGGTAAATACGGAAACGCCTTAACGAAACCTTGTACCTACTGTTTTATACGTGGACTATATTTTGATTTATTGAAAAACGATTAGACATTAAAGGGTCAAGTTCATATTTGTCACGAAATCTGTTTGACCCTGATTATGAGTCCACTTTATTGCGTGATATAATGGTCGGTGTATTTATTGAATTTTTCTTCTATTTTTGGATTTACGACAGAAGTTAATTGGGGGAGTTTATAATGGTGTTTATCTCTTACGAGCGATTGTATTACATTTATCATTGTGCACCTTCAAATAATTTTCTTATTTAAACATTTCCATTCTAGTGCTACTTATTGTAGGTAAGTGTCTCAATGCACGAAGCTTTTCTTCTGACAAATACGCGAGTGTCATAATTAAATGTACTTATAATTACTAATTAACGTCGACTATGTCAAACAACCCGTCACGAGTAACTATACTCGACTATTCCCATTTATTATACGAATCTCTACTCGTAAGCAACAATCAATTAAAACCATTAATCCATGCTAATGCTTTTCATGGCTCTCACATTAATTGTTGGGAAAATACTTGTTAAATCGTATTGGAATTGTTCTTGTCATTCCTGTCCGATGTGTAAGCTTAACACGATAAATTAAAAACGATCTGTTGTCACATCACATAATCAAATAAAAACCTACCCCTTTCAGTGAGGGTACATTAATTGAGGTCAACGTAAGCGAAAATATTTTTCACATATTTATAAAAGGATGTATTATTGTCATGCTTTAGTAGAGTACGGTCAAACAGTTTCGGTATGTAGCTACAAAATGTACCGAAACGTTTCTAAAGTAGAAAATAAAAACATTCATTATCTTTTCCTTTATTCAGTAAATGCATGAATTAACAATGAATTTGTGTACGTTGTTTTTAATTTCGCCTCCGTTTTAAATGTAAAATATATGTATTTCATATGTAAGAACGTTATTATTTCAGTTTTAGTGTGATTTATTTGTGTACTATTTTTGTCGGGGAGAGGAGTACCCTCGACTGGTCACGTTTGGCCATTTTTACTTCCCGTGTACGAAGTACAAACGAGAACTACCTATTGTTCAAAAAAAAATTGACCCACGCAAATTTTTACATATTTTTGCGTTTCTGAACACGTAGATTCAAAAAATGAAAAAAAATTCCGTCTGTCGTCTGTAGTCTGTCCGTACACATTTTCTTGCAACACTCCGTTATCGAAATTCGATTTTCGTCAATCAATTGCATTGGAGTCGGGCCAAGGACGAAAATGCTGATATTACCTTTTGATAACGTAATTTCCGGTATAAGCTACAATGGCGGCACTCATTTTTTTGTATAAGATAAATTTACAATTTTTTGGTACGAGGGAAGTCTCGTGGCAATAATTGCCAGAATTTTTTGAATGTTGACGATAAGTAAACTTCCGTTGCATCTCGTATTTATTAAATTAATTACACTTACATTAGGGAGGATGAGGTGAAGACAATTTCAAGTAACAACCATGTACTCGATATCCCTACATCCACCGAGTGAACACCTTGCTGATAAAACCTCAGTACAGATGCAGTAGAATTGAGGAAGAATAAACAGTTTACTTTAGCTGGTGATGTAATGTGAACAAGCGAAGAAGAGACTTACTATGTGGGTACACCCTATAGTAAAATTGAGGAAGAGGAACCGGACGTACCATTTACTTTAACTGGATTTTATTGTTGGTACACTTAAACTTGAAAGCAAATCTTTTATTTTTAGTACAACTGACAAATCAAAAATGACAACTTAAAAATTAATATCTTGTAACTATGGAAAAATATTACGGTATACAGGGTGTCTCACGGTGACCGTCGGTTAGAAGTATATCAAGAACTGTAAAAGCTAGAAATTTGAAATTTTGCACATGCGACATGGAGTGTTTAATGTATCAAATAAAAATATTTTCCAAATGGCAGCACTTCCGTAAATACCGGAAGTGAGCATCAACTTCTTTATTTTAAATACAAACCAGGCAATTTTTTTTCACATTCTGATGTGTCATAAAATGTTTAGAAAGTATGCTTAAAATAATGGGCGTATCAATTTTGATTGTTGAGAAAAAAATTTTTTTCACTGAAAAATGTCAAAATCTTGTTTAGGAAGTAAAATTGAAAGTCGAAAGTGGTAAAAGTTAGGGAAATGGGATTTTAGTTTCTCAATGTCAAAAGATTGAGACACAATTGTCTGTCATGGATTATAAAAAATTGCCCGCGGTTACGTATCTATTTGACGTTATTTCCAGACTTAAGAAAAACTTTAAAAAGTCTAATTTTTTAAATGGAATGCCTATTTAATTATCGACCCATTCGATTCAGAAATAAATTTCCTTTAAATTGATATACCATGTTCCTATACCTAAAATCAATGATTACAGAGTTATTTACATTTTTCTAATTAAATTTATAATTACGTACTTTACAAAACATGGTTGGCTTTGAAAATTTTCAAAAAATTTTTATTCAATTGTTTCTTATGATGACAGTTGTTAGTTAGCTATCAGTTTGAAAGTTTACGCTACATTTACGTTTGTTATCACTTATCAGTGTTATCTGTTTGAATTTTGATTTTTGCGCTTAATATTTGTTTTTAATTGGGAAATATGGAATACGCAAACGCTGATATTCTAAATATGTTTTACATTCATGGCGAGTCTGCTCGTATTACTTTTCGGACCTGCAGAACCTTTAACTATTGAATAAAGAATCATTCAACACTTTATCGAAAGATATCCGCATTTACCTACAATGACAGAACGAAAAATCAGGATGATTGAAAAGAATTTTCCAAATTTGGGCGAAGTAAATGCACCACGAAATTTGGCAAAGCCAATTGTCCCCAATGACGCTGCAAAAACCAATGTATTGGGATATTTTAATGTTTTCCCTGAAAGTTCTGTTCGTTCGGCGGAAAGAGACCTTGGATAGTCAAGAAGTTGCATAGATAGAATTTTAAATAATCATAAAAGCATAAGAAACATTTGAATAAAAAATTTTTAAAAATTTTCAAAGCCAACCATGTTTTGTAAAGTATGTAATTATAAATTTAATTAGAAAAATGTAAATAACTCTGTAATCATTGATTTTAGGTATAGGAACATGGTATATCAATTTAAAGGAAATTTATTTCTGCATCGAATGGGCCGATAATTAAATAGGCATTCCATTTAAAAAAAGAGACTTTTTAAAGTTTTTCTTATGTCTGGAAATAACGTCAAATATGATACTTAACCGCGGACAATTTTTTATTATCCGTTACAGACAATTGTGTCTCAATCTTTTGACATCGAGAACCTAAAATCCTATTTCCCTAACTTTTACCACTTTCGACTTTCAATTTTATTTCCTAAACAAGATTTTGACGTTTTTCAGTGAAAAAAATTTTTTTTCTCAACAATAAAAATTGATACGCCGATTATTTTAAGCATACTTACTAAACATTTTATAACACATCAGAATGTGAAAAAAAATTGTCTGGTTTGTATTTAAAATAAAGAAGTTGATGCTCACTTCCGGTATTTCCGGAAGTGCTGCCATTTCGAAAATATTTTTATTTAATAGATTAAACACTCCATGTCGCATGTGCAAAATTTCAAATTTCTAGCTTTTACAGTTCTTGATATACTTCTAACCGACGGTCACCGTGAGACACCCTGTATACAGTTGGCTGTTAAACCGCCACAATACTCCCCCCTCAGCGAAGCGTTATATTTGAAATCGAACAGTTTTTTTTACTACTCCACCCGATTTGGTTATGGTTTGTGTGTTTTGTAAAATGGACTTTTGATTGTTTTGAATTGCAGTATGTGAATGATTGGAATTAGTTTTTGTGTATTTTTGAGTATCAGTTTCGGGATTTTCAATGTTGATAAAAGTTGGTTTTAACCTGTCTATGGAAACTTGTTTGATTTTTCCTCTGATGTCAATAGAATAACATTTTTTGAATCTTTCTATGACGCGATAAGGACCTTCATAATGAGATTCTAGACTAGATCTTGTTGCATCGCGTCTGACGAAAACAAAACTACAACTCGGGAGTGCTTGAAATATAAACGTGGGTCTTTTTCCATGGTTTTGTGTTTCAACGGGTCTAAGATTGTTCATATAATCACGAAGTGTTTCAACAAAGTTATATTCTGTGCATATAGGACTTGCTTTTGTATAAATAAATTCGCCGGGTAAACTAATTGGTGAACCATAAACAAGTTCTGCTACCGTGGAATTTAAGTCTTCTCGAAAAAGCGCACGAAAACCTAATAATACAGAGGGTAAACTTTCTGCCCATCCCTTCTTTTCGTGACAGCGAATTGCTGCTTTCAGTGAACGGTGGAACCGTTCCACCATGCCATTTGACTGAGGATGATAAGCTGTTGTTCTGCTTCTTTTTATTCCTAAGATGTTGCAAAAACTTTTAAACAGAGAGGATTCAAACTGTGTCCCCTGGTCCGTGATTACAAACTCCGGAGTGCCAAATATGGAGACCCAACCATTGAAGAATGCTGCTGCTATTGTTTCGGCCTTTATATCGGAGCCATCTAGTAAAAGGATCTATACAAGTTACGCTAAAGAAGGTTTTAAACGTCCAACTATATCAATGTGGACTTGGTTAAAACGTTTGTCTGTTATTGCGAATTTTTGGAGGGAGCTTGACACACATGCCTTGTGACTTTATTTTGTTGACAAGTTAAACAGTAAAGTTACGTGACCAACGTCTAATATCTCGTGAAATAGCTGACCAAACAAATTGTGTTGTGATAGTTTTCGAATACACGGCGTCTGAATGATTGTGTAATAAACGGGGGCATAGAACCTGTAGAAAGATCACAATATAATTCATCTTTTTTGTTTGGTAACTCTATCTTTTTGAGATCTAACGATGTTTTGGATTTTAAAACAGATTTTAATTCTGAATCTTCACTTTGACTTTTGGCTAATAGTTCGTAATCTAAGGCTGAAGGAAATGTTAATGCTTCGAATCTAGAAAGTGTGTCTGCTACTATGTTTTGTGTGTCTGAAATGTGACGAATAGGGCTCGGATTTATATTTTTTTAAATATCGAAATATTTTTAAAAATATTTAAGTGCAAAAAAATACACAAATATTTTAATAAATATTGGAAAGTAAAAAAAATATTTCGCACTTCTCATATTTCCCTTAAAATATTTTGCCGATTTTCAAATGCCCTATTGTATTGTGAACGGTTGTAAGAATTACAACATGAAAACAAGGTGCATTGGTAGAGCCCGGTTATCCCAATTAGTGGTGAGAACGTGTCATGTTTATTTTTTTAGATACGTGTATTGAACGTTACAGAAAATGTTGAATGAATTTCTCTCTGACTCATAATTTATACGTATTTTTAAAATACCACCTGTAAAGGAGGATTTAAAATAAATGGTCAGTTGTTTGTTCAGTAAACAATGTAAGGATTCGGATGGATACCTGTTATACTTGCTAAGGGTTAGGTTCTCCTATTGTAATAAATAACTTAATGATTAATTGATTATGAATATGATGATTTGATGCATAAATGTGTTTAACTTGTTCGTTTCAGTTTGACATATTTAAAAAATATTACAGGTTTTTATGAAAATATTTGCCATTTTTTATAAAATATATATTTAAATATTACAGGTTTTTAAAAAAATATAAATCCGGGCCTTAGCTGACGAATGTCTGTGGTATACTGTGCAATGAAATCTAAATGTCTAAATCGCCTTGGTGTGGCTTTTTCTTGTTTTTGTTGTAATGCGAAGGTAAGCGGTTTATGATCAGTATACAACGTAAACTTTCGTCCTTCTATCAGATAGCGAAAATGTTTAATTGAAGAATAAGCGGCTAGTAATTCTCTGTCATAGGTGGAGTATTTCCTTTCTGCTTCACTTAACACCTTCGAAAAGAAAGCGATTGGCTGCCATGCATTTTTCGTTTGTTGTTGGATGACCGCGCCAATAGCGAAATCTGAAGCGTCTACCATTAAAGCTAGATGGGATCTTTCATTAGGAATTGTTAGAATCGCTGCATTTGCTAAACTCTTTTTGGTTCTAATAAAAGCTTTTCTTAAGTCATCCGTCCATACTATGAGTGAGTTACCTCGCGCCTTGCCTCTCAGTAATTTATAAAGGGGTTCTTGTATATCTGCTGCATTTGGAGTAAATTGTCTGTAGAAATTGATCATTCCTAAAAAATTTTGTAACTCTTTTATTGTTTGAGGTTCTTTAAAGTTTGACACTGCGTCTACTCGTTCTGGAAGTGGTATTATACCTTCTTTTGAAATTTTGTGTCCTAAGAATTTAACCTCCATTTGACCAAAGGTGCATTTAGAAACATTTATTGCTAAACCATGATCTTTCAAGCGTTTAAAAATCTGTTCTAGATGTGATAAATGTTCTTGCTCATTTTTTAAGCTATCAAGATGTCGTCAATGTTGAAGAAACAGAAATCTAGACCTGCGACAACCTGGTGCATAAATCTTTGAAACGTTTGGGCTGCATTGCATAATCCAAACGTCATTCTGACAAATTCAAATAATCCGAAAGGTGTGATAATGGCTGTTTTTGGAATATCTGCCTCTTCCACAGGGATCTGATGATATGCTTTAAAAAGATCGATAGTAGTAAAGATTCTCTTATCATGTAAAATGTTTACAAACTCTTGCAGGTAAGGTAACGGGTATTTATCGGGAATGGTGACACTATTTAATTTGCGAAAGTCGCCGCTGGGTCTCCATTCTCCGTTGCTTTTCTTAACCATGTGTAGTGGAGCCGCCCAAGGACTTTTCGATGGTTGGCAAATACTCTGTTCGATTAAAAATTTAAATTGGGTTTTTGCCGCTTCTATTTTTTATCTCCCGGTAACCTTCGAGCTCTTGCTGCAATTGGTGGAGCTGTGGTTGTAATATGATGTGTAACTGTGTGTTGCACTTTGTCAAATGTTTGCGTTGGCTTGGTTATTTCTATGTATTTTGATAATAGATTGTAAAAAGGTCAATTTCCGTGAATTGTGGAAAGTGTAGGTGTTGATACTGCTGTAATTAAACCCTTAGAAACCAACTGTGTAATTACATCATGTTGGCATCGTCTGTTTAAATCTACAGTTAAATTAAAATGTTGCAAAAATCTGCTCCAATGATTGGTTTATTCACACTTGCGATTATAAAGTTCCATTTGAATTCTCTTCTTAAGCCGAAATCCAACTGAAGAAGTTTGCATCCGAACGTTTGTATACTCGACCCATTAGCTGCATAGAGTTGAAGAGGTGCTTTATTAATAGCTATTTTCTGAGCTACTGTGACTGGAATTACTGAAATTTCTGCTCCTGTATCGATTAAAAAATTGTACCATGAATTCCTGTCTCTGATGAATAAACGGCCTGCTTTCCACCCTACCACTTCTACCGTTTGGAATGGTAGGTTTTTTAGTTTAAATTTTTCTGGTGTGCAACGTTTTGCTTCTTTACCAAAACGATAGTGGTACCAACATAATCTGTTAAAATCACTACTTCTGGTACGCGATGTGGAGCGTTGTCGTTGTCGATATTCTGTCGATTGAGTTCTGTTAAACCTATTTCCTTTTAATGCTTCAATTTGTGCTGAAAGTTCAGCTATTTGCGAACGTAACTCTTGCGTTTCTGATTTTTGTTCTACTTCGTTAATAGTTGAGTTGCAACTATTTGTATCCATAATTTTGTCGGCCATTGTGGCTAACCTCTCTAAAGTGTCTTCACTAACGATCAGAATGGTTTGGATGTTGTTAGGTAGCCTTTGCAACCATAATGTTTTTAATAATGAGTCGGTGATCTTGTCTTGTGCCAAGTCAGACATTTCTCTTAACAACTGTGAAGGTCGTTTATCTCCTAGTTCTAAATCGTGCAGTAACTTGTTAACTCTTCTTTCTTGTGATTCCGTAAAACGCGAGATAAGTTGGTTCTTTAAAGTGCTGTACATGCCTACGGTTGGAGGTTTTAGAATGATGTCACTCACCTCGGATAAGATGTTTGAGTGGATTGCCGCGATTACATAGTGATATTTCGTAACGTCTGCAGTGATATTCGCTATAATGAATTGGGACTCTACTTGAGTAAACCACACCGTTGGATTCCTCTTCCAAAAAGGTGAGTTACTGTATGCGAAATACAATACGGAATTGCATACAGCTAATACAAGCGCGCAAATGGGGCCTTTCAGACGTGGTTGCTGGCCGGATACAGTATCCCGCTGCAAAATTTCCGTATCTTGTTTTAGCCGCTCGCGACGGTATCCGCCTCTCCGATACAGAACTGCTAGTGTTCATTTTAAAACGAGCCACCCTTAATAACGACGAACTACTGCAAAATATAAACATTTCCTGAAACAGGTCAATTTCTGTTTGGAGGGGGACACATTGCGATGTGGAAGCGACATTCGTACTACTGACCTCCTCGGCTACAGCCACCCCAAGTTTAAAATCTTAAATGGCTTAAATGCCCCCCCCCCCAGCTTGTGATACATCATTTCAAAGAGGATGAACACTTTGGCATGTTCAAATTTAAAAATCAAACATTCCTTGGACGTGTTCATTTTTACATGAAAAAGTCGATAGCCACTAATGTTTTAGGTTACTTCCTTCATTTACGTTAGTTATTCGAAAGAATTCAAAATGACTTACAGTTTGGCAGAAAAAACAGAAATTATATTTATTTATGGACGCCAAAACGAATGTGCTGGACAAACTGCCCGAGTTTTCAATGAAAGACATCCAGTAAAACATGTGAATCACAAATACATTCTTGAACTCGTCAGCAACTTTGTTCAAACTGGCTCGGTATTGAATAAGAAGAAGCAAGCTCCAAGGGTTTTGAATGAACCGAAACAAATTGAAATACTGGGAAATTTTGGGATAAATCCGATGACTTCAATTCGCAAAGTTTCGAATTAAACGAAGATGATTTCGATAGAAGAATCGAATTTTGTGAACAAATGATAGAAAGGGTTGCGTAGAATGCAAACCTTATTCAAAACATTTGTTTCAGTGATGAAAGTACATTTTATCTGAATGGATTTGTTAATAGACATAATACTCGCTACTGGGACAACAAAAATCCTCATCTTACAAGAGAAGTTCACACTCAACATCCGCAAAAGATAAATGTGTGGGCTGGGATTCTTGGTGATACCATAATAGGTCCAATATTTATTGAAGAAAATTTAAATGGTGAACGGTATTTAGATATGTTGGACAATATTATTGATCCCCTCATAACAGAAAATCTTGAAAGCCAAGAACAAGAAGATGGAAATTTGCATTTTCAACTAGATGCCGCATCTCTACATTACGCTCTGACGGTCAGACAATTATGGCTAAATGCAAGGTTTCCAGGAAAGTGGATAGGGAGAAGAGGTCCAATTGAATGGCCAGCACGTTCTCCGGATTTAACAGCCCTAGACTTTTTTTGTGGGGATTTTTAAAATCCGATGTTTTTAAAATTCAACCTGAGTTAAAAAACCGCATTAGGGAAACCTGTAGGTCGCTTACTCGTCAGACTTTCAGAAAAGTAAGGGCGGAATTTGAAAATAGGCTATTCCGTTGTCTGGAGGAAAATCGTGGACATTTTTAGCAGTTATAGATGACACATTTTTGTATTAAAGAAAAAATAGCATTTATTTATTTATTTATTTATTTATTTAACATACTAGCCTTAGCATTAGGCCCACCAACAGGGTTGCCTAACCCCAATAACAGGTAGGCACAACTTTACAAACAAACAGTTATGAACGTAGTCTAATAAAGTGAAGAAAAGAAATTTTAATTTACTTTATTAATTTTCAATAGGACAGACGTTTATTTATTTTATTTTTGAAAATATGCTGTTTTTCGTGTTTCGTGCTTTAGTAATAAAGATTCGTCCGAGAAATGTTTGAATTTTAAATTTGAACATGCCAAAGTGTTTCTTTTTTTATCCTCCTTGAAATGATGTATCACAAGCTGGGGGGTGCCATTTAAGATTTTAAAGTGGGGGTGGCTGTAGCCGAGGGGGTGAGTAGTACGAATGTCGCTTCACGTCATAAAGTGTGCCCCTCCGAACAGAAATTGACCGGTTTCAGCAAATTTTTATATTTTACATTAGTTGGAAGTTATTAAGGGTGGCTCGTTTTAAAATGAACACACTGGATGTATACGGGGATGCCGAATCAGCAAAATACATAGGCGTACTTATTTAACAGTTGAAAAGCTCATACCTTAGAGGGATCTTTCACCAAGTCCAACTAAAGTAAACTGTTTCTTTTTCCTCAATTCTACTATAGAGTGTCCTCTTCACTTGCTTTTTTTTATCATCCGTCCTACCTTGGCCACTGGCGGGTAATGAATGACTTGAAAGGCCGTATCTTGAAATTATGCCGTCAATTTCAACCGCACATTCCGTATCTCGCATACAGTATCTCAAATACAGTAGATATCACCGTATGAAAGACTCAGTTAATCATCAGCTTTTCAGCTATACGCGCGGAAAGCCGGAAGAGGTGACGATTGCAGGACTGCTGGTGTCTGGAAAACTTGTTAGTATAAGTATATAGTCGCTAGTAGACGTCTCGACGATTGAAATAAAATGACATGGCCCACTTGGCCCGTTCGACCCCTTGGCGCTTTGGGCCCGTTTGCTTCGCACACCATTGCGCATACTGGACATATTTTCACAGTTTAATTCCAAGGTCGTCATAGGTCTTGATTTCCTTCAGAATTGTAATGAAACGTTATTCCTTTGAGGTCAACAGATTATAATCTCGACATAAAATATTCACCTGCAGTAGGTGAAAGTAAAGGTCGTGATGAATATTAGGTAACAAGAAATGTTCAACAAATTTTTTCGGGACATGTTCAGGAAGATTCCAGGGATCACGAGATTAGCCAAGAAAATAAGTGACGATTATACTGAAGCCAAGCGCTTAGGCTTTTTCAAAAGGGATATGAATCCAGCCCAACTTTATGTGAAAAGCTGTTCCGCAGAAACCCAGCAGTGCAGATTACCGTAAGAGTTATCGAATCATCAACCAGTACAGTGTAATTTCTAATAAGATAAAAGGAGGATTATTTTTAAAAACTTGCTACCATAACGGAATCAAAGAAACAAAATCTTGTGCTTTGAAAGCGATCAGACCGAACGAAAGTGGGCTTTACTGCACCCTCAAGATTAATGGTCTTGAGAAAATTCATGTTCATATTTCAATAGATTTTCGTTACAAACAGTGTCCTTATATGTTGGGAACTTGAAACATCATTTCGAAAAGAACTCTAGGTGATTACCTATATGCATGAAATTGATATAAAATTTGAACTAAGGGTGTTCCAGTTATTAAAAATAGATTGAAGGGTCCAAAATTTGAAAGAAGCCGAAGCCTTATTTAACCTGTAGTTTTGCACGTGTCGGCATAGGTAATAAATAATAAGTCTCTACAATCGAAGTTTATCTTTAAAATATTTATTTCTTGACGCAAGGTACACGTGTACCTATTTTATCATGGAGGGAAGTGAATGAAATAAAGATCGATGACGTCTAGAAATAAACCGCTTTTAATTAATAAGGATTTTTGCTTTTCAACTTTTCATTGTTCCTAAAAAGATCACAATGCCGCAAAAACTTAATAATATGAATCAGCAAAATCCTTGCAAGTGATTCTCTGAATTGTTTAAGTTTAATTCTAGGACAAATTTGGCAAAATCGATGTGAATTAGTTTGTACAAACTTTATTATTAAACTTTTCAATGGCACAGAAACTTTCAGTTGTACAATTTTCTCTTCGCATTTAATTGCGGATGGCTTTGTTAAGTAAACGCATCAATTGACGTATATTTAGATATGGCAATAATCTCAGGTGACAACGGCATCACATTACAATCACTAAATTTTATGTTAATACGTTAAACATTACTAAGTGAAAGATGGATGGATAGGTTTTTGACAGTAAATGAAAAATGAGTTCGTACCCTTCTAACACCCTTTCTAGATGAGATGCCTGATATGTAAAAATACTTCAATCAATCATCACTTTTTCAGGTAATTTGTATGTACACTACCATTACTCTTTGTGAAGATAAACATATTATGTTGAAAAGTAGACATTTCCTGTAGTTCCTATCTAACTTTGTTAGATACTTACCAACATTGTTTTCATTACGAGATTAATTTCTAATTTAAATAAAACATCATTCAATGAGTACAGGATTTTAATAGTTGGTTACAGGATTTCGAAATTGGCACCTCTATAACATATTCCAGAGTCAAGAATAAGACATAATACTTTTTAAGTAAGTATAATTAAAGATTTCGGATTTCGGAAATGGAAAATATCCTTTGTACACTTTGTACATTTTCCTCTATTTTTCGACTTCCCGCCAAAAAAGTTTAACGTGAAATATGCGTATGTTTTGACGGAATATGTTCCCATTACGCCTTGTAGTGAAAGGGTTTACTTATATTATTATTTCGCATCTCATAAAATCGTGGGACAGTTGTATCAAATTAACATGACTACATAAGTTTTAGTAAATATGTATTGGAAATTTTAATTTTTCGGACAGCGAGCTTCAGTACCTATCTAGGCACCTTCTTGGTTAAAAATCTTCTTATTAGTTCATGGTTTTCCAATTGACTAACGTTCACAAGAAATTTGTACTATGAAGTGTATAAGAAGAAAAATTGTAAAAGCTCGGACACGTGAGGTACCTACACCTACATGTCTCAACGTTAGAAAACTTGTTTCTTCGGTTCAATGAATTGGTTCACCTGCACTTGTAGTAGTGATACAGCATATAATCTGATGGGATGAATAGGAAGATTTTTCTCTCAGTTAACTGACTATAGTACAGTCTTGGGAAATCAGTCTATATATCCTGATCCACTAGGGGTAATTGTCGTGGGCTTTATCCCAAAATCTAATCAGGTAGTGGGAGCCTCTATAACGACTTTAAACGCACCTTATCTATTTACTCAAGTATTACCAAACAAAGGGAGTATTGATCTAACTGTGAACGGGGCTTTTTTTTTGAAACATAACATTACAATGCAACATTACTTCTGTGTTATTAATTAATTAATACAATAGTCGTGTAAAACGGAAAAAAAGGACAAATATTATATGAAGATTATGGCAAATCTATTGGAATGTTTAAATATAATCACAAATCGCTTAAACAGGTTGTAGATGAATTAAAATTAAATAATACTAACACCGAACTAGACGGTTCTCTAACAGCTCGCACTACAACTTGGATACACTGTCAGTAAAAGTGGCAACTGTTTACTCGTCTGTTTATATAACCACAATTCGGATTCAGAATAATAGATTTGGTGCTCTACAGGTTTTGTACCTATTGTTTACTTGTGGGCCCGTTGTATTACTTACATATTCGTGGCAGGAGCAAACAGTCCATTACTAAGGGTTACGATAACGTTCTTCCAAAAATCAAATCTTCTCGCTTCACGTACCGATATTTGACTCTTATGCAGAGCAGATTCACAAGGACGTTTTTGTCTGTTGCAACTTTTAAGTGGTAGAGGATTAAGTAAGAATAAGCTGTGCCGTGAAGGTCGGTGGTTAAGTAGCTTCCTGAAACGCTGTAAACTAACGTTTTGGCAACACAAGGAGTCAACGATCGTATTAAATGTCGGCGAATTTATACTGTTAAGCGGTAATGAAAGATTCCGAAGATACAGTTTAGTCAATACGGTGGTTCCTGAAACCTTTTCGGGTATGGCCACTTTCGTACAAAGCCACCCAGAGAGTGTCTTGAATTTGTAATTGAAATGAACATACTAAATTCTCAAGAGAAATAACAAAAATTGCATGGTTTGACGCAGAAGTCTCAACGTTCATCGGACAAGGCTTGGGTAAATAATTTCAACCCCTTTGCGACAGAATCAAAAAGATTTAGAAGTTCAGATAACTGCCGGTGTTAGTACAATCATTTATGGATTTTCCGGCGGCAGATATGACACGATCAACTGATATTTTTTTAGGAAAAATGCACCAGAAGTAAAAAGTAACAGCGAGAAAACTGCGATGAGATGCATCTGTCTGGAGTGCCTCAGATGACATCTCCTTTAAGACAGCTGGTTATTGAACATGAAAAAGGAAATGGAACTCTTCCTGCATTAAGGTTTATATTTACCATCGGGGCAAATAATATCGCAAAATTCTTTCTATGGGACTATGTCACATTATGCAAAGATCGATCAACGTAAAATAGTCATAATTTATAAGAAATTAAATCCTTATAATTAGAACATAGATTTTGGCGTCAGATTAGATCATAAGGAAATCAATTATTATTATTATTATTATTATTTGCGTTTAAACTTGTTTATCAGCCCCCTTGCAATTCATAATTGCGTGAGAATGATGTTAAGGGATCAACACTTGGAGGATTTTGCTTGTCATAAGGTGGATGGTAAGTTTGTATATTTTCCATTTCATTGCTTGTAAACGCAAATACTACCCTGTCAGAATATGGTAATAAGCTGCCTTTCATTTATGCTATCTTTTACATAAACTCCTAAGACTGGTTGAAAGTCACGTCTCTGTCAACAACTCATTTTTTAATTTTTTCACCTAATTCAGCTACGTTTGGAGCGTCCGAACGTGGCACTATTTTTCAAATGCCTTCTATGAAGACCAAAATGGAATAATTGGTGTTACTGAAACGTTCTTCGGCGTTGGGTGCAACCCATCAAGTGTCGGAGCTCCTACAGTGAAGAAATTTGCAGTTTCCGTATACAAAACAATATTTTTTTTCACAATGACACCTTATACTGATTTTCACCTCAGCTGATAGAAATGCATCTGTATGATCATGGGGCTTTGTAAGCGTAACATTATCAACCGAAAAGCGAAGCGGTTTACATACATTAAGTAGATAGGTACCGTTAAAACTTTTATTTTTCCAAACGTGTAAAAGCGTAATACATGTGTAGAAAATTTAGTAACAATTAAGTCACATTGCCTTGAAACTACAACTACAAATCTGTGTGATTATGTCAGGCATAACACTACAATATTTGACATTACAATTTTATGCACATCTAATAGGTATTTGGTGCAGGACTTAAGTGTAACATAGTTGCTTATTTAAGAAAGTACAATAAATACAAATTCTTATTCTAACGAAATATAAATTATGTATTATAAGAATTAGTGCAATTTATAACTTACAAACAATGATAAATGATGATAATCAAACATTTAGCAAAATTTACAATTTCTAATTTAACTTTCCCAGACCTGTGTTACACAGCACTACTTATAATATGAATTCATTTAAATTAATTTACAAAAATTTATGCACAACGTGCTCAAGACAAAATACCACGCACGAAATGGATAACCCTAATCCCAAAAATTTAAATATAAACGCGAGATGCGGTAAAGTTAGTTCTTCGTCATTGTCTTCCATTGAATTATTCTTAGGAAAAGTTTCACGTTCAAAATCATTTTTTAGTTTGTCACCAATACCACTTTCTACCCATTCACTTAGTAGTGAGTGTAAGGTATGTGCGAAATAATGATCCTTTAGTAAAACTAAACGAATTTTAATAGCTCCAGTCATTGTATTATCGTGTATTTGGTAAACGTTAATTTTCTGCGAGAGGCTCTTCTGTATTCCACGCAAATCCTCTTCCGATGTAATGACAGCGTAATTCCGATAATGATTAAAGTTTTTAATTACCGGGGTATATTCAGAATTAGAAACGGGATGCAATTGTTTCTGTAATTGGTTGTACAGTTTGTGATTGGTGTCATTCAGATTGAATTGAGTCTTTTTAAGAGATTCTATAATATATATGGGTAGTTCAGATTCTGCCAACTCTTCCAAGTTGCGGATTTGAAAACCATAGCGTGGTCTTGTTAAAATAGTTGCCATATTTGAGGTTAATGCACATTGTATATGAATTACGTAAATTAAATAGGACAACAATGTAATGCGTAAAGCAAATGACCTGGGAAATTGTGCAATGCAACCGCAAATAGTAAGTGACCAGACGTTTATAAAAGCAAGACCTAACTTCTCAAATGTAAACCTTGTATTCCAAGATATAATTACAAACCAACTTAACGAAACACATATAAGTGTAACGCCTACTGCTACCCAAACATTACAACTGAAAACTTGTACGAAAGCATTCAAATTAGAAATTTGCTCAGCTTTAGGTACTAACCATACAATATCTACTGTCACTAATGGTTCCGTGATTGTCAACTGCAGAAAATTTTCTGTCGTCCACCCCATTACCATGTTTGTTTTGTTTCTCGCGTAGATATAAAATTCCGAAGTATTATTGTATATCACACGTTGAAAAGTGCCATTGAGACGATTTGATAGTTCTTGAATGACATAGAGTATATAACGAGCAGATGGAAATTCTTCTTCTTTTGTATAAATGTGGTGTCTCGCATACATGAATGTAATCGGACATTTATTCATTTGATGTATCACATTTGAAAATGAAAAATTTACTTGTCCGTCGCCATTTTGATACATTATTGATTTTGCTATTTTTCCACAAGCATTTTCTGGAGAATATCGATCACACATAGACAATTTTGATATTTCTTGCCCATAAAACAAAACAATCACGTTATTAATACCATACCACCAAAACATCTCAAATATGAAGGAAGCATCGGTCGTGTTAGTAATAACCAGAATTTTCGAATTGCCCAATCTTCTATAATACCTTGCTGCTTCAGAGGACATTCTACGTATCGTGCGCGATAGAGAAGCTACATCCACTGGACATATTATAAACTGACCTTCATATTGCAATTTAATACGTTCAACAGTTTCCAGATTCAAACTAATGTACGGCCGTGTCGTATTCATTTCAAATATCGCGTCTTCACATATATCGTTGTCTAAGATTAAACTCAGAGTATCATCATATGAAAACAAGTTATTAATAGTTTTTTGAATACATACTTTTATCGAAACTTCTGATGCATTCAAGTAATTAATGAAGGCATCGCATTGGGCTGACAATATTTGGACACAGATCCATTTAACGAATATCGATAATTTCATTTTAATTGTTTACACCAGCTTATATCTAAAAACAAATAATATGTAAAATGTGTTCACTTGAAGTAGAATGTGTATTTGGCAACTATTTTAAAGAAGGCAGTTTCTTACCAACAATGTTAGAATGACGACGTTCCGAGTTGCGAGTAACATAAGCGACTGACATTGTAAAGGCATTAGGTATGCATAAAGCGTACAAACAATCGATACTTCGAAACTTTTATTTTACCGTAATTGTAGGACAATTGCTATGTACGATACTTTCCAAAAGTAAAGATACAATTATTAATAATTGAAGTTTGTAAACTTTGCTTTAGTCAATATAGTAGTGATTTTCTAGGTGAGGTATTATATCTGTACCTATGACAACCAACTACGCTATTTATAGCATAATATTAATGATTTATCTAAAACTTTTATAATCTTTTTAAACTAAGGGAAACGGAATCATTTGCTCATTTCTTGCAAATCATTAAAGTAGTTCCAAACGTAAATTACGCTGCACTTTATGGTAGCGTTACAACGATTGAATGTGCCCCTCAACCCTCTTCTTGTGATACGCCATTATTTGAGTTTCACGTTTTATTAAAAAAAATATTTATTTGTAATATAAGCACAATGAACTTTATGATCACATAGTAAATGTATGCGTTTGTTAAATATTAATATTGCAACCTACGTTTCCAAGGATCACTTCAATATTATGTTAAAGCAAACTTGTATTTTGGAAGTTTAAGCCATACAACAGGGTGGGCCATTGAAAAGGAAACACGTCTATTTTGGGACACTTAGACCAGTTTCTTAAAAAAACGCTCGGACACGTCGATTTTCTATTTTTGGGGGAAAACTTTTGATGTCAAATTTGACAGGTCAACCCCCTAGCCCCAGCAACCCCTAACTGAAGAATTTAAATAGGGAAAGGAAGTCGAGCAACCCTTCGTTTGAAGCGTCTATTAATTCTCTATTCGACAGTATGACAGAAATTAGTTTCATTCAATTTTTTTTCGCCCCCATGAAAAGCACCCTCTAGATTAACTAAGGTGGGGGTGTTGTTTAGGAAAAATCCTGAAAAGTGCCGTTCAAAAGGTCAAAAGGTGGCGTGTTTCAGGATTTTTCCTAAACAACACCCCCACTTTAGCTAATCTAGAGGGTGCTTTTCATGGGGGGGGGGGGGGGGAAATTGAATAAAACTCATTTCTGCCATACTGTCAAATAGAGAATTAAAAGACGCTTCAAATGAGGGGTCGCTCGACACCCTTTCCCTATTTAAATTCTTGAGTTAGGGGTTGCTGGGGCTAGGGGGTTAGCCTGACAACGTCAAATTTGACATCACAAGTTGTCCCCCAAAAGTATAAAATCGACGTGTCCTAGCGTTTTTTTAAGAAACTGGTCTAAGTATCCCAAAACAGGCGTGTTTCCTTTTCAATAGCCCACCCTGTATATAAATAGTAGGTACAAATTCAAAAATGCCATGCGTCGTGCTTGTCATTCAAGAAATACGAGTTCATATCAGGGACTTAGAGGTTAATAAGATAAAAAAAATACATTGCTGTGTAAATATGTTCCGCTAAAAATAGCGGACAAAAATGCTGAGCGAAATTTTACACAACTTTGACGTGCACGTTCTTGATTTAGACTCTTCGAGCCAATACTATGACAAACGCTAATAAAGATATTATACAAAGATTTTAGAGCTGTCCATTGATTCCAACCACTATGGTCCACACAGACTTATTATACATATTTGGATAATATAACTTTTAGCGAATAGAGAATAGATAAAGTAATATAATAATGAAAGCTTCCACAGTTGTTCATTTTTATTTAAAAATTTTATTTATTCTGGGTTAAACTGTGTAATAATTTATAAACACCCTAACAATATTAATAGACAGTTCGATAATATTTGCCTTAATAAGACTTGGCACTTGGTTTTGAAAAATGTTCGTGTCATAGATAATAATATGTAATTATTTAGTTGGCGTATATATTAGTTGACAATTTAGTTTTAATTGTACAGTTTTCTTTTCGTTTGAATTTTAATTTTTAACCCACTGAAGAAGGCACCTGTAATTGGTGTCCGAAACGTTTGGATTATTTAATCAATTCCATTATTACACAGTTTAACCCAGAATAAATAAAATTTTTAAATAAAAATAGATAAAGTAGTTTCAAAATCTCGTGGCACTCGAGATGCGTGGGGGGTTTTGAAATAATTTCGAAAAGTAGGCACGACGTTATACGTCGATAAACATCGGTAGGTAAAATGCCATCCTAAATATGTAGAGTAAATAAATATAGGTTTAATTATTTATAGAACTTCATATTAGTATCGCATTTAAAGAAATTCCGCCGCGCATATCGACTATCGAGTGCCACGAGATTTTGAAACTACTCTAACACTAATTGAGTCGACATTTTGTTGTAAGGACTCACAAGTCTCGTCGGGGCGGAAGGTTCTTCATAGATAATAATTTTCAAATGAGTGAATAACACAGTAATAATAATTATGATTATGAACCTGTAATGGACAGTGTAAACATCCAACTCAATTCTCAATCAGTGGCGCCACTGGAACACGAGGACGAAGAAAAAGAATCGGAACATGGAGAAGAAGAAAATGCAGATGAAACTTTAGTTACAAAAAAACAGAAAGAAGACATAGAAAATGGAAAAAGAAAGACGTTCCGACTACAATCCCAACCTATTCTCTGCCAGAAGGTAACATAGAGGAACACTTTTTGCAATGTAAAACCGATACTGATTATTTTTTGACAATGTTAAGATCATCGGTTACAGAAGACATTGTATATCAAAGCAACCTGTATGCAACACAAAGGGGAAAAACATTACTGAACTTCTCGCTTTCATCGGGTTAAACTTTTTTATGGGATACCATCATCTGCCAAGTTACAAAGATTATCGGTCTTCGTCAGAAGACTTAGAAGTTCCTTTGGTCGTCACTATTATGCTCAGCAACATGTTTGAATTAATATTATCCTCACTACACCAAAACGATAATTCTGCAATTCCTGACAATAACAAACACAAAATGTATAAAATTAAACTGTTTGTTTCGGCATTGAATAAACAGTTTGTTATCTTTTACCACAGAACTAGAGAACTCTCTGTAGATGAGAGTATAGTTTTATTCAACGGTCGATCGTCCATGGAGCAATACAATCCTATGAAGCCCATAAAAAGGGTTTCAAGATTTGGCGTGTTGTGGATCAAAGTGGGTACCTACATCAAATAATTGGAAATACACCAAGAAAACTTCGCTGCACGTAAGCTGAAGACATGAAGAGGAGCTTCACCGATGTTACCGCAATTTGAAGTCAATATAGAAACTCCTCTTCTGCTACTAAAGGTTCTCGAGCTTGGGGCTAATAAAAAATTGCTCAATTCGCACGTCGGGAAAGCGGTTGTCTTCCTCTCGTAGTTCAAGTCCTGGAAGTAGTCCGAGTACTAGTTCCAAAAGTGGCCCTACCAAGAAAAGGAGAAAATACAACTACAGTGTACCCAACGATGTGAGATTGGGAAACAGAGGCAACCACTGGCCAGTTTTTGTTTTTAGCAAAGAGAGAAGGCGATGTGAACAATCTTCTTCGTTTTATGTACAATCACGACCACATGTATGACATCTATTTTAAGGATAAATTGATTATAAATTAATTGCAATTTATCGTTAATAGCTAGATACTACTACCAGGCAAAGTTCGACTAACAGCACTGTAATGTTTGCCATTAATTAGTTAAAAGAAACCCTTTGAACGGTAAACTGTTTCACATTGTGGAACAATTAATTTCGTCTGAATTGTAGCAACATAACAGGCTCCTAGATATTAGAATGTCTGTAGACGGGCTGGCCGGCTGGGGCAGAGTCGATAGAATATTTATAGCGGTGGTCATACCTTTATTTTTAAAATCAGTGGATCAACTTGCTTCTTCGATTATGTGCCGTACATTTTATCCAAAACGGCTGTTTATGAAATTCCATTTCATTCATACGTAGAACTCTAATTTCGCACATGAACCCAAAGATGTTAATTTGGGATGGAGGAAGATTTAGGTATGTCTTTGCTATACATTTGAAGCATTACAATGGCCATGTTTTCGAAATCAAACAAAATGTCCGAAAAGTAATGCAAAAACACATTATGTTTACATAAACACTATGAACAGTCAATGAATGTTATATGTATATTAGACACATCATTAATAATTCAGATGTGTACTTCTACTATACATAAGGACAAGTTCAATGCCAAAAGCACATGTAGGGTTTACTGCACATGAATCACAATCAGTATGATGCAGGTTTTGACTTTAAATGAAGACCAAAACTTCTTGAAATAACTTCTCGAGAAATTAGTCTTATATTTTTAATTCCTATGTGTGTGTGCTTTGTCTTTAAAAATAAATCATTATTCACGTTAAATTCAAATTATCACTCATATGACACTAGAAAAAAAAACCATTTTTGCATAGAAATTTCTGATAGTAATTCACATAATAATTCATACCTTCAGATGGGTATAAAATTTTACAATGTTTTGCCTACAGAAATTAAAAATATAACTTCGTATAAATTATTTCAAAAACAGGTAAAAAAAATATTTCATCAGATGGCATTGTACTCAATACAAGAGTTTTTTACAAGTATTGGTGATTCTCCACTGTGATATATGTGTGTTAGTCTCATTTTAGATATACAAACGTGTTTTGATCTTTTATAATTTGTTGACTTTATGTTTATATTGTATATTATTGTATGTTTTACGCCACACGTGGTATCAATAAATATTCTCTCCCTCTTATATTATTTATTCATCCGTTATGATAACTTATGTTATACGACTGTTTGCCGATGAAGGATTACTATTGGAGTATTATTGCAGGACTTCCCTTTGGGTTATGTACGAAGTATCATAATTGTAAAACACGAATACAATATTTTTCTTGCTGCAATGCGTTCGTGGGTCGAGTCACACTGATTAGTTTTCTGCACAAAAATTATCCCTACCTAGTACGGGATCTAGGCAAGTTTATCAACACAGTTTACCGAAAAACAATTCACCGAAATGTCAATTGATCGAAAGAACAATTCGTCGAATTACAATTGACCGGAAAAAATTTTTACCAAAACCTAGTTTACCGAAAGAGAAGTTAACCCAAAATTATGGTTCACGGTCATTTGCCCGCCAAAGACGAAGGCGTGTTATCCCCAGAAGCTCACGCAGTTGTAAATTACTTTGAGGACACTGGGATAGGACGTCCACATCGTGACATGTGAAACTGTTTCGAAGGAGTTTGTAAAGAAATAACTTCATAGCGATAACTTATTTCATCCATGTTATTTCCACGCTATAGTTTGTCCCACGAGAGCTCGAGTGTGACTCATACCTAAAAACTATCCGAACGATATAAATTAAAACGTTTGTCTTAGCTATCTTCTATAGGGCATTTTAATCTTCTAACCTCAAATGTACCAAAATATGAATTTACCTAAACTATTCATATTAACGATAAATTTGATCCACCGCGATCGCGTTCGTTCTCAAAATATTTGAGTACGTTCATTAGCATAATCTGCGATTGACTTTTTAACGATTTATTGGTAAACGACATTATAAAGCAAATATAGGTTAACAATAACAATCAATTTGACAGCTAACAGCTGACACTACGATACATACTCAACGTACGTTTACGTAATTTACAATGCTAATGTTAGAAGATATATTTTTTATATTCGCTCTCTTTCCATTAGGTACTTTTTGTAAGTATGACAAAGACAACCTCAAACTATAGCGCAAATGAAGCATGCCAAGGAATATTGAAGTTTACGACATGTTGCGGTAGGGTTGTTTAAATTTAATTTTACAATAATTAAATATCAAGGAATCCAAAACATAAAAGGGATTCCCATCTTGTAGCGCCCTTCGACACGCAACAGCAAGAAAATTAAAAAAATGATAGCTCTGAATTAGTAGCTATTTATGAGCTTTAAAAATCTGCATGAATAAAATTTTGACCTTGATCTCCTCAGCAGGAACTTTCATTTGAAAGTGTGGGGGGGGGGGCTAAGTGAAAGTGAAAGTGGGCGTTGAGAGTGTTAAAAATTATCATTTCTTATTCTTTATATAGATAGAGGTGCCAATTTTAAAATCCTGTAACCAACTATTAGAATCCTGTACTTATTGAATGATGTTTTATTAAAATTAGAAATTAATCTTGTTGTAATGAAAACAATGTTGGTAAGTATTTAACAAAGATAGAAAGTAGGTAACTACAGGAAATGTCTACTTTTCAACATATCAAATCAAATCAAATCAAATCAGTTTATTAATGCTACAGCACCGTAGGTACAACAGTGAAAGCATAGGTCAAATATTAAATATAATACATATTAAATATAAACAAATTACGGTTAAATAAATTAATAAAGGGACACTAAACATTTAATTAAAAAACTCTTTCAATGAGTAAAGTGGACGTAACAAGAAGAATTCCTTTACCGCTGCTTTGAATTGCACTTCGTTTGATAATTGCTTTATATGATGCGGTAATGCTTTATAAGTTTTTATTGCCATGAATTTGGGCCCCTTTTCGTATAAGGCTGTCGTGTGAAGTGGTATGCTGGGGTCATCACAGTAGCGTGTTGACATGCCACTACTGACATCTTTGTTACTGTCGAACTTATTCCTGTTAGAATAGAGGAAGGTCGCGCAGGTGTAGAGATAAAGCGAGTGGATTGTCATGATCTTTAACTTTTTAAAAATTGGTTGACAGTGTTCGGAAAATTCCGCAAAAATGATTCGGCGAATAATTTTTTTTTGTAGCAGTAGGACTCTTTCACAATCCGGTGAGGCTCCCCAGAATAGCAATGCATATTGTAGGTGAGATTGCACATGTGCATAGTAGAACATTAAGAGGGTCTCAGTGCTAACAGTGTCCCTAATCATTAGTATAGCGTAGCAGGCCCTTCTCATCTTGGCACAGATGCGGTCTATGTGCATGTTCCAGTGTAGCTTGTTCTGCAGGTAGACACCTAGGAATTTCTCCGCCTCCGTGACTATGATAGCTTTGTGATCTATTTTTATCAGCGGGGTGAGGTTTTGAGCGCACCTACTGGTTCCAAAGAGCATGGCTCTTGTTTTGGAAACATTGAGCAGTAATTTGTTTTGTCGGCACCAGGCGCTCATGTCGTGTGCCGCGTTATTGGCAGCCACAATGGTAGCCCCTAAGTTTTTATTAGAAAGCACAATTGAAGTATCATCGGCGTACTTCACGATATTCACCCCCGGATTCGTAAAACTTAAGTTAACATCACTAACGTAGACAATGAAGAGAAAGGGGGTAAGTACCGAACCTTGGGGGGTGCCCCGTTCTAGAGTTCTCGGCCTTGATTTATACACGAAATTTTGAATATTATTTTTCGGACCCTGAACTTCCACGACTTGGGATCTGTGTGTAAGGAAAGATCTAATTAAATCGAGAGCGAGTCCTCGAATTCCGTACCCCGAGAGCTTACTTAGCAATATGTCGTGATCAAGAACGTCAAACGCACGTGTTAGATCAAAATAGATGCCTATCGTGTGTTCTTTTGCGTCAAGTGCCTCATATATTTTGCTTAAAGACCCGTAAATGGCCGTCGTTGTGGAACGGTTTTTACTGAACCCGTGTTGAGTGAGGTCTATTAGATTGGTTTTCTCGAAGAAAGCAACGAGTCTGACGAGGATGCATTTTTCGATTACTTTCGAAAATGCAGACAGCACTGATACCGGTCGGAAGTTGCTGACTTCGTGTGAGTTATTTTTCTTTCGCAAAGGAACAATTCGTGAGTTCTTTAGAAAGTCGGGGAATTTTCCTGTCGTGAAGCAGTGGTTGATATGTTTGTCATCAGATCTTCACAAAGAGTAATGGTAGTGTACTTACAAATTACTTGAAAAAGCGATGATTGATTGAAGTATTTTTACATATCAGAGATCTCATCTAGAAACGGTATCAGAAGCAGAAGGGTACGAACCCATTTATCACTTACTGTCAAAAACCTATCCATCCATCTTTCACTTCATCCAACTACCAACTTGCACTTAGTTCCCTATCTAACAAAGATAGACAGGAACAGGAAATGTCTACTTTTCAACATAATAATATACATAATATTATGTTACAAAAAGTAATGGTTGTATATTATATATAATCAAAGGTTGTATACTTACAGTGACTATACTTGACTTGTACTGACATCTTGGAACCTTCAGGAAAATTTAAGAAAAATATTGTAGGCAAACGGCCTGGAAAAAAATTCCTTAGATTCGTACTTTCTAATACTGGTTAGTACTCTTTCTCTTAATAAGTGTCACTGAAACATCAACCCTTATAGTAAAAAGTAAAGTATAATGCGAATTTCTAATGTGAATTTTGAACACCAATAAAATCTTAAATTATTCATCTCTTTCTAACTCACTTGAAACACTGATGTTTCACCCTTTTTCAACTATTACAAAAACTGGCAACCTTACCTAATAAACAAGTTTCTGTGCGGTTACTACCCGACGGATAGTAAACGAGTAAACTCACAGATTATGTGTAATCTGTGAATAAACTGAAAAATTTCATGAAAATACCCAATTTTGCTATCGGGCAAATAAATAATGTAAAGGGCAACTGTATGCCGGCATTAGTTCGGGCGGTTTGCGGTTTGTTTGTACGTAAGATCTAAGATGGAAATACCGGCCGTGGCCGTATCCGATAGTTGCACGAGGACTTAATAATTTCTTAGTGAATAGATGTCAAGTCGACCAAATTTATCTGCACTATACATATGTAGTAGTGATACACCATATAATCTTGTAGGATTAATAGGAAGATTGTTCTCTCAGTTAACTGACTATGGTATAGTCTTGGGAAATCAGTCTAAATGTCCTGATCCACTAGCACTAGAGGAAATTGTCGTGAGCTTTATCCCAAAATCTAATCAGGTAATTGGGAGCCTCTATGACGACTTTAAACGTGCCTTATCTATTTACTCAAGTATTACCAAACGAAGGGAGTATTGATCTAACCTTGAACCGGCTTTATTTATTGAAGCATAACATTACAATGCAACATTTCTTCTGTGTTATTAATTAATTAATTCAATAGTCGTGTGAAATGGAAAAAAAAAGAACAAATATTATACGAAGATTATGCCAAATCTATTGGAATGTCTAAATATAATCAAAAATCGCTTAACCAAATTGTATATGAATTAAATACCAAACTAGACGGTTCTCTAACAGCTCGCACTATAAGTTGGATGCACTCTAAAAGTGGCAACTGCTTACTCTGTTTATGTAACCACGGATCAGATTCAGAATAACAGATTTGATGCTTATCAGGTTTTTGTACCTATTGTTTGCTTGTGGGTCCGTTGCCATTGCTTACATATTCGTGGCAGGAGCAAACCGTTCATCACTGAGGGATACGATAACTTTTTTTCAAAAAGCGAATTATCTCGCTTCACGTAGCGATGTTTGGCTCTTATGCAGAGCAGACTCACATGGACGTTTTTGTCTGTTGCAACTTTTAAGTGGAAGAGGATAAAGTGAGAATAAGCTGTGCCGTGAAGGTCGGTGGTAAGCAGCTTTTTGCAACGCTGGATACTAACGATTTGGCAGCACAAGGAGCCAACTATCGTATTAAATGTCTGCGAATTTATACTGTTAAGCGGTAATGAAAGATTCCGAAGATACAGTTTAGTCAATACGGTGGTTCCTGAAACCTTTTCGGGTATGGCCACTTTTGTACAAAGCCACCAGAGAGTTTTTGAATTTGTTATTGAAATGAACATACTAAATTCTAAAGAGATATAACAGAAATTGCATGGTTTGGGGAAGAGATCTCAACGTTCATCGGACACAGCTTAGGTAAATCTTAGGTAGATCTTCTACTATTTCAACACATTTGCGACAGAAACAAAAAGCTTTAGATCCACTTTAGTTACCTGCGGGTGTTAGTACGATCCTTTATGGATTTTCGGACGGCAGATATTGCACCATCAACTGATATTTTTTTAGGAAAAATGCATCAGAAGTAAAAAGTAACAGCGAGAAAACTGCGATGAGATGCATCTGTCTCAAGTGCCTCAGATGACACCTCCTTTAAGACAGCTGGTTATTGAACATGAAAAAGGAAATGGAACTCTTCCTGCATTAAGGTTTATAGTTACCATCGGGGCAAGCAATATCGCAAAACTTTTTCTATGGGACTATGGCACATTATAGAAAAATCGATCAACGTAAAATAGTCATAATTTATAAGAAATTAAATCCTTATATAATTAGAACATAGATTTTGGCGTCAGATTAGATCATGAGGAAATCAACTTGCGTTTAAACTTGTTTATCAGCCCCCTTGTAATTCATAATTGCGTGAGAATCGTGTTAAAGGATCAACACTTGGAGAATTTTGCTTAACTTTTATATTTTCCATTTTATTGTAAACCACATCTCTGCTTGTAAACGCAAATACTACCCTGTCAGAATGTTAACAAGCTGCCTTTCATTTATGCTATCTTTTACATAAACTCCTAAGACTGGTTGAAAGTCACGTCCCTTTCAACAACTCATTTCTTAATTTTTCCACCTAATTGAGGTACGTTTGTAGCGTCGGAACGTGGCACTATTTTTCAAATGCCTTCTATGAAGACCAAAATGGAATAATTGGTGTTACTGAAAACGTTCTTCGGCGTTGTGTGCAACTCATCAAGTGTCGGAGCTTCTACAGTGAAGAAATTTGCAGTTTCCGTATACAAAACAATATTTTTTTTTAATCGGCAGAAAATGTCATTTTGACGGACTGAGCCGGAAAGTTATTGTGATAGTCCGGTAAAAGTTTTACCGGACTCATTTTTACTTTACCGGACTCATTTTTACTTTCCGGCCTAGAAAGGTCAATTGTTCTTCCCGATTCACGACGATTTTAAAAAAAAATATTGTACGTAATGCGTCCCAAAAGTGCTTTTTCTGGACTCGTAGGCTTGCAATTTGCCTACTTGTCCAGTGAAAGATCACTTTCGGGACTTGTTACGTAAACTACTATTTTTTCACAATGACACCTTATACTGATTTTCACCTCAGCTGATAGAAATGCATCTGTATGATCATGGGCAATACAGACACCTTTGTAAGCGTAACATGGTCAACCGAAAAGCGAAGCGTTTTTCATACATTAAGTAGATACCGTCAAAACTTTTATTTTTCCAAACGTGTAAAAGCATAATACATGTGTAGAAATTTAGTAACAATTAACTCACATTGCCTTTGAAACTACAACTACAAATCTGTGTGATTATGTCAGGCATAACACTACAATATTTGACATTACAATTTTATGCACATCTAATAGGTATTTGGTGCAGGACTTAAGTGTAACATAGTTGCTTATTTAAGAAAGTACAATAAATACAAATTCTTATTCTAACGAAATATAAATTATGTATTATAAGAATTAGTGCAATTTATAACTTACAAACAATGATAAATGATGATAATCAAACATTTAGCAAAATTTACAATTTCTAATTTAACTTTCCCAGACCTGTGTTACACAGCACTACTTATAATATGAATTCATTTAAATTAATTTACAAAAATTTATGCGCAACGTGCTCAAGACAAAATACCACGCACGAAATGGATAACCCTAATCCCAAAAATTTAAATATAAACGCGAGATGCGGTAAAGTTAGTTCCTCGTCATTTTCTTCCATTGAAACATTCTTAGTAAAAGTTTCACGTTGAAAATCATTTTTGAGTTTGTCCCCAATACCACTTTCTTCCAATTCACTTAGATGAAACTTTAAGGTAGGTGCGAAATAATGATCCTTTGGTAAAGCTAAACGAATTGTATAAACCCCAGTCATTGAATTATCGTGTATTTGGTAAACGTCAATTTTCTGCGACAATATCTTCTCTGCGATGAGCAAATCCTCTGGTGATGCAATGAAGGCGTAATTCCGATAATGACTAAAGTTCATAATTACCTGTAAAAGTTCAGAACCAGAAACGAGATGCAATTGTTTCTGTAATTGGTTGTACAGTTTGTGATTGGTGTCATTCAGATTGAATTGAATTATTTTAAGAGATTCTACAATATATATGGGTAGTCCAGATTCTGCCAACTCTTCCAAGTTGCGTATTTGAAAACCATAGCGTGGTCTTGTTAAAATAGTTGCCATATTTGAGGTGAATGCACATTGTATATGAATTACGTAAATTAAATAGGACAACAATGTAATGCGTAAAGCAAATGACCTGGGAAATTGTGCAATGCAACCGCAAATAGTAAGTGACCAGACGTTTATAAAAGCAAGACCTAACTTCTCAAATGTAAACCTTGTATTCCAAGATATAATTACAAACCAACTTAACGAAACACATATAAGTGTAACGCCTACTGCTACCCAAACATTACAACTGAAAACTTGTACGAAAGCATTCAAATTAGAAATTTGCTCAGCTTTAGGTACTAACCATACAATATCTACTGTCACTAATGGTTCGGTAATTGTGAGCTGAAGACCATTTTTTGGTGACCACCCCATTACAATGTTTGTTTTGTTTCTTGCGTAGATATGAAATTCCGAAGGATGATTGTATATGATACGTTGAAAAGTGGCATTGTGACGATTTGACAGTTCTTGAATGACGTACAATATATATTGAGCAGATGGAAACTCTTTTTCTCTTGCAAAAAAATGGTGACTCGCATACAAGAATGTAATCGGACATTTATTCATTTGATGTATCACATTTGTAAATGAAAAAGTGACTTCTCCTTCGCAATTTTGAGAAACAATTGATTTTGCTATTTTTCCACATGCATTTTCTGGAGAATATCGATCACACATAAACAATTTTGATATTCCTTGCCCATAAAACAAAACAATCACGTTATTAATACCATATCGCCAAAACATCTCAAATATTAGAAAAATATCGACCGTGTTAGTAATAACTAGAATTTTCGAATTACCCAATCTTCTAAAATACGTGTCTGCGTCACAATGCATTCTATATACCGTGCGCTTTAGAGAATATGCATCCGCTGGACATATTATAAATTGACCTTCATATTGCAATTTAATATCTTCAACAGTGTCCAGATTCAAACTAATGTAAGGTCGTGTCGTATTCATTTCAAATATCGCGTCTTCACATATATCGTTATCTAAGATTAAACTCAGAGTATCTTCATATGAAAACAAGTGATTAATAGTTTTTTGAATACATACTTTTGTCGCTACGTCTGATGCATTCAAGTAATTAATGAAGGCATCGCATTGGGCTGACAATATTTGGACACATATCCATTTAACGAATATTGATAATTTCATTTTAATTGTTTACACCAGTTGATATCTAAAAACAAAGAATATGTAAAATTTGTTCACTTTAATTAGAATACTCGTACGTATTTAGCAAATATTCCAATGAAGGCAGTTTCTTACCAACAATTTTAGTATGACGACGTTCCGAGTTGCGAGTAACATAAGCGACTGACATTGTAAAGGCATTAGGTATGTATAAAGCGTACAAACAATCGATAAAAGCTTTTTCCTTCGAAACTTTTATTTTACCGTAATTGTAGGACAATTGCTATGTACGATACTTTCCAAAAGTAAAGATACAATTATTAATAATTGAAGTTTGTAAACTTTTGCTTTTGTCAATATTGTAGTGATTTTCTAGGTGAGGTATTATATCTGTATGACAACCAACTACGATATTTATAGCATAATATTAATGATTTATCTAAAACTTTTATAATCCTTTTAAAGTAAGGGAAGCGGAATCATTTGCTCATTTCTTGCAAAACTGCAAATCATTAAAGTACTTAGTTCCAAACGTAAATTACGCTGCACTTTATGGTAGCGTTACAACCATTGAATGAGCCCCTCCTCCCTCTTCTTGTGATACGCCATTATTTGAGTTGCACGTTTTATTAAATAGTTATTTAGCCGAGTTAGAAAAACAGTCGAGATCACCAAAGTATTTCGCGCACGAGTTGCAAACAAAATTTTTTCTACAAACGTGAAAACGTTATAACAATTATTTTAACGTTAAAATACAAAACTCTCATCTAGTTTGCGTGCAGTGCGTACTTCGCACACGGCGTCGTCATTTCGCGCACGCTGTCATGGTAACGTAGGAAAGTGAAAAAAAGGGTCACTTCGCGTATTGTTATCGATTCGCAAACCTTGTCATTTTTTGACGTTTGTAGAAAAAAAATATTTATTTGTAATATAAGCACAATGAACTTTATGATCACATAGTAAATGTATGCGTTTGTTAAATATTAATATTGCAACCTACGTTTACAAGGATCACTTCAATATTATGTTAAAGCAAACTTGCTCCAAGATTTAAAAACAGAATATCAAAACATTGCGGTTGTGTGCTTAATATTTTGGAAGTTTAAGCTATATAACAGGGTGGGCCATTGAAAAGGAAACACGTCTGTTTTGGGACACTTAGACCAGTTTCTTAAAAAAACGCTCAGACACGTCGATTTTCTATTTTTGGGGGACAACTTTTGATGTCAAATTTGACTTTGTGAGGTCAACCCCCTAGCCCCAGCAACCACTAACTCAAGAATTTAAATAGGGAAAGGGAGTCGAGCGACCCCTCATTTGAAGCGTCTTTTAATTCTCTATTCGACAGTACGACAGAAATTGGTTTTATTCAATTTTTTTTTCGCCCCCATGAAAAGCACCCTCTAGATTAGCTAAGGTGGGGGTGTGGTTTAGGAAAAATCCTGAAATGTGCCGTTCAAAAGGTCAAAAGGTGGCGTGTTTCAGGATTTTTTCTAAACATCACCCCCACCTTAGCTAATCTAGAGGGTGCTTTTCATGGGGGCGAAAAAAAAATTGAATAAAACTTATTTCTGTCATACTATCGAATAGAGAATTAAAAGACGCTTCAAACGAGGGGTCACTCGATACCCTTTCCCTATTTAAATTCTTGAGTTAGGAGTTGCTGGGGCTAGGGGGTTGACCAGACAAAATCAAATTTGGCATCAAAATGTACCGTTCAAAAGGTCAACGATGGCGTGTTTTAGGATTTTTCCTAAACATCACCCCCACCTTAGTTAATCTGGAGGGTGTTTTTCATGAGGGCGAAAAAAAATTGAATAAAACTAATTTTTATTCATACTGTCGAATAGAGCATTAAAAGACGCTTCAAATGGGGAGTCGCTCGACTCCCTTTCCCTAACGAAATTCTTGACTTAGGGGTTACTGGGGCTAGGGGGTTGACGTAACAAAGTCAAATTTGACACCAAAAATTGACCCCCAAAAGTAGAAAATCGACGTGTCCGAGCGTTTTTTTTTAAGAAACTGGTCAAAGTGTCCCAAAACAGGCGTGTTTCCCTTTCAATGGCCCACCCTGTATATGTATAAATAGTAGGTACAAATTCAAAAATTCCATGCGTCGTGCTTGTAGAAAATGGAAAAAAAGACGTTCTGACTACAATCCCAACCTATTCTCTGCCAGAGTTTCTGTTTCACCTTTAACCAGAAGGTAACATAGAGGAACACTTTTTGCAATGTGAAACCGGTATTGATTATTTTTTGACAATGTTAGGATCATCGGTTACAGAAGACATTGTATATCAAAGCAACCTTGTATGCAACACAAAGGGGAAAAACATTACCTCTTCGGTGAAACCAGTTTTGGGGTTGTTTTAAGGTGTAGGAATCGTGCATATGCGAGAATGCACGAAACCGCATCGGTCACGCGAAGCGCAGTTGGCTGACATTAGTTTCCCATGCCAAGTACAAGCGCCAATGAGAATTCACCTAAGATATGTAAGGTAGACACGCCCGCTCAAATGGGTTTAAAAGCGTGCGCGCGCACTGCAGAAACTCACTTATTCTTTCGACGTTGATAATAGCACGAAAGGATCAAGTGCCCCTCTATCCGACGTTGATAATAGCACGGGCAGTGGGCAGCTACCCTGTCCGACGTTGATAATAGCACGGACCAGGGTCGAAACCCGAGAAGGCAAAGTGTTTCGTAAATACGCGCCGTAACTTTACGTTCTAATTCTTGTTTAGAGTAAATTGTTCATTTTCTTTAATTAATTATTATTTCATTTCATGTATTTAGTTTTTATATTTATGTTCATGTACTTGCTTTTATGTTTTTGTACCCCGTGTGTAAATATATTCTGTTCATGAAAAATAGCAAAATCACGTCAACAACGCAACAAAGGTAAGGGGTGGAGCTCGAAAATCAAAACTACACAAGTTTAAGAGCTCCTAAAGAGGTCCTAATTAAGCGCGATTAAATGTGCGATCCTCCGTTTCTGTTTTTAACAGGTGGGGGGCTGAATGAACGTTCACTCACCCCCCCCCCCCACCACTTTCAAATGGAAATTCCTGCTAAGTGGATCGAGCTCAAAATTTTATTCTTGCGGATTTTGAAAGCCATAAATAGCTTCTAATTCAGAGCTATTATTTTTTTAATTCTCGCGTAGTGGGGGGGGGGGCAGCTGAACGAGGGTAGCAATAAGATGGAATGCTGCGTACGTGTCATTTTATAGTAAGACGATGAGACCTAAACTATATAATTATACTGAAGAGCATTAAATCAGCAACACACCAAATTTGATGAGTTTCCCTTCAAAGACGGTCGACTCATAATAAAGTAAGCTGTATGGGTATAATAGTGAATAACAGTGTATTATACAAAAGTTTATAACCTTGGTGTTTATTGCACGAGAGGATGTTTAACGTACGAGCGAGCGCAGCGAGTGAGTCACGCTAAATTTCCCGAGTGCAGTTAACACCAAGATTATAACCTTCTCCTTTACATAAAAATATTAAATATATTTGTTGTATACCATACAGAGACGGCGTAAATATTGAGTTGTTTCTAATGGCGACATGTCAACGATTTCATTCAATAAGCAAGAGTTAAATTTGTGGCAATTAATTTCGAACATTTCCAGGGAGTTCAACAGAGGGCCTTTCTTGCATTTGTGTAAGATTTTGAAATCCCTATTGTGATCAAAAGAGTGGCCCGTGGAGAGAATGTACTCGGCCATAGCCGATCTGTGCTCAAAGTTGTTGTCTTTAATAGCTTTAACATGCCCTTTGAACCTCGTAGAGAACGATCTCACGGTTTTTCCTATGTATAAAGCCGGACAGGAGTAACAATTGAGTTGATACACACCTGAGGCGTCAAGAGGCTCAGAACGATCTTTATTTTTAACAATGGAGGAGCGTAATGTTGATTCATTGGAAAAAGAAATGTAAATGTGAGGTCTGAAAATATTCTGCATCGCCTGAGAAATCATTGGGTAAAACGGGAGGGATTTATAAATGACTTTATTAGGAAGAGAGCTAGAGGGGCTGAGCCAAGTGTGGTTCAAAATTCTTTTGGAAGTACTAATTTTCTGAGAAAGTTTATTAACAAGCTGAATGGGGTAGCCATTGTTCTTGGCCATCTGCTTGATAATATTGAGTTCCTCATTGAAGAAGTAGGGTGACATGGGTATACTGTCAAGTCTGTGGATCAAAGCATTTAGACCAGCAATCTTGTGTTGAAAGGAGTGTTCTGAGTCAGAAGGTATGAAAGTGTCGGTGGTTGTGGGTTTATGGTAGACGAGGCCTGTCTAAAAAGTATCCGACCTTTGCCCAGAACAAATATTTCGAATACCTGACGGAGTTGGGACTCTAATCCCCTTCAAAGTAGGCCCCTTGTGCTTGCACACACTTAGCCCACCGATCCTTCCACTGCTGGAAACACCTCTGGAAGTTTTCTTTTGGAATGGTGTTCAGCTCCGTTGTTGCGTTCCGCATTATCTCTTCTCTACTCTCAAAACGGGATCCTTTCAGTGGCGCCTTCAATTATGGAAACAACCAAAAGTCGCACGGAGCCAGGTCTGGAGAGTAGGGAGGGTGGCGAACGGTTGTAATTCCATGTTTGGCTAAGAAAGTGTGGATCAATTGGGACGCCTTAATTGGTGTTACACCCATCGCATCTTCTCCAAACACCTGCTGAATCTTACGAATTGTTTGGCTTTGAGAATCCCCAAGCTTTTGACAGAATTTGATGCAGCATCTTTGCTCAATTCGTTCAGTCATCTTGCGAGAAAACTAAATCCGACGAACACTACGAACAGCACCTTACTTGGTAACCACCAGCCAGCGACTGGCTCAAGCGAACGCGGTGAAAAAATTCAAGCATGCGCATTAAGGTTCCTCCTTCCACCGTGCACAGTGGCGCCGCTTTAGAATCACTACTTTGCGCGGGAAAAATTAAGGTCGGATACTTTTTAGATAGGCCTCGTATACTGAGTTCTATTTTTGAAGGGCGTTTGTGAAGCAACACATCTAGGAAGGGGAGTTCCGAATTCAGTTCTTTTGCAATAGTGAATTTAATATTATGATGGAAACAATTCATATCAAGGAGGAATTGGTTGATTTCATGGTCATTGGCGGAATGTATACAGATAACGTCATCAACATAACGGCCCCAGAAGATAACATGATCAAGATAAATTGGTGGTTAGAGATGAATTTGCATTCCAAATGGTTCATAAAAACTTCGGCAAGTAAGGGGGAGAGGTTGGATCCTATAGCCAGCCAACAATAAAATTGTTGAACTTAAAGAAATTTTGTTTAATACATAAGTTGAGTAAAGATAGAATACAACCAATTTACTGGTCGGGGAGATTGGAGGCTGAGCACATTCTCTCCACGGGTCACTCTTCATCGCAATAGGGATTTCAAAATCTTACACAAATGCAAGAAAGGCCCTCTGTTGAACTCCCTGGAAATGTTCGAAATTAATTGCCACAAATTTAACCCTTGTTTATTGAATGAAATCGTTGACTTCCAGAACCCTCTCATTTCCTCTCTCTGTATACAGGGTGGTCAGAAATTCACTCATCGACGGGTAAGGGTAGTATTGGGGACGTTGCTCTAACGAAATAAATGCAAAAAAAATCTAGTAAAAGTCGTACCGTTTCTGAGTTATCCGCAGATGAAGTTAGCCAATAAGAGCGCTGCGCGGGCGAATTCAAACAGCCATCCACAGGCGGTGTTGCCAAGCGTACTCGAGGCATGCATCCGCCAAAGAAAGCGAAAAGAAAAACTCGTGTGTGAAAACTGTAGCAGTTCAAAAAAGTTAAATAACCCGAAGCATTTTCGAGAAAAAAAGAATTAAAGTGTTCAAACATGAGCGTTTGCGCTAAATCAGTTTGAAACAGATAGTGACGTCACATGCTGGTATCGTTTGCTGTCAGTCGGCTAGCTTGATTTAATATGCCGTTGCGAAAGTGATTTTTACGATGGTAAATGGAAATTATTTAAAAGCTAAGTCGAATATCCTTCCTCGAGTACCTAGACGTTTTTATGTTGGCCGAGTTCTTAAAGAAGGATGATCCGTTTGCTTCAGAAATTCGTGGAGCCAAAACGGAAATGTAATCTAAACGTTTCTAGGCAACATTTTTCGAGAAGTCGGTGGTGTTTTTTTTTGTACCAATAACTATGTAAACGATTTTTGTACAAAAATTAAAGATTTATCTAGCAAGCATTATCAACTAATTCAAAACCAATCCCCATAAAAAATTCCTTTGGTCCCACCACCGACTTCCCGAAAAATGTCGTGAATTACCGATTAATTATGATTACTAACAAACAGTCCGCCCTAGTGGCTTCTAAAATCAAAGGAATTGTAGCACAACCAACTTAATATTTTGTTTATGAATTGTAGTGCTTCGGCAGCGTAGACGGTAAGACGCGAAACTCTCAATCTGAAGGTTGCGGGTTAGATCCTCTCTTCCGAAGAGAGTTTTTCTTTTCGATTTCTTTGGCGGATCCATGCCTCGACTACGCATGGCAACACCGCCTGTGGATGGCTGTTTGAATTCGCCCGCGCAGCGCTCTTATTGGCTAACTTCATTTGCGGATAACTCAGAAACGGTACGACTTTTACTAGATTTTTTTTGCATTTATTTCGTTAGAGCAACGTCCCCAATACTACCCTTACCCGTCGATGAGTGAATTTCTGACCACCCTGTATAATTAATTGTTCCAAGTTTGACCCAGGTCAGGTTTGGTAGTTGGCTGTTTGCAACTGTCATTTCACTATTGTCATTCATCCTTCACTTGCGATCGTTTATCGTTCATCCCATTTCATCTATTTTGGCTCTTCAAGCGTAACCCGGTTTCTCATTTAGAGAACCTTTTTATTTCATTATTTAACTTGCGATTGTTGACGTTGTTGACAAAAGGGAAGGTTGTGTGTAATTTCTAACCTATTTAGTAGAGGGTAGAGGAATCGTCGTTGATATCAAGCAAATCGCCCGACATTTATGAAAACGAATATTCCATATTTGTAGACTGGAAGAAAAGTAAAAATACAAAAATTTTGACAGAAGAAGTGGTAGTATTATTATCGTATATGTCAAAGCAGGTAAAGATGACGTCGTTGTTTCTATGGTAGTTTTATTGCACGGGTACAATAAAACTGGAAATTATTTTTTTTTATTGATGTCCTATTTTAGCCTTTTAAACCACGCCCCAGCGTGTTTAAATCGCACTTTTTAAAACGCGCGTGTTTTAAAGTTGCCGTGCCAACATCAACAAATTTGAAAAACGGGAATTCTATTGCTTATTGATCTGACAGGAGTACTTTGTTACGTCAAATAAAATGACAGATTGCAAATTAATTTCCATTTTTCTCATTTCCATGACAACGAAAGGTATACTGATTTCACGAATTCAACCATTTCACATTAGGTGTTTTCTTTTTGCATTTTGTGGTAGCCTGTGGTAGCTTTAAGTCAGCTCTGTCAATACACACCATTCGTTTTATAAAAATAACCCTATTCGTTTTAAAAGCTTTATTTAAGTTTTATATTAACCTGAGGCAGAAATGTCTTATGACGCAAGGCACTTTAATCACGTGATGATTGTGCATGTGCCCAAGCCTGTAGCGATGCAAAAAGAAAACACCTATTATTAGTTCTTGTGGGAGGTTGAATTTTATTATAATCGATTTATATCGATCGAGGTTAAATATAAGTAATTAGTTCAAATTTGGCACGACTGCAACCTTGTCCGTCTTTTTTTCTTTCTTTCCGCAAATCTTTTTGTAATGTACAGGTAACCGAATCCTTGGAGGGGTTTTAGACCAACTTGAGGAAAAAATAGTAATGTCCTACCTTGACTCTATAAGTTTTTTTTCCTAAATTTAAATTAGCAAAGTATAAGCACTAAACAATATTATAATCACTGACATAAATAAATTATAACCAAAAAATTATAGTAAAAACATCTCATCCAACTGAGCAGTGGGTGGTAAAGTTCCAAGCACGCTTGCACAGTTCCCTCTCTGAATAGCAAGGCTGATTCTCTGAATCAAATATAAACGAGACCTTGCCTCACCAGTTACTTGATGTAATCTTCTTCCCAAATCATTTAAGAATTCCACAGTTTCGGAAGTAAATGAACCAAGAGACTCTACGCTTATGGCAACAAAGTGGTAGCCCTGTTGGATAATCTCTTCGTAATGACGAGCCTTCCGTTTTGACTTTTGACGCCACATTAGAATAAGCAGCAACTTCCTTTGAACATGCTAATACATGAGATGGGGCTAGAGTATCCGAGCAAGTGACATCCCAAACTAGATTGCGACCCTTAGACCAAGGAATTAAGGTAACTCCGTCGGGTCTCTTTCCATCGGAACGTGTAAGACCAGGTGGTTCCAAAAGGGAAGGAATCTTGGCAGATGCTAATGCTTGCTGAATTATACGATTTAGTTCCTGATGTCTAGAATATCGCCCAGTACTTCTCGTGCAAGATAATCCATGGAATCCGGTTCGGTCTACATGTTCACCACATGAACATTTATGAGGTTCACAAATATTTAATCCTAATCGTAAGGCAACAGCAATTTGAAAACAGTTATCAGTCATGAGAGTTCCTAAAGCAGAGCAGGGAATACAATTCAACCAAGCTCCTGAATAAGGAAATTGTGAGCAAGGAATCTAGCCTTATCTCTCAGCGTAGTAAAAGTCATTCCATTTAAAATCCTTGAACAGTTGACTTCATTCCAACTTTTTTGGAATTGAGGTTGAGTAGGAGCTCCACATGGATTTAGAGTAGACCAAGCAGTAAAACACTCACGAAAACCGCTAATCATAGACAGTGGCTCAAAATTGTAAGGAATAATAGAGGACACAAGTCTACAAGTAGCATTCACTGATGAGAGAAAGGCTGCCAAGTATAAGTCATTAATCCTGCGAATTCCAATTCCACCTAAACGTATTGGTAGAGACGCTAGACTATATTCCATTTGATTAGGGAATTTTAAATTAAGGATTGAAAGTAGCCGGTCTTCAATCAAGTTGTCAAAAGAAGAGATAACGTCTTCAAATCCATGAATGGGAGTGGATCTCAACAGATAAATCAACTTAGGAATTCCTACAGCGTTCTTGAGAAGAAAGAATCCTGAGTGGCGCTGCAAAAGTTTTAGATTAGTAACAAGTCTCTTCATTTCCTCCAACTTCTTGTCAAAGATAGGCCTTGTAGCTAAATCAGTTATTGGAGCACCCAAAAGAGAAAGAGCTTCATCTAATATGATAATGCCTGGGGCCACGTCATTAAAAGCCTCGTGAATTGAAGAGTTGTAATCACCACAAAAGAATATCTCACATTTGTCCGTGTTAATTTCCAAACCGATTTTCTTGCAATTCTCAATTAAGTTAGCAAAATCCTGGAGAACGGTCTCAAAGTCACCTGCTAAGCATCCATCGTCCAAATACCAAATGTTAAATTCGGATGACAAAGAATCAATAATTTCCTGGATACCCAAACAAAAGAGTAATGGTCCACCAGGATCACCTTGCTGACATCCGCTTTCAGAAAGAATGATGTCTTCTCCAAATAAAAGATATGTTATCGATCCATACGACTGACTAAAGAACTTATAAGCGCCTGGAACTTTAATTTTGACTCCTTCTAAAAACTGTCCACGAGACAAAGTATTAAAAGCATTCTTGAAGTCAATCTTAAGAAATATCTTCTCTCCTCCTTTGTTCAACTCGCAGTAAGAACGAGCGGCATGCACAGCAGCTTCACATCCTCCTTTGGAAGCAAATCCTACCTGACGTGGTCGAATGTATTCTCCTATCAGATCACTGCAATCCTTACAAATTAATCTTGCCGCTATCCTTCTAAAAATGGAGCCAACAGCAATAGGGCGAATTCCGCCTCCTTTTTTTCTTAGGGCACATAGAGAAGCACCATATAATATAGGAATAATCACTGAATTTACTTTTCCGGAAAGCATGAAGTTGGTCAACTTGGTAATAGCAGCTAAAAGTCTAACTCTTGAGGCACTAGCCTCTCTTGACGTCAGATCTTTCAAGTGACTAGGTCTTATGGCATACAGACCTCCAGAAGACGAATTGCTATATGATGAAATAGAGCTTTCAACATCAAAAATAGTCACGGTTAAAGAATCCATCCCTAGATCAGCGGCATCAAGTGATGGTGGCATTGCGGATGGATGTTTATCTTTGAGTAACTTGAGAGTCTCCTTGTCATGTTTGGCAATAGTATCCGAAGAAGACAATAAAGTCAAAGCCCCACGTACATCTCCTAAGCTTAACTTAGATTCGACTCTATTACGAAGACTTGTATTTGATCCACCACAATGACTTTCATCAGCTATTTTGTTTTCAACGCAATTTCTCCTTATTATTGATGCAATACTCTCCTTTGATATCTTGCTTGGTAATTTCAGGGTTGAATAAGAGAATAGGAATAACTGCTTCCATGATTCGAAATCGTTCTTAGATACACAATCCTCTATGATCACTGCAAGAATCTCAGCCGTCTGACAACGGGCGCTTTTTGGAATCCGTTTTGCTATTCGAACAGTTGACTTTAATTTACCAAGTTCACTAGCGAGCTTCTTCACCGCAAAATCCAAATCCACATGAAAAGTAGAAGTCAGATTCTTATGTTTCTTACCAATGTGGATGTTAAGACCTTTAATGGTATCTGTAGAGTAACGATTTTCAGGAGGGCATTGAGAGCAAGAGAAATCTATTTGGTCAGAATTCAGGATACTCATTCTGACATTTAAATGACATTTTAATACCAGATTTCAAAGTGAACCAATAAAAAAAAATTGCGTAAAGTATTCGTGGATAAATGGTCTTTAAAACACTTGCTCTATTTCAAGCACTCGGCTGCGCCGTCGTGCTTGAAAACTCGCGCGTGTTTTAAAGACCTGTTTATCCACTTATACGTTAATATACTATTTTGTACAACTGTCATTAAAAGTGACATTTTTAACGGCTGTCAAGAGTGTTAAAAGATGACGTTTACAGAGTAGCGTGTTAAAAATACTTTTAACTTTAAAAATATTTGTAGCTAACACTAGCCAATAGTAGAGCTGTAACCAATATTTGTTTTCTTTGTAACTAAGGTAATATGGCGTCACATAACACGCCCACTTAACCTCAAAATGCGGTAATAATTGTTGAAACGTCAAAAAATAATTAACTGACAAGAGACGTCAAAATGAAAAGTTTATGGAAATATGTATTAATTTTTCTATTTTATTATCAAAATAGAACAGTTGTACAAAAAACTTTGTATAATATTTGTGTTAAAAGTAACTTTTATTTAATAAATAATAATAATTAATTAATATTATTAATTAATAATAATAATAATTAAACGAAATTAATAAAATAGTACTTTTAACACTCATATCATAAATAGCTATTATGAACGAATTCTGGTTATCAATAAAACCGTTTATGATGCTAGCATAAAAAACGGCATTAGTGTTACACCATTAAACGCTTAAAATCTGTTGCCTAATGAAGCAGCTTAAGATAATATTCACTAGAATACGTAATCGTATTAAAAAAAATGTGCATAATATTTTGAAACCCATTTGAATAAAATCGGTTTTTCCATTATGACGCCGAAAAGTAACGTCGCTCATGAATGCAATTTTTTTCACATAAAAGAATGTGATCCGTTACAACTAATAAAAAATTCAATCTAGTGCGAAAAAAGGTTTGAAAAGATGTTAAGTCCGAAAACCAACACCAGTGTAAGAATAATGGAGCGACACAATAACACAAAAGGTCGACTTGATTAGATCCTTTTTGTCCGGCCTAAAATCTGTATTCACATGCATTGACAAAGTGTTGGAAAAATTACATCAATAACGCTAGTCTGATCCCAAAATAACTCCAATTATCCGTCCAAAAATACGCAAAAGTCCATTATTAGCAAAGAAATGAAAACGTGTGGTTAAACAGCAACGAATAATATGTACCTACCCCTACCTACATGTAATTTAGCGCTCGGTTTTCGTTATAAATTTTGTTTTTGCTATGGCGCATTATACCTATTGGTGGGTCGGTTTCCGGAGCTATTAAATATGCACTAGGACTAGGCATTTTAATGGAAATTCAAGTATTCACAAGGAACATTTTTAACCTTCTTTCCGTCGTGTCTCCCTATATTAACATAACTTTCTTTTATTATTAAATTCTACCACATACATTAGCACCGTTAAAAACGCTATTCCTTTTTAATGACGAATTCTTTAACAATAATAATTAATATAGTGTTTAATTTATAAAAAGGGTTTAGGCTTATACTAAATTCCTGTTTTGACATCCCTCGCATGTTATAACATTCGTCCACTTTACTTTCCTTAAATGCTTTATTAATTACGCGACCTCACTCAAATGAAGTACGACTCTACGCTTATAGCTCCCAAAGGATTGTACGTTAAAAATATAAATAGAAATACCTCCGTAGCTTTAAATCAGCTGAAAGCTATTTTTTAATTCGTTGAAGGACCTAATTTAAAAGTAACAAAGTAAAGGGATATTCTCCACGTCATATTTTCAGAATTGGTGTGTGTTTTACATTCATAAACTGAAAATGGAGTAACATGATCTCTCGCGATTCATTACCTATTATACTATGTTGTAGACGTAATAAACTTTGGCAGATATAAGCGTGAACAACATTATAATGGTGTTGGTTGTTCTCCACTGTATCTTAACCCAAAACTGTTTTTGTTTGTAATTAACGAGATTAAAAATCGAGTAGACGATGGAAAATAAAATGCTTTTCACTTGAAAGCTTTATAGTCGAGGAAATAAAGCACTAAACCTACCAAATTTTTGTAGTAAGACGGATTGAGATGGGGTGTTTTGCATTCGCTTCCTATTTAATAGGAAACTTTGTACCTACTTTTCATCATGTTTCTTTTCGAAATTGCATTTGTGCAGTCGAAAATGCATCCTAAAAATGCATTTTCATAGAAAAAGTTCATAACTTCGTTATAAGATTCTAGAATCGACTCAATTCGGGTAGGTACAAGGAGGTTTTCAAGGTCGCTGATCCCGAATATGACCTCCAAATTGCCTCACCGCCCACCTGGAGCTCAGGATGGCCGAGCAACGTCATTTCCAAAGCTGTTTCTGAAATTCACACTCAAATGATTCTAGACATCTCATCCGAGGGTTTTTAAGGTTGCTGATTCGAAATCAGGCATTGGAAACCGTCCCCCGCGTACCTGGTGCCCCGCATCCGAGCATCAACGTCATCCTCTTGAGTTTCACTGAAGTTTCAAGTCTATAGGGAACCGAAAATTGTTTCCGGGTTTTTTGGGTCGCTCAGATCGAATCTGGTCCCGAATACTTTCTAACGGATACCTGGTGCACCACATCGCGGCGGCATCAACGTCATCCTCTGGAGTTTCGCTTGAAATTTTCGCTCAAATGCTTTCATTCTAATGCTTGTTTCATCATATCAGGAAACCATGAGGTAAAACTTATAATGGAACATTTGAATAGATGTGGACATTTTCATTTTGTGAAATAAAATTGAGATATATATAAAACAAGTATCAAAAGGCGCAAATTCTTATAGAATTTTAATTTCAACCAACTTCAAATCTGTAACTAATTATGGCATATACTATATACAATATATATGTATATAACTACCCCCCCCCCCCTCGCCACCTCAGACACAACCACGCCGGATTCTGCACAAATGAGTCATTATTTTTCTTTCCATCCTTAAGTGACGGACAATTTGTAAATCACGAAAAAATGTTAGAGGAAAAAAAAGTAAAAAAAGATGGTTTTTCTGCGGACGTGCAATTTTCCCCCTTTCCACCCCCAACAAAGGGGTTGCAGTTGGGGGTGAAATTTGCAATTTGAGTATCGTTTTTTATGGAGAATCCAAAAGTAATAAAAAATAGGTATTCCCATTTAAGTTTTGAACACTCACCCCCGCTCCACCCCACAGCAGGGGCGAGGGTGATGTTTACGTATCATGACTCAATAGGATTCAACAAATAAAGGAAACATATTTTTTTCTTTTTGTAATTGGACGTGTCGTTCTCGAGATATTAAAGGGTGTATATTTTGACTTTAATGGCGTCCCGACGGCGAACGGGTGATCCGATCAAAAAATTTACCAGCGATTTGGAATCAGTGAAGAATTTCCTATAAGATGACACCACTTCCAGCTTTCTAAACCCTGTAACATCGACCAACGCACAGACACACAGACACACAGACATCCGGACGAATTTAGTAACCAAATTTTTGAAGTTGGTTGAAAATGTAAGTTTTGTTTAATAACATTAATTACATTATCATCCAAATGTATGAAGTTAATATTATAAAATATTTAGTTTTAATTTAATTTAATTTGTCCCTTTTATTACAGATTAAATTTGTATTTAAAACTCCTAATATAAGGTTGGTAGTGGAGAACTTCGGAATCCGCCTCTGCAGGCGGGCTATGTACTATGCACGGCTGGTCAGGTCCGGATAGAGGTCCTGGAAGAACCCCGTCCTAGCAATTACAAATTATTTTCTGTTCACTAGGATTGAAATTTTAGTGAAACTCCAGAGGATGACGTTGATGTTGCCGCGGTGTGATGCACCAGGTGTCCGTTAGCAAGTACCTATCCGGTGCCACATTCGACCTAAGCTACCCAGAAAACCCCGGAAACAATTTTCGGTTCCCTATAGTCTTGAAACTTCAGTGAAACTCAAGAGGATGACGTTGATGCTCGGATGCGGGGCACCAGGTACGCGGAGGACGGTTTTCAATGCCTGATTTGGAATCAGCAACCCTAAAAACCCTCGGATGAGGTGTCTACAATCATTTGAGCGTGAATTTGAGAAAAAGCTTCGGAGATTACGTTGCTCAGCCATCCTGAGCTCCAGGTGGGCGGTGAGGCAATTTGGAGGTCATATTCGGGATCAGCGACCTCGAAAACCCTCTTGAACCCAAATTGAGTCGATTCTAGAAGTTTATAACGAAGTTATGAATTTTTCCTATGAAAATGCATTTTTAAGGATGCATTTTCAACTGCACAAATGCAATTTCGAAAAAAAAACATGATGAAAAGTAGGTACAAAGTTTCCTATTAAATTTAGGAAGCGAATGCAAAAAAGCCCATCTGAATCCGTCTTACTACAAAAATTTGGTAGGTTTGGCTTATTTTAGTGCTTTATTTCCTCGACAAGTAAGTTTTATTAATACGTCTGCTAAATTAGGATGATAGCGGCTGGGAAAGTGCTAAAGGGAATAAAAATTATGAAATACTTGAACAAACAACATGATTACCTTTCAAAGCAGTTTTTCAATTCATATTTACCCTGCGAATTACCCAAAGTCAGTAGGAAAAAAAAACTTGTGTTTATTACTAGCTTTTCCTGGTCTTTTGTAAGAGACGTGAAAGCTTTTTTTGGTTTACCTTACGTTCGATTTGTGTCCAAAAGTTAATCTTTCATCATTTTAATCCTTAAAAACTCGCGTGACCGCTGTACAATTTCATTATCATAATTCCCATCACCTACATCAGAGATTTTTCATCATTGCAACTGTATCAAATACAATATCCTTGAGAAGGCGCGGTCGAGAGAGCTGCATGTTTACAAATTACATTCAAATCCAAATGAATTTGAGATATAAATAATGGAGTGCAAACTGTAAGGTGCGTAAAATGTTAAAAATTCCTAGACTTGAATCTACCGTCCCACAGTTTGATTTATTTCAAACTTAGTTCACATATTTTCCGGGGAAATTCTAAGCTTGGTAAAGCTGTAATCGACAATTGAATGGTTGACCGAATTACTTGAGTCCTTACACAAGCTGTGTATTTTGTATTGTATTTATTATTACAGTCTACAGAGCTTAGAGATAATTAATTTTTCTTTGAGAAACCCGATAAAAATAATCTGAATATCGATATTCCAAAAATAATAAGGGAGTATTTCAATTTGGAAACATTTGGCAATATTTTTGATAGAGCTAAGGTATAGAAAAATAAAAACACTTTACCTGCGATACGTTTCACTTACTTCTTCGTCATCTGCTTGCCATCTTGCATGGAAACGTGTTAGTCACGACTATAACACGCCAGGGTCGTACGTCAGTTCGACCGTATCGCCATCTGTTGGTCTTGAATCCAAAGGTGGTTGATGGAAGTGGATAATTTCGACCGACTTATAAGGAATTACTCCCATGGATAGTCAATTGGTGAAGTGGATTGACCATACTTCAGTCGTCTTCAAAAGAATGTGATTAGTGTATTAATTTTATTAAAGAAACTTTAAAGTTCCTTTGTTCCTGACTAATAAACTTTCAATAATGTGATATATGGCCAATGCTCCTTCTTAGACGGTAAACACTACACAATGCATTCTTGTAGATATTTGGGGGATAGTATCGATTTTGGGCTGCTTTCCACATAGTTCCCTGAAAACTTAAAGTTTAGTTATTTTAACGAATTTGATAGATCATGTATCACCTTAAATACCAATAAGAGTAGCCAATCAATCGCTGTGAGAACGTTACAAATTGTACCGTTTATGGCCTTGCAATTTGCATATACACATACTCTGTTGTTAGTAAATTGAATATTTTTGCTTGGTCGGTTTCTTATTGTTCAAGGTTCACCTGCAGAAAGATCAGGTTGCTTCATGCATTAAATGCCATAAGATTGTAAAATTTCGTTTAGCTGAAGACTTACCTCTCAAAGCTCAAACTTAATAATGTGTTGAACCAGCGAATAGCGTGATAGAGCGTCTTCAAACTCCAAGAAGTGTTTTCTTACATCTTGTTTCACCATTTGCAATATTTATTATTTAAAAAGACGTACTGGACATGAATACCAACCTGGTTCAAGAAGAGGCGCAACCTATCGAAAATTATAAAACAATTAACAAATAATTAATTATGTTTGCTTGTTTACGTTGAATCGCCCATAAAACTACCCCTAACGTTTTCATGTCATTGTTTTTCATAAAAAAGTTACTTCAGAGTTTACATTCACGAAGGTTCCGTCTATTGTACTTTTCACAGTGAGAATTCAGTATGGAGCGCGCCGTTGTCTTATGTAGTATGGCTGCGGCGGTCAAGAATCAGGTGTGGCCTCAACTAAAATGAGCCGCTCGAATCTAACTTTATTTTAACGTTATTTATATACAATAATCTTGTAATAAACAATGCTTTTTATTTTTATTAAGTTTATACTGAATTCTCGGTATGAAAAGTACAATAGAACATGTAGCCGACAAAAATGTCGTTATATATAGATGGCATTTTAAAGACATTTGGAAAAAAGGATGGTGACTTCGGTTCGCGCGGTGAGGTGCAGTGCGCGGGGAAGCTGCTGTCGTACACTATTGCTATGATGCGCAAGGTTTTGTACAATGCAAAAGAATAATCACATTGTTGTGGTTTGCCGCTCGCTGTTTGCGATGTGGTAGATTACCTCTCGCGGGAATATGTGCGTCTTTCTTTCGCGATAATCATAACATTTACTTTGAATTATAAGGAAACAAATTTTGTTTTAAATAAAGGAATAATGCAGCTTGATTTCAGTAATACAAATTTAGCATTTAAAACAATTTTTTCTTTAGATTTCGTATATTGGACAATAGTAAATTTTCGGTTATAGCTCATAAAACCAGTTAATTATATCAATAATCAACATTTATGGGCTTTCAACTTTTAAAAAGGATGTGTGCTACAACATTTTTAAATTTGGTAACAATTTATGGAACAATAACAATTTTATAAGTTAAAACTTACCGTCAGCCAGGAAAATGCTAAATACTGTGTTTTTATTGCTGTTAATTAAAATAACAGTTAAACAAGTGATTCTCCCATTTTGATTTTTAAACATGTTAAACATAAAAATGACTAATGTACTGCAAAATTGTAATAATATCTAGAAATTCCAATGGTTTTGACACATAGCGAATGTTCTTTTTTTCTCTATTTCACACGACTTTGCATTAATTAAAAAATGTAAACGAAATATCGAATAAATTGTTACATTGTAATATTCTGTGTTCACAAAAATCAGCCTACTATGTACGTTCTCACAACTAAATCGGTGGACCCCTTTATTCCGTTATACTTCACTAAAGAGGTGAGTCGTCACACAGACGGCCATGGCACAGTTGTTTTCAACATCCTTAGACGCTAAACCGCTGTATTAGCCAGTTTTAAAGTTTCAACGAACTTCATTACTGAATTGCATATTCCGTCCGTCGGTCGGTCGGTCCGTGCGTCCGTTGTATGGTTCCCAGTGTAATACAGCAAAGTTAAACAATGGATTTTGTGTGAAATTTTTCGCCCATTTCAGATCTGCAATCAGCTTTTCGATATCTTTGATTTTTTGAATTTATGACGAATCTTATGTAGATTACAATCTACCTTAAAGATAATAAAGATATTATTATTATCTTTAATAGTGTTTGATATAATCGACTTCGAAACCGAAATATCGACATAAGCAAATTTTGACTTTATGAAGACTTAAAACATACATTCTGTAAAGACGTTTACGCTTATTAAAAAATTCAATGTCTGTATTTTCATAGTAAATATTACTTTATTTATAGGTTATCCACTCCACCTTTTGATTATTCTACAATTTCTTTAGTTATCGATTATTGTACAGCGTCTCTTACAGGTTATCCGTTAATATATAAAAACCATTCTTTTACATGCACTTATGTTAAGTGATATTAATCTAACGGGAATAAATTCTATACATTGATCTGTGTCATAGGTTGAGAAGAGGATTCCGGAAGTCATTTTTATTTTAATCTTTTACTATTCTAAATTAAATACTGGCTGGATATGTGACTTGCAATGCCCAAGTGCGTTTACATTAGACAACCCACATGTTATTGATACGTTCTTTCAATTCACGCAACGACAATAGTAGTTAAGGTATATAATAAATAGATATCCACTTATTCTCTTACTGTTTTTCCATATCCGTTTTTTAATTACAAATTCATTCCTATTAAACAGTCGACTGTAACTCTCTTTATATAAAGAATGTGACATTTTTCATGATGGTTTGCCTGTTTTTAAGTTTTATTGTACTAAATATTTACAATCTTAGCTTATATTATATTAATCTTTATGTTTATGTTGCAGAATATTTTGCTTACTTTTAATTACGTAATATTATAACTTTTATTTTTATTTTTATTTTCATACTGAACCGAGATTTTGAAAAAGTAGTAGTAAATATGAAAGCCGTTTTTGATATACAGTGGCTTTACAATAAATTATTAATGTATTTGGGAATGTAATTTCAGTTGAAAATAAATAAATAAATAAATAAATAAATAAATAAATTAAGTGCTTCACAAAAAGTCGTTTTCCGGGACAAATTTTTTTTCATTTATCCTATAACCCCTTCCACTCCAGGTATCCACATGTGGATATTTCAAGGTGTGCATCAGGGTACCATGATATCCACATATGGATACGACGCATTTGAATTATGTAGCCTTAAAGAAGGATGGGATGGCACGTGGAAATTCATATTAGGTCTGGTATGGTATAAAAAAATGGTATGGGGAAGATACTTTTAAAATTACGGCTGGAGTGGAAGGGGATAAGGAACCCCCTCCCTAACATTCTTACCCGAAATTGGGATGAACCCGGATACTAAACTGTTACCAAAATACTAAATGTTTTCAAATCAGATTACTTCCTCATACTCAAAGTTTATAGCATTCAAGTTATAAAACGTCAACGTCTAGATAAAACTTCTTAGATAATTATTATTTTTTATTAAAGTAATGACAATAAAAAAGTAAACATTGAAGTGAAAACAGCTCATTTCCATCGTTGGAATGTATCGTATCTACTTTCTCGACTATTCCCAACAAACAATTCTTATTAAATATTTTTATGATCCAAAAACCTAAAAGCAAATAAAACATGATCAAGGGTAAAAGCTTTTCGCGACTTCATAAATTATATTTCACTGCATAAACTCGAAATATGCATTAATGCTATTGCGACTTCAATATTCGCGAAACCAAGTTATAAATTTTAATATATATCTATTATGTATGATATTACATAATATGGATTATCTTAATGGGATAAATATATCAATTTGATAAATGAGCACTCAATGTATTTAAGTTACTTACAAAAGTACACATACGAGGGACAAGCCATTATTATTGAGAATGAAAAAAGTGTATAATTTAAGGGAATATTTTCGGATAATGATTTATTATGACTTCAAGAAAGGATCAGGTCCTTTCCTTGCCAAGAATTTACAGATGGTACAAGGAATTCGAACGTGGAAGAACTACAGTTGATCAGCAGAAAGGCGCAGGCTCTCTCATTACCGCTGGGACAGAGGAAACCATTCCTGCTGTGAAGAAGATTATGGAGGCAGAGAACAGAATGAGTTAAACCGTAATAGAGGCTCAGCTGGGGATTGGATCCTTGTCTGTGAAACAATAATATCCGACCACCTTCATCTGGAAAAAGTCGTAACTCGTTTTGTATCATCCTACAGATTATCAAAAAGAAGAACGGTTACGAATTTGCCACTAAACTGATGTAGACTGAGATCTAGCGACCAATTTGGTCAAGTCATTTCCAGATGGAAAACTGTTTTTTTTTCATATTCGATACACTACTCGAAGATGCGAAGGTAAGTCTGGCACCTTAGACCGGTGGGATTTGGGGGTGGTGGGCGTTTGAAGTAAAATGGAAGATGCCCTACTTTACCCAACAGCCAGATGGATTTTGGTCTTATTTAATTCGTGGTCACGTGCTGTGGTAGGAAATGACAATACAAGACCTTTTAGTGCGCACCCATTGCCAGACCTCAATAACCTACTCTCATCGCATGAAAGCGCTTCATATAGTAATGTACGCTGTGTTCTACAGAAGGTTTGTACCGGTCTAGTGAACGCTGTTATGCTAGAGTAGCAGAAGACTGTCACAGCTAAATGGTACGTCAAACACTGTTTGCCGGAAGTGTTTAATAAAATGCCAAAGAAGGGAATTAAGCTACACCACGATAAGACTTCTTCCCATACGGCATAGGAAGTGGGAATGCTTGGCTTGGAGCATTTAAGCAGTGGAAGGAAAGAATGTCTAAGCAGAAGGCAACTGCTTTTAACCAATAAAATTTTGAAGAAGTTACACTGCTTCTTTAAATAAAGTTAAGTAAACTAAAATGTTTTTTTTTTTTATTTATTTTTATTTCTCTTGGCGGCTATCGATTTCGGCAGATTGCCATCATCAGGCCCAGCGTCAAATTATGATATAATGTGTCGAGAACATTCGTGATATGAAATGTCGGATCATTAAAAGAGAAAATCGATGTCGTATGGGGTCGTAAACCTTCGCAATTGTAAAATCTGAATAACTAAGGAACTTAAAACGTGGATTGTCAACATGTGTTAATTTAACATTGTGGTTGTGGTAACATTAACACATGTTGACAATCCACGTTTTAAGTTCCTTAATTATTCAGATTTTACAATTGCGAAGGTTTACGACCCCATACGACATCGATTTTCTCTTTTAATGATCCGACATTTCATATCACGAATGTTCTCGACACATTATATCATAATTTGACGCTGGGCCTGATGATGGCAATCTGCCGAAATCGATAGCCGCCAAGAGAAATAAAAATAAATAAAAAAAAAACATTTTAGTTTACTTAACTTTATTTAAATAACATAAAACTAAAAAAATATGGAGGAATTCATCCGATTAATTACACTGCTTCCATTATTGCCAATAATAATGGCTTGTGCAACGTATATTTGCTATTGTTTTACATGATTGTAAAACATTTGGTTTATTTCCGGGTTCGTTGTATGTAAAAACTTTTCGTTATCCAACATTGAATAAGCACTCATTAACCCTAGGAGACATAACTAGGTCTGTGCAGAGTTTTTGCATATAAACGTGTGTGTAACTTTTTTGTTGTGCGTGTTAGAGACGAATCCGTCCATGACTTCCTCAAAGCGGCTACGTCGAACGCCATAAGCAAAAAATCAGATCGCTTTTGTGTTTAGGTTCGGTGTTATTCGAGTTGATAAACAAAAAGGGCCAAAAGTATATACAGGTCTCTGCAGACCTATGAAAAAGAAAAGTGCTAGTTTTTTTTGGAATTGCATTTTAGTTTCGGAAAAATAGTTGGAACCCTGTGCATTGTTGCTACTATACTTTTTCATGCTTTTTTTCTATATAGAAAAGTGGAATCAGCAACCAATACCGATGAAGTCGATATGATTTTGGACATGGTGAATTGCACCACGCCATATCAAAATTTATCGAAACACGAGATGACTCAAATGGATGACAGGTTTGCCAAATGGTTGAAAGCTGATGATGAACAAACCGAAGAAATTGATCCATTCGAAGGCGAAGATGATAGGGATCCGGATTATGTACCGCCTACAGAAGATCACGGTCGGTGAGTTCAACTGAAACACCGGTTCGCTCATTCCGTTCAAAGGATGGCAAAATTTGATCAAGGGCACCCCCGGCCACAAGTAGGTCTCGTGCCCATAACTGCGCCACCGTTTGTCATGAAGGACCGGCCCCAGGGATCAAGCGAAACTCAATAATCATTTTCAAATCGCTCATGACACGCGAGATCGTGAGCATAATTGTTCGCCAAACGAATCGAAAAGCCCAGGAGCTATGCGGTTTATGGAATCCAAACAATCCTGACCAGGTACCACGAACGTGGACGAAACGGGTAAATGAAAATGAAATGTACGCCTTTTTTGGCCTTATATTGTTTGCTGGCATATTTGGCACCAACACTCAGCCTGCACACGTTTCCATTGTATGTATTGGAAGAACCCGGTGTGCCAACAACACTCTCATGTATGCATGTCTAGAATGTCGTACTTGAAGTGTATTTTCTTACCTGATTTCATTAAACACATTTACAAACATTTTTGACGCACCTGCCTACGTGTACCCATACAAAATACATATAAGGTGTTATAGTTAGCGCCAAAAAATTCCTGATCATCCTAGAGTTAAACACAATTTACTTAATTGACGGTTATAAGGCTTTACTCCTACTCAAATTTAGAAGGTTCATGAGTTTGATGTTGTTTAATGAAATTACTGATATGAGTATTGCAATATACATAATATGCAACCTATTTTTGTAATATGTGCAGTTTATATGCAAATATTATATCCTTAAAGCTAATCTCGTTATTTTTGTGCTCATCGCACTGTGCAGCTCTATTTCGTGTTTGCCATTCGTTTCGAAAACATATAAAGTACGTCTCGCCGATATACGTTTTATTGTGTTGAGTGAAATTGATGTAGGTTACTTATGGCTTAATTAAATTTTGTCACTTCGGGCTTATGAGTGTAAGTCCCTTAAGAAGACGCGTTAATCACCGTTGAAACGTGTCATATACTTTAATAAATTAGACATATGCTTTCACTTCATTTCCAAATCCTAGCAATTTAAGAACTAATTCCGACAATATACCTTACAATGAAAGCAATTATAAAGTTGTTTGTGATAATTGAATTACTTGTGTAAGCTACAAAATTATTCATCTCACATATATCATTAATAACTGTAATGGAAGGTATCCATGGCGAGATTAAACCCAAGGGTGGAAACTCTATTAACTGGAAATTTCTTCAAGCGGTGGTTAATGTATTTGACAAGTTAAATTCTACTGATTTAGATAAGATTTGATTAAATTTTACGAATTGTGATCACTTATTGAAACTGTTTGATTAAATTTCATGCGATGATGTAAATGGATTATTTCGAGATGATCATAAGTGGAAAAAGTTAACAATAAACAATTCGGCATTAATATGGGAGAAAATAGGATTTCAATTTAAACTCCCACCTACACGAGAAAACAATAACCTCGATCTGAGCTAAATATGTATAGTACCTACCACTTTCCTATCAATGAAGTAACCTCCAAATTTGCATGGAAATGGAATAGAAATCAAGTCCGTCTTCAGGAAAACCAACTAATTACCCCTCACATATGTCAAAGTGTGCCAAAGTAGGTAAATCTTGTTCACAACTTTTCTTATAAACAATAATGCTATTAAGTTCATCAATTGTAGACATTTTAATGTATATATACATGCATGATGAGCGTAACTGATAACTCTAGGTGCCTACCTATGTCCAGAAAGTCATGTATGTATCTTAGTTTCACTCTAAACGGGGAAGCAGGTGATAGTGTCAGACCCGCCGTACACGAGCCGCAATTTTGCAGTCGGACCGACCACAAAATTGTGGTCGCGTCGACTGCACTTTGCAGTTGACCCGACAACATTTTTGTGGTTGACTTGCGGTCGTATGAACCGCATCTGCAGTTGAGGCGACTGCAACCTGACCACATCACACAAAACAGGTAGGTAGGTAGAAATAAATGCGGTTGATTACGACCGTAAGTTTGTGGTTCGTGTACGGCAGTGAACGCGACGGCCACTCGGCAGGGATCGACCGCAAGTTGACTGCAGATGCGCGTTTCGACTGCAATAAACGCCCGTGTACGTATGGTATAGTATTTCTTATGGGGAACTGCAGTTCGCCGGAACGCGACCGCAATTTGTGGTCGGTCCGACTGCAAAATGCGGCTCGTGTACGGCCGCTCTAAAATATTTGGCGTGCTTTCAGTAGGTGATTTTTCAGTTTACAGGCAAAATTAATTGAAGGTGAGTGGATTTAGGGAACACTATGTTTATTTACTAGAGTTATCCATAATAGATTATAGGAAATTGCTTTGTTTTTTTTTCAAATATGGTCACATGTTTTCGCAATCGATAGTTGGGTAAAACGGGACACTGTCGTTGGGTAAAACGGGACGTATCCCGTTTTACCCAACCACATCGTCAACGACTCTTTTAGGCTTGGAGTGCAATGGGAAAATATAAAAGTAAAACACAACGGCAGTCTTGGAACCAAGACAATATGCGTAATGCTGTTGAGGAGGTACTGGAAGGAAGAATGGGGTATCTCAAGGCTTCTAAAAAGTATGAGGTTCCTCGTACAACTATTGAAGCGAGAGTGAAGAAAATTAAGCAGGGTGTTCTAAACAGGATTCAGCAAAAAAAAAGACTAAGACGACAACTAGAAAAGACATAAAAGCAAAGAAACTAAAGAAGGACGGTAGCAGTTCAGAAGAAGAGATCATGAGAGAAAGACACAAGTGTATTAAGAGTCACAAAGGAAAGAAAGCAATGATTCTAGTTCAGAATATGAAAGCGATAAAGCGGTCTGCATAGTTTGCACAGAATTTTGTTCCAATCCTAAGGCAAAAGAAGGTTGGATAAGGTGCCAACATTGCGAAGGATGGACCCACAAAGCTAGTGCGGGAGGGGGAGGGGGGGGAGACGAAGACGAAGTTTTTATCTGTGACTTCTGCCAATAAAATATTTTAAATTTTTGTGCGTGGTTATGGAACTTAAAAAAGACTAAGGTGTCTAAACTGGACACTTGCTACTTTTTTATTATATCTATACTTAGTTTTTTTCTCATGGGACTTCTATTTTTAGCATAAAGGACAATCAAAAGTCCATTTATAAGTGAATCTTGTGTCAAAATAGTTATTTGTGTATCAAGATTGTAAAAGTGATCTTTTTTGGCCGAATGTGATGATTGCAGCCGAGGCTAACAAATCAGATGAGGCTAAAAAAGAACTTCTAACCGAGGTGCACACAACATTTTTTAGGCGACTATCACAAAAAGATATAAACTTTAATTTAAAAATCAATTTCATAATTTTGACAGTGACAGTTACCTGACAAATACAATCATATATTTGATTATTCATGTCACTTACAGAGTGCTTTGCTCCATCACCTGGACAACAAAAAGCGGTTGCAAAGTAAATGCGGCCGTAAAGTTGTTTATGACAGATGTTAAAAAATAGTTATACTTTACGGCTTTCAAAAGATACGTAAAACAACTATTTATGTAATAGCCGCTTAAAAAATAGTTTATTAAAACAGTTATGAGGTCTAGAGCAGCACTAAGTATCCCATTTTTACCCAACCTTCCCCTACTCAATTTACTCCAAATTAATATCCTTGCGGATGCAGTAACAGAAATGTTTAGTTCTTTTGAAGAAAATCGTATAGTACCTAATGTGTGATAATGATTAACTTCGTCAATAAAATATATCCTATTGTAGATCTTAGACCAAAATCATTTTCAAGGACATGGAATAACGCCTCTGTTGTGTAAAGTTGTGTGGCGTGTGCCATAATTCAATACACATTGTGTGCTTCTAGGTAGAATGAAACATTAACAATACGTTAAGTAGCAAGTTTACAAATATGGAAAATATGCTTCACAAATTCAAGTGGAGGAATGAAAAAATTGGACAGAATAATTTGTTCAACACTACAAATTTCAACAACCCGAAATTCACTTTGCACGCTTTAGCTTTGGAAACAGACCTATTCTTGGACAGATTGGTTCTTCTAAACAGTTGTATTTTTAATGCTGGATCTATGGTTGCCATTGAAAGAGACGTCGGTAAACTGTAGTAGAACTTGAGTCGCTAAACGAAAAAGAACGTGATTGAACCTGGGGTTCGCTCGAAATTGTTTGCGCACTAGAAAACATCGTGGTCCAAATAATGGAAGATAGGGAAACATGTAAAGATTATCCTTCATAAATTCATGCCAAATTGTATTTCTAAGTTTTGGGTAAAACCTCTTACATTGTTAAACAACAAGCGAAATCCAAAATGGATAATAAGATGTATATATTCCACGAAAACAAATTATAATTTATTTGGTGGCAATCAAGCAAGTTGGTATTCCATTTGAAAACTTTTCGTGAGTCGCAACTCTTAGGCATTACAAATACCGAAGATGAAGTATAATCCTTTTTTTTAACTCATACGACACAAGCAATAAACAATACAAAATTGAACCCTTTCACTGCTACTCAAAAAACCGGTCTTGGCTATATGCGGAAAAAAATTTTTTTTGGAAAATTTTTGCTGTGTGCTCGCGAAAGCACATGCACCTACAAGCAACGCTCACTTCGTACTACTCTATTGAAATGCATCATACGAATGTCTCGAAAACGAGACATGAGCATATAGCTCAAATCCGTCATGTCTCCTATGCGATACATGCGCAGTGAAAGGGTTACCCAATTAGTAACATAATAAAAGGAATCAGTAACTCAGCACAGACCTTGGGGATTATACCCCAATTGAAAGTTCAAAATAAAGTTTGCTACTATTATTGTTAGTATTATTATGGTAAGGGTGCGCCCAATTGGTTCCAGCACTGCGACCTGTTGGTCTAAATTTTGCTCCCCGCTGTTGTCTACCCTTCGAGAACACCTTTATCTTTAACAAAGTGCAGGATTTTAGTAGGGCGAATCTTCGTTACTTCCTCTTGTGTAATCTTTTCATTTCCAAGTGAATGCCTCAAATTGGCAAATAACGTAATATGGAAATGAGAATCAAATGGCTTTTGGGCTCGGAGATATTCATTTTTGATTGATATTCAAAATTCCACTAACTCTCTTATTCCTGCGAGGTGAATTGTGGTGAAGCTTATACACGAAGTGGATCTTGGATCCACGAAAATTTCTGGATTTCACAACTGTGGCTTTTTCCTAACATTCTCCAAATTTTGCTCCTTTAACCCTGCGTTAGTGCGGCGTCTAGTTCAAAAGCCATTAGTGCGGTGGGGTGTGGTACACCCCAGTGCTATTATTACTGTTTTTCTCATAATTTGGCGCGATTTTATTTACTTCTCGGTAGCATATGTAAGAATGATAACTAAAATTGCTTCTTCAATAAATATTTTTAATATTTACACAATTAAATGTGGAAAATTAAACAATTATAGTAGAAAACGCATTTAAAGGAAATCGTCAATCTTGAAAAAGAAATAAATTCAAAACTTACAAAAAACTATTAAAAACAATATATTTATTCACTGTCATTTTCTATTGGTCTTTGATTAACATAATCACTACAGAGCGCATGAATATATTCCAAACATAAATATTTGTAACACGTTTGACAAAAGAATTTGGTTTGCGCTCTCTTCCTCTGCGACACGTAGAACATCAATTTTTTTAATTAGGACTAATTCCGTAGCACTTTATGCAAGTATGAACTGCTACTGAAAGGTACACAGAAGCTTACGATTAAATAAAAAAAAACTAAAAAGATACAGCCTAATTTAGAGCGCTGGGGTTTGGTACACCCCGCCGCACTAACGCAGGATTAACAAGTTGCACCCTTCTGGTTTTGGATTTGTCTGGTAACATAATGTAACTATTCCCTTAACATCTAGACTAGACCACTCTTGACAAATTCATGTAACACTATCTACTACTACCGCATCTCTTCACTGTTTACTTTGACCAAAGAGGAGCGTTTGACTAACTTAAGCTAAAACCACCACCACTTCTCACTCTCCCTTGAACTGTCGACATGCTAGTTTACGGAAACACAAAGTAGGTAGTGCAGTGAAACAAGGAGGGTGGCGCTTCTATGGTAGCGGATGTCTCAAAACCGTTTTCTCTTCTTCTCAGATGTTTACTCTTCGATTGTTATTTGGTAACTGAGCTGGATCCACAAAACATCCCGCTGGTGCGCCAAAGTGGTGTCCGGAATATTCTACGCGTTTCGTAGATTATTGCATAATTATATTTCTGGAAAGTTTTACAACTGCCAGAAGGATCTGTTCAAGAACATTTAAGTCCGTTTTGAAATGTTTATTCTTGAATGTTCCAGACCACAATGTCTACCCGCGTCCACTTTGGCCCTCGTTATCTTCTACGGATTGCCGGAGCGCCGCAGCGCACATTTGGAGAACACCTGGTTAAGATGTTGGTTTAGGCACTCTCTATTTTTCTTCTAATCGTTTGATTTTTTCAAACCTTATCGTTTGTAAAGGTACATGCAATAGGCAATAAATGTGCTTAATGGGGGCAACCTCCATTCTCATTTCGTAAACCCTTCGTTTGAAACCAAGTTTTTAATTTATGCGTTTTAAACAAGGACGGTGCCGGTAGGGATGTAGTAGCAATTCTCTAGTCCACATCAGTAACAAAGAGAAAATGAAAAGAAGAACTCCGACCCCGTGTAGCCTTTGTAGATAATACAACGCGTAAACTTCCCTTATATTTCCTCATGCACACATATAAAAAGAATAAACATAGGAAGTAATTGATGCATCGAAGAAATTACTTTATTACTCCATCAAACAAAGTACAACAGCATTTGCCGCCCATCGAGCGGTGTAGGTAATCGATAGTATATTTTTTCAATTTTCGGCGTATAAAATAATACAAATTGAAACGTTTTCAGACAACATTAATTATGAAAGGGTCGCCGTAAAACGATTGATTTTTATTTAAATGGTTATAGTTTTGTCAATAAATACCAAATGGCAACATTCACAGAAGAGAGCACGCTTTTTTTTCGAATTTTTTGTGTTTCCAACGTAAAAATAATATTGCGTGCTAAGCTGTCTTATAAATTGTCGATGTAGGTAATGAAACTTTCTAGTCTTGAACGCACAATGGAGGAAATTTAATCTTCTGTAAAGTAAAAAAGTTAACGTAAAGGTACATAACTCAGACTGTTTTATAACTTTAAGACTGCTTAAAAAATTTACGAGTACAATGGCTTTTGCTCAACTTTCACCTTACAGATATCTAACTTAAGTACTTCATCATTGTCAAACTTTATAATATCTGGAAGAAGTTTGTATACGTTTTAATTATATTCAGCCTAAATCACTAAATCAAAATTAATTAAATTTTGCTATACATATATTCTTCATAATATGTAGTTTGTTGCTTGTTTTGGGAAATTACCTTTTGTACAACAACCTACTTTAACTTAAGAAAATTAAGAGGTTCCCTTTGCAACATGAGATTATTAGTAGTATCGTGTCACGTTCGGTAACTAGCTTTAAACTTTGCTCCGCAGGTTAACGAACACTAATTCCATTAGCAATATCAAAATTTAATTTCTGTAAAACGGTTTAACGGAAATCTATTGAATGCAATTAACGGAAAACGAATTTAGTGCACCATTTGCAGAGGTGCATTATGAAATACTTAGGCATTACTTCAGTAAGTTCTTGAACAGAATGTGTGTATTTCTGCGAAGATTTGTTATGATGGATAAAGCCATGGAACAAAAACAGCAGCACACAGAATTGTGGAAAATCCAGCATGATCTGTTGGGAGGGTGATCGCGACTATGGTCAAAAAAGATTCTAGCGCAGAAGGCCAAAGAAATGTTTCTTTATACGCTTCCTTTGGAAAAATAAATAGATGCGGTAATGCAAAGATACCTTGGGAGCGTCGCTAAAAATTATAGATAAACTGAGGTTCCTAGTTGTTTCAAAAACCGTTTATCTAGTATCGATCATGAATGTGAATGAGACTAGTTCATTCACGAACGAGTAATGCCATCGAATACGGAGAGTTCAGGAGACTATGGAACCATCCTGCCGAAAGCACACTCATTTGTTTAAGATTTGGTTAAAAACATTGTTCGATTGGTTCTCATCGAAAAAATAAGACCCAATGATGCCTTTACTGCTAATTGTCTCTGTGTAGAAACCCTTCTTGAATTTCTTTACGATTTTTTCCACTTTAATAAGGTACGTTCTACTTGTTACTACCTCATCGCTGAAGAAAACAGACGAATCACGCCACAATTCCTGAACAATGACCGTCTTATAAGGATGGAAATGAAAGTCTTGGAGAAGAATTCGATGGACAGTACAGCTAGAAAGGCCTAAAGCCGACAAATACTAACGAGTAGAACGCTTAGGAGACTGCGAAGGTAACTTCCTAATAAACTCGACACTTGTCGGTCACGACTAGTTCTCTGTACCTCAACTGTCTACTTCCCCTTTCACAAAAATTCTCCAACAACAGCAAAATCGATTTTTGTCAAGGAACAACGTTTCCAGAGAGTATTGTATAGGTTATTGAGATCTAGAGTGGTGATTGTATCCTCCAGACTTACTGAGCTTATCTCCTTCCGTGAGCAGGTAAAAGGAGTGCTAACCAAAGCAAAGGAATATAAGGATGAAGGATGGACAAACAAGGATTCTGAGGATTCTATTTGTAGACCACAAGTATAAATAATATAATAATATAATGTTTATTATCATTACAAATTTAACATTTTAACATTTAACATTTGACGTTTAACATTTTACACTAAATAATATAGGTTACAATAATACAAACATAAAACTGAAATAATAACAAACATAGAAGAATAACAACCCACAAAGGTGTAGACCTGTGCGTGGGATTTGTACTAGTAGACAATTTTACATATTATATAGAAGGCAAAATTATATTATGAAGTGAAACATGAAACATGAAAGCGTGCGTAAAAATTTCATTTTATTACAGAAAAAAAAACTGATGTATTTGAATTTAGTAAAAGTATTACATTATATTTGAATTGATAAAATATTGATATTGATATTTATTACGGAAAAAGGCTATGAATTACTGATCTATTTGAATTTAGTAGAAAAAGTTTTACATTATATTTGAATTTATAAAAGTTTTTACAGGACTTGATATCAGAAGGCAAAAAATTGAAAAATCTAGGAGCAAGGTAAAAGAAGCTTCGTTGAGAAGCAGTTAATGAAGAAAAATCCGTACGGTAATTTAGAAAGCTATGGTGTCTGGTAAGGTAAGTACAGCTATTGTTACTAAAAAAAACTCTTATTTTTAAAAAAATAACATAGAGACACGAGAAAATACAGTTGTCTGGGATCAAGAATTTTGGAATCGGAATAGAGAAGGTCAGAAGGATAGGTTGGTTTTTTTTAAATATGATTTTAATGATTTTTTTTTGTAAGATTTCAATTCTTTTTATGTTAACTTTATTTGTACTGCCCCATCCAATTATCCCATATCTTAATCTTGACTCAATTAGGGCATAGTAAATTTTTTTTAAATATTCTATCGGTAATATATTCCTAAGAATCTTAAATTTGAACAAATAGCATCTTAATGACTGAATAGTATTTTGTATATGTTTTTTCCATTTTAAATGTGAGTCAATATACACACCCAGATATCTCATTTCTGATTCCTGATTAATCCATGTACCATCATCAAACTCAAGTGTACTAAAGGGAGGAAGCTTATTAGAATAACAGCAGAAGGGAACAAATTTAGTTTTGTCAAAATTAATAGTGAGTAATTTTGAGTTAAAGAAATTCTTTATAATATTGAAGTCCTTTATGACCATATCCTTTAAAGTTTTCCAATTCTGACTTTCATAATATATAACTGTATCATCCGCAAATGTAATAGTTTTTCCTAAACAGTTTAATTTAAAAATATCATTTATATATAAAATGAAAAGAATAGGTCCTAAGACTGTGCCTTGCGGGACGCCATAAGAAATTGTAAGTTCCTCACTACGAACATCATTTACGACTACGTGCTGTTTTCTATCCGATAAATAACTTTTGAAAAGATTTAGTGCATTATTTCTAAAGCCAATACCTTCTAAAGTCTCAATTAATTTTTCATGACTGACAGTGTCAAAGGCTTTTGCCAGATCAAGGAATATAGCCAAGGAACATTTACCGTCATTAAAGGATTTTGTTATCATAGAGGTTAAATTAACAATAGCATCTTGTGTTGATCTACCTTCTGTAAACCCATATTGATTTTCAGATATTATATCGAATTTTTTTAAGTAGCTATTTATTCGAATTTTTAAAACTTTTTCGAAGACTTTAGCCAAGTTAGTGATGACGGAAATTGGACGATAATTATTTATCTGCTCCTTATCACCTTTTTTAAATAGGGGTTTAACTACTGCAATTTTGAAAATCAAGGGACAAATTCCTACGGTTAGAATCTTATTAATTAAAAACGAAAGTGGTAAGGCAATGTATGATGAGATCTTTTTTAAGGTTTTAACTGAAATATTATCGTATCCAGGCATGACTTGATTTTTTAAACTCTCTATAATTTTTTTGATTTCTACCTCATGTGTTGGTGCCAGAAAAAAGGATGCAGAATTATTAAAGGGTGTGATCACTGGAACCTGTGTATCATAATTTACTACAATTTCATTTGCAAGCCTGTTACCGATGTTCACAAAGTAGTTATTAAATTCATCTGCTATATCTTTAGGATTATTAAGTGTTTGACCAGTTTCCGAAATTATTTTTAAATCTACCTTAGACGACGTTTTAGCATTTGTAATTTCATTCACAAGATTCCACAAGACCTTACTGTCAGATTCATTAATATTCGCAACCATACATTTATAGTAGTTAATCTTTGTTATCTTAATTAACTCGGATATTTTATTTCGGTAGATTAGAAAAGAAGTACGTAGGTTAGGGTCATTAGGATTATGCAACATATCAGAATATAACTTGTTTCTTATATTAATAGATTTTACTAGACCACTTGTAATCCAAGGTTTTCTTTTTTAAGTGATGGCAAACATCATGTAATAGGAGAATTCACGACCGCCGGGAACCGAAAATGAGTGTGTTATACAATAGGTCAACCCTTCGGTGCACTTTACGATTTATGGTACACTTGCACTAAATAACCGTATTTGCTTGTGGCAGTAATTGGATTGTTTCCACGCACGTGGTTTCAAAAGGTCTTATCTTTCTCTATAATGTGTCGTTTTTTCTGTGATTGAGATTATTCCAGAGACACACCTAAGGAAATGCAACGTATCTCTCATTTAATAAATGTAGATTTCTTCCAAAGCTAAAGTAAACTTATCTTCACCCTTATCTGCATTTATACTACTGCTACTCTCATAGGCCATTGCTTAGTCAGCTTTTACAACACGCTGTGGCCCTACAATACACGGCGATGATAGGATTACCAACTTTCAATATCGAAAGAACTAAAGATAAACAATTCAAAAAGAACCAAAAATTAATACCCGCTTTTGTACCATACCTACTCGTTAAAACTGGTATACAGAAATATAGAAGTCAAACAAGAAATTAACAGTGTTATTGTTGGTTTGATCCATGTAGATGGTGTACTCCGCAATTAACGGTAATGATGGTTTATAGCATGATGCGCCCCTGTATCAGAATTTAAAACAAAAATTCATTTACTCATATCAAGAGATTGCATTATGCACATGAAGTTACTGCAGCGGCGCTACGGATTTTTTAGCCATCGGAGTACGAATATCATAATGACGGTTGGCAAGAATCAGATTTGTCCTTTAAAAACGGATTAGTGATCAAAAATAAAATGTTCACCTTATTGTGGCCAATTTGGTGGCTCTCGCTACTATTTAGGGTGAAATTTCTAACAAATGTCTGTTATCACTTATGCTTTACCATTCTACAGTGAGGATTTTTCCAATTGAAGATGATGCCCATTACCTTAATGTTAAACCCCAGTCTACTCAGGAAAGGTTTAAGTTTCGTGGGGTGATAAATAATAGAAATCATTTAACACCACTACTCTGGTGGTTAACTCAATTCCCTTTTTAGGATTATGTTGCAGATACTGGGATTTGAGGAGTGCTCTTCCAAAGGTAGGATAATGGAAAAAAAGGAGTTATAGTCTATATTAACCCTACTCTGATGCCTGCCGAGAAGAATTGTTCAGCCATAGAGCTAGAGTATTTGGTGGTTGTCTTGCTAACTAACAATTTCAAGGGGTCAAAGAAGGATACCAGACAACTTGTGATAAAAAGATCACTTCGCTTTGAGCTCTTCCCAATATCAACCTATCCGCCGCATATCTTGCCGTGCTTAATTATAAAAGGAAGCTGGACGCACCCCTTTTGGTTCATTTTAGCAACTACAAACATATTCCTCTTAATACAGACGAGGATGGAGCCCGCTTGACTTGCCTTTCAAACGTTTGGTGGGCATATATCTCTTATAATTGCTGAATGACCTACCTACAAACCTTTCCAAGATTTTCGAATTAATATATCGCAACGAATACCTATTATCCTGTAAGTCCTATCGTGATTGCAAAACCAACCACTCGTGGCAATGTAAGTAAAATTCACTCACCTCTTAAGTTACATATCCAAGGTGTGGTACGCTAGGGAAGAGGATAAATGTAGATAATCGAAAGGGGAACAAATTATAAGCACCACCGGTAAGTCCAAGCTTTGGTTTTTGAAGTGCTAGGGGTTAACATTTTTGAATCAGGACCGGAGCACCGGCGCAAGAAATGTTTCAAAAGAATGATGTAGTGGTACGTGACTCCACTAATTACCTACATCTGGTACTCACGAGTTTTCTTGACAGATGGGTCCATCGAATGAGTACCTGTATTTTATGAAAGATAAAGGTTTTCTTAACTACATTACAGAATTAATATGTGATACCTTCGTAAGTTTAACGAACTGATCAACTGCAAACTTAAAATGATATGGATATTTGCAGAAAAACATGCTAAACCCCTCGTTACGAATTAATAAAACTGGACACACACGCCACGCGTCATGTTTGATGCACAGCATACAAACAAATCTATAGTAAGCCCTCGTTTCAGTAAGCAAACGCTGTAATCCCGCCGAACGAGAAATGAAAAACAAATAACAGATATAATAAATTTATGTCAAGACCCCTTCGAACATCCCTTTACTTTGACCTAGACACAGATTTCTCTCAAAAGACCCATTTCAAACGTAATTTATCCTACAAAGGCGCACATTTTATTGATTCTAAGCTTATCAATAATATTTCATTTTAGATTTCATTGAGATAATATACAGGGTGTCCCACTGCTCCGTAATCGGTCGATAACTCAATGTGGGTTGAAGATACAGAAAAAAGTTTCAAATAAAAGTTGCTTTGATTTGAATTGCGCATTTTTTAAAAATATTCTTATATCTACAGTATGTTGCATTTTCACGTGGCAGGAGAATGTCACATTTTTTTAAATCGCACACCCTGTATTTTTTTCTCTTAATGTATCGACCAAGCATATTTATATCACGCCTGAAAATTTTTTTGATATTGGATGTGCGGTTCCCAAGTTATTAATTATTTTGTCAAATTTTGGTACAATTCAAGGTCGGACTATAATATTCATAACTAAGTTATTCTTCAATAAAGGAAAAATTTATTTAACGAATAATATTACCCTAATGTCGTGTTACTCTACAAAAAAAAACTAAGTGATTAATTTTATACCGAGTGTTTAAAATGAGAATTCAAACTTTGTGAACTTTAAATAGAATTTATACGAATATTTTAAATGGAACACCCTATATTTTTATTTACCATCAAATTCTCGACAAAAAACCCTATTCAACGGTGTATTATTTCCTGGTATTATTTTTTGTAATTTTCTTAATATTTACGATTTTTAAAATTTCACGTAAAAAAAATTTGTTAAAAGTAATTTTTGTTTAATTATTATTACAAAATACCGTTTAAATAACAGTTGAAATGAAACTCACTCAGCCTTCCCCATGATTCATTTAATACAATTGTTGAAAAAGTAACGTTGAAAAATTATTTGTTGAAGTTAAATAAATTACATTAAAAATACGACATGTTTCGACAATACGTCATCTTCAGGCTAGAATACATATTATGAGTCTAAATCACTAACTAAGTTGGTTAACATTACTTACTACGATTAATTAGCAGTGCAGGTAAAAATATGATATGAGGGCGAACGAAGTGAAACGAAAAATTACTTAAATATTAAAAAGATCCATCCCCCAACGGCAACACTAGAAGGTAAGATTAGATTAGCAATACTGACCAAAATTAACCACTTACGCCACAATTGTTTGATGGGAAATTGGAGAGCGAAAGTTAGAATTCCTATAAGTTAAAATTTACAAAGAACCATGCTAAAAAACATGGAAATTAGGATAAGAAATAAACACCTGTTGCGATACTTACGGGAAAAAATCAAACTCCACACATCAGAAGGTAAAAAAATTCGTGAAACTGGGGAACCCTCAACAGGAGGGTCCCATCAAGGAAGACACAACCATCTCTAACAACAATTTTTAAGTTAAATTAATATATTGAAGGCGTTGGAATGTACAAACGACAAAATGGCCACAAAGTCAAAGTAGTAATTGAAGTGAAACCGATAGCAAAAGAATCCGGCGGGAAAGGTAGAAAACTGTAAAATAACTAACCGAACTATACGAGGGAAACTAACATACCAGGGGCTATCAAAAACATGAACGCTGGGAAGAAACAAGAAATGTAGGTTACAAGAGTAAGCTTTTGTTGATGTTGAGAACCTCATTCAAAGAAAGGGATGGGTTTTGATTGTGGAAATGTAGGATTTCTTTTTGTTCTAGTATATTGAGTTTTATGCTTTTATCACATACATGCAAGATTTCATAGTCCAAATTGGGATTAAAGGAATGGCCACGGTCAAGAATATGATCAGCAAACGCTGATTTAGTAAAAATATTATTATTCCGAATACAGGCGTAATGTTCGTTGAACCGGGTTTTGAATTTCCTCCCTGTCTGACCAACGTAACAATTAATTTTGGTCAGTATTGCTAATCTAATCTTACCTTCTAGTGTTGCCGTTGGGGGATGGATCTTTTTAATATTTAAGTAATTTTTCGTTTCACTTCGTTCGCCCTCATATCATATTTTTACCTGCACTGCTAATTAATCGTAGTAAGTAATGTTAACCAACTTAGTTAGTGATTTAGACTCATAATATGTATTCTAGCCTGAAGATGACGTATTGTCGAAACATGTCGTATTTTTAATGTAATTTATTTAACTTCAACAAATAATTTTTCAACGTTACTTTTTCAACAATTGTATTAAATGAATCATGGGGAAGGCTGAGTGAGTTTCATTTCAACTGTTGCGTTTTACCCCATTTAGAGAAACAATTTTTCCAACGATATGGAACCCATCAACCGTTTAAATAGTTGTTATCAACGCAAAAAAACAAAACTCAAGTCCTGTGGCTATCTTAATTTCTAAATAATTAAAACAAAGTTTTTAGTAAACGGTATTTCTCGAATTTTTAATAAACGGTGTTTCTCGAAAATTAAAATAGAAAATAAATACAATATCTCTCATTAAAGTAAATGTTCAAAATGTCTTCCACTTTGATCAATGCACTTTTAAAGCCTAACCCCAAATAATCTCACATTGTTTAAAGTCATAGGAGTAATCGGTTGAAACACCTCTCGAATTCAAATTTTCATGTCATCTCGTGTTGTGGCAGCTGTTGATATATTTGAGATTTAACAGTTCCATAAAGGTAAGGTCCGGTGACCTTGGCGGCCAAGGAACAGGATCTCCTCTACTTTATTACTAATAAATCCAATTCTCGCGCTCACCTCTGACTGTTGTTTTGCTTTAATTATTTAGAACTTAAGATAGTCACAGGACTTGAGTTTTGTTCTTTTGCTTTGATACCAACTATTTAAACGGTATTTTGTAATAATAATTAAACAAAAATTACTTTTAACAAATTTTTTTTACGTGAAATTTTAAAAATCGTAAATATTAAGAAAATTACAAAAAATAATACCAAGAAATAATACACCGTTGAATAGGGTTTTTTGTCGAGAATTTGATGGTAAATAAAAATATAGGGTGTTCCATTTAAAATATTCGTATAAATTCTATTTAAAGTTCACAAAGTTTGAATTCTCATTTTAAACACTCGGTATAAAATTAATCACTTAGTTTTTTTTTGTAGAGTAACACGACATTAGGGTAATATTATTCGTTAAATAAATTTTTCCTTTTTTGAAGAATAACTTAGTTATGAATATTATAGTCCGACCTTGAATTGTACCAAATTTTTACAAAATAATTAATAACTTGGGAACCGCACGTCCAATATCAAAAAAATTTTCAGGCGTGATATAAATATGCTTGGTCGATACATTAAGAGAAAAAAATACAGGGTGTGCCATTTAAAAAAAAGTGACATTTTCCTGCCACGTGAAAATGCAACATACTGTATATATAAGAATATTTTTAAAAAATGCGCAATTCAAATCAAAGCAACATTTATTTGAAACTTTTTTCTGTATCTTCAACCCATATTGAGTTATCGACCGATTACGGAGCAGTGGGACACCCTGTATAAAATATATTTTAACAAAACCGTTTGCGGGCCAAGCAATTATATAGTAGATAGTTTCTGTTATTAAACCGGTGGCTGTATACTGATGCCCTAAGCCCCTTAGTTTTATTTAAGAGGATTATTATTTACCTACCGTTTCTGGTAAGGATAGCGTAACTGTTAATTTAACGACCCTGTTAATGTTTTATGCATGGGTTGGGAGAAATACACAACTTTCCAATGCTCGAAGGAATAGTCAGTGGGGCTAATGGGATTGATCGTAAATTAGTAATATGCATGGTTTGTAAAACATTACAATTAATGATGTTATTAATGTCTTTCATCTACATATGTACAAGAGTTATTTCTCTATTTCGCGAAAAATCTGCTGGTGATCTTAGAATCAGCGAACGCAAAAATTGTAATGCTAATTTAGCCATAAACGGGACTGAGTTACCTATATTCACCACACCTTTACGCAAGCAAATAATGGACTTTCCCCGCTAGAGTATTTCGTCCCGTATTTTTAAGACATTTCTGGAGAATTTTTATTGGAATTTGCGCCCAGGATTCATGAAAATCGGAGGAGTATTTTTACATGTTCAAAAGTCCTCTAAAAAATTTAAGAGGTTACCCTTAATAATGAATCTTATATGATTGTTATTAACGATGAAATATAAAAAGAATGGAAAGGGAAAAATTATTTTGATTAATTCAGTCAGAATCATTATGATCGTTAACTGCTCCTTTTGATAGAATTAAAAAACGGAATGTATCATTTTTTTAATCATCAATATTCACATCGCCCGAGAATGTCACACTTTTCCTACTCGATACACAATGTACTATTTTTCGTCACCACTGGAAAGAGCACATTTTTTTCTACTAGAATCATCTTGGTTCATCTTAGATTCGATTCAGCAAAGGGATGAAAAGTAAGGCTGAACTTAATGAAAGATTACCCGTAATCCATTGTGGTAGTAAAGGTTTACAACTTGATACCTCGATGATTTAATTTAATTATCATAATTAATACCTATATTGTTATATAATTTCATGCACCCTTTTGGTATATCTCGCTCATTTTACTGGCCTGAAAGAGAAAACAAATGCTGGGTTCCTCAATAGCATATCATTGTGAATATTCCAGCTCCTTCAGCAACTACAACAGGACGACTATACAATTTTCCTGAAGCCATACCACACATCATTGAAGAACAATTGAGCTTCATGAAGCAGTGATTGTGAACAGAACAGGCTTGGGAACCAAGATGAAGGAACGCACTTGAGTCTTTGGAACCTAGATGAAGAAACCAACAATATGGCTTTGGAACCCAGATGAAGACGCCAACAATATGACTTGGGAACCAAGATGAAGAAAACCACGTGAGTCTTTGGAACCTAAATGAAGAAACCAACACAACAGTGAGGCTTGGCAACCAAGATGAAAAAACCCACTTGAGGTATTGGAACCAAGATGAAGAAACCAAAAGCAGGCTTTGAAATGTAGATAAGAAACCAACATGGAGGCTTGGGAACCTCTGAAAAAAGTGCACCCACCCTGACTGGATATGACTTGCTATCGCGCGGCGCCTTGGCAATGGGGATGCTGATTCTAGAGGATAATTTCTAACAGAACTGGCAGTAGCACAGTTATCATGGACCTACGCATTCCTGACATATGATTGGTTCCCAGAAATATGTATTATCTTGCACAAAGCGTGAATGCAACTGAGTTTCAGTGCAAGTATCCATTTCCATTTTGTCATTTGTTTGTCATTTTGATTCATTGGACAGTTCAATGTTAATGGGGAACATCAACAAACCGCTGATGGTTGGTCTTATCCATCTTGATGGTTGAGTTTAACACATCGCGCCGCTTTATTACCATAGTGCATTGTGAACGATTTTTCACGAAGTTCAGCCTTATTTTTCATCCCTCTGCTGAATCGAATCTAAGATGAACCAAGTTGATTCTAGTAGAAAAAATGTGCTCTTTTCAGTGGTGACGAAAAAAATAATTTCTGAAATGACGTAAGTCACTTTATTTGACTCTGAACATTGGTTATTTTTGGCAACTTGGTGTTTGGCAGCATGTTTATGCTCCAATAGAAACCAAGATAAGTTGCTCTGAATGAAGATAATATGGCATGGTACTGTCTAAGGCACAATTAACAAATTTGTAAAGTGGCAGCTTTCCTTTACTCATTATTCATGAGATATCTCGCCCTAAAGTAGAGACCCTAAAACTTACTCCGTATCCTCTGCAGATTTTACAAGGCACTTTGACCCCTGCTGTTGGCTCCTGAAGTAAATTTTATCTCTCCAGACCAAGTATTTCAGGTTCAGCACCAAAAGTTGTACCAGACGTGATTTTGCCTTGTAGTAATAATGAGTCAAAAATTAGGTTTTGTTCCATTTTGTCGCAGATGCATTGAGAATCAACTGTAATGAAAACACAATTTCGATAGTTGGATCAGTTTTGGTCAGTTCAGTGTTCAGTTTTGTCTTTTAGATTATTGTAAGAGGACTGAGCTTTACGGCAGAAGCGTATTACCTTTCTTACTAGTAGGTGATGCTTTTCCTTCTCAGCAGAGGCAGCATAAATTTGAGTTTTTATCAAATTTACAATCAACATCATTCATCATATTGCTTACAAATCTTTGTGTACTCTTTTGCCTTCTTTTGAAGATGCAGCTTTTTACAAATTTCATTTCGATCATGTTCTCAGTACACCTTTTTATAATATAGGAATACAATATTTGTACCAAACCGTTGGCAAAGTGTATCAGTGATTAGGGTCCGTTTTCTAAGTCAAGAATATCAGGAAACAGCAGTTTATTGTCAACTTCTGTGTCATTTATGCAACTTCGTGGAAAGGTGTCTAGAATTCCGCTGAGCCACAAAGTCCTGATAAGGCCACATCGCAGTTGGTTGCCTTATATTATCCCTTCTGCAATGGAATTACTTAAACTTTAGGGCTAACAATTAACACTTAGAGCAGAGAGGATAACATATTGGATATTGATGATGATCTCTGTGTGTATACCTTAAACTTCAATTTTCGAAATTATATCTTTCAATGTACCAGTACTTCAATTTTATACTTATGTTAGTTTTTGGCAAGGAATATTTATAATTGTTAGGATTTCACATCTTATTATTTATAAAATGAACCACAATTATCCAATCCATATCATCCAATATTGGGATGGAAGTCTACCAAGTTGGCTAAACCCACTCCATTTTAATGAACACCTAGTATCTATCAATTTATTTAGTACACTAATAAATAAAGAAATGTTCGCTTTTATCACTATTGACTCTGTGTGCGTATTCAATAAAATTGCAAAATCAAATTCGAAATAATGGAAGAGAAAGTCTTTACACGAAGCCGGAAGTGGGTTTCTTAAAGGATTCCATTTATTTAATCATTACATTAGTAAAAAGATACATTTGTAAAGGTTAGCAAAGAGACAGTTGATAAAGCAAGCTTTTAAGTCTATTGGATAGTGTACAATTACGGAACGCTCACCGCTAGTGCATTATGATCACTTTGACCAAAATTTTTGGTTTCCGTGCGTAATCTCTCCCATTGTGTCTAGGAATGGAATTAAATTCTACATTACATAACACTCAAAAAGACAGCTTTCAAAGTTTCTGTGGCTTATTAAAGTTTCAAGTGTAGATTATCGTAAACCTCGAAGGGGTTTTAAGAGAATAGTTTCAAAGAGACTGTAATGTAAAGGAACATTCAGTTCCAGTACTACAAAATATCTGCTCAGACCGTTAGGGTTAAGAAAATTGCTTTTTTTATAAATCTACTAAACAACAAGAATTTAATATCCTTTAGACAACAAAAATTTAATAGTTTTGAAAATTGTCGATATTTTTGACAAAACAAAATAATGAGAAAATGTTTAATAATTAACTGCCGAGGAATGGAAAATAATTTGCAGCTATCTTTCAAAAAAGCAACTCGACACCTCGTGTTTAATTTCAACTTAAGAACCTTTGTGTTATTTATTAAGGACGCGGGGAATGAAATTAATTTTCCTAATTAACAAAAGCAAATCACAATATTCATTGAAAATATCTGGGTGTACTGTAGATGTACATCCGCACTTTGTAAACGGAATTACAAAGGATTAACAATAACTCTTCTAAGAGTGATAAGGGATAAAATGTTACTTACTTCGTCGTACTCATACCTTAACATACAAGGGATTTTACAGCATCGCACAAAATATTTATGATTATAAGCGGAGTGGAAGAGGGCAACCAACCCAGACTCAAGGTAATTGATAATAATTAAATGTAGGGTTGATGTATGTATTATTAAAACCATTCTAATGATAAATGAGGACGTAATGTAATTTACGAGGGAAGAGGCACCTGCTGAAAGTGAAATGATACATGTTAATAAGTTAACGAGAAGGTATATTACTTCCATTACGTAGTATAGTAGCTATACCGATACCATTTACATTGCTGCAATAAGTGGAAAGTGAAGCAAAGATCGTGAAACAGAGATATTGAAATCGCATAAGTTCATCGCTTAATATCCCAATATCGTTTATGCGCACACGCAAAATTCTTTGTTGTTATTGGTTGTTGTTCCGCGTCACTTACGCAGTTTACACCACGGCATCCATCCTGCATCGAATCGAAGTGATTGTTACTTCCCGAGTACGAAGTAAAAGGGAAGTATTGTATTAGTATTCCAAAAAAAAATTTTGACCTATGCAAATTTTTACATATCTTTGCGTTTCTGAATACGTAGATTCAAAATATGAAAAAAAAAATTTCCGTCTGTCGTCTGTAGTCTGTAGTCTGTTGTCTGTAGTCTGTAGTCTGTACGTACACATTCCTTGCAACGCTCTAAACTCAGAAACTATTAAAGTTATCGAAATGCGGTTTTCGGCAATCGATTATATTCGGGCCAAGGACGAAAATGCTAATATTACCTTTGATGACGTCACTTCCGGTATAAGCTAAAATGGCGGCACTCGTTTTTTTATAAGATAAAGTTGCAGTTTTTTTATGTAGTCTAAAAGAGTGATTTTTTCTGAATTCAGCAATATATATTGTGCTATACTTATTTTTGAAAAAAGTGTTAAAAAAATAATTATTAAAAAATGACTGCAACGCTCGATACTCAGAAACTATTAAAGTTATCGAAACGCGGTTTTCGCTAATGAATCACATTCAGGGCAAGGACGAAAATGAAGATATTACCTTTGATTACGTCACTCCCGGTGTAAGCTAAAATGGCGGCACTCATTTTTTGTATAAGATAATGTTACAGTTTTTTTATGTAGTTTAAAAGAGTATTTTTTTCTGAATTCAGCAATATATATTGTGCTATACTTATTTTTTGAAAAAAGTGTTAAAAAAATCATTTTTAAAAAATGACAAACGCTCTATACTCAGAAACTATTAAAGTTATCGAAATGCGGATTTCGCCAATCGATTGCATTCGGGCCAACAACGAAAACGCTGATATTACCTTTGATTACGTCACTTCCGGTGTAAGCTAAAATGGCGGCACTCATTTTTTATAAGATAAAATTGCAGTTTTTTTATGTAGTTTAAACGTATTTTTTTCTGAATTCAGTAGTATTTATTTTTTGAAAAAAGTGTTAATACGAGGGAAGTCTCCGTGGCAACTTGCCAGAATTTTTTTTTATTAGATACGAATTGTTAGCCGTTTGGTGGGTTGTTGAAGAAGTAAATAAACAGCTATTTTTATAAGTTTCAAAGGCAATTATATAATTGCCATTATTGATATTTTATTATGACGTTTCGCTTATTTGGTTAAGCTTATTCATATAATAATCTGTGAACAAATGTTTGATTATAATGTATGTTTAAATTTATTAATGGAACAATTAGTGATTTAATGAAATATTTAGATGTAAGTTGAAATTTTAGAGTAATTACCAGCTAGGTCAGTGAAATAAAATAAAAAATGCTTACCATGATTTATCCAACGAGGGATCAAAATTTTTATTAAATAGGGGTTAAGTTGTTTTGGAGGGCAAACCATCAAAACACAATTAAAAAAAATTCACATTCAAACCAAATACCAATATGACATTGATGAACTCCAACCTAATTGTTTCGGTGACACGTTCAACCACAACCTATTAAACACAGATAAACATTATATCTTCATGCCATACGTATTTAAATTGTCAGAAAAATTAAAACAAATACTAACAAATTACAATTATACAGCTATCTTCAAAAATGGCAACACCTTAAAAAATACCATCTACACACAATTGAAGGATAGTACTACACTGATCCTCAAATCCAATCTAATATATCGTTTAAATTGCAAAGGGTGCAACGCATGTTACATTGGACAAACTAAGCAATACCTGAAACAACGCATTCAACAACACAAAAACACAATTAAAAAACAAATAGAATCCTGCAACAATCCAAAAACAGCATTAACAGAACATACTATAAATAACTTCCACCACTTTGATTTTGACAACCCTAGCATCCTACACAACGAGCCAATTTTACAAAAAAGACTATTCCTTGAAATGATTGAAATTAAAAGGCACAAATACGCTGTCAACTACCGCACGGATGTTCAGAACCTTAGTAACATATATTTCAACATCATTAAATAAATAAAAACAAAAAATAAATAAATAAATAAAATACTTTTTAATTTCGTAATATTAAATTTTTTCCCAAGCATACTCAATACTTCTTTTTAGAGTCTATGATTTAATACCTAGATGGTGCTGGTTTGCTATTTTGGATCCCCTTTATACGCATGACCATCTCACTATCATTTTATTATCACTTTTGTCAACCATCTTTTTAAAAGTGAAATTTGTACAATATAATTACTAAATATTCAATTATTTCCAAAAATTTTCGTAATAAGAAAAAAATGAGTGTTATTACAAAAGAGGTGTTCAATTCCCTCCAAAACAACTTAACCCCTATTTAATACAAATTTTGATCCCTCGTTGGATAAATCATGGTAAGCATTTTTTATTTTATTTCACTGACCTAGCTGGCAATTACTCTAAAATTTCAACTTACATCCAAATATTTCATTAAATCACTAATTGTACCATTAAATAAATTTAAACATACATTATATCAAACAATAGGTTCACCAGCTCTGCTGGCAGCCTTCTAGCGGAGTCGCTGGGTAGTGAAGTTAAGCAAATCAAACGATTGTACTTCTATGAAATGGCCGACGTTTCGATTAGATCTGGCTAATCTTTATCTAGGCTTCTTTATTAAGAATAGAGAACAATAATTAGTATCAACAATATAAGATTCGTGTGCATAAAATAACATTGTATAAAGATATAGTGACTAATAAACTAATTATATAAAACTATTTTTCACAATTACAAATAACATATTAACAAATTGATAACACATAAACTTTCAAAAGGAATAGCCTGAGGCTTTATTTTTAATAGTAATGCTATGGGGCGAACCAAGGGGGTCAATGAAAACACACTTACCAGAAGAATTAGTGTAATTGCAAAACGCAGCTGGGTATGAACTAATTCTTCTGGTAAGTGTGTTTTCATTGACCCCCTTGGTTCGCCCCATAGCATTACTATTAAAAATAAAGCCTCAGGCTATTCCTTTTGAAAGTTTATGTGTTATCAATTTGTTAATATGTTATTTGTAATTGTGAAAAATAGTTTTATATAATTAGTTTATTAGTCACTATATCTTTATACAATGTTATTTTATGCACAAGAATCTTATATTGTTGATACTAATTATTGTTCTCTATTCTTAATAAAGAAGCCTAGATAAAGATTAGCCAGATCTAATCGAAACGTCGGCCATTTCATAGAAGTACAATCGTTTGATTTGCTTAACTTCACTACCCAGCGACTCCGCTAGAAGGCTGCCAGCAGAGCTGGTGAACCTATTGGTAATTCATATTATCGGAGTATACTCGCCAATTATATCAAACATTTGTTCACAGATTATTATATGAATAAGCTTAACCAAATAAGCGAAACGTCATAATAAAATATCAATAATGCCAATTATACAGTGTGACTCATTTAGATTGGAAACACACATGTAAAATCTGAAGTTATTTACCGATTTTAAGCAATTTTTTTTTAAAATGTCAACCCACTGAACACAGTACATCCATGAAACGTTTCTAAATGTTGCATAAGGGTTACAAATGAAACATTCCTAAGAAACATCTAAGACACATTACTGGTACATTCCTGTCGAAAGCGAATAAATGGTAATGTCTAATAAACGTTTCAATTGATATGTTACATAAAATACAAAACATACACATTACAACACGAACGTTTTAGATATGTATCCAAAAATACATCTTTGTGATGTATTTTTTGGAATGTGATAACGTATAACATTTTAGAAACGTTACAAATGTGATGTTTCGTTTGAAGCAAAATAGTCATATTTCAAAGTTAACGTTACGGAGTTGTGTTTAGTAGTGTTGTACCAGAAGCCTTATCAGTTGAAACATATCGTAATAAACACATCATACACGTTTCGGTGTGAACGTTTTAGATATGTATCCAAAAATATATCTCTGTGATATATTTTTTGGAATGTGATAACTAAAGCTAGGATGCCTTTTTTTATAAATGGACAAACATAAGGCAGACCCTATTTAAAATCCGTTTTAGAGTACGCACTTTCCAAAAATGCAAACTTTATTCTGCCTTTTTTGGTTTCTGTTAGTTTTATTGCGTTTTTTACCTTTTTTTTTTGATATTTTCGCGTAAGTATTTAGTACCTTTTCTGTAAATTTTTTTTAGTTTTTTGAAATGTAAGTAAGTATTTTTTAATTTTTAGATTTTATATAGGTATATTTTTCTGGGTAATTTCTAAGAAAGCAAATTGTTTGAAAGGGAAAGGAATTTGGTATACAAACTGAATACAAACTTTGTCTATAATATTTAAGCCTCTTACAATAATAACACGGATGAGTCATTTTCCTTACTTTGAAATATTTCCCATTGTATTATTTCTACCTGCAAGCTGCACCTACATACAGTCTTTGTTGAAATTGCATCCCTTTGTCATTATGCAGAGTTAAGCGTATTTTAATTACCCAGAAAACTTTATTGAAAAAGAATACCAGCAGATAACATCTATCAACTCTAGGTAATTACTTTTTCAAATAAATATTTGTTTGTCTATACTTAAATTGAATATGTATGTGTTGATTTTATCTCGACAGTTTTCGCTTTTCCGTGCCATTTTTCTCCTTTTTTGTCTTTTTAGATGCTTTGTTTAAATTATTTTTTATGTCTTTGCCTGCCTTTTTTAAACTTTCATTTTGTCTAACTATCCCAGCTTTAATGATAACGTATAACATTTTAGAAACTTCATTAAAAATGTGATGTTTCGTTTGAAGTCATCTTTCAAAGTTAATGTTACTTGTATTTAGTAGCGTCGTACCTACTAGAAACCTAATCACTTGAAACATATCGTAAGAAACTAAAAATACACGTTTCAATGCGAGTGTTTTACATATTTATCCAAAATTAACAATTTAGTGTTTAATTGGAACGAAAAATTTCCGTTTCCAAAAATAGATTTATTCATCATAAGTAGATGGGTAATATTGCACATCTAAATGGCTTATTTGCCAGCGAGTCGGTAGCTCAGGTAGTTTGCGTAACTGTTTTCTGAATTCCTAAACAAGCGACCGATGTTCGAATCCCACTTGAAGCAAAACGATTTTTCAGCATCACCGATCTCCTTCGAGTCTACACTAAGAGAATTTTGGGGGCCCTGGAGAACAAGCCCCCGGAGTACATGGGGCCCTGCAGGGCCTGCGCACTGGGAAAAGAGCCCCTCAGAGCAGTTGGGGCTCTCGGTACCCTAGTTTCTACCACATCTCAATTTTTTTATACTCAGGTATGTTTCAAATGAAACATATATGAGACATTTCAAATATTCACGTATGAAACATTTATAAGGACACATTTCTCCTACATATCAATAAATTACTCTCCGATATGTTTCTTGAAACATATATAAAATGTTTCGATGTAACGTTTCTGTGTTGTTTCAAATCTAGGTTTCTGAAGGCGGACATTAAACATCTATGTTATGTGTATGATACGTTTCTGTCGCTGTTTCAGAGATGTTTCATGTTTCAGAGATACGTTTCTAAAACATTTCAGAAACGTTTTTTTGCACTGTGGGAAATAATGAAACATCTACTTTGGGACAAAATTTTAAATGTTTATTCCAATTTTCAGGGCATACTACGATAACTTTTTCGTACTCGGAATGGATAATTGTTATTAGCGACTTGTTTATAAAAAAAATATCTACGCCACTGGATTCAGAATGCTTCCAAATAGCTGTCACCAAAATTTTACAAAAATATATTTTTTAATAACAAAGTTATGACAACTTAAAGTTCGAAAATTGTCTAAGCTAACAGTTACAAAACAACACCCTGTATCAATAGATGGTCATGGAAATTATGTTAGATAATAATTCTTAAATTAAACTATCAGTGGAGAAAAAAATATTTAAAGTAACGTAATATTTAATAAAAGTAACGGAATCGCACAATTGAGTAAATAATAAGACCTAACATTTCCATTTAAATCTTAGTTACCATGGAAATTGTGTTACCGTTTAACAGTTATGATAGATTTTTATTAAATATTACGTTACTTTAAATATTTTTTTCTCCACTGATGGTTTAAATAGTAGAATTTAAGAATCATTAACATAATTTCCATGGCCATCTATTGATACAGGGTGTTGTTTTGTAACTGTTAGCTTAGACAATTTTCGAACTTTAAGTTGTCATAACTTTGTTATTAATAAATATATTTTTGTAAAATTTTGGTGACAGCTATTTAGAAGCATTCTGAATCCAGTGGCGTAGATATTTTTTTTATAAACAAATCGCTAATAACAATTCTCCATTCCGAGTACGAAAAAGTTATCGTAGTATGCCCTGAAAATTGGAATACACATTTAAAATTTTGTTCAAAAGTAGATGTTTCATTATTTAACATTTAAAAAAAAATTGGTTACAATCGGTAAATAACTTCAGATTTTACATGTGTGTTTCCAATCTAAATGAGTCACACTGTATAATTGCCTTTGAAACTTATAAAAATAGCTGTTTATTTACTTCTTCAACAACCCACCTACTTAATTGTTTTTTATGCTTTGAATGTGTTTTGCACATTTCTGTTATTTATTTAAAATGGGATCACGTAGAGGTAGATGTTATTTGTGCAATCGGGAAAGAAGTAACGAAATAGCACTGCATAAGTAAGTGTACTTTTGTGGTTATTTTGCATAATAACAATGTTAACAAGCAATTTAATAAACTCAATAACCGTCTATCGCTTCTTTGTGACTGTTGGATTATGAAATTTTTATTTTTTAAAATCCCTAAGGACCCAGAAACTTCGGCAGCTTGGGTAGAATTTTGTAAATTGAATGTCATCTTATGATATTTCAAAAGTTGAAATTTGTTCGAACCATTTTGATATAAAGGATTTCATTAATTTCGGAAAATTGCGCTGAGTTCATCATGGTACGTATGTGAAGAAGTTGTAAAATTTTAACTGGCAATTAAATATTTTTTAGACGGATCTTCCAGAAAGTTTGAAGGAAATAATAAGCCAACAGCTTCAAAAACGTAGAAGTATGCAATACTCTCCTGAGTTGCGTAAGTTTGCACTTACTCTACAGCAGGACCGTAGCCAGAATTTCTCCCCACAAGAAAAAATCACTACAAAGTCTATGAATATTTAATGATTTTTCTGTGTTATGTTTTGATTATATTTCAAAAATAAATTAATATAAAACACACCGCCGGTTAGGTTGAGAAGTTTTTATTATACTTGTATATACTTTTAGGTAAATTAGAGAAACAAAACGCAAAAAACATACAAAACTAAAGTTGAAATAATGAACAAATTATTTTGTTTATAAATTATAATAAGAGTCTTCTCGAATTCTTTGCAGCTATGATGGGTTTAACTGTAATGTCCTAATTAATTGATCTTAAATTCCAAAAGAATAATTAAATAATCAGTTTTATAGCATAATTTTGTTTCTTTTGATTTTGCGTGATAATTATTGGACCAGCGAATCGGCGAATTCGATTAATTTTGTAACTCCAGCTTTCAGAGTTGTTAGAATGCTAAGAAAACAATAAAAATTAGTGGATTAAAATACGATCAACATATTTTTTAAAATGATATGTAATATTATAATTTCTAGGACAGTGAGCAATATATTTTTACGTAGTTCAAAATCGCCCCCCTAGCTACGTGCCTGCTATGTAGTTCTATTCATCCACTGCTTACAATTATGTACGTAGAGTTTAGAAGAACCTTTTACCACACCCAAGCACAATAAGGAAGACAGTGGTACAGCGTAGTTGATGGGAAGCCAGGGTTTTCAAAGGAAGCATTTAAAGCTATTAGTGTTAGAAATGAGCATTCAATAATTCGTATGAACATCCCCATGTAGCACCATTTATTGGCGTTATCTTGGCGAAATATTGACCTAATATAGAGCAAATGGGGGCAATATTGTCGGACTGCAGCGAATATTTGGTAGGTAATATATTTTTGTAATATTATACAAATATTGGAAATACAATATTTAGTGAATCTAACAACATTATTGGCAATATTTAGTAAATATTGCTATTTAATGTAAATTCAAATATGGTGCACACAATAATGTACTAATATTGCGTGTACAATATTACTAAATATTGAAAATCTATATTTAAGCAATATAACATACATATTTGTAATATTTAGTAAATATTGCTAAATATTGTACACACAACAATGTACCAATATTGCGTGTACACACAACAATGTACCAATATTGCATGTACAATATTACTAAATATTGAAAATCTATATTTAAGCAATAAATATTCACAATATTTAGTAAATATTCTATACTATATAAAGTCAATATTTATTTATCAATAACATAACAATACTGTGTTTTCAATATTACTGGATATTTAAAATGTTTCAGTAAAATGTTTTGAATTACTTGCAGAAACAGGTGCAAAGGTACTTTCAATTACGTTTCATGGAGTACCTGTTAATTTTAACATGTGCTATCAACTTGGTGCCAATTTTGACATGTTTTCAAATGATGTCAAACCTTGGATTATTAATCCTGTTACAAAAAACAAAATTTTTATATTTTGGGACGCATGTCACATGCTGAAATTAGTAAGGAATAGTTTGGGAGATAAAAGGAAGCCTTGTAGACATGGACGGGAATTACATTAGATGGCAACATTTAATAAAAATACAGGAACTACAACAGCATGAGGGTTTGCACGCTGCAACAAAATTAAGAAAAAAGCATATATTGTTGGTGATAATAGAATGAAAGTTAAGCTCGCTGCTCAAACATTAAGTGAGAGAGTTTTCAATGCTTTTCGGTTCGTAAATTCCTTGAAATTAAGCGATTTTCAAGCGAACAATGCCACCGGCAGCATTTTAACATCCTTTACAGACCTACGGCACTATACGCAAATACTCGCCTGCTACTATCTTTTGTTCCAATCTCGTTCTTAACATAAACGTTGTACCATTTTCTACGCTTATTCCCCCACTAAAGCGCCTAGGTTATTTGCAGGTTTAGTATATTTTTTTTCAATTAGTGGCATGACACACAGGTTTACAAAACTGAAGTTATTTCAAAAAGAACTTTCTTAACTGCTTATTTTTTCAAAAATTACGGCTTGATTAGGCGTTTATTTTTGATGCTTCACATTTTAAAAGTTTGGGATGTAACTGGGATAAAGAAGTAACAACGAATAAGAGACCAATATTGATGTATAGTGCCGTAGGTCTGTAAAGGATGTCAAAATGCCCACCGGCAAATTATGCTTAATATTTAATAATTAAGGTAAAAGGGTGATTGATAGGGAAATTCTTCATTTTATTATTAAAATTACATGTTAAGTACGACGTTTCGCCAATTCCATGGCTTTTTCAAGTATGTTCAAATTAGTGGAATTTATTTAATATCAAATTCAAAATAAAAATTATTACAAACGTGCTAAAAATCATTTAGCAGCTAAACTACCCTACCCTTCACCAGGTTGGCAGTATGGGGACGCGCGTTGTCATGAGAAGAATGACATGGTTCGATAACATTGCAGGTCTTTGGTTCTTGATTGCGCCCCTCAGTTTGTCTAAGGTTTCTGCATAGTGGACCGCGTTTATCGTGGATCCATGTTCGAGAAACTCGACAAAGGAAAGGTCATCATGACTGTCCCAGAGTTCTTGTGAATTGCTTTTGATTTCATCGGTGGGGGAGAATTCTGGTGCTTCCACTGTTGGCTTTGACGTTTGCTTTCCAGTTCAAAATGGTGGCACCACGTTTCGTCCGCTGTGGCGATAGACGACAAGAAAGTATACTCTTTTTTGTGGAGTCGCTTCAAATGTTCCAAAGACACTGCCATTCTTTCAGCGTTCTGAAGCATCCGGTGATGCGGTACCCATTGAGCGAAAATTTTTCCGAGCAACAATTGTTGCTCGAAAATGGTGTGGACGGAGGCCTTGCTTGCCTGCAGCATAACACGCAGATCTCTCTCACTGTTTTTCGTCGGTCTGCCCATAAGTTCATTGACCCGCTGAACAACTTCAGGCGTTATGACGCGATTGATCCAGTCCTCGACGTTCGTCGTCTTGCAATGAAACGCGTCCATTTCTGAATCTCTTATGCGTTATACCTTCACCTTACGGTGAATATTGCAGTCTATGCTCACTTGACCATCAGGTTGCTTTGCAGATTGAACCCTCAAATCATGAGATACTAGTTATTTTGAAACTCCTATTTATTCAGCTGTTACGCCTATTACATTAAAATTGTTTTGGAAGTGCTACATCCTTTCTGCTCAGTTAAGATCAAAGTCAATTTTATACACATCGTTGGAACATCTTAAAACGTTAACCTCTCATTCTATCTAGAAAAGGCTTCTCAATAATATACGAAATCTGCCGAAATAGAAGCATCCCATCGATTTCATAGAATGATTTTATGTGATTATATCTAATTTCAAAGAAACAAATAGTAGAAGAGAAGATATTACTATTCTCAATCTTTCTTTCCAGTCTTTCCGAAAGTACGACGAAAACAAAAAGCTAATTCTCTCAATAAGCGTTCCAGTTTACAAAACCACCAAAAAGTGGTGCGCTAAAAGAATGACACTTGTTGCGTATGTCAAGGTCATGAACAAATTTATCAAAGACATTATTATTTATGAATGGCGAGATGCGTTTCTCAAACAAAGAAAAAAAACCTCTAAGGTTATAACCAATTCGACCCATTTCATTATTCGTAGATACTAATTAAATCAATTAAGGTTAAATGAACTGGAAATTGAGCAGCACGACTGATCCGCAATGGGTAAAGGAATGAATTTATTTTCTATACACTAACAGTTGTGAGGAAGTTTTGTATTGAAATATTATGAGAAGGGATAAGTTTAATATTACTTGGACGAAAGTTTTCTAATAAGAAGAAATGAATAAGAGCAATTAGCTATTCTGTGTCAAAAAATTTAGATCTCGTCCACGTAATTTATTATGATTGCCCGTCTAGAATATCCAAAGTTTTTAAGTTGTGCTTTTTACTACCTTTTTTCTTATTAAATGATATTGTGTTTGAGGATACCTCAGTATATGGCAAGCCGTTTTACCATTTATTTGCTGCAGTCCGTTATATGTCATTTTAATTCAAATCTATTTTCATGTCACTTGGCATAATGAAAATTACGCTATTTTCGTTTCGAAGAATGCAATTTTTATTCATAATTAAAATTTAAATAAAAAATTATTTTAATTGAAAATGATTGTTTTTACTTTAAGGATTTTCTTGTAGCACATGCCACGATATTCTTACATCATATTAGTTTTCAGGACATATCTAATCACAAAAATTCCTTTTCTTGAGATATGATATCCTTCTAACAATTTTTATTGGAATGCATTCTTAAAGTTCGTTGAAATTCAATTTTAATTTTAATTTAGTTTCTTATGACATATAGTGTATATACCTATCCATTTTAACTTAAAAATTAAAATGTTTTCTTATGTCCTACAGTTGTAATATTAATTTCTATTGAACATGAATTTTTATGTCTTTTGACTTGTTGGTTATAACTTATAACTTCCAATTTTAATTCTATTTGAATTTATTATGATATTGGTGTATATTCATTTTAATTTAAAAAGTAAAAACGTTCTAACGATATATTTATTTTAAAATTTTATAAATCAGTATTGCCATTTGAGATTCTCGTTTACTGTTTTTATTTCAATTCGATGTCTATTTCCATTCTAATTTCATTTCCATTGGACTTAAAGAAATTTACTTTTCAAATAAACATAAATTAATTTATGTTGACATCAAATAAGTTAAACATTTAAATTCTTATTTAAACTTTCAATTTATTATTTTGTTTACCTTAAAGTTGTTGTAACAAAACAGTTACTTTAGCTATGAATAAATATTTGCAGTAGAACTTAAATTGTAATATATAAGATCATTTTTATGGTAATTTAAAAGATAAATTCATGTTTGGTTAATGAAAAATTTACTTTCGTTCAGGTAAATTCCTAAACTTTTCATAAGGAATTTTTTTTCGTAATTAGAATGAAAATATGTATTTAAATTTTAATTAAGAATAAAAATTGCATTATTCTTAACGAAAATAGCGTAATTTTCATTATCCCAAGTGACATGGAAATAGATTTGAATTTAAATGACAGATTAACGTCTAAAGTGAATAAATGGTAAAAAGGCTTGCAGTGCAAACTATTGATATTTGTAAATATATGTTTGTTGCACTTTTATGTGCCATCGATCATTGTGCATTAATGGAATAACTTATTTCCCCTACATTATTCGCCGTTTCAGGTAAGTATCCACCAAAAAAATGGGCAAAAACACTGTTTTGCAACTGTATTAGTCGTTTTGCTGGTGAGTATTTGAAATGTCTCCTCTGAGCGAGAATACCGCCGACTGTGAAATACGCGCTGTGATTCGTTTTCTTAGTACTAAAGGCGTGAAAGCGGCTGAAATTCATGCTCAGATTAGTGAGTCTACGGAGAAAACGCTATAAGTGATGGGATGGTACGGAAATGGGTGAGAACTTTAATGGTGGTACGAATGTGTATGATGAAGAACCAAGTGAACGACCTTCATTTATTAGTCATCTCATTACTATGTACTATGATGACTTGGTACAGAAAGTGATGAAAAAGTGAAAGAGAACAGACGCTTTACGATTATCTGATCAGTTTCCTAGAGTTTCAAAAAGTGTGGTTTATGAAATTATGACAAAACGTTACAGTGGTTGTTCAATCAGGCGGCAGATTTCTACGGGGATGGTATTCAAAAGCGGGTTGTACGATACGATAAGTGCCTTAATATAGGTGGAAATTATGTTGAAAAGTAGATTAAAGTAGAAGAATACCTAATGAAACACGTGTCGATTAATTGTTCCGATTTCTTCCTCTTTAACCGCTTAACGTTTCACATAGAAACGATGACATTGAATTAAACACAACAAAACCAATAGCACACAACAACAACTACACATAAATCAAACTATAGAAAACTATGAACCAGATCTATCCTCACTGCACCAATCCTAAAAATACATCTCTATTCGACACTACAGAAAACCCCATAACAAACTACAAAAAAATTACATCACAACAGCACCTTAACATCCAAATATATCAAAAATATTAATCAATAATAACCCCAAGTTCCCCGCATCTGAAAAATCTGAAATTAAAAAATCAATTGCATCACCTGCAATAAACAACATACAGGGTTTACTTGCAGAAACAAAAAACCATTTTCCAAGATCTTGCGAAAAACCACCAAAAAGTTGCTGAACAACAATAAATTTAAAGGGGCCGGGACACTATGCCGAATGCCCACAACGCCGAAACGATATTTTGATGACCCATATCGCCGACTAGGGACACTATGACGACTGTGCCCACATCGCCGAAAACTGTACAAGGGACACTAAGCCGAACGTGACCACAACGCCGACTACTAGAAAAAAAATTAATAGGGACACTACGCCGACAGTGCCCACATCGTCGACAACTGTACAAGGGACACAACGCCGACCATGCTCACATCGCCGACGGACACTACGCCGACAGTGCCCACATCGTCGACAACTGTACAAGGGACACAAGGCCGACCGTGCCCACATCGCCGACGGACACTACGCCGACAGTGCCCACATCGTCGACAAGTGTACAAGGGACACTTCGCCGAATTTTTATTTTTATTGCAGACCCACGAAAGAAAAACTCCCGAAAAATAATTATAGATGACTGTGAATAAATATATAAATATACAAGGTTTGGAAATAAAAGTAATGCTAAACTTAAACGTAGATTGCCACTAAAGCGCCTAGGTTATTTGCAGATTTAGTATATTTTTTTTCAATTGATACTTTTTCATAGTCAAGTGCAACATTTCTTCCGGGGGTCTGCAATTAAAATAAAAATTCGGCGAAGTGTCCCTTGTATACTTGTCGACGATGTGGGCACTGTCGGCGTAGTGTCCGTCGGCGATTTGGGCATCGTCGGCGTTGTGTCCCTTGTACAGTTGTCGACGATGTGGGCACTGTCGGCGTAGTGTCCCTATTAATTTTTTTTCTAGTAGTCGACGTTGTGGTCACGTTCGGCTTAGTGTCCCTTGTACAGTTTTCGGCGATGTGGGCACAGTCGGCGTAGTGTCCGTCGGCGTAGTGTCCCTAGTCGGCGATATGGGCCATCAAAAAAGCGTGTCGGCGTTCTGGGCATTCGGCGTAGTGTCATATGCTCAAAAACAACCCTTTTCAAAAATTCCAGTAAACTACATATTTATGGAAATATAGAATGATACATTTTTCAACATCGTTAAAAAATTCAGTTCCCGATCACCAAAGTGGCATTTCGCGCACTAGATACAAAAATAACTATTTCAAACGAGTTTGTATTAAACAATACTTACAGTCAAATCTATCTTTTATTGTCAAGGGCAGACTTTTTTGAAAATGAGCTTAGAAGCTTCCAATTCCAATTCCAAAGAAGCTTGAACCGATTAAACCGTTTGATTGAAATCTTCACAGAATGTATGGGTCAATTATATTGACAAATGATTGAAATTTCAGAATCTTAGGAGCAATAGTATTGTTTTTTGTAGCATAGCCGACCACCACGGTATAGCCATTTAACAGAATTCCAAAAGGGGCAGACAATTAGCATGAAAAATCAAGGAGTAAGGTGGTGGTAATGGAACAACTGCAATGCGAGTAGATGGAATCAGGAATACAATTGTACTCGCCAAATTGGATCTGGTCGTTTGCGAGTCTCTACTGTTCGTGAAGATCAACGTCTTCGAATAGCAGCTGTAAGAGACCGATTTAGCACAACACGAGCGATCGGGAATGACTGAACTGCAGTCCTAGGACGCCAGATCTCAAACAGTACTGTTTATACACGAATTAGATCTTTTGGCCTTCGTTCGTATTGTCCTTTCTTAACCCTTCCCTTAACTGTTGGTCATCGGGCTCGAAGTCTAGAATGGTGTAACGAGCGAAGAAACTTGGAGCACGATTTTGTCTTTGGGCTCATGATAGTCTTAAGAGGGGAAAGGCGAAATCCAGAGTTCTTCATCGAACGACACAGTCTTCGTACCCCTGGGTTGATCGTTTGGGGAGCAATATGTCATGACAGCAAGTCACCGTTCGTATTTATAGAGGGTACTTCGACAGTTGCATCTTATATGGTAAATGGCTGGAACTCGTCTGCCTTCCATTTCGGGAGATTAAAGCACCACTTTTCCAGCAGGATAATGCACGTCCTCATAGCGCTAGGACTTCGATGCAGTTTCTCGAAGATGCCAGTGTTGACGTACTGCCGTGGCCCGCACGTTCTTCTGACTTATCTATCATCGAACATGTGTGGGATATGATGGGATAACAGTTACTGCGTGTACCCAATCCCCCTAACAACTTCGACGTTCTCCATGTGACCATACAGTAGGCATGGGATGACCTCTCACAAGAGACTATCGACTACCTCATAGAAGCATGCCTCGTAGAGTCAATGCGTGCCGGGAAAATCATGAAGGACCAACACTATTTTTAAAGTAATATTACAATATTCAAATTTTAATCCTATATTTAAAACACTTATTTTGTGAAACTTTCGAAAAAATCGGCTAATGAGTTCAATGTGTTTAATAAAGGAAAAGGGATTGAAAGAAAACTTGCAAGGGTTAGACAGAGCTTTGGAAGGGTGAAAATGTTGTCATCTAATGACAAGTAAAACTCGTACCTGTACATTTCATCCACCTCAAAAACTTCTTACATTTTTAGTAATCCCCATAGGAAATGTGCGGAAGAGCAGATTTATGATATCACATTTATGAAAAGACTATACATAGAATCACCCTTACTTTCAGACAGTTTTTTACTAAATTCTTTTACTTCCCTTCCCTATTTAAATTTCTTTTAGGGTTTCTCCCCGGAGTCACAACTTTTTCAGTTTGCTCTTAAAAAGTTATATCTAACTCTCTAGTAGCAAAAAGAAACGAAATCGACCGTAAAACCTCTAAGTTTTTAAGTCAAATTAATTCTTTACGTTCGTTTTCCATCAACTCAATGTTTTTTACATGAACGCGGCGAAAATTTAAACCAAACAGCATTAAGTCACGTTAGTATAGAATTTCAAGAAGTTATCGTTTGAAATTGAAAGAATTCAAAAGCACTTTACCACTATTAGAGCTTTTACGGGAGATGGTGTTTGTTTATAAATAACTAATGAACGCTTTTAAGAGGTGTATTTTATTGTGTTACAGTTTGAATTCTTTATGTCTAAATTATCGATTCTGGTCTTTAATTTTTGCAAAACATAAACATGCGTTTCGTACAAAAGCCAAGTATGGGCGTATTTTCATCGTATTGTTCCTGTGACATCTGTCATAAAAACGTATTCAGCTATCCTTATTTCGTTGTGTGTATGTGTCTGTCAAAGAGACGTCGTAATGTGAAGGTGATTTTAAATACATATCGGAAATTCATTCTTTTTTCTTATTTATCGTGTTTTTCCTTCTTTGATTTTAAGAGGTTTAGTCTTTTCAGCATATTGGCAGATTTCCATTTTGCTCATTTCCGATATTTTACAGATTAATATGTCAGTCTGAAATAGAAGTGCGGCTCGTATAAACTAAACGAATTATAGATATGCTGAAAAATAGGATTTAGCCTTCTTATTATAAGAATTCTTTCATAAAATTGACGCCGAGAAATGATTTTGGTTTATTTATTATTCATGGATTTAATTCATCTTATTAGGTTAAAAACTGACAATTTTGGTACATTAGCGAGACCAAATATCGACAGTTTTGTTATTTCGGCTTCATCAAGACTAACCTCCACATGTTTAACCGTATCTTCTCGTATAGGGCCAAGAATTGTATTTGTTACTTACTTCGATCGAGTATGTACATATAAATTCTGCATTTCAGCAAATCTCGACAATCCCTGGCACAAGAAAATAGAATTAAAGGAAGTGAAACATAATTTCACCATAATTCATTATCCATAACGTCTACACCTTTTGCAATTGTAATTGATAAATTGTAACTTGTAATTCAGATTAATGAATTGCAAAATTCAGAAAGTATCACATATAATTAAGATTAATAACTTGTAATTTAGAAAGTGTAACTTGTAATTTAGAAGGTGTCACATATAATTCAGATTAGTAACTTGTAATTTAGAAAGTGTAACTTGTAACTCAGACAGTGTAACTTGTAATTCAAAAAGTGCAATTTGTAACTGTGAACATCTTGTGGCAATGCTGTACACATACTGCTACCAAATACGCAACATTAAAGAACTTATGGGAATAAAGCCGAAAATAAAGCACATGCTAAGATATTATTTCGCTCAAATACATTATGGGTTGGTAGACTATCATACCCAGCGACCAGGGTGTTCCTCACTCAAAAAAGGATTGTTCGATGTATTGTTGGCAGTTAGTTTTTGGTATAACTCCAGTCGCACTAAGGATAATGGGTACTATAACAGCAGATCCCATTCACCATTGTGCGAATTACAAGTTATACTTTCTGAATTACAAATTACACTTTCTGAATTACAAGTGACTAATCTGAATTACAAGTTACACTTTCTAAAATACATCTTATACGTTCTGAATTACAGTTGAAAAAGGTGTAGTTCCTCCAACATCTGAATTCCTGCCTTAATAGTAGCGAAGAGTATTTAAAAATGGAACCGGGCCTAAAATAAATCCCCATCTTCCGACATTCAAAGTTTATTCATTTATGTTCCTGCATTTAAAAATCCGAAATGGCAGGATTGAATTTTATATTGTTCCAAATTACCACTAGATAGCGCTATTGAAATGTATCATCCAGAGTCAGTAGATTAATATTTTACCAGGTCTTTGAAAGGCGGTTTACTACAGTATCACTCCCAGTATATTAATAGAGTACCGCAAGCCTTTGACGCGACAAATGCCGCCGTGGCGGCCATTTTTAGTCCATATACATAAGATTGACTTATGAAAGTGCACGTAATTTTTAATAAAATGCCATGTTGTTGTGCCGTTAAGTGTTCCGAGAGAACCGAAAAAGGTACCAGGTTATTTTTACTTCCTCAGGGAGCAAAAAATGAACAGAGAAGGAAGCAGTGGATAAAAAATATTAACAGGAAAGGTGATCTTCCTGACAGTGCTTACGTTTGCGAGGTTAGAACTGTTTTTAAGGTAGCTCTTCCTTTAGTTGTTTATTTTTAATAAAAATTAAACAGTAAAATTTGTATCGTAGAATCATTTTGAATTTGATCAATTCGAACATAAACGTGCGGACGGAAAATTTAGTCAAAACATCATCTACTTTACTGAGTGTATAGTGAGTGAACTGTGAAGCGCGGAAAGGACTAAAAATGGCGGAGGTGCGGTACTCTATTAATCTACTGACTCTGGTATCATCCAGAGTACCGCAACCTCCGCCATGTTTAGTCCTTTCCGCACTTCACTGACGACACGCTCAGTGAAGTAGATGACGTTTTGACTAAATTTTTCAGAATATAATAAAACAAATACCCTTAACAGCACAACAACACGGCATTTTATTAAAAATTACGCACTTTCGTAAGTCTATCTTATGTACCTATATGGACTAAAAATGGCCGCCAGGGCGGCATTTGTGGCGTCAAAGGCTTGCGGTACTCTGTTAATCTACTGACTCTGGTATCATCACTATCTTCGCAAAATTTCAAGGTTTTATTGTTAAATCGGAGACTGCTTAGAAATTGATAAAGTAGTTTGTTGACAGTGAATCTCTTGTGCTTCAACTTATTTTCGTGTTCCGCAAATCTAAAACCGTTCTTATTACAAAACTGTACTATACTAAACCGCCATATTAGATATCCCAAGCAGCCTTACTGTACCGCAACGTGGCAAAGCGTTTTTGAAGCCAACGAGAAGACCCGTATAACTGAAATTGGAAATTTGTATTCAAATCATTCATATAAGGATGACGTAGTGTTTCAGCATTCGCCTTGTAACCCTCATATGATGACGATCGTTGCCTGAAGAGAGACCCACATAGAGAACAGTTAGCCATTATGGGGATCGAACCCACGATCTCCAGAATCGGATCTGTACTGTACGTGATGGCTACTAGAGCAGTCCGTCGATACAAAACCATGATCGTACAACAATCCTTTATGTTAATTTTCAGAGTCTGTAAAGGTATCTAAAAGAGCGTTGATTAATTTCTTTATGATCAACGTTGTGCTTATATCATTGAAAGCGGTCAAGGGGGTTGACGCTACCGACAACAAAAGTCAATTCGTTAACAGGAAAAATATTTTTTAATAATCAATCAATGTTTACTGAACGCCACTGAAAATACTACTTACAACTTTCATTGCCATAACTTTTAAGTAAAGTATTTGAAAGTATCGCAAATATGGTTTTTGGAACAAAGGTGGCGATGGTACTGGGAAACATAGGTTTTATTTCCGTCATTGTTGTGATGTGATCTGGGATACCTTCTTCTTAGGATTTTCATATATTTAGAACGTCATCAGAAAGAAAATGATTACATTCAATGTAGATGAGCAAAAATCTGGGATTCTTCGTACAATTAAAGTATTAATCATAATTATATAGGTGTACCTCTTATACAGAAACACTGCCAACCCTACAAGAATTGGTGAGACAAAAGATCTGGGGCTCACTGCTGCTACAAGACCATGAGCCAGCGCTGTGATTTTCTTCTTCCACACATCGTGATCCCCACGTTTTTTGTTTAGTACAACTGTTTCCATAAAGGCACGGAGGGTTTCAGGAATAACTTCCTCATTTCTATTCAAAAACGTATCAGGTGGAGGGTACTGTTCTGTCTCACAACCCTGACTTCGGATATCCTCAATAAATATTGCAGTAACCGTCTTAACAATCCTGAGTTTTCCCCCTTTTCACCTTTTACCGCCTGCTGGTACCAAGCATCATGCAGGATTTTATATCCCGTGTTTTTGAAGCACAATACCGCCTTCTTGTTTGGAGTATGAGTAATTATTATATCGCTTCCATATTTTTCCAACAGATGAGCTTTAAGTGTCCCTTTGTCAGGACCATAATTGCCCTTGATTTGGTTCATCAACTCCTCAAACGAAAACTGGCAGTCCCCATCACTATTCTCTAGGTAAGAGGAGACATCTTCCATTGCTGCTTCAAGATCATTGGCGAATTTTTTCTTTTTTTTCTCGTCTCTTCGGGTTTTGGACGATTGCACAGTTTTCTCATGGATAAACTATGATACTGGCAGTCAGAGGCAACCAAATCTGATACAGGCGAAATACGTTCGAATATGGCTTGTCTATACTCTGACGAGGTCACACATAAATCAATGAGATTTAAAACTGAAAGGTGCTTCAGTAGGGTGTCACAACATAACGGTGTAGACAAAAACGGCTCCGACTTAACGGCGCTGCCAAAAGGGCGCGGACAAAAAGGGCGCTACGACAAAACGGCGCTACGACAGAACAGCGCAGACAGAAACGGCGCCGACAAAAAAGGCGCTGCAACAAAACAGCGCCGCCCTTTATATAAATGATATATGTTTACAAGATGAAATCACAAATGGACGCGGAAATTTGCACGCGCAACAAAAGGACGCGGACATTTGTTGCAGCAACCTAAGCGTAAACTATCACGAAAACGCTTAGGTTAAATGTTTTCTTAATATATATTTTTTCAATTGAAAGAAAAACGGGTATGTAACACTAAACGACGCTTGAAACTAAAAAGAAAGCTTACCTAGGCGTAAACTGTCACGAAAACGCTTAGGTTAAAAGTTTTCTTAATATATATTTTTTGAATTGAAAGAAAAACGGGCATGTAACACTAAAAGACGTTTGAAACTAAAAAGAAAGGTAACCTAAGAGTAAACTGTCACGAAAACGCTTAGGTTAAAGGTTTTCTTAATAAATTTTTTTTTAAATTGAAAGAAAAACGAGTATATCATTTATATAAAGCGCGGCGCTGTTGTGTCGCGCCGTTTTGTCGTAGCGCTATTTTTGTCCGCGCCGTTATGTCGGCGCCGTTTTTGTCTGCGTCGTTATGTTATGTTATGTTATGTAGAACGCCTAGTGACTTGCTCCTTACCTTGCTCCTCTTTCAAATGAGCAGCAATCATTCTTTCATTACTGTAGTTTTCACGACATCGTTCATGAGCCGAATATGCTCGCCATCCTTTCTCTTCTTGCTTGATCCGATAAACGTTCTTAAACCTTTTCCCCGCACCGTTGTCACCTTGTCTACATCATTAACTAGCTCTTCATCACAAATAAAACACACGCCCATTTTCTAGATAACGCACAAACAAAACTAGCTATATGTTGTCGTTGGATAGTAACGCGGAACTACCTACCCCTTTGCATTGCCACCGGCCCGCGTCGCAGTGAGCAGATAGCAAGTGTGTTTTTTAGTGGGAGGGAAAGCCTCACTGCGAACGCGGGTATAAAGTAGTTGACCTTGATTCACAGGACCGAATAAATGAAATGAACGGACAACAGTACAACAGGGAATCATATTTGCGTGGAATTTGAATACAATTTGGTTTTGAAAAGGCTTTTTTTTCTTGAGAAAAAACGTGAAAACCTATCTGTGACTATTTTTTTATGAAATTTCAAATTTAATGGGAATTTTTTTTACGTTTTCTAGGAAAAAATTATAGTTTTCCAATTATACCTAAGCAAAAAACCCGCAAAAAATATTTTTTTCAAGTTCTTTCGCATGTTACTGAGCCCAAACGGTTCGTCGGAGAAAAAAACCTAAATAATGAAATTTATAGCAAATTTTATGTACATACTTATATTTTATATGGGACGATTATTCACAAAAAAGCAACAGTTTCTCAGTTATAAGCTAAAAATCGTAAAAAATTTGTATTTTTCTACTTTTTTCCTTTTTTTCAATGTTGCATCACGAAATTTTGTTAGCAAACCTTATATTCAGATTCAGCACTCCAAGAAACATTATGAAACAAAAAAAATTAGAACTTCCCCAAAACTTTCCTTGCAAAAACACAATTTAACTGGAGTATTTAGTGGAATTACCTCTACGGCTATAACAAACTTGTTTCAACGTACAGCTTTTAAGAAAATAATTCTAGTTCGTGTTAAGTTGCAACAGGCGTGACCAATTCTCACCTTAATGTAATTAAAGGTGTCACAAGAAGCTGTATGTCTATACAAAATTAATTAATACACTACACTGTAACCAATAGATTGTCTAGTATTAGCTAACAGTGCGTAAACGCCAATCAGTTCAGCTGAAATTTTACTCAAATTTACTTTCTATAAATTAAGATTATAATGGTAGACGTTAATTAATACCGTTCTAGATTAAATCTTAATCTCATATAAATTATTAAGCACTTACCATTCATATTAAGCTCTGTTGCCGCTTTACTGTTATCTCTGCTGTTGTAGGCTGTATTGTATCCGGTTGTATTTGATCCATACGATGACGAGCCAGAGCTAGTGCTTCTTCGACCGTTAATTTGCCCTACATTAACTTCACCATCTGAAGGGTGTAAATAATGCTCACCGTACCGATGTGTATATGTCGACGTTCTGTGCTGATGAATTGAATTCAAAATTATATTAGATGAGGTTCTGGAAAGCGCCTTTCTTTGTCGTATCGCCTCCTTATATATTCTACAATACATCGTAACCATAACGACACCGGGTATCCAAAAACTTATCGAACTGCTTATAATCGCGTAATATTTATTCACGACAAAGACGCACACGTTCGGATTATTTAATCTAAATTGTTCGTGTTTAGCCGTTGTATACCATCCCAGAAATATGGGCGTAAAACTCATTAGAGCTGGTAAAACCCAGCAACAAGCTAGCATAAAACTAACAGTTTTAGATGTCATCGTAATTGGGTATTCTAAAGGTCTAACAATTGCATAGTAGCGATCTACACTAATACAACATAAATGAAGTATCGACGCCGTTGAAAAATATACGTCGAACGAATTCCAAACATCACACATATAATATCCGAACACCCATTTACCATCAGTTAATTCGACACTCGCATTAAACGTCATGGCACAAAGAGCAACCAACATATCTGCCATCGCTAAACTGACGACATAATAATTTGTTATAACCCGTAATTTGCGATGTCTATGTACACTAATTATAACAAGAGCGTTACCTAAAACCGCACTTAAAATGATCGTCACAAATATAAATCCTTTCACAATTATTATTAATAAATCCGTCCAGTCCGGGTGAGGATTTTCTATGCTTGTTGCATTACTGTGATTATGAATTTGCGAGGAGTTGTGCAAACCGTTTATTATCATTGGTATTGTGGCCGTGCTTGCTGTTAAAGTAGTTGAAAACGAAGCCATCGCGTTCACTAACATTGTTTAAGGGTTTACCTCTTATTATTTAAAATTCAATTTAGAACAAAAATAATCAGCGAACCTTTTGTTTATTTCTTACTCGTCGCTGATAACTTAATCTCTTCGTATTATTCTCCTAGGTACGAAATGAGCTTCCATTGTGATAAATCACAATAGGGGGACTTTCATTCATCATTTGTCTACTCTCGAAAGCACTCCTCCATTATTACCTGTAAATAATTGCTCACATTAATATAGTGTTAAATATTAATTAATGTAAATTAAAACGTACGGAATGTTCGTTATATGTTTAAATCAAATTTGTATTCAACTTTTACGTGGATTTGCCGTCATGGTAACGGGATTAGCTTCAGACTATACAATAAAAAACTTCTTTTGATTCCTTATTGCATTGTGCGGATTTTATTTGGACGTAAATTTCATATTGGTATTGCGACAGGGCTTTAGAAAACGAAAAGATGGAAAATTTCAATAGCGATATACCAAAAAAGTGTCGGGGGGAAAAAAAAGTGTAATAAAATATTAATATATTAGATCTTTTAGGGATTTGGAAGATGTGAGCTTTTGATAAAATCTTAAATTGCAGTTATCAATCATGATCTCAATTTCATATGAGGGAAAATTTACGCTCCAACAGTGTGTTGGAAGTACTTCTAGATCTTATTATTAACTTGAAAAACTGGGACATTCCAACCGTTAAAAAAAGTCACACACACCACAAAATAGCTATTTATGATATAAGTATTAAAAGTACTATTTTATTTTGTGAGTGAAAAGTTTGCGAAACGAGCAAAGCGAGTGAAGCAATTTCACGAACAAAATAAAAGAAACTTTTAACACAAATATTATACAAAGTTATTTGTATAACTGTTCTATTTTGATAATAAAATAGAAAAATTAATACATATTTCCATAAACTATCATTTTGACGTCTCTTGTCAGTTAATTATTTTTTGACGTTTCAACAATTATTACCACAATTATTACCGCATTTGAGGTTAAGTGGGCGTGTTATGTGACCCCGTATTACCTTAGTTACAAAGAAAACAAATATTGGTTACAGCTCTATTATTGGCTAGTGTTAAAATATTTTTAACACTAGTATTAGGATTTTTAACACGCTACTCTGTAAACGTCATCTTTTAACACTCTTGACAGCCGTTAAAAATGTCACTTTTAATGACAGTTGTACAAAAAATGTTTTACTAAAGCTATAGCTCGCTGATAATGACACTACTGTTGTTGAAAGGCGTTCGATTTAATAAAATATTCTTGTGGTTATTGGCATGGTTTGTTGTTAGGTCTTTGATTAACATAATGGTTATTTAAATGCTATTCTACTACGTTTACTAGTGTATCGTACAGTAAAGTTTTATTCACATTTATTATTAAACAAAAAAAACAAAAATGATTCTTACAAGAACATCCATCGCGTTCTCTCCACATAATTTGCCCAATAGTGCAGTTTTACTTGCCCATTCTTTATTCTCTGGCTAAAAATGTAACTTCTTTGCCTAAGAAGTCAAAAGCTATGTTATTTAACCCTCCGTTAGGCGCGTAAGCACTGTACCTTAAAGGCATGTTTGTGTACGCATGCGTCGCGTTTAGTAGTTGTGCTTGTGTCTTTCGTCTACTAATTGTAAACGTCAATTGGATCAAAAGTGCATTGTAGAGTGCATTTTTCAAGTGGAGTACGATTGTAATCCACGCGGTTATTAGTGTAACACAAATTTTCCGCTTAAGTTTAGAAATTCGCTGTCTGTTTGTGTGATTTAGAGGTAAATATGAAAAGAGATGATATAGGTATACTGTTCTATATTTATAATTTTGTCATGTTGACAGTTTTTTTAAGAGATATTATTTAACGCATTCTAGGAATTGTCATTCTCACCCCAAGAATTATTATTTTTACCCCAAGAATTATTGTTTCTACCTTAGCTTTTTAATTATTTTGGTCCCAAGATTTTTGTTCCCAAGAATTATTATATTATTAGCCCCCAAAATTATTAATTTAGCCCACATAATTATTCTTTTGGGATTTTATTCATTTTACCCCATAATTTTACCCCAAGATTTTATTTATTTACTTATTTTATAGAAGTATTTGAAACTAAAAAAAATGCCACCCTAAACGTATATTGCCACTCAGGCGCTTAGGTTAGAGGTAGGTTTAGTATATTTTTTTCCAATTGATACAAAAACGGAAATATGATACTAAAATAGTATGTGAAACTAAAAAAATTTACAATAGCTACATAGAAGCTCGCATACCTACAAACTCCTTGCGTACTTTATTTAGTGAAGTGTTTAAAACATTTGGCATATAACTTAAGGCTGGTGTGAAAATGGAAATCTTAGGTAAAAATGTCAAATCTTGGGGTAAAATTAGTAAAATCTTAGGGTAAAATGAATAAAATCATGAGGTAAAATGAATAAAATCTTGGGCCCAAAAGAATGATTCTGTGGGTTAAAATAATAATTTTTGGGGCTAATATAATATTTGTTGGGATCAGAAATCTTGGGACCAAAATAATTAAAAAGCTGGGGTCGAAAAAATAATTCTTGGGGTAAAAATAATAATGCTTGCGCTTAGAGTGATAATTTTTGGGGCCGAGAAAATTACCACCCTTTCTTTAAACTAAACGATGTCGGCTTCCAAGCGGCTTCGTTTAGAACCAAGTCGTGATCCAAGCATATGGATGAAGTGATATAATGCAATGAATAGTGATGAAGAGAGCCCGGCAGAGGACGAAGACCTTGATTGACCAGAAGAAAACAATGTCGAAGTTAATGATCATAATAGTGATACTGAAAAAAGTGCTTCTGAAGAAAGCGACGACGGACAGGAAAGTGCGTAAAATATTTATATTGGTAAAGGTAAGGAAACCAAAATGAAGAAAGGAAATTCCTAGGGTACAATTGAGAACTCGTAAGCATATCATTACACATTTGCCTGGAGCAAAATTTGTTTCTCGCAATGCTAAGTCAGAAATAGCCTGTTTGGAATTATTTTTTGATGATAAAATTTAGATTTATTTTGAGATGTATTAGATTTTACGATGTTAGAGACAGGGAACAAAGGAGAGAAATTGATAAATTGGCCCCTATAAGGGAGATTTTTGAACATTTAACTGCAACTAAACTGCAACTTCCCATGTAGCATTTAATATTGGTGTAACATTGGCAATTCATTGTAAATATAATGGTAGAATATTGTCCCAACATTGAAATGTGAACAATTTTACATATTGGCTAAATATTACCAAACGATATTCTTTTAATATTGGGGAAAATAATTATACAATATTGGCATATTATTGTTCTGTAATGTGTCCTGAAATAGTACCTGGGCCACTACAGAGCGCTAACTACTGCGAGGGACCATTTCCCATTGCGTAGCACCTGCAGCGCTCCATGTGGTCCGGTGGCCTTCCTCAAAAAACCCCATTCACTTTGTGCAGACTCGGAGGAGATCGGTGATGCTGAAAAAAGCTTTTGCTTCATGGAGCGGAATCATCGATCACCCGGTTAGAAGGTCAGCCATTATACCATTAAGCTACGGAACGTTATATAATTTTGGAATTTAAAGTTGAACACTATAATATATGGAGGAGGGCGTGCATATTATATTTTGATTATTTTGATATCTCTAAATCGGCGAAAACTAACATTCGGCGGATTTTGAGAAAATATCATAACGTTATTATTTGTGAATATTTTTTTCATCTTGCCTAAATATAATTATTATAAAATATCAAGTAATATTGAAAACACAGCATTTTTATGTTATTGATAAATAAATATTGACTTTTTATTGTATAGTAATATTCATTAAATATAGTAAATATTTATGTTATATTGCTTAAATATCGATTTTCAATATTTCTTAATATTGTACAGGCAATATTGGTACATTATTGTGTGTATAATATTTTAATTTACATTAAATAGCAATATTTAATAAATATTGCAAATATTGTTTTTATAATCACTAAATATTGTATTTCCAATATTTGTATAATATTACAAAAATATATTCACCAAATATTGGCTGCAGTCCGACAATATTGCCCCAATCTCTCTATATTAGGCCAATATTCCGCCAAGCTAACGCCAATAAACGGTGCTACATGGGTTGTTACTAAGGGTGAATTGTTTAAATAAAATTAAGTTAGCCTTGTTCGTTGTAAAGCAATTTTTTTGTTCTGATGAACATTATACGTACATAAGTTATGTACCTATATGCAGCTGTTACGTTAGAAATTTTGCAAACTTTGTAAGTTAACTATAAAACTTGGCTTTTATTTCAAAATTGTAAAAATGTTAGTGAATATTAATGTCTTAACCTTCTCATTCACTTAGAATTAAAGTTGATTTATGTTATGATTTAACCTAGGTATATACCTACTGGGCGAAACGTCAACCTTAAAATGTAATGTATTGTTAACGATGGTATTTAGTGAAGAAACGTTTTTCCAATATATACCGAATATCATGTACTTTAGCCGCTGATTTGTCTTCCACTACTTAATAATTATACGTAGGTACAATAGTTTGCGTTTACCTTTTAAGAAAAAACCGAAAAAAAAAATCTAGCACCCTGTATATCGAAAACCATGCATTTTAGGACATAACGTTTATATGAACTTTTTGACTTAAAATTGATTCAGCAATGTCCCCAGTACATACCTTTAAGTAACACTCTGTATAAAATAACAGTGTGTAATATTCATTACTCCCGTTGCTAATGATAATAACAGTGTGTAATGAATGCTATGAGTATTATCTGCCGAGACATAATAACGACTATATTATACCGTAGTCGTGGACAAATACTTACTTAAACGCAATAGATGACCTTTTCAATGTTTGTAGACATGTAAAGGGTATTTGATTTTTAGTTCCCTTAAACGTATCTTCATTTAATTATAATACTCTATTTCAAACAAAGCTTGTGAAGGGAATTTGCTTTTGTTCGCATTTCCAACTTTACCAAACAAAAATAATCGTATGAAAAACTAAATAAATATCAAAAAATTATAATTTACACAAGTATAAACAATGGAAATGATAAATTTATAGCATTGTAATCACCTGGTGTAAAAGTCAGATACTACGTAATGATGTCAACAGATAATGTAAAGGAAAATATTGACGTACGACATGTAAAAAGAGCTAGCAGTGATCATAAGAGGGTAAAACCTTTTTATGAGTCTGAAATAAGGGAGACTTTTTTTATGTTGACGTTCCTTTGTTAAAATATAATACCTGCGATTACTATTAAAAACCATCACATCTATACTATATAACAGTTACGACAATATACCGGAAAAATGAAATGGCTGGATCAATAGGATAAAATTCGGACCTGTCTGCAAAAGATAAATGGGATAAGCAGCTTTCAGTAGGCGTAGCGTCATATTGGAAATAACTTTCGTTGGCAATATTGTGTTTTTTCAGTAAGAAAGACGTAAGTACTTCCGCTTTATTATACATATAATATTTAATTATGTTTAAGATTAAATATTTGGAATGTTAGGTTAGGATGTATACTGCCGAACTATTTCAATATAAATAACGTTTAGCAGGATCCTATATATAAGAACGTAGTTCTAAACTGAAATCCAATTTATAAGAGAATTTCCAATAGTCCATTTTATTTTATAATGTTGTTAAGTAAATGCATCGCTAAGTTTAGACAAACTTTACAAATAGAGCAACTTCGTTACATGCTACAAATCAATATATAGCGTTAGATTCCACTACAAATGGTAGATCTATTTCCTTTATGTCAAAGACCTTTTTTTTTATGTGAACGTTCGTCAATCATTATTAAAAACACATTTCCCTCGTTTATTTCGCTGATAACGATTTAATATAATTCCATTCAATTGTCTTACCATTCACTGTACTTGAACCATTTTACGTTGAAAAGCACGAATAACAAAATTTTTGAATCGTTAGTAGTGGGATTGCAAAAAAGTTACATATTCACTTATCCAATACAGAAACATACGACATGTCAATGAATTAATGTATTCGGTTGTATGCAAGGGTGGTACAATAACAGTTGTGCAGAGTGCATAAAGTGCGAAGGGTGGTAGTACCCATTGCCTGTAATATGTAATACATAATTGTTCCTCACCATGAAGAGGAATGCATTTGTTCCACCTACGCCAACATTGTTAAGGAATCAATATTTTGGTTTCGAAACGGGCTTAACTTCAGCATCATGATCTTTAAATTTTCATCGCGTTGAGTTTTGGAAGAAATACCGCACTCGAATCTAAGTCTAAAGACTGGGTCACTACCAAGCTTATAGACCGGAACATTGCCCTAATAGGTGTTTTCTTTTTGCATGTTGTGGTAGACTTAAGTCAGCTCTGTCAATAACACACCATTCGTTTTATAAAAATAATTTGACTCAGTTCTCAATAACCCTATTCGTTTTAAAAGCTTTATTTAAGTTGAATATTAACCTGAGGCAGAAGTGTCTTCTGACGCAAGGCACTTCAATTACGTGATTATTGTGCCTTTACCTAACCCTGTGGCGGTGCAAAAAGAAAATACCTACCTAATGAAAATGGATTACATGAGGAAACTGTTTGTATGCAACAACATTCCTTCAGCTTCGTTTAGCGGTCAGTCGACTATCATTCATGACCAAACAGCTAACATTATCAATTTCTCTTTATTGCATACTGACTATGGTATTACAGAACTCTCGTGATGTTCTTCCACACCGAAACATCCGACACCATTTAATACTACTTGGTACTTGCAACATAACATAAATCCTACCGAAACCCCAGAAATATCAGTTGATCCCGTGGAAGGACATTGTATTTTGCAATATGATGCACTTAGTTTCTTCCTTTCTCTAATACCTTAAACAACGTCGAGAGGATGAAATTACTATCTTTCACGTTTGGAAGATTGTGCTGTCTTTTTCACCTTTACTACCTCGCAGCCTAATGCATTATTATGCTTATTGTATTTGGAATTAATGATCTCTAAACTTACTTTGTCGAACTCTTTAAAATATATTATAATAGTAGTACACGTAATACCACCAATTTAAAAATTAAAAAATAATTTTATTTATAACTCCAGTGATTTCAGTATTATTGATTGCCTTAAGATATAATGTTATAACTCAATAGTTTATTTTATGAATCTTACACATTACTACGTCGTTAGGAGGAAGATTAGAGCATAATCTTAAAATCAGGTACGTTTGTCTAGATACAGTGCCTCCCAGTATTAGTTTCCTATTCATATAGTTTCCGTCAACGCTGAACAGATGCATCTCTTCTCACATATTTAGGTAATTTTCGCTTCAAGGAATTGCTATTCATTTGTATTGATCGAAATATCGTTGCTGCCTTACTGGTACTTTCACAACATCTTAATGCAATGAAGTTTCACCCTGCTGTCAGACGATCGTTATCTGAGGCCGAGGTCTGAGCATGTTATGTTGGTGAATGCATTATTAACTTATGCATTCGAAAGTTAATCAACTTAAATCCAGTTCAAAGTAGAAATGAGGTTAATAGACACTTTCATTCTACAGCAATTTACGCTGTAGTATCGGTAGGTAGTAATTTGAGCAAAAATTGTTAAAAAAAATTTTTAAATAGCAGGATGTAATTGCATATTTCAACGTAGTTTTTAGTTCTGATTAATTTTTTTTAATAATAATTTTCGATATTGTCAAAAATAAAGGTACTTTACTCTTGAGCAAAATTCATATTTTTTGACATATCGCGTACGCGACTGAAAAAATTTAATATCTGATGATTGTATTTTAGATTTTAGAACATGCAGAGCTTTTTATAAAGAATAACTTTTTTTCGTAAAATTAATAATAAAAAAGTTTCCCATATGTTGGCAACTTAAGTAGACATAGACACACTGTACTATACAAAGTGAGGACATGAGAAAGTTCTGGAAATCTACTATTTCATTCAGCAAACAAGGATTGTGTTTATGACGCATAATTTCGACCATTTCAAGAGTGTAACTGCCCTTTCATACATTTTTGTAGAATATAGAAATCGCGTTTAAAATCAAAAAGAGTGACCAGTAGCATAGAGCATATTTCTATGCCAAAGGATGTGTATGATCAAAATTATTACTTTTAAAAGCGTTAAAATGTTCTTCAAATCTCAAGGAACACTGTCTCCCGGTTTGTACAATATAAAAAGAGGAGTAGGAGCTACAATTATAGTTTATAGACACCAGAAACATCTAGAGGATCAAGACGGTCTTTGTTTTTGACAGTGGAAGAACGCAAAGTATGTTCATTAGAGAATGAAATATAAATATTGTGTGGTTTGAATATAATTACGTAACGCGTGAGAGATTTTCCGATAGAAAGGAAGGCATTTATAGATAAAATTATTGTTCAGGGGATGAATTGGAGTGTGGTTGATGGAATTTTTTATTTTTTAAAATACATTTAGACCCGCCATCTTGCGAGAGAAAGAGTGTTCGGAATCAAAAGCGATCGAGATGTCTGTTGTGGTGGGTTTACGGCTGAATTCTATTTTGTTGGTGGGTTTTTTGTGAAGCAACAAATCAAGGAAAGGGAGTTGGGAATTGTGTTCATTTTCCATAACATGCTGGTGAAAATGGTTGATGGTTTGAAGGAAACAGTTCGTTTCGTAGTCTTTGGCTGAATGTATACAAATCACATCGTCAACATCGACCTCAAAAGAGTACGTCATCGAGGTATTGATGTTTGGAAGTAAAATTACATTCCAAATAATTCATGGAAACCTCACCTAATAAGGGCGAGAGGTTAGAGGTTAGATAGCTGTATTGCCTTCATTAAATTATTCAACGATGTCTTTATAAAAATGCAGCTTTGATATATGTACTATACTTGAGCAAGAAACACTTAACATAGCATTTAAAGTTCCTCTTTACCCTTTTGAATGTATTTCAACACACGTTCTAGTAATTTCGAATTGAACACGTTAGATAGTATAAAACATTCGAACAGAAAGAAATCCCTTACCATGGCAACTGTATTTACTGCGATAAGCCATTACATTAATATAGTCAATGTATGACTACATAAGAAAATGGGGTATTTAAGTGAATAAATTGGGAGTCTGGAGCCTCGTATAATAAAATAGTTTATGTACGCACACAGAGGAAAGGTTACTTGTAGATTAGGTAAAACTTACTCGACATTTCAAAACGTTTGCTATTTCTGACGGAGCTCCTTTAGACTTCTGTAAGCAGTAGATAATCTACAACATGAAAGCATGTAGTTCCATATTTCATTTTCGTCCCTTAACATTAAGAGATTTACGTATCATTGATGGCAAACACTACAACAAAAGGGACACTCTGATCACAAATACGCGTCGTTTGTACAATTTTTACAAACAAATGCAAATAAGCTCGTGTTTGACTCCTTCTAAACAAACATATTCTTCCATTTATGTTTTAAAGTATATGCACTACGTACGGAAGTTAATGCTCTACGGAGTGTAAAAAAACGTTGTTTTTCTCTATTTAGTTGCACTGGTACTACTGTAGATACTTCCCAATTTAAGGACTGCATATCTGAACGTGTTGCCTCGGATAAATCCAATTTAAAACTAAGAACGATTATCTGCGATTTATTACATCTTAGGAGCACAATACGCATAACTCTATCTTAGACTTAGAGTTATGGGTATTGTACTTCTAGGTGTTATTTAAAATTCCATTACACGCCAAGTCCATTAAACCTTTTATGTCAATGTGTGTTGTAACTTTTTTCTAACTGGTGGAATTACGAAATCCTTGTGTAATTGAAATATACGTACATACGTAATACGTAATGTTTCTAATATCGAAGAGAAACGTTCGGACTCGATCACATTATTTACCACCCTATGAAATCAATACCACCCAATGTGTTATGTATGGAAGGAATCAAATTGTTAAAATATTTTACCAAAGTCAAGAGTCGATCCGCTCTACACACCGTGCTTTACGTGCAGTGTTTGGTAGGCATAATCGTCCAAGTGAATTAATGATTCCTCGTATTGTTGAACGTTTCGAAGTAAGTTACACTTTACATCCCCAAAGGCCACCGATTCGTAGAAGAACTGCACGTTCTGCAGAAAATATCGCAGCTATACGAGCCAGTGTGGATGAATCTTCTTCGACATTGGTCAGATGGTGCTCCCTACAGTTCGGCCTATCCAAAATATGAACGTGGCGTATTTTGTGTAAGGATTTGGGTAGACATCCTTACAAACTGATGTTGACGCAAGAATTAAAGCCCGCCGATCATCGGGTGCGTCGTGAGTTTGCTGATTGAGCTCTGGTGAAAATCGAAGTCGACGAAGATTTTTCGAAGAAAATCGTCTTCAGCGACGAAGTTCATTTCTGGCTCAATGGGTACGTCAACAAACAAAATATGCGCTATTGGGAAGAGAACAATCCTAGACAGAGAAACAATACCCACAAAAAGTTACTATTTGGTGTGGTTTGTGGACTGGCGGCATTATCGGGCCGTACTTCTTTCAAAACGACAACAGCGAACGTGTTACCGTCAACGAAGAACGTTACCGAATCTTGCTAACGGATTTTCTTTGGCCCCAATTGGACGATTTTCGAAGTATACGAAGAACCCCCTTCAAATTGTCAAAGTCAGTCTTGGCTCAGCAGCCGTCTGAGATGGAGGTTCCCATTGTTGATCACACCAAGTGCGAGATTCGTTCCGTAATTCGCTTTTCGTAAACCAAAGGCACTCCACCCGTGGATATTCATCGTTAGTTCACAGAGGTGTATGACAAGAAGTGTATGTCCATTCAACACATACATGAAGTGATGCAGGAAGTTTAGTGCCGATCGAAAGGAAGTCCACGACGAAGAGCAGACTGGAAGAGCGTCAGTTTTGGAGGCGGTTGTCGAGATAGATCCCGTCTGTGAACTTGTTGCTCACATTCGTGCGAGTTCTTATGGAACAGTGGAAAGAGCTTTGACCGAAAAATTGCAGTATCACAAGTATTGCGCTCGATGGGTAGCACGGCTATTGACATCAGAACATAAGGGGAAACGCCTTGCTGGGCTTGCCAGTTTCTGCAAAAGTGTCCTGAAGATAAGGACTCCATTGTTGTGTGTTGTGTTGCTGCTGATCGATTTCATGGAATGTGGAGCATACTCATACAGTTATTGCTCAACACTAAGAAAACTCAGGTGAGCTATCCAGAACCGCCGCGTGCCGGACGATTGATAGCTGGTGTAACGCTGCTTCACGACAACGCCCAATCTCGCGTTTCCCGTCAAACCCAGGAACTTGTGACGCACTTTCGGTGGACTGCCATGCCCCACCCACCTTACAGTCCGGAGCGACGATGATGTGACAGAAGAAGTGAAACGCTTCCTCAACGGGTTGGCGTCGGTGTTCTACGACATTGGGATACAGAAACTGGAACATCACCGCCTACAAAAATGTGTAGTAAAAGATGGCGTCTATTTTTAAATTGATGGATGGACCCTCGTATAAGGAAACCAATTGTTTGGCAGAAAAAAACCGCAACAGTACTTCAAGTTACTGCAGGGGGTTTTCTTTAAAGGCATTTATTCTCATGAAACCGAAACAAATTAGCTAAAATGTTATTATATTCTAATTTCTTATTTCACCACGTACAAAACTCACCGTTAATAAAGCAACCCTAATAATGTAAGATAAAGAGGTAAAACAACACGAAAGTGTATTCCTAAAGTACCCACCGTTAATCTAAAATCTTTATATGAAGCGAGTATGTATTAAAACTTGAGAGCAACCGTTACTTCAAAATTTACATAAAAAGTGATTATTTCAGCGCAAACTGGGAACATTCACCTTTCTAATAATTTTTTTAGGTCGTCGGCTTGCTTTTTTCATTATTATTTATGCTTCAAACACTTTGTAAGCGTCTCCGTTAAGATTTCAATTAAGAAATAGTAGGTACGTTGAGTGGATATTTGTAGATAAATTTTTTATGCAAATTATCTATGTTGCATAATGAAGCAGGGACACTAAAACCGCTTTAAACTTGCAGAAGGTACTTAGTTGACTGAGTAGTTTGTTGTCCCTTAACACGTAGTAAATCCAAGTTACAATGTTCGGAGGTGTTATATACATTGAAATACTTATGAAGGTAAAGTTTACATTGACAACTTAACCCTCTTTAAACTATACATTATTACATCACTTTCCTTTTTTTGTACTAAAACTACAGGTGGCCGAAAAACGTAAAATTTCTACCGCACCAGCTGTAATGATCCGGGAATTTGATTTATTTTCCCCCAGGGTAACGGTAAATGTTCCAAGAACAAGACGATGTGTGCAATTTTTTTCCTAAACGACTCATGCCGGCGATTTTTTTTTGTAGGTACTTTAGATGTGAATTATTACAAAATGATTCCAATGAGAAACCCTTAATAAGTAACGGTAGATAATATTTTATCAAATGTTTCCCTTTCACTATTAATAACCTAGCGAATACGTCAGCAAGAGGCTTTCAACACGCAAAGATAATAAGATTCGCCACCTCTGATATATGGCTTGCATAAATTCGTGTACGTAAGAGCGCCATCTTACTAAATCACTTCAAATTTCTGACATTGAGCTCGATTTTTTTATATTTTTGCAATTTACCCGTGAAACACAGGAAACGGCCAGAAGAGGTAATAAATAAACGAAATTGGTTTTATTATTTTACAAATAAGCGGTGTTGGTAGTTAACTTAAAGAAAGTATTAATTTTCGTAAACCATTCGTGTTTTAAAAAAATTAAGGGTATAAAAATAAAGTTGAGTAGCTTCTATGAACATAGACAGATTTATGAAGCCTTTGTCTTTGTTTCATAATACAATTTCAAGATGGAAAGAAAAGGGAACATTTAAGATCACAATTAGATAAACTTAAGACAAAATAATTTAAAAACACGAACGTACATTTGAACGCAGTATTTTTACTTGCGGTATCATTATTGAAGTAATTTATCGTTATTTTATGTAGAGCGTTTTCCTTTTACGCAAGATAAGAGGGTAAATGCGTCTATAACAAAATAGGGCAAAAGTTTTTCGCCTCAATAGACCAGGAAGTGAGAAATAAAATTCCTTATCATGTCAAAACCAGATCAGAGATATTAAAATATTGTGACAATAATCAAGTGTGTGATATAAAAAGAAGTAGTCGTGAAGGTTTTTTGAACTGTTAGTTACGTTTTTGGTTGTTTTGTAAAATCTTACATTCAAAATAATAACAACCTTGTGTTTTGAATTAAATTCGAGCGTTAAACTGGCGCCCAACGTGGGGCCGAATGAATAGTAATGATGTAAGTACTTAGAAACCCAAAAACAGTATAAAATTTTGTGAATGCCCGTGGAATATTACACATTCATTCGAATTTTGTTGTGTTTGCTATTCGTGAAACGTTGCGAATGTTCAATTCTAGTATTTTCAGCACATAACACGTATTTGTTGTGTGAGTGCGATACAGGGTGTCCTTCATATAACATATATGTAATGCCAAAAAGTAAAAGGCAATCGCAACCAGTGATGTTAAGTAATGAACAATTCCAAGCTCTCTTATCGCAATTAGCGCCACCTCGAGATGATGATCGTTTTACAGCCCATTTCTCGCTCTCCAAAGACCTTGTAACTTCGCCAAATGTTCGTTCCGATTTAATGGCTCCGCGAGTGCAGACGGGTTTATTGAAGCGATTACTACATTTAAATCCTGTGCGCAAGTTTCCGATGAAAATGCATTGTTGGGACTCCCTATGTTAATTGCAGAAGTCGCTGCAACATGGTGGAAAAGGATTAAAGGAACAGTCAACAATTCAAACGGTGCGTTGAGGTTCCTACGTGATGCATATTTATGAAAACTACCCCCACATTTAATTTATCGTGAACTATTTGCACACGAACAACAACCAAATGAAAATTGTAAATTATACGACACGTATGCCATTTTCGATCTTTGACCGTACACACTTGAAGAACCAGTCCAATTGGACATGTTGTACTGAACCGAATGTTAAGGAAAAGAATGACGCCGAATAATTTCGATTCGTACAAAAAATTATTGGAAGAAGCTCGCTTCAAGGTCGTCTTTGACACCGAAATCCGGCATATCGGTAAAAGTGAAGGTAACACGCCACGTCTTAGTTGCTACGGATGCGGGACCCCTGGTCATATACGGAGTAACTGCCCAAAGTGCACAAATATAACTAAATTACAAGACATACCTCAGATACCAATAAACAAGATCGTCCAATGTTGCCCACTGAAATACAAGACTTCAATGGATCTGCATGTCTTGATACAGGGTCGAAAACAAGTATTGCAGGAACGCAACTTTGTAAGCTACACACACGGGCACAATTCTCGGAACACAAAAAAAGGTTGAATTTATGTGTTTTTTTACAATCAGCACTTTTAAGTGTTTTTGTTATGAATGTTCGTTTATGTAATCAATGGTGGCCCTGGCTCATTTTGTTCTTTTTGTTTGGAGAGTTAACATTGTATTGCTTACAAAATTAATGATTTACCTACAACTGAACTCGTCAGAACTGTGACGATGATACCTAACCTACCGACCAGTAAGCCGAACATTGGGTGTATCAGTATCTGTGATCCAGCGTAATGCGCAACCAGACAGACAGACAGGATCTTATGTGCGGGGGCTGAGAAAAGGCAGAAATTGTGCAACTAGTGCCGTATTGTCATGTGGTGATTGATTTTATTAATTTAATTTAAACCATCATTATGTTACGAGCAAGTGATGAAAGCTTTGATGCATTTCCCGTACTTGTTGTCCTTGCGTTAAGATTAGGTTTGCCCTAACAATGCGTGTTTAACGTTCATTTTTATGAAAGGCCGTAAAGCAATTTTGAAATTAGGAGAAGGGTTGTGTTATTAGTTGGTTGAATGTATACAAATAACGAGAAGAAGAAGTTAAATCTACCGATCTAATATTAAAAGGGTGTACCCCCAATTATATCGGGGCCGACATATTTAGGCACGAGCTTGTCCACGTTGGGAAGGATAGGTCAGTCAAGCTTAATCCGAATACGGAGGGTGCGCAGCACCACCGTTTTGTAAGGGTACAAACGCTGAGAAATGGTCGTCAAACGGCTATTCAGACCCATCGCCAAAACGTGAGCAAAATCATCGAATTGCAACATCAGCGTTCGCTCATCAGCACCAAAGATTGGTCCTATCGCCTTGTTGACGGGACTTTGATATTTTTGATGAACAGAATTTACACACGGAGTACATAAACATAAAAGTAATTACAAGAACATAAATATAAATATTAAATACATACATGAAATGGAAAAACAGATTATTAATGAAAATGAACAATTTATTCTAAACAAGAACTTGAACGTAAAGTTATGGCGCGTATGTTCGTAACACCTTGCCTTCTGGGATCCAGTGGATGCAGGGGTTGTCTTGGAGGGCTCGCATAACAGAGCCTGCTGTGGAGCTCAATCGGTACCAATCTCCACGGCCGGCGGTCTCTTAGTCGGCGTCGGCGGCAGCAGGGAGACAATGGTTGGTACCGGCGATCGATGCGGTATACTGTACCGTGACTGCTTATCCTAGCCGTGCTTTTATCAACGTCGGCATAGGATAGCCGACCCTGGTCCGTGCTTTTATCAACGTCGGACAGGGTAGCTGACCCTTTACCCGTGCTATTATCAACGTCGAAAGAATAAGTAACTTCCTACACAGCGCGCGCACGCTTTTATACCTATTTGAGCGGGCGTGTCCTTATGTTTAGGTGAATTTTCATTGGCGCTTGTACTTGGCGTGGGGAAATAATGTCAGCCAACCGCGCTTCGGGTATCTCCTGCGGCTTCATGTACGTACGAACGTGGATGCTCGTCCCTAGTCCCATGAATGGAGTCAAGTTTTCTACTCTGTCGAAAGCCGTTTTTGCGTCAATTTTTTCCATGGGAAGGAAATGATGTGGAGGTATCGAACAGAATGTTACCATCATGCAAATTTTACGGAAACGGTGTCATACGGTGGAGAGTCCGTTATGTTGTGGGGTAGCATAACTGTGACAGGGCCGTTTTGGTCATCATTTATGGCGGTTCTCCGACTGTACACAGGTACATAACTGAGATCTTGGAGGCCCATGTAATGCCTTTTACCCCATTTATAGGCCCATATTACGTATTTTTGCACGATAACGCAAGGCCTGACGGGGTGCGTGATTACCTAAGTTTCATCGGAATAGCAGAAATAGACTATAGCCAGCACGCAGGCTACGAGAAAGGAATCCAGCTCCTAGGAATGTTGCGGAGTTAAAATTAGCGCTGGTCGAAGAGTTTGCCTCATTGTCATTAGGAGCATGGGCAATCGTATCCGAGCCCTTATAAGAGCCCGCGCTATTAATTTTTTTTATTGAAAAACTTTTCAACAAAGGGCCATGTGAATGTTCTGCTCAGAAAATTCAAAATTTTTAAATTACAATTTCTTCTTGGTTTTTCCATAAATGAATAATATTTTATCGTAGATTATGTTTTTTCTTGCTTCTATTGAACAAACTCGTAAGAAGCGAAAACAATTTAAAAAAAAACCTATTAATCTCTTAAATTCAGACTTTTTTTGAGTTCCCCTAATTTTGCCGGTGTATTTATTAACCCAATTGGAGATACTGTTCGAGGAAAATCAAATTAGCATTACATTTAACAAGACAAGTAAGTGCAAAACAATACGACATTGAAATTAACCTAAAATAAAAAATTTTCTGCATCAATTCTCGAATTCGCAAATATGGTTTTGGATGTTGCAAACAATAATTGGTTTTTTTCTGACCAACCAGTAAAGCGAAACGACTTAGAACTTAGAGTATTAGAGGAAGCCACGAATTCTATATACGTCGATGCAGTATAAGACCTCGACTTGCAGAAACATGAAGGTGAAAACTGCAAACGGAGAAGAACAGATACACTCTTACACGAATGTTCCGATGTATTGTTACAAAAGTTGGAAACAACTCCTTATGCCGAGCATACCATTATTTACACTTATGGACGAGTCACCAATTTCTGTGCCTCCATACGAGTTGTCTCCTGTCAAAAGGAAATTCCTAGAGGAAGAAATTGAACGAGTGCTCGACGAAGATATCATTGAACCATGCGAGTCTCCATTTGCATCACTCGTGGTCTTAGTACCCAAAAAGACCGGTACCGGATCGTTACCCCTTACCGCGTATCTACGCACTTCTTCAGTCGGCAAAGAAAACTACATACATGACTTTCATTGGACCTATGGTCTGGATATTGGCAAGTGCTTATGCGAGAAAGTGATCGCGATAAGACTGCCTTTACGTCGTCTCCTGTAGGGAATTTTCGTTTCAAACGTATGCCTTTCGGTTTACGAAATCGACGATCGATATTTCAAAAACTAATAGATCGTGTTCGGTCAGGATTGAAGGACATTAATTCTTGCGTATGTTGATGATATTATAGTTTTATCTTCGACATTTGATGTAACATTAGTGCTGGAACGTTTACGTCTATTTAAACTAAAAGCTAACCGTACAAAATGTGTTCTTGTTCGCTCTACAGTAAAGTATCTGGGTCACGTAATTACCTCTGATGGTATTGAATCGGATCCTGGAAAGAAAATCCTGGTTTAGAAAATTTATCCCTGGGTCTGCGAATATTACTAAACCGTTGAGTCAACTTACGCTGAAAGGAAACTTCAAGAGGATTAAGCGTTTAAAAAAATAGAAAATCTTCTAATAACTCTTCGATAGGCCGATCACACACTACCCTTCATATTATGTACTGATGCGACTTCTTAGGCGATAGGCATGGGGAGGTTCCAAATGAGCGTCCTACGTATCTCCGCAGAACAAAACTACAGTTCAACTGAGTTGCGAAGCACTTACAGTTGTATGGGCCGTACAAAAGTTCTGAGGAGATTTGGACAATGCCAAGGTTAGCGTAATTAGTGATTATCAACCCTTACGGTGGTTAATGACTGCAAAGTCTCACACGGGAAGGTTGGCTCGCTGATCGTTATGCCTACAAGCGCACGACTTGATATCGAGTATACGCCAGGGAAGAGCTACGCAATCGCGGAAATCTTACCCCGTCTTCCAAAGGAAGTGACCCTGTGGAAGTCTGTATCACCACTGTAGACTTACCTGACCATTTGAAGTTTGAAGATCCCAACATTCGTAAAACCATTGAAGCGTTGGAACCCACTACTGATCTAGTCAATGCTTCCAATTGGGTCGAACGTAGTAATGTAATGACTAATGGACCTCGTTAATGGACCTCGTTATAGATACCCCCCCCCCCCCAAGGCTCTAAGATGTTTGCACCATCCAAAGGGGGGGGGGGATGCGACTATAATGAAGTTGTGTGATATAAAAAAACATAGTTATGAACGTTTTTTTGAACTGTCACTTACGTTTTTGTTGTTTTGTAAAATCTTACATTCGAAATAATAACCTTGTGTTTTGAATTAAATTCGAGCGTTACAATATTCAATTACTGTTTCAACTAATGCGGTAGTAATTTTGTAATTATGGACATAAATGAGCCATAAAAATAATATTTCATTACAAAATATAACCAGTATTAACTAAGATTGACCATAAAATCCCATTAAAGTAATGTGTTCATGTAACATACGTTCCAAATGGTTCATAAAGCTCGGTATATAACGTCATATTTGTTAAATTTGGAGAAATTATTACGTCTCCGAGGTGTGATTGGAAATATTGGGATACTAACGCTGAGCGCTTTGGTTTTCCAACTACAGGCGAAAATAAATTGAAATTATTAGATTCTCCGCGTTTCACAATATTTATCTTTATTAGCTATATTCGCTACATTTACCCAACTTTATACAACTGCACAAGTAGTCATGTGTACATTACGTGTATGTTTCGTATCTTTATCGATCACAGGCGAACGGTCACGTATCTAAAATGCTTAATTAATTATCAGCAAGGGATCATACCATAAAAGGCTAAAATTAAAATTGTCTTTTATTACCTATCATTTATTTAAGTTCTTCTCGTTTCCATTGTTATTATAGCGTCTTCCTTCGATATCTTTGCATATTAGTTCTTCACCTGTATCTCATCATAATTTGTTATACATCTCTTTCTTATCTTCGTACTACTTTATATCCTCTTATTCTTTTCATCTGTCTTTTTTCTATGACCTCCCTACCAACGCCGCTTTTTTAAGTTCCTCATTAAGCTATTGTATAACTTTTGTTTTTTTTATTTCGACCATTTCTTGCTATATTTACTGATTATTTGCCTTCTTAATTGCGTAGTTATCTTTGCTGCTTCTTTCATCGTTTTGCGCTCTATTAACATATTTTTATCACTTTCTCTCTTGTTATCTATATGTCTTGTTAAGTTTTGTGGTATTCTAATTTGTTTATTTTTCTTATTTGATTAAATTTTTGGTTGTGCTATTCCCAGGCACCATTCTGCTTCTCGCTTTTTTCGGGATCTTGTTTAGATATGAGATTCTCTTTTTTCGATTAGTACTTTTGGTATGTAGGTCCCTCCTCATGTTTTTTTAGTTTTCAAAAAGTTTTTCTATGGAATTGTTACAGAAGTACTGCAGTTGCAATTCTGCGATTATCCTGAAGGCGAGGATTTACTTTTCTTTTAAATTTGTTAGTGGATTTACCGAATTAGTATTGATCTAGCATCCTTGTTTTTGTTATATTTCTCTCGTTTCGCTACAAATTTATACAGGGTGTCTCATTTAACATTACTTTCTTGAATATCTCGAAAAAAATGCATCTTAACAAAAAGTGTGCCGAATCAAAAATTTCATAGTTGGGGGGGGGGGGGGGGACATCGGATTCTGACAAAATACCCCCACACCCCTAGGAGAGAGGGCGGGAAAGGGGTTTACCTAAAGCATCCTAAAAACTAAAAGCTATGTTGGGTATATACGAAAACTTTTTTCTTATTTGCAACAGGTGGTGCTGCAAACGGAGTTTCCTATTTTAATCTTACCTGGGGAATTTCTCGAAATGACAAAAAAAGTTGCCGAATAAAAGTTTGATGGTTTGGAGGGGGGCGTCCGATTCTGTAATATATTTCACCCCCCGATACCCAGGAGGTGGATAGGGAGGTGACTTAAATGGAAACTCCTATTTTTTATTGCATATTCAGAAAGACCAACAAAAAACTATGAAAGTTTTATTAACTTATTCTTATTTGCAACAGAAAGATAAAATGTCATCGAAATACAAAATAAATAAGAAAATACCGATTTTAACGATTGCAGCGCCACCTGTTGCAAATAGAAGAAAAGTTCCCAAATAACACCGTTATAGTCTTTCTGAATATGCAATAAAAAATAGGACCTTCCGTTTAAGTCACCCCCCCCCCCCCCCCTGTCCACCACCTGGATGTCGGGAGGTGAAATTTCTTACAGAATCGGACGTCGCCATCCAAACCATCAAACTTTTATTGGGCAACTTTTTTTGTCAGATGTACTCATTTCGAGAAATTGCCCATGTAAGATTAAAATGGGACACCCCGATTGCAGCGCAAGATATTAAAGAACGTAATGTTAAATGGGACACCCTGTGGATGTATGTCACATTATTTGTGGTCTTCTTCGACTTTCTTTCACTGTCGCCCAATTTACCAAAGCCTTCTAAGTTTACTGTGGTATCTTTGGCTACCAACCCTAAACTTAGTTGTAATCATTTTTATCATCTATCAAAAATCGAGCCGAATAAAACATTTTACATCCCCGACCCAATCAAAGTTTTGATCAAACCGTGCACTAGTTCTCATTTTTTAGTGTGCTTCTCATTTGGGAGCGTACCATCTTCTCCAAATATGACGATTTGGAACACTCGCTGCATGTTCAAACAATCTGTGTGGAATGGTTACGATCATCCATAATCTTTCGCCGTTCACTTGGTCGTCTTGTAGTAGTCTGTAGTAATTGTTGAAACGTCAAAAAATAATTAACTGACAAGAGACGTCAAAATGACAGTTTATGGAAATATGTATTAATTTTTCTATTTTATTATCAAAATAGAACAGTTATACAAAAAACTTTGTATAATATTTGTGTTAAAAGTAACTTTTATTTTGTTCGTGAAATTGCTCCACTCGCTTCGCTCGATTCACAAACTTTTCACTCACAAAATAAAATAGTACTTTTAACACTCATATCATAAATAGCTATTTTGGATTCGTTACCAATTCATCAATTGCAATAGGCATCAGTCAGTGAACATCAGAGCATTTCTGTGGTTCTGGCTATAGTTCTTAAGTTAATTGAGTCTCTCGCACAATTCCTCAAGTTGATCTTTCAGGGATGTAAAGTTCTTATTGACAATAACAAATGGGTAATTGTGGTTCTTATACACACACTCTCTGCAACAGTGGCAATATTCTCGTTCGATAAATCGTTTTGGCCACCCACGGGCATCAGAACCTGCACCAAATGAGAATGGAAACGTCGGTCCAGGGGGTAGGTTACCGCGAAACGCGTAATCAAATACCAAATGCCGTTTCATATTCACTACTGAAGGAACTAAGCATTACATTCAAAGATTACCCGTGCTTATTAAATAAATGCGTTCTATTTTAATAAGCTTTCTCAGTAAAATTTAGTATTTCCAGTAGTACATAGATAATAAGAAAATTCACCTTAGAAAGACCACATTTTTCCATAAAGAATTTGCATATTTTTTATTATATCCAACATACGTAGAGATTGTAACGATTTACACTAAAAAGCAAGGCTGCGACATAGTTTTAAAATTTTGAAACGAATGTTTCCCAAAGGAAATACAACTTAAAGTAGTTCTAGGCCCAAGTTAAAGCGAGTATGACTGAAGGATTTGTTTCTATTGCCGAATGTATTGCAACATTTCCAGTTAAAACGGTTGAGTGAAAATACCCCAGGCGAAAATATAAAAATATTATCGCCGCCGGCGCGGCGTCGCTTTCAATATATATGCAATTAAAATAAATCTAATAATACTCCATTTATATAAGGATGCGGTAGGATTAACTGTGTAAATATGAGCATATCCAAATGGATATTGGTACGTACAACTTCAGAAGGCATCTATTTATGAATTATAGCGCCATGGTGTTTATATTTTCGAAAATAATTTTAATATTTGTTCAAGATAGATACCACATTTAGTTACTAGCAACTGCTAACGAAATGTTAAAACTCTATTAAATTATTATGTTTCTAAATAATAAATTATCAAATTATTAAATTAAATTATCAAACAAAATGTACGATACAATTTATGACCTCTGTGCTCTATTTCCCCCAATTGTGACAACTTAAATACCAGAGTGACTATAAAATACATTTACATTTAGGCTTAAAAATGAATATAAACACTTACTTAAGTCAGGAGACTTCTATTTGCAGGGAAATGTGATCGGTATCTAATATCTATTAAAGATCATCGCCAATAGGTGCATTTTCAAACATTTTCAAACATTTTCAAACATTTTCAAAACCTTTTTTTTCCAGCATTCCTACTTAATTTATGTAACACACATGTAGATTTTTTAAGAAACATCGCTATAGTGTATTGAAACTAGTACCGAAATACAAAATGCACATGTATTTGTCTCTGGTTCAAGAAGACTTAGTTGTATGGCATTTTCGAAAGGATGACTGATCGAATAAGCTACCACTACTACTTACATCAAGCAATACAATAGAGAAGATAACAACGAATTCCAGGGAAGGACCGTGTCAATGTTGAAAAAGTCAACGTTTCGCCCACTATCGAAAGGGACTTCATCATGTAGGCGAAATGTTGACTTTTTTAACATTGACACGGTCCATACCCGGAATTCGTTGTTATCTTATTGACTCTGGCCGTGAAAACCTTCGCTCTGACCCCGTAATGCTATGTCTAAAGTGTTTTTAAGCGCAGGTACATGTGACACCATAAATGCAAACAGTTACCTACGGTGATATCATTATTGTAAATTAAGAATAAACGCCAATACTTGGCTGGTCACATGCTGCTTGCAAAACTTGTGAGTTGGTGGAAGGATTTGAGTGGGAGAGTATGGATCATCCAATCATCCGGTTTTCACTTGTACAAAGGTCGACAGAGCACTTTAAGTCGAAAACGGTTTGAAACAAAATAAGAGATACTGTTCACCGTGTATAAATGGCGAAATGAGCAAGCGAGTGTTTACAGAGGATGTACAAAAACTCATCCCAGCAAACACATTTATATATAAAATACATACAAATTATGTAAGAGCTTGTTAAAATTACATAAAACTGGAAGGTAAATAAGAGATAATTAATCTCAGGATGTCAGCAATTTGCCAAATAATATATATGTCTATTAGATGTAAATTCTTCTATATCTGTAGTACATGAATTTATATGTATACGTTTTATGTATTCATATTCACATAAAAAATATTAGTTGTAAAAGCGTTGCGATGACCAAATGGCAGCTACTCGATCATAATGTAATTGTTATCAATGTAAAAAAATATTTAAGTAGTTCCATACGTGCAACTGTATTTTTAATTGTATTTTACTTAATTCTTGCACCAACCCGTTTTTACCTGAACTGAAAGTCGACAGTTTATTTATGATATACTTGCTTGAAAAGTTTCCCTTCACCGGATTCGAACCTTTAGGGGTAGGCGTTGCAAATTCCGTAATCCGACATGTGTTTTCTTTGTATCCGACATTGTACCGCTGCGCTAATCTGAAACATCCCTTCTTTTTATTTCGTACTTCGTAACTTTGCGCTGTTTCGCGTTATTAGTTTAAATTTTGTTTGATTATATCGTTGAGTGAAGTCTTATTCAATGATTATACCTACCTTTATGTTAAAAATGACCAGGATTTAATTGATTTTATATTATTTATTTTCTATATAAATTAGACGCATATTAGTCGATACGGATGTAATATTAACGGTACAATTTTTGGCGTTATACAAACACACGCGTACGATTACTTATGCGGCGCGCAAATGGAAACGGACTTTATTTTCGACCATACGATATATGTAATGATAATTTTTAAATCTATTTACAGAAGGCATACATAAAAAATAAGTAATACTTCTTACATATAACGTACATAAATTCATGTAAATATGACAGCTCATGAATTTTATGAGTGTATATATTATATGAATTTATTATTGTTTAGGTTTCCACGAGTTGTATATAAAAATATGATTCATTTCTGGATCTTCTCGTGTAGGTATATTTTACAATTCATCAACGTTTCGGGAACTAATACTTTGTTCTCTTTTTCAAGTTAATGGTATACAGAATATCCGTAAGTTTATATACTATTATGTAAAATATACGTAATGTGTGACATACACGGTTTATATAAATTTATTAAAGAATACTTACATACTTGATATATAAAAAAGCATATGTAGGGGTGTTTACTTCAATTTATACAGGGTGGCCCAACGAAAAGGTAACAGACGGGTTTCTGGCCAGAGGGAATTTTTTTTGGGAAACGCAAAAACACGTCAATTTTTATATCAAGGGGGACAACTTTCGCCATGATTTTCAACCTGAAGTGATTTCATCCCTTAGCGCTGTGAGAACAACCCCTAAAATTTAAATAGGGATGATGGGGCAAGTGATACGTCATTTGAAAGGTCTTTCTTTTCTGATTTCAGTGCACTAGTTTTTTATTTTTTTTTATTTTTAACCAAAAAAATTGAAGTTCCAAAATGGAAAATGAGGAAAGAGATTGAGGCATTTAAAAACTCAAAAAAGCTCAGACAGGTCAATTGTTTTTTTCTTAGAGAAGCTAGGTACTTTTACTGATATTTGACAACATTGTTTCACCCCTTGGGTACAGGGTAAACAACCCTTAAATTTTTAAATAAAAACAAGGGTTAATTTTTTCTTGTGCTAATTAATAAAACCAGTTTATGCAAATTCAATCCTTATTTTAATAAATGTTCGAAGTGCCTGCCTTCAGCTCCATGCAATAGTACAAATTTTCATAAAATCGTTCCTGTACATTTTGCAACATTTGAGGAGTGATCAGGCGGCATTCATGTACTATACGGTCACGTAACTCCTCCAAAGATTCCGAACCAGTGGAAAAAACTTTACTCTTTACATGACCCCATAAAAAAAAATCTAATAATAGGGTGAGATCAGGAGGAACGAGTTAATCAAAATCTGTATTATTACATGGAAGCTGAAGGCAGGCACTTCGAACATTTATTAAAATAAGGGTTGAATTTGCATAAACTGGTTTTATTAATTATGTATATTTTATATGTGCGTTTGCTGAAACTGTATAACAACTATAGGTAGAAACTATGTTAAAAATTAATTCATATTTGTAACAACATTCACAAAATAATAACATTTATTTGTGTTACGTAAATGTATACCAGACATAAATTTGGATGACGTAATTCAACGAAATAAAATCACAAGTAAATTGTATGAAATTTCTATTGAACAATATTTATTCGAGTGTTACGGATAGATAAATTTCCATTGGAAATGAACCAAAAGGAATAACTTCATACTAACTTTACATATCAATTTGCATTTGACATTATTCTCAGTGGACTTTGTGATGGAGTTTCCGTTAAGAAATTCAAGTGTCACTCAGGGAACTACCTTGAATTTGATCTGATCTGACATTTGAAACAATGGATTGTTTTTAAAGTAAATATCAAAAACCTTATATGTAATTATAAACTCAAAAGTTACTGAAGAGCAATCGCTTAAATTACATTTCTTTTATCATGAGTAGGTTGAGTTCATTTCTCTTTCCATTTCTACAGTTTTCATTATGAATAGTCTTTGTGTGTCACATCACAAAATATAAGATATTTTATGATGTCGTTGTAAATCGATTACATTTCGTAAACAAATAGTCTGAGAGTAAATGTTACGCGTCTGGTTTCTGTTTGGAGAACAAACACTGGCAGGCTACCACCAAGTAATAGTTGCTGGCAAGGGAATCCCAGAATAATAAGTGGTTATGCTACCCAGACACACGTCGTATGACTGCATTTATTTCTACCAAATATCCAAGCGTGAAATGTTTCTAGTTTCTTACGTGTATACAGGATGAGCGCTGATGAGCTTTTAATTGCAACTAACAGCAATTACAGTGGCAGTCTAATAACATCATTATTAAGGGAAATTGTAGAAATCCAATGCAATTTCTGAAGAATTAGAACTGGGTCAAAAATTCAGCGCTGGTTACTTAGCATCTTGTACCTACATCTTGAAACTGTGCAATTTACGGAAAAGTGAGTGACAGTATTCATATGTCCGCATGGCATTAAATGTCTAGAAGATGTCAATGGTTAAATAGTTTTTGCCAGTAGAACTATTTAAAAACTTTTAATTGCAATGATAACATTGGTTATAACCTGAAAATTTTGTACCTATTGGTCAATTTGATGTGTCTTACGGTATCTGGAAAAGAATAAAATAGTATAATACAGTCCGAGCATTATAAGTGGTCCTTGTTGGTGCCCTGGTATCATGTAGTTGGCATCTTACCCCTTCCACCGTCACCTGTTACTGCATTCTTAGACCGCGTGTTGATCCCCTACCGTTATACCGAAATCCAAAGTAGTTATTGTTCACTATTAATCACAGGAGTGAAAATAAGGTGTTGGGAAACGTGAGAAATTACAAATTTACCCGTCCTCAATAACGTATATCTCTACCCTAAGGGTACGTACAGAAAGGAAGCTGGTTGCCTGCTCACCGGTTAATAATAACAGCAGTTTATGTAAAAGTTCTAACTGGGAAAAAATGGAAGTCCCATAATAACCGACATGTAGTTCGTGTCCTGCCGAATTACACTCGATATTTGTATTTATACCGAGTAAATTTGTGTTGTTTAAATTCTAATCTGTTTCCTTTAGCAATTTGCTAGGCAACAGATTCGTATTAAACAACCCAAATTTACTCGGTAAAATACAAACCTCTTGTGCAATTATAAGTGATAATTAAGTAATTTAGTGTCCTGAACACGTTGAACGCGGAAATACCACGATGAGGCGAGACGAGTTCGATGTGACAGCTCTTAAATGTCAGTTTGAGGCTTATGGAGTCTTTTCTGAGACGCCGCACCTTTTGTCTATATCCACCAGGGACGTTGCATCAGTTGCTATTAAGGACGACTTACTAACAGCAAACAGACGAGGAAAAGAAGCTTGTATGAAGTTTGCTCATGAGCGGATGAAACCGAACGTCGAAGTACTATTCTCAGTTATTCAAATATCGAAAAATAAGTCCAAAACCTTCGCTGATCTCGGAACATCTGAATCGAGATTCGCGAAAACAATTAAGTTCCGACGCCGGTCTGGCTCGTAGACTTCTTGTAGCAGATAGTGGTCGAGAAATTCAACTGGATAAACTGTTGCAGCACGAGCTACATGAAGTTCCTCTTTCCCTTTCAACATTTGATGGGCGTCTACGCATGCCTTCAAACAAGACGACACTCAGTGATGTACTAACTAGTGATCACGCAGTCACACATCTAGCTACCCCGGAAGTTCCAACCCCACCATGTAAAATAATAGACGCGATCGCTCTTGTTCAAACTATTGGAAAGCCGGCAGGAGCGACTAGTTTCGGAGATCTTGCAGATTGCAGAAATCGTTCTATCTTCAGGAACTTCAGTAAAGAAACAATAAGAGTAGAAGTGGTGTTCGACAGCTATAGAATAGTTTCCACAAAAGCTGGGACTAGAGCTGACCGAGCAGGCAAAGCTCCGTTGATCCAACGTAAAATAGAGAGCAGAAATGTCCCATTGCCTCCTAATTTGAATACGTTCATACACTTATCAGAGAACAAGAAACAATTGGTACACTTCCTTTCAGTGGAACTAGAGAATGCAGTAGCAAAATATCTAACTCCTGATCAATGTTTAATTGTAGCTGGAGACTATGAAGAAACTGATAAGGTTTATACTTCATCCAACGAAGCCACAAATGTGTTACAGTGCAACCACGATAAAACAGACACACGCATGTTATTACACGCCAAACATGCTGTCGACAGTGGTATCAATCGTATTATTGTGGAGCCTAAGGACACGGATGTTTCAGTTCTTCTGTTGCACAAGTTCAGCGACATTAAAGCAACTGAATTATGGGTACAACGGGGCACTTCAAGTAAGAACGTTTTCGTTCCCGTTCATACTATTGCCGATACAATTTCAGGAAACCTGCGTGAATCTCTCCCAGGTTTTCACACTATTACTGGATGCGATACGACAAGTCAGCTGCATGGGTATGGAAAGAAACTTGGATTGGATGTATTCCTGAAGTTTCTCGAACTGCTAAACGGAATAGGCGCTGAAAACTTCCTTAACAGACAGCAATATGAAGTTAGCCGAAATGTTCTTCATCAACCTTTATTCACGATCTCTACCTAGCAACAAAGTTCCAGATTGTATCGACGCCTTACGAGCAACACTGTTTGGAAAACTATCTCCTGAAATGCTACCTCCCACATCTGACGCCTTGAAGCGACAATCCCTAGAACACAAACCGGTACTTCCTGATGTATTGAAAATTGAATTGTGGATGGTACACAGGCAAAGATGGTAGCCTGCACCACCGCCTTATGACAAAGGAACCATCTTACCGTCTTACAAGCAACTTCTGCAATGTGGATACAAAACAAACTGTTCTCGAACAAGCTGCAAATGTGAAATAGTCATGCATGAATGACTGCGGCTGTAACATGAAAAACTGCTTGTATTCTTTTACAACGAGTGAGTAGATAGTAATACCTGTATGTATGTCGATTTCTAAAGAGTCAAAAAATTAATAAAACATTTTTATATTTACGGGGTTGTGAGCCTCGTTATATAATATGGTGACAGGGGGCGGTCTCATTCCCTAAAAATTATGGATTCTATGACGTAATTTTAATGAAATATCGCAATATTTACCTTTGCTGTGTCATATTTTAACTCCTGATAGGTTATTTTAACTCTTAAAAGCAATTAATGTATAAAATTTATTTTTTATGACAACCGAGTCTGGGGGTTTTGACGCAACATGGTATATTTTTACACCTTTCAATGTCAGGTCTCTCCAGAGAAATAGACCACCCAGAGGAGAGGAAGTGAACACCGGTCTAGCAATGTTCTATAATGATCAAAGAAACATTTGGGCACTTTTACACTTTTAGGGTGCATGAACTTTGTATTTTTAAAGCTGTTCTGAATTCTGCACCCCTACTATCTAGAATACAGATGAATCAGGCAAGACTAAGACCAGAAAAAGCCACAAAAGTTATCGTTTCAGTCCGCATCCGATTTGGTAAATTTGTATTGTGGTTTTTGGTATTTGCAGTATTGTGAATAACTATCGTTTTTAAGTTGTAGGTTAGGGGCCATTACAGGAATGCACTTGGGTCATTACAGACTAATGTGTTCCATTGTATTAACTATACCTTTAATCATTGGTAACCTAAGTTTCACCTCAAACCAAATAATAGTTCAAATAACGTGTGCCAACTATTGTGGGGGAGGGAGGGGTATACCTATAACAATCGTATTTCTCCTATTGCCGTTGATTGTTTTAAAAGCTTGTAAAATACAAGACATAATTTTGTATGTTTCTTATTGTGAATAAGATTGTAATCTGGTGCGATGTTCTTAGGATGGGGGTTTCCCAAGAATCTATTCTAGAACCGATACTGTTCGCACGAACTGTGACTTTTATTAACGATTTGTTTACAGACTTAAGGCATCTTATTTTACAGTAATTAAGTCTTTTTCTCTAGTGGTACAAATAACTATTAGGTACATTGAATTTAATATATCGAATTTCTATTGTACCGGGTGGCCAAATAAGCGAGGTAAGCGGCTGTATCTCAGGACCTGCTCATCTGACAACAATGAAATTTTTTTTTATTATTATAAATGTGGCCATAAAAAAACTCTGGAAATTATTTTCGAGTTCCTAGGATGGCCGCTAGGGGGCGTATTTGGTATAATAGTTCATAAAAGCTTAATTTTCTCGCTTAAAGTCCCAATGAAGTGGGCCTGAAAATATTGTCATGGCAATCTACGATCATTTTTGAATAAAAAACCTTACATCAATTTTTTTGACAGCTGTCAAATAAAGTGGTGGGGGAAGGTTTTACCCTGAAAAAGAAAAATGCTTGTAGTGTCAGTTTGGCTTGGCCGATTTTACTGAAACAACTTTTGATTAAAAAAGCATTTTTGGAAGTATTTTTCTATGAAAATAAAACAACAATATATTTTTCCATTGTTCTGCGAGAGGGCGTTGATTTATAACTTACCATATTTCTTTAAATATCTCTAAAAAGTTAAATGAAATCATATATTTTTTCTTACGATAATAAGTAGAGCACAAAAAACTAAAAAAAATAGTGAAAACCGCAAAACGATATCTTTATTTATAACGAAGGTATTAACAAAAATGTTTAAATATCGTTTTGCGGTTTTCACTATTTTTTTTAGTTTTTTTATGGCCACATTTATAATAATAAAAAAAATTTCATTGTTGTCAGATGAGCAGGTCCTGAGATACAGCCGCTTACCTCGCTTATTTGGCCACCCGGTACATACATTACTTTTCATTTCGAGTTTAGGTGTTAAGGAATTTTCAGTTTTATGTTCAATAATTCTCATAAGAATATTAATTAATTCCTCTCTTCTGCATGCACCCCTGCATGCATCCCTTTTATAGGGAATGAAGTAATTATTTTCATAAGTGGGTGCACTGTGACAGGACCTTTTCAAGTCTGACACAGAAATTAGCAGGAGTGTTTTTAAAACAGAATGAACATCCAAAAAGCGACAGAATAGTCCTCTTAAACATTTTCATTATTTACCTATGGGAAATCCTATATTCATAGCTGAGTGCTGTACTTATAAGTGTTTTAGATAACAAATTTTAAACTTTTTGGTTGATAGCCGTTGGAGTAGTGCAAGAGGTTACAGTATTTTAGTAATTTAGACACGCTTTTAAAACGTTCTCGGTTAATTAAAAAACAACTTTAGTCCTTTTTTTATTTAACGTTCTTTGTCTTCAACTGGGGGAAAAACTAGATTATCGCGGACACGGATTTAATGGCATCCGCTGTGATAATCTAGTTTTTCCTCCTCATCACGCTTCATCCTTTTTTAATGTAAAATAATTTTCCATCTATACATATTTCGTATTAAGTATTATTATTTCATTCAAAGCCCGAAATGACTTTGAGTCGAAACTTGTCGCTACGATATAATAATTAATTCAATTGAATTATTCAACTTTTAATGAATATTAAATATGAATAAGTACTATGAGTGACGGTTATGTAGAAGTAGAAGCTTCAGTTGCAAGCTATTTATATACAATTTTCGACGTTCAAATGCATTAAAACATTCGCCAAAGTTACAAGTTTCCAGAAGAGAATATTGGTAACATGAATGGGTTAAAAACTAAAAACAAACATAATATTAATCTAAGGAAACTATTAAAAAAATAACGTTGGTATTTCAATTATATGCGATCAGATTTACCCTTCCTAATATATTGACAAGCTCGATATTTCACAATTGTTCTCATATTTTAGCTAAAAAGGAAATGTATAGCGAAAGGGTCATTAATCAAACACAACTGCGTCCGCTGTCAGTTCACCTCTTACTTTAGATACAATATGCATGTCAACCAATTCAGAATTCAATTTATTTGTGTCCTACAAACGATATCAATACTGTTAATTCAATTTTTTCATTAAACGATTTCGTGCAGAACAAAAACTTTATTTTTGGAAGATGAGATGGAAAATGTAAATTATTATCATTAACATTTCGAACATAGTATTCCTTTTTAAATGACGCGTTTGAGTAGGTTTCCATAATAAAGTGTGTGGGTGATATGTAAGGAGAAAGAGGATACAGGGAACACCTGTTTCATTATATCAACATCATATATTTGTGTTGTACTGTTTGTTTAACGTTAGGTATACATATACTTTCGTATCTACGTTTTTATGTTCAAATTACAGAGTTGAATGATATATTGGTAAAACGTTTCAAAGCAATTTGGCCGACGCGGCGTTTAAAAAGTTTATTAACGAAACTTAAATCGATAAATTCCGTATTAAAATCAAATGTCGTGGTTCAGTGATGGAGTCTTCTCATACTCCATTCTTTACAGTGTAATATTTGAAAAACATTAATGTAGGTACAAGTTTCAAATATTACACTAAATTTTGTAATCTGCTGCCATTCATCCTCGTAGGCTTTTGTTGTAGATATTACGATGTTTACTTATCATTGAAATACATTTATTGCTTTGGTGCACCATTGTTGTATTTCGTCAAGGTGCGTTTGTAGCTGCTGAGAGGCCTGGACTGGGTCAGTGTGCGATGAAAGTACGGCCGTGTCATCAGAAAATGTAGCGACCATGGTGTCAGGGGTTGTCGGCAAATCAGCCGTGAAGATTAAGTACAATATTGGGCCCAGGACACTGCCCTGGGGCGCTTCTGAACTGACGGGATATGGGTTTGTTAGAGTGCTGCCATATCTGACCATGAATTATCTATTCGAGAGATAGGACTTGAGGAGTTCATAGTAGTTTGGTGGAAAAATTGTCTTAATTTTGAAAAGGAGTCCCGCGTGCCATACTTTGTCGAAGGCCTGTTGAACATTCGAAGTCTTGCTTAATTCGGGAAACCCAAATTGATGATTTGGAGTTTTTCTAGCACTTTCGATAGCACTGGGAGGAGGCTGATCGGCCGGTAGGATGCTGGTTCAAGTAAGATCAAGAGGTTTTCCTGGTTTGGTGATTAGAATTGTGATGGCTGATTTCCATGAGACAGGAAAGTGGCGGAGGCATAATACGGCGTTGAAATGAAAGTTAGAAATTTATAGTCTGTTTGGGTCAACTGTTTGAGGATATATCCAGTAATTAGGTCTCGACCTGGTGATTTTAGCGGATTTAGGTTTGTATGAATAGTGGTTTCTACCTGGGTGATTTTGAAGGGTTTGCTTGAAAGATGTTGCGTGGGGGCCCAAATTTTGTAGTTACGCCACTGCTTGCTTGACTCGATAAACGTTCTCAAACTTTTTCCGCACCGTTGTCACCTTGTCCACATCATGAACTAGCTTTTCGCCGCAAATAAAACACACGTCCATTTTCAAGATAACGCGTAAACAAACCTTGCTATAATTATGTTTTCGTTGGATACTAACGCGGAACTACCTACCCCTTTGCATTGCCACCGGCCCGGCGCCGCAGTGAGCAGCAAGTGTGTTTTGGGGGGGGGGGGGGGAGAACGCAGGTATAAAGTAGTTGACCTTGATTCACCAGAGCGAATAAATTAAATGAACGGACAACAGTACAACACGGAATCATATTTGCGTGGAATTTGAATACAATTAGTTTTTTTTCTGCAGAAAAAACGTAAAAAACTTATCTGTGAATATTTTTTATGAAATTTCAAAGTTAATAGGAAAGTTTTTACGTTTTCTAGGAAAAAATTATAGTTTTCTTATTATAAGCAAAAATCCTCAAAAAATATTTTTTTCAAACTCTTTCTTATGTTATTGAGCCCAAACGGTTCATCGCAGAAAAAAACCTAAATAATGAAATTTGTAGGAAATCTTATTGTGTATGGGAAGCTTATTCACAAAAAATCGTAAAAAATATATATTTTTCTACTTTTTCCTTTTTTTTCAATGTTGTGTCGCGAAATTTTGTTAGCAAACGTTATATTCGGATTCGGTACCCCAAAAAAGCATATCAAACAAAAAAATCAGAATTACCCCAAAACTTTCCTTACAAAAACACAATTTAACAACTGGAGTAGTTGTCGTTGTTTAGATCACAGTATCATGGAATTTTGTTTGATTCCTCTCAGCCTTGATTGAAACGGAGATGTACGCTCACCAGTGGCGTAACTACATCCGTTGGCGCCGGGGGGCAACAGTTTCGTGAGCGCCTATTTGAACATCAACAATTCAAAAAGAGTACATTAAGTACAATGGTCATAGCCAGGTTTTAATAGTTATTTATGCATTAGGGGCGTAAAGAAGCTTTTATGGCCCGAAGTCTTATTTTAAGCCCGAGCGGGTAGCGACGGCTAGGAAAAGGTTGTAGGGCCATATAAGCAAGTTACGCCAGAAATACATACACTATTTTATGCACAGATTAAATATTTATCTCAAATAATTTAAATATCGCATAAACTTGAGTAGATGTATCAAGCCGCTTGAAACACGTTGCTATATTAAAAGCAGTAAACAAGGATATCCACTTAATTTTGTTCAAAAACTGTTTACTTCCGTTGTTAGATCCGGTATTTTAAATGTATTTTTCATCAGATGAAGAAAATGCAAGAATGAACGAGCTGGCTGAGACAGCAAGATGCTTTGATACCCGAAAAACAGAATTAATTAATTAACTGACGTTCCTTTGCATAATATTATAATTAGTCACATAAAAAGCTTGCTTTCTGACTTTTGCCTCCGCGAAAGTGTTTATCAACTGATCAAAATTTCTCTTTTAGCAAATTCGATTTCTATGTGTATCATCGCTAGGCTACTAAGCCTTTCTTGGGACATAATACTTCTCAAAAGGCTTTTTATTAATTTTAATTTTGAAAAGGACCTTTCTGCGGTGGTAACTGGTATGGTTAAGAACAAAATCCATCAGTTTTTATGAGAACTGAGAACTCATTGCGGCGCCTATCTGCCCCTGGCGCCGGGGTGCGGTTGCACCCCCTGCACCCATAGTGGTTACGCCACTGACGCTCACTCTGGGCAAACTGAAAAATTAGTGAGAGGCCGAAATCTTTTGTGATGGATCGAGAGCCATTTACCTTATTGGTGTTGGCTTACCTAGTACATACATTAAGTACATTATATTATGTTTTACAATACCTATACTTTGTGATTTTAATTAGTTATGCAGAAATTTACACCATTCTTTTCTATCACTTGTCATTGTCTTTGCCTCCATTAGTTTTCCTTTCCTTGTTAGTATTTTTCCTATAACATTGTCCCACGCTTTTTGTGGTTTTCCCTTCTTCCTCTTGCCTACGTTTCTTGTATCCCATCTTATTTTGTTTAACTAACTTGTGTATTTTCTTCCATCTGGTGTAGGTGGCCCCAGTCGTTCCTCGATGAGATTTGTTACTGGGTTTATCTCTAATCTTCCCTTATCTGGTTACTTCTTATTCTGTCTCTCAAAGTGACACCTTTCACCCTTCACAGGTAGTTTATTTCCGTGGCTTCCACTCTTGATTTCGTTTTTTGTCAGTACCCATGATTTGCATCAATATGTCATGATGGGTCTAAAAATTGTTTTGTACACAGTATGTTTGGTTTTTTGTAACACCTCTGTTTTGCTGATAAAGTTTTCTTTCATTGTATAATATAGTTTGTTGCATTTCTCCATCTGTTCTGATATATCTACTTCTTGTCTTCCACTATGATCGATATTAACACCTAGATACTTAAACTTTCGGATATGTTCAATCTCCTCTCCATTTACTTGTATATTTATCTTCTGGTGGTCTTTTCCAATGGCCATTACTATTGTTTTATTTATGTTCATCTTCATTCCATTATTCGTTAGTTCTTCGTTCCATATCAGTAAGTTTCGTTCTGTTCTGTTCTCTGTTCCTGCCATTACTGTAATGCCGTCTGCAAATGCACAGTCCTGTATGAATGTAAGTTGGAGTTTTCTGTGTCCCACGCTTAACCCATTCATTCTCTGGTGACATGCTCTTATTATATCACCTTTAAAAATGGTGAACAGTATCGGCCTCATTGTCTTAGCCCTTCGTCTGTAATAAACTCTTCTGATGTTCTGTTCTTACTTATCACGTAATTCCTTGTCTTTTGGTATAAACTATTAATTACTTTCGTTACTTTTGGTTACTGTTGATCAGACTTTTCCATACTCTTTCTGTAGGAGTTCTGTCGAAGGTTTTTTCTAAGATCGATAAATGCAAAGAAGGCCTTCTTATTGTACGGTAGCGTTTTTGTAATTATTTGTTTAATAGTATGATGGATGATAAAAGGAAACCTTTAGATTGAATGCTCGCATTCTTTAATCTATTTTCAACAGTAAAAATCTAAATGCTCTGTTTTTCCGTAGCATAAATGCATGCACTTACATATTGCAGCATGAATTCTGAGAGCTACATTTTCTATTGTACCACGAAATTATATAGGAAATTTCAATACGAAATAAGACAGAAGAATTCGTTAATATTCAACATGAATTTATCGGCAGAATGCTGTAAAATGAATTCAAAAATATTGTAAAACAGATTTACAACGTTTTCTTTTATGGACTTCCGTATAATTCATGTGCTTACTATGCCACAGTGTTTACGTCATTTAGATAACCCTATACAAATTTATATACACCAATGTTAGTGATACCCACTTCATTATTCATTTTCAAATGCTCCCCCATTAGCTTATTCAAAACATGTAACGCGTTTCAAAAGATTAATGACACTTTTATACCGTTATACACATTTTAATTTCGTAAAAAGAACCAATTAAAACAGATACAGTACAAAAATTAGTTTTGGTTAGTGTCCAAGAGATTCTACCGCAACCAATTGACCTAAATTAATATTGTATTAAAGGTTCGGGCCATATGCTTATTACGTACCACAATTAGAGCATTATAGGAAATTGAAAAACGTTCAAATAATAATTAGCTTAATATAGAATTTCGGAATGCAATATTGTGATATTTTAATTAAAATATTTTTAATTAAATTTGGAAAGGAGTTCGAGTGAATAACCCATTTCTTTGCTATAACCAATTTTACTGAATCTATTTGTTTGCGTAAAGAAAAGTTTAAGGGAGAAAAATTGTCAGTAAGGTTTCGTGGTTTTTTTATGTAAAGACAGATGTGTGAAAACTAATCAATAACCTTTTACGACAAAAGTTAGATATTAAAAAACTTAGGAGACAGCTTTTTTCTTAAAATTCGTTTGAATACACGAAGCGTACTTTTCCACAAAATTATGGTAGTTATAATTTTTTGTGTTATAATTTTTAAACAATGTTTCACGAATTAGAAAAAAAAACAGTACTGTAATAGAAACAATTAATATAGAATAATTTGTGTTCGGGATCATTAATACAGAAATTGGTTTTAATTAATAAAGTAATTGCAAGCTTTCCATATTTTTCATTTAAATTAATTGCGAATATTCCTCTGGGAATGGACGGGAAGCTGAGTTATATGGTTTGATGTTTCACTTTCCAATTTCCATACGTAAAGCTATTTGCCTAACAACATTACATTTTTTTATCAAATGAGATACAATCTAATGTAAGGTAAAGTCTCTGTTGAACTAAAGTAAATTATTGAAGCTGCCTTTTTGAAAATGTGTAGCACAAATATACATAAAATAACATTTGCCTTTTCGGTTTATGCTGTAATATGAAATTTAAAGTCAAATTTAAGTACTTCCTTAGTGCCCGACTAATTAAGAATTTACTCCAAAATGTCCGAAGCAGCACGTCGAGTTCACAGGAAATAATAATTTAGTGTTCACACTTTCAACCACTATTATAGAACAGCACCAATTTGATTGAAATGGAAAGTGGCACGATTACTCTAGTTAGAACTACAATTTAAACTTACGTCACAGGAATTGGGTATCAATACAAGGAATAAGGAATTTTCGATAGATGTTCAGATACAAGTTGGAACTGTTCTGTGACCGGAAACTACTAACTGTTGAAAAGCGAGATATTGTGCAATGAAACGTGTTCCCGCAGCTCCGCCATTAAGAGATATAAAAGTTTAACTCTACACTTACAAACATTAAAGAAGAAAAGTTGGTTACGCTAAGGGAAAACTTTGCGTAATTAAGTTAGAAGAGTAGAGAGAATTTTGACAGATACAATATGTTATGTGTTATTCGTAACATCACCCTTTAGCCAACCTGTATCTGCCATTAAAAGTAAATTTATTGATGAAGTTCTATTTAAGCCGCCTTTATCTTTATTTATTACAAGGGTTGTGCAAATTTGACTTTTTAGTATCAAAGTTTCCTTTTGGACTGGAAAACTTTTCAAGAAAACCGAGGGATACAATTAAACAAATTTTTGCAAAAAAGAAACCTTCATTGCCTCATATTGCCAATTGCATAAGAAGAGCGTATTTTAATCTCAGGCTTATATATCCTCATAGATTTTCATTAAGCATTCAGATGAAGACATTACTATGTGAAAGCTTGGTTTTGTCTCATTTTGCCTTTTGCTCTTCAATATACGGACCATTTCTGACTAGTGATACTGTTAGAAGAATTCAAAGGGTACAAAATTCTTGCATTCGGTTAATTTTTGGGTTTAGACTTTATGATCACGTTTCTCATAAGTTACCTGAACTCCGGTGGCTTACAATGAGTAACAGAAGGAAACTTCAGGCAGCCACTTTCTATCATAAGATTATTATTGAAAAAAAGCCTTCTTATCTATATAGATTAATACATTTTAGAGAAGACGTGCATAATCTCAATATTCGCTTTAAAGGAACGATAACTCCTCCAATGCATAAAACTTCAATTTATGAACGTAGCTTCTCCTATCAAATTTCTAAAATATACAACTCAGTACCTAGCGATCTAAAAATCAAATCGGTGAACACCTTTCGTATCAAGTACAGAAGCTGGTTAAAGCAAAACCAGACTAAAAGTCAATAAATTTTATTTAGTATGATTCATACAACTACTGCCTAATCTTCGTCACAACATACATTATCACTCATATTCATAATACTCACATCCACCATCATCACAGAAGTTTTTTTAGTTTTTAATTTGTTTGGTTTAGTAATAGGAAATTTCTCATTGTTAATTAATCTTAAAAACATGGCTTCAGTGGAAGAGCAAGTTTTACTTGAACTGCACCATGTGGTTTTCTATGATTCGCTTTGTATTTTTATTTTTAGTTTATCTTTTTATTTTTTATTGTATCTTCTTATTTTTATAATCAAAGTATGTTTTGTTTTGTATAGGTATCGCTCGACTCATAGGAAATAAAGACCATTATTATGTACCTACTTCGATTGTTATCGATACTCAGGCCAAGCCTGGTTAACTAATCGCACGGATCGAGATCAAGTTACGATTAGTCCTACTATATCTATACAATATAAATTTGAAGTTGCTGTTAAAAAGTGAACATACTAAATACTATACACATATTATGTTCATTAAATTAAATGACGTTGATAAAACCAACGCTGATCACATTTTAGATAATTATTATTATTATTATTATTATTATTAACGCATGAATTTTTAGCATAAGGAAAAAAATGCTGTTACGCTTTCTGAAATAAAGTGCTGAAAAGTTTAACTCTTCTGAAAAAGAACCGTAATTTTTTATGTTAAATAATACTACGTAATTAAAATGACATCTACAAGTAAAAACGTTGGACACCACATAATATAAATTAGTGCAAAAATCGATCTGTTGTGGTAAAAATCTATTGCATTTGGAACCTACGATAAAGTTCTGTGTAATACCAATAATTAAACTGACCAATATGGTTTCTGACATTTCTTCAAAGTCTAGAAAACACTCAAGAAGATCGATTACTTATAATAGAACGCCTTTTGAAATTTTTCTTTCAAGTTACACGTTATTAACGACACCTCTGATTTTATTCATAAACGTTTATATTAAAAATAACTCTATTTATGTTTTTTGTATGATACCATTGACTTTCTACACTATAGACAAACGGTGCAATGTTATAAATTCCCAACAAATATTGGAGCTGTGAAAGTGTTAGTTCGGATCTGTGCCACCAAATCTTCACAGCGCCACTCTCGTTACATAAATTTACGTCATAAATGTACGTCATTTTTACGTTAGCGCGCGTCCTACATTCTGATACCGTTACAAGAGATACAGTTACTTACTACTATCACAGAACGTATACTACGTTCTTTGCGTACTATGATAAAATCAATGGAAATTGCAGTGCTGTTACAAAACAACACCTGCAATTCAATCTCTTACTCTTTATTTACGCTTCTTTCATGAATTTGCTTTGAAACATTTTCTGCTGTAGTTTTATTTGTTGTTGTCCTGTCCGATATTTTTGTACATACATATTTCCATTTCAAACCGCATAAATTTCACCACCGTATTTACTTAAGGATAACCTTAGATTTTTTAGAGGACTTTTCAACATGTAAAAATACTCCTCCGTTGTTTTTGAATCCTGGGCGCAAATCTCAATAAAAATTCTCCCGAAATGTCTCGAAAAATCCGGGAGGAAATGCTCTAGCGGGGAAAGTCCATGAGAAAATTCCTCCTTTGCGTTTTGCACCTCTTGAATTAAGCCAATTCCTCTAAGTCAGAGTGTTTTTAAAGTATTTTTTATTATAGAGATTTTAATTAAAAAAAAAGAAGAAGAAAATAAGATGTTCTCGCGGACTTTTCCCGCTAGAGTATTTCGTCCCGGATTTTTCCAGATATTTTGGGAGAATTTTTTTTTGCGCCCAGGATTCATGAAAAACGGGTAACAAGGCATATTACGCAAACAAAGCTACGTTAAGGGACGTTAAGCTGTCAAGACAAACAAAGTTAAAGATATACGGGATCTTGATAAGGCCTGCTTTGACTTACGCTGCGGAAACACTGTCCTTATCACAGTGTGAGGCCGACAACATGAGAGTTTTCGAGAGAAAAGTATTGAGAACCATTTTTGGCCCAATGTCTGAAAACGGAGAAACAAAGAACGAATCACGAAATATCGCAAATGTGTAGAAGAGAAGATGTAGTGAAATTTGTGAAATCACAGCGAATAAGCTGGTTGGGCCATATCATGCGAGTCGGAGAAGATATGGTGAAGAGACCAACGGGTGGCAGAGCTAGAGGGCGCCCAAGGATCAGATGATGGGATGGGATCAGGTTACTGGGGATCTGGAAAGGCTGGGAGCTAGTGATTGGAGATCCAAAGTTCACGACAGGCAAGATTCGAAGGAGATTGTGTGAAAGGCGGCAAGACGCACAGACTGATGAGAAAACAGGATAAGAAAGAAGAGGAGAAATGAGTAGAAAAGATGAAGTGACATGTGAAATGTATTATGTGGGGACTTAACCACCCCGGCAAACGTATTTGTAATTCCCGGAAAGGGATAGCTATGTATTCTTAACGAACAAAATAAAATAAACATCTCATTTTTAACTTAAACAAAATTAAACATTTCCACGGATTCCAAAAAACAAATAATCTTTTCGTGATTCGACGCCGATGAGGTAAGGTTTTTTCAAAAAACAAATTTTAAAAATTGATTTGTTGGTGTTAAGAAAATGAACGCATTGCGATGAATTTATAAACACATTTTTCGAATAAACTATGTGGGTGGGAATAGGTATGTGATATCGTCACAATCATAACAAGTGTGAATGAAACGTCATTAAGCTGATGGTGCCTTTATATGTAATGACGTTCCATACTGAAAAAATCAATACGATTTGCATTCCAGTGTGTATAACAAGTTGCCTATTTAACGCAAAAATTCACTAAATAGTAGTTTTCACTTTTCCCTATCTCACTGTTTGTCTATAGTGTAGAAAGTCAATGATGATACCTACCTATTCAAAAGGAACAAATGGAAACTTTAATGTTTATAAGTCTACTGTTAAAGAAATTCCATCTTGACAATCACTACCTTTACTACATTTTTTCGTTATAAAATTGATTAAGCACGAATTTAAGCTGACTAGGATCATAAAAAAAGGTAAATACAGTTACCGAATGCTATAGAAAACTGACTGGTTTTCTACACGGCGACCTTATTTTTGCTTTTATGTTAGGTCTCTTTGATCTCAAACATTTTCTTGAGATCTAGGTAATATAATATTCTTAAATGTAATAATAGTAGGAAAAGGGAAGGGAAAGCCGTTGCTACCCATTATAAGTATTTTATTTTTTCTGTACGCATACTTTGTTATAATTGTGAAACCGTTATCACACATCAAATTAAAGAACTTCACAGCATTTGTGTATTTGGGCGTATAATTTGAAGGATACCAGGAAAGTAATCCATAGTAGCTTTTCTATACGTAGACTCGTAAATTACGCCCGAAATAGCATTTCTCACTAGTTTATTAGCAAAGGCCAAAGGGTTAAATTTACCTTTGCTACTTTCCAGTTTTATTCTTTAGTTAATGCATCGTCTACTTACCATAATTAGTGAATCAGTTGGGAATTTAATGAAAGGCCGACAATTCGAGATTTCCAATTAAAACTAACAGAGGAAGAGCAATTTGGACGAGTTCCATAGAAATGTGGCTAGGTGTCTAAAAAGTGCCGAAAGAGTACTTACTCAACTATTACACAGCTGTTAGGTACATGAAACACAAACGTGATCATAGCAGGTCCCCAGTTTCATAGCAATAGGTACGTAAAATTGAAAAACTATTTACGTTAGTTTCCAAGTTGATCTATACTCTGTTCCCCCAACAGATATAGTAAAGCTCCTCCCCAAAAATTACCGCCACATTTAAATGCAACTTTTTTATTGGTCGAATTTTCGAAACCCGCAATCACTGGGTTTCAAATTGTTGTAGTTGGCGTAAACGAATTTGACATCTGTAACGTATTTATAATTTTGGTGGTGTAAAACTGGCCGCTGCTTACATTGGTCAAAATTTATTGGGAGGCGCCTTACTATATCTGTTGGGGGAACAGGGTATAGTCATTTGTTTCGTTGATACATAGGTTTTATGATAGACTAGCTGACCCGGCGAACTTCCTAGCGCCAATAAAAGTTACCTGATCTTCCAAAGGTATTGCTACATTACAGCTTTTAAGTTTACAATGTTTAGTAATAAAATCAAAACTCCATAACTTCAACCCTTATTTTGACCCACTTAGGGGATGAATATTGAAAATCTGCTCCTTAGTGGGTGCCTACATCATTAGGGGAAGTTTCACTGAAAATTCAAGTTTCTAGATTCATTGGTTTGGCCTGGGCGTTGATAGATCAGTGAGTCAGTCAGTCATCACATTATCCTTTTATACAGTGTCCAAGATATTGGGATTTCGGAAACGGTAAGAGATAAAGTTTCGCTTTCGAGTAACAATCATCAACTTTGGTTTTTTAAATAGGGTCATGATTTTCTTATAAGAAGAGCTTTTTATTCTGCATTAAAGCATGTATCACATTTTATGGTTTAATTGCGCTCTTATACTTACTTATGATTATCGGAAAAAATCTAAGTACGAACCTGTATCCCTCCCAATAATATTCAAACTGAATTTTATTCATAAATGGGATTTTGCAAACTGTACTTTCTTATCAAATTAATGAAATGACATAGAATTTCAATTTTGAATACAAATTTTATAACCAAATAATTACAATCAACAACACATAAATGAACAGATAACATTTTGATGAAAAGAAAATTTAAACATGACATACCAATAATAACAAAAAATTATAATAAATGCTCGAAAAGCCCTCCTTCGTTCTCCAATTGTAAATAGCATCTTCTAACTGTAGAATCCAACTTGAACTTCTCTGAATCCAAAGCATTATTTAACATTGCAGGTGTTACAGTTTGGAATGCGTTAAGTACAAACCTTCGGATTTCTTCTTCTATTCCAAAGATATATTTGTAAACATAATTTCTTATGCACCCCAAAGAAAAAAAATCCAGCGGGGTTATATCGGAAGAACGAGCTGGCCATGGTGTTTCAGAATTGGTGCTTGAAACTCTTTCTGCAAACCTATTTGAAAGGTTAACCACCCATGAATTGTGCGCAAGTGCACCATGCTACTGAGACCAACAATCGCGTACTACGGCTTAGGGTAAAATATCAAGAGCGTCTTCCAAAGTAGACTCTAGTAAATTTAAGTAAAATAGTAAATAAAATAAGCATAAAATCGCAATTAAATCATACAGTGTGATACATGCTTTAATGCATAATAAAAAGCTCCTCTAATATTGTGTATAAAAAAAATTAGGACCGTATTTAAAAAAATAAAGTGGATGATGGTTACTTGAAAACGAAACGTCGAATTCCAATTTTTGTATGCCATGTTAGAGAACGTTAAAAAGCACCTGTCGAAGCTTCTTTTACTTTTTATTTGACATCAACGACAAAGTAACAATTTGTGAAAAACGAAATCCTAAAAATTCTCTTTTTGTCGTATAACTTCGGAACGGTTCGGAATTTCGTCAGTTTAAAAATGTCGTTTTGCTAAACTCAAAATTTCCTAACTTTTCTCCCATTTAACCGAAAATCTATCTCTTACCATTTTCGAAATCCCCATAGTGGCCCTCTTTATCTTGGACACAGTGTATAAAATGTAGAGATAAAAGCAGACTACACAGATATGGAGAAAGAAGGTGCTTGATTAACTAGAATAATTGGTTGGTGTGAAGGTGTCAAGGCTATTTACCCTTCATAAAAAAAACATATATAGAGGGTGATTCAAAAAGTTGTAACACTATGCACAACCGGATTCTACATAATATGAAAATAAGCCTAAATTGTTCAATAATATTTTTATGATCTCGGCTTAGTCTAGTCGTAATCAGCCATTTTATATTTTCTTGAAAATAATTTATATTTCAAAAACGCTTCAAGTTATTTTTATGAAATTAGGCATATTTCTTCATTTCTCAAAAGTCTAAGATTTCCAAAAATATTTTTTTTTAAATGGCGCACATTCAAATATTTTAAAGTAAAACTACTAAATAAAATTAAATTGTACAAGAAACAACATTTTTAGAACTTTTGAATACAAATCCATGGAACTCATGGAACACATAATGCCTACTTTCATAAAAATATTTTGAAGCGTTTTTGAAATAATAATTACTTTCAAGAAAATACAAAATGGCTGATTACAGCTAAACTAAGCCGAAATGATGAAAATGTGAATGAACATGTTAGACTTATTTTCATAACCAAAGTATCAGTGGCATATATAAGGGGGTTTAGGGGGTTTGACACCCCCGGAAATAAGTTAACATTCTGCACTAAATTCTAAATCAGATGGTCAGCCGTAAATTTTCTGATTATTGAATTGGGGATAGTTGACTCGACCTGACGAACTCTCATGCCCCCCCCGACAATTATCTATAGCTACGCCCCTGCAAAGTATTATGATTAATAAAAACTCAAAACCTTCCCCATGAAATTTCTTTAATAACTGGAATGCAATAGAATGATGATTGCGAAGTTAACAAACGTTGAAGGGTGTGACACTCCTTCTTTGTCTTCAATTGATATTCTTATACATACACGTTGAAAGGAAAATTTGTTTAAATATACTGCAGTAGAATGTTTCATATCCGACCTTCCCGTTAGGGAAATCTTTGGTATATTTGCGCTCATCAAGAATGCAAGAAAGAAGAAGATCCATTTACACTAGAAATTGAAAAAAATAGAACAATCCACTATTTAGATCTGAATATTAAAAATAACTATGAAAACAAGCCTGAATTCAAAATTTACAGAAAACACATATTGATATTACAATTCCCCAAGATTTTTCTCGCCACCCGCAACGTAAGTTACCTGCTTTTACATCTTTTCCACATAGAGCACTTACTACACCAGTGTTTAAAACAAACTTTAACGAATTGCAATTATTAAACAAACTACTTCTAATAACAATTATAAACCTAAATAACATAGATGCTGTTGACAAAAAATCACACATTACGCAATAGCACTGTGTTATTGTATTTAAGCACGTACATTTTTGTAGCGAAATATTCATTGCAAAACTATCATTCAAATGGTGTGTACGTAAAAGGTTTAAATATTTTAGTTGCTTTGTTTTAATGTAATAATAAAAGGTATAAAGCCAGCACGTATCCATTTATTTAATAAAATCACTAAATCAGTGTGCAATCAGAATCAGTTCATTCTATCGAAGTGAATCCCTAGATGGTTCAAAAACATTGGTCCTTCGCAGCCTGATTGGAAATTTAATTAATCGATAGAAGATCAAACAAATCAATGTTCAAACTCATTAAAAGCAATCGATTATTGGAAAATCATTAATGAGTACATTTTATTTAACAAGAGTGAAGAACAACGAAGTACGCACAAAATCAAGCAGATGAGGTCACTGGAGTAAGAAATCTTTTCTATCCTTTTCCTTTACTTGCATTTAATATTGTTGCTATCCGCGTTCTAAAACAAATTTTATTTACAATTCGGTACATTAAAATTTTATTGTTTTAAGTTTAGGCATATTTTGCACGTTTGATGTTGACCTTGCGTTAAAAATGAGTAAAGAATTTGACAAAAAATTTGCAAACGTGAAGCGTTAAACGTTATCTTAAAGATTTCAATGAATTTTTAATACCAGTTCAAACAAATGATTCAGTCGATGAATTGTTATATGAAGAATTAAATCTTAGATTACAACAATTAAAAGTTAAGGCTTCTGAATTTGAACAAGTTCAATTTAAAATTGAAACATTATGCAATTCTACAGATCTCAGTGATCAATTTGATGAAAAAACTCAAATCGATAATTCTTATTTTAAAATTATAGCGAGTTCAGAAATGTTGTTGAGGAAGCATGTAGCAAATAGTGATGACTCAATACAAACACCAGATTTGCATTCTGGAGCACAACAATTTAAGTTACCTAGAATTGGATTAATTACCTTTGACGGAAAGTACAATAATTGGTTAAATTTTCATGACACGTTTACCTCAATGATTCATAATAATAAAACCATTGATGATATAAATAAATTTCATTATTTGAAATCAAGCTTAGTTGGAGATGCATTAAAAATTATTCAAGCTGTCCAAGTATCAGCTGAAGGTTATCGAGTAGCGTGGGAACTTTTGTGTAACAGGTATAATAATGACCGTTTGTTACTAAATAACCATGTAAAGGAATTATTTAATTTAGAAAAAATAACAAAAGAAAGCCCATCTAGTTTAAGAAACATTTTAGACACAACTTGCAAAAACATGCGTGCATTGGAAAGGCTTGGCCAACCAGTACAGTACTGGGACACTCTCATTATTTATTTAGTTTCGTCAAATTTCGATCAAAAGACTTCTCGAGTTTGGGGAGAATATAAGGCTAAGATAAGCAATGTCACATTCAAGGATATTGAAGAATTTATAATTGCGCGTGCGGAATTATTGGAAAACATTGGGGCTGAGATAAGTACAGAAAAAAGCAAACATAATGTAGGTATGCGACGAATGTCTCTTGTTAACACGAACCAAAATATAGCATGTAAAATCTGTTCAAAAGAACATCCCATTTATAAATGTGAGGAGTTTTTAAAATTGGAGTCGGAGAAACGATTGGAAAAAATAAGGGAATTTAAGTTGTGTACAAATTGTCTTAGAGACAATCATTTTTCCAAAAATTGCAAAAGTAAATATTCTTGTAGTAAATGCAAAAGAAGGCATAATACATTGCTTCATATTTCATTAAACAAAGTTGATGAGCGAGTACCAGATGGTGAGGTAGCAACCACAAGTGCGAATCACCAAGAAATAACACTCGCAAATTATAATAGTAACAAACATGTTTTATTGTCAACTGTTCTAATAAAAGTTAAAGATATTACAGGAAAGCCTCATAAGTGCAGGGCAATTCTTGATAGCGCATCACAATCAAATTTAATAACTGAGAAATTGGTGAAAAGGTTGGGATTGTCTCAATATAACACTAACATATCTATTTTAGGGATAAATGACAATTTTTCAAATCTTAACAAAAGATGTGATGTACAATTATCCTCCATTCATGACAACTTTAGCGTGAATGTATCATGTTTAATCATTAAAAAATTATCAAATAACTTACCTCCGGTTAATGTGGATATTTCAAACTGGAAATTGCCAAATAACATAACCCTAGCTGACCCTCACTTTAATATGTCAGGGGAAGTTGATATGCTCTTAGGGGCAGAAATATTTTGGGATCTAATAACAGAAGGGAAAATAGAATTGGGTGAAAACTTACCTTCATTAAAAAACTCAAAATTTGGCTGGTTAGTGTCAGGTTCCATTCAAGAATTACCTACAAACCTGCATTGTTATTTTCTTCACTGTGAATCAATAGTTTACGAACTCGACAAATTTTGGAAAATTGAAGAAGTGGAATGCATAAATTCACTTTCATATGATGAACAGCTGTGTGAAGAACATTTCATAAAAAATCTGTCACGTGATCATAACGGACAATTTATAGTCAGAATTCCTTTTAAATACCCTGTAACTTACTTGGGTGATTCACTACCAATAGCGAGAAAAAGATTGTTATCAATGGAAGCGAGATTAGACTCAAATCCCGAATTAAAAAACAAATACGTTAATTTTATGACAGAATATTCTGATTTAGGCCACATGCAAAGGATTAGTCAGGAAAATGATAATACTACGGCAATACATTGCTATTTGCCACACCATGCAGTTGAAAAAGATAGTTTGTCAACAAAATTGAGGGTAGTATTTGACGGTTCGGCAAAAACCCTGTCTGGCTGGTCATTAAATGACATTCAATATATTGGGCCCACAATAATCAATGATCTATTTAACATTTTAATTGAATTCCGCAAATATCCAATTGTAGTTTGCGCAGATGTTGAAAAAATGTATCGTCAGATTCTTGTACACTCTGATGATCAAAAATTGCAACGTATATTATGGAGATATAATAGTAATAAAGACATATCCATTTATCAACTAAAAACTGTTACTTACGGTACGTCTTCTGCTCCATACTTAGCAGTACGCTGTTTAAAACAACTTGCCATTGAATTTAAAGAAAGGTTACCAGTCGCATCAAACATCATATCTAATAATTTTTATGTAGACGACATGATAGTGGGTTTTAACGATGTAACTGAAGCCGTTAAATTGTGTCAAGAAGTATCATACATTTTGAGTACTGCATGTTTCAAATTAAGGAAATGGAGTTCAAATAATCCAAGTGTTTTAAGGCATTTTAGCATAAAAAATGATCCGTTGCAAACAATTAATTTTGATAAGAATGAAAATATGAAAACGTTGGGCATTCAGTGGAAGGTAAATTCAGATACACTAACATATAAAATAATTGATTTACCTAAAATTACTAACATCACAAAACGTAGCATTTTATCAGACATTTCTAAAATATATGATCCTTTAGGGTTAGTAAGTCCATGTACAATAGTTGCTAAAATTATAATTCAGAAATTGTGGTTACTCAAATTGCATTGGGATGATGAGGTACCAACAGAACTTGCTGAGCAGTGGAAAAACATTCGTAACAATTTGAACATATTAAATTCTTTACAATTTCCAAGACATATTTTATGGGCAACTCCACAAGAAATTGAAATTCATGGATTCAGTGATGCATCAAATCAGGCATATGCAGCCTGCATTTACATTAGAAGTGTTAACAAATTAGGGCATATTAAAACAAATTTGCTGTGTGCAAAAACAAGAGTGGCACCAGTCAAAATGCAAACCATACCTCGCTTAGAGTTATGTGGGGCATTGACGTTGGCACGCTTAGTTAAAAGAATATCAGGTTTAATAAATCATGGAAGGTATTATTTATGGTGTGACTCACAAATTGTCTTATGCTGGATTAATTCCGAGGCGAATTCGTTGCAAACATTTGTTGCAAATCGCATTGCTCAAATTCAAGATTTGACAAATGTAAGTGATTGGCATTATATTAACACCAAGGAAAACCCAGCAGATGTGGCTTCTCGGGGCACTACACCTAGCATGTTATTAAAATGTAAATTATGGCTTAATGGTCCTGGCTTCCTTGGAATGTCAAGGGAGAGTTGGCCAAATGTACAATTAGATGCAAATAAAAGCGAAATTCCTGAAATAAAAAGAACAAGTAAATCATTCATTTTAACAGAGAATATAATTTTTTATTTGACAAATATTCAAAAATTAACAAATTAAAACGAGTAATGGCATATTGCATAAGATTTTGTTCTAATCTAAAGGTGATCAAGGAACATCGTAATATTGGGGAATTGACAGTAAATGAATTAGATAAATCCATGAAACTATTAATAAAGCTGTCACAAGAGCAAATGTTTGGTGATGAAATTAAAGTATTAATATTAGAGAAAGGCTTAAATCATAAACATAATTTAATGTCACTAACTCCATTTTTTGATAATGAAGGTTTGTTGCGAGTAGGAGGAAGACTAAAACATGCTAACTTAAAATTTGATGCGAAACATCAAATTTTGCTTTCGGGTAAACACAAATTAACCCGTTTGGTATTTGAGGAGACTCATAGAATTTTGCTGCATGCTGGTCCTCAATTGCTATTAGCTACGGTACGGCACACATATTGGCCGACAGCAGGAATCAGTGTTGCAAAAAGAGTTGTAAGGAGTTGTGTAACTTGTTTCAAATTTAATCCAAAATCAATAAATCCAATTATGGCAAATCTTCCTAAGGAACGGGTGAATGTGAACCCTCCTTTTCATATAACAGGCGTTGATTATGCCGGACCCTTTCTATTAAAGATAGAAAAGGAAGAGGCTGTAAAGTCACTAAAGGGTATGTATGCTTATTTATTTGTATGGTGGTCAAGGCCATCCATCTTGAGTTGGTGTCGGATTTAACGACAGAAACATTCATTGCAACCTTTAGACGTTTTTGCGCCAGAAGGGGCAAGCCCTTACACATATATTGCGACAATGCAACCACATTCGTGGGAGCGCAAAAGGAAATTAATAAACTAAAGGAATTTGTTGATAAGACACAAACAAAAATTAAAGAATCTTTTACAAATGAAGGTATCAATTTTCATTTCATTCCTGCTAATTCACCTTCGTTTGGAGGCTTGTGGGAGGCTAATATTAAAATGGCAAAATCTCATTTAAAGAGAGTTATAGGAGTTACTATACTGACATTTGAGGAGTTCAATACTGTTTTGGTGCAGGTGGAGGCAATATTAAATTCCAGACCTTTGTATCCAATGTCCTCAAATCCAAATGATATGCAACCTCTCACTCCATCACATTTTCTTATTGGACGGCCTATGATATCATTGCCAGATCCAGATGTTACAAGTCAGAAGATCAATCGTTTATCCAGATTCCAATTAGTGCAGCAATTGCATCAAGTTTTCTGGAAAAGTTGGTCACGATATTACTTGTTAAGCTTGCAAGAAAAATTTAAGTGGAAGAATAAAGGAAGAAATTTAGAAGTTGGAACTATGGTGCTGTTAAAAAATGAAAACTTACCGTCATTCAAATGGGTGGTTGGCAGAATAATAGATGTTCATCCAGGTGACGACAACATTGTTCGAGTGGCAACAGTTAAAACGGCAGCACATGGTATTCTAAGACGTGCAGTCAACAGATTATGTCCATTACCAGATCCTGAGATGGAATGAAGTAGGAAGTGTCTAAAGTCAAAGGATCTTACTTATTTTTGTATTGTTCAGCATGAATATTATTTGCTTGTATTTCATTTGTATTTTATATTTGTTTATGTAACTTTATTACTTGTGTATACTTACCTATATTAGTTACTTGAACACCCTGTAAGTGTTCAAGGGGGGGAGTATGTTGACAAAAAATCACACATTACGCAATAGCACTGTGTTATTGTATTTAAGCACGTACATTTTTGTAGCGAAATATTCATTGCAAAACTATCATTCAAATGGTGTGTACGTAAAAGGTTTAAATATTTTAGTTGCTTTGTTTTAATGTAATAATAAAAGGTATAAAGCCAGCACGTATCCATTTATTTAATAAAATCACTAAATCAGTGTGCAATCAGAATCAGTTCATTCTATCGAAGTGAATCCCTAGATGGTTCAAAAACAGATGCTTTAGTAAAACAAAAAAACTATAAACTAGCTATCAAAAACTTTACCCTACTGAAACTAAAGAAGGAAATAAATACATTTCACTTCCATATTTTGGTAAATAATGCCCAAAAATTGACAACATAATGCAAAAATCTAATACATGTGAAGTAACTTTTAAAACTTACTCTAACGTTTTCAAAGATGATATTGATGATCTCACATAATAACATCAATAGATAAATGATGTTGGCAATACTGTTTAATTTTATCTCTAGAGAGGATAATGTAACTTTCTTCATTTTATTGAAGAAAATACTACTTTCCAAGGCAGTTTCAGAAAAAGTTATTTTCTCTCAACACATTATATTTATACTCTGTTCCCCCAACAGATATAGTAAAGCTCCTCCCAATACATTTTGACCAATGAAGGCAGCGACCAGTTTTACACCAGCCAAGTTATAAATACGTTACAGATCTCAAATTCATTTACACCAACTACAACAATTGAAATCAAGTGATTGCTTATGTTACGGGTTTCGAAAATTCGACCAATAAAAAAGTTGCATTTAAATGTGGCGGTAATTTTTGGGGAGGAGCTTTACTATATCGTCTATATCTGTTGGGGGAACAGAGTATAGTAGTCCTACATTTTCAGAGTCAAATGTAGACTTATTTAGTTTACACGTGGATACAGAATTACTTCTATTGTTCCTCGGTAATAACATACGTACTTCGTTTAATATAATTATCTTCATATACTGAAAAGCACTTTGACTCTCCATGTGATAAATTCGTAAAGCTCAAGTTTAATTATACACAATTTCCCGTCATCATCAAAGTTCTGCTGAAGACCTCGCGCATCGCCCTTTATTTTCAAAATGCGTTAGCTTCTGACACCGTTAATTGGCTGGTCACAGTAGTTCACGCACAACGCGTTAGCATAACTAATTCTCTGTCAAATGATTCCTTTCACGCTTCGTCATTTTCAAAGGACATTGCTTTTTTTAACGAGACCTCTCCTTTTAAGAGAGTTTCCAGTAACTACATACAAATTAAGTACCTAGATAACCTAGTTAACACTTCACGGACCAGCACCTAAAAATATAAACTAAAAGAAATACCAATGTGCAAGACAATATTTTCTTGGGGTAGTTCAATAGAATAGATACCGAAAATACTTTATTACACTTACATTATAATTACCTAAACCTTAAATTATAGAAAGGTGCAGATACGCCTTTCCACATACGAACGTTATTAAAACATGAAGCCAACACTGACGAGGGAGTGCGCAGAAAATAGAGAGAGAAGAAAAAACAACAAGACTACATATTCAGTGGCGTACTGTCTATACACCATAAACATTGTACAAGTACTGTATAATATAAATACGAGACATGCAAGGTAGATATGTGTATCTTCAGATACACACTTCTCTCCTCAAAATAGAAAATAATCTAAGCTTCTCCTAATTTTAAGTAAATGATCACTTCCTCCATTAAAATTTTTTCTACGTCTATGAACGTTACTACCTATGTAAGGTTATATTTTCTATTTGCCCTTGAACGTCTGTAAAAGGATTCTTTTGCACACAAAGCACCATCGGGGAACAATTGTCTTTTCCGTTTTATTAATGAAATGTAGAACAAAATAATCCTTCTTCTATTTAAACAACCAATTTATAATATTGACAGCACGCACAATTACCGCTGTGTTGTCAAATCTAATTCACTTTGTACCTATGGTAGATTTAATTAAGAACGTAAATTAATAAAGATTGTACATATTTAATAGTCGTTTAATATTTTAATTTATCATTTTCAATAGTACATTATACAGGGTGTTTTTTGGGTGCTTTAGTTAGACATTTCTGGGAAAGTTTTATAGGTAGGTTTCTGAAAAAATGTGTATTTGGGGGTTACTCTGAAAGCCGAATCGATCTAAACTATTTTCAAAATGGCAGCACTTCCGCAAACGCCGGAAGTAGCTACCAACTTCGTTATTTTAAATAGCAACCCCTATTTTTTATTGCATTTTTGGATTCTACGTAAAATTTCATAACCACTGATACCAAGATGACAATATTTTTACAAGTTATGGTTTTTAAGTTATTTTCATTTATTTAAAAAAAATGGCGGATGCAGACGGTACTTTAAGAATTCATTACTTGAAAATGGTTGTATCTATGGCAACCGAGTTTTCACCAGCACATAGAGAAAGAATATAGCTTTCTTTTGGTGTACTTAAAAAAAAGTTATGTTGCGTACGACGTTGCCTTTGAGGCTCCAAATTTAAGAAAATTCAAAGACTGAAAACTCAGATTTTTTAAATGAAATGACCATTTTCTTACTATTGCATTTGATAGAGAATCAAAATGGGCATATTTTGGTATTACATGTTCCTATCCCTATCTTTAATAGTTTCTGACTTATTCTCATTTCATCGCATTGATACCATTTTTTTCGAATTTTTTGTAGTAGTCGACCATGACGTGGACCATGGCAATCGAATTTTGAACAAATCAAGTGATACTAAACCGTCACCTGTAACAGGTTAACATAAGTTTTTCAATAATCGAAAAAAATGGGTCGCAATGGTTTTACATATTAAGATTTTTGGAATCTAATTGTTATTTATGGTGAAATGAACAGAATCGCGTCACATGCCTGTCATACGTTCAATGAGAGATATGCAGAAAGGCCGCGTCCTAGTGAACGTACCATCCGAACACTGGAATGAAATTGTTTGAATTGTGGAAGCTTTGTACCACCTTACCTACAGTACGAGTTTTACGAATAGCTAATGTTAAGGAACAAGGAATATTTTTTGGGGAACATTACTTGGTCAGACGAGGCCAAATTTAGTAAAAATTTAATCGCCATAATTCGCATTGTTTGTGCCATTAAAATTGTTGTTTGAATGGAGATGTACACTTTCAAGAGTGCTGGAGTTTTATTGTACTTTGTGCGTTTAAAAATAACAATATTTTGTGTTTCCACATTTACCCAGAAAATTTGAATACAGAACGTTATTTGGAAATTTTACGCAATATTTTTGTTCCTGTAACGGAAGAGCTGCCTCTGCAAGAATATGCTCAATACTGAATCACAAGTCATACAATACTCCACACGAGAACATTTACGAAAAAGAGTTTGTGTTTGGAACACGAAGGCGCTCATTTTGAGCATATGTCGAAGAAGACAAAGTTTTAAATTGATTTGAAACTAACAGGTGACGGATTGATTGGTTTAAAATTCGTTTGCCATAAGGTCATGGCCAACTACTAAAAAATCCGAAAAAAATTGTATCATTGCAATGAAATGAGAATAAGTCAGAAACTATTAAAGATAGGAATAGGAACTTGTAATACCAAAATATGCCCTTTTTGATTCTCTATCAAATACAATAGTAAGAAAATGGTCATTTCATTAAAAAAAAACTGAGTTTTCAGTCTTTGAATTTTCTTAAATTTGGAGCCTCATAGGTGACGTCGTACGCAACATAACTTTTTTTTAAGTACACCAAAAGAAAGCCCTATTCTTCCTCTATGCGCTAGCGAATACTCGGTTGCCATAGCTACAACCGTTTTCAAGTACCTAATGAATTCTTAAAGTACCGTCTGCATCCGCCATTTTTTTTAAATAAATGAAAATAACTTAAAAACCATAACTTGTAGATATTGACATCTTGGTATCAGGGGTTATGAAATTTTACGTAGAATCCAAAAATGCAATAAAAAATAGGGGTTGCTATTTAAAATAACGAAGTTGGTAGCTACTTCCGCCATTTCCGGAAGTGCTGCCATTTTGAAAATAGTTTAGATCGATTCGGCTTTCAGAGTAACCCCCAAATACACATTTTCAGAAACCTACCTATAAAACCTTCCCAGAAACGTCTAACTAAAGCTCCCAAAAAAACACCCTGTAGATATTTATCGATTTTAATTACTATTTAAGTTGAGATGTTGATATATAAACGTTTCTGTAGTTCATTTGTATTCTAAGACCTACATTTATCTCGTAACCAATTTTTTTTACATTAAAAGTTTATTAAAGGACATGTACCCCGTGATTTTAATGTCTTCCTCTAATCATTAGTTGAGATACCATCAACTATAATGTAGTTAATTTATTTTACTATCGCTATCAAATAATTTGACACTTTTTAATCACAATATTGATTTACAAAATTGGATTCGTACAGAAAATTGGTAGATATTGTAGGAAAATGGGAAATTCATATCTATACACTTCATCTATTAATAGCTATTAATTGCGGTTGATGAAGTCTTGAGTATTATTTTTGTTGATAACATTGCCGACGACTAAATTTTCTTTATCAAATAATTCTATTTCAAAAAGTCTTAAACGTTTGTAATCAAATTTTAGAAACTTTGACAAAACATGAAAAAGGACGAGTTGCTGAATCCGACATTAAACGCTTCATACATAAATCAACCATGGTAAGGCGAAAGATGCTTTTCAAGAAGTATACATTTGCATATTTTTTATGAGCTTTATGCGCTATAGAATTTTTGCCAAGGGTAAATAAACTAACAGAATAAACTAGTTAAGATTTCAGGCAACTCACAAAAGTAATTGAATTATAAGTTGAGCTTGAGATAAAGAGCTTTATGAACTCCACGCTCATACATAGGAAAAAGATGTAATATTTTTAGTAGTCGCGTTTGTCCGTTTTCAGCATTTCAATTTGAAGTATTTTTTAATATACTGAGCTGGTATATGAATGCGAAAACGTTTAACAACATAAAACATTTTAATAAATATATTGTGTATTTGTATTGCTTCTCTAAACGACAAATACGCCTACAGATTTTCAGCTTTCTATATATGAGAAAATTATAAAGGCGAAGCACAAAGGACTTCTTAAAAATGAATTTACATATTAAAGTCTAAAAAGGTTCACTGCTGAGTTGATGAGCAATTGTTTGTGGTTAAAGTTGTAAATGAAAGTAGTGTGTGGGAAAATAATTGTATCTCTCCCATTTTTGCGTGGTTGTTGAATTGGAAATGCCACAAAGTTTATACAGTATGATATGCATACATTCAAACTACATCTTTCCACCATACCCAAATTATATTAATTAACAGAAAACTGAAACTCATCAAATGAATAAGTAAGTGGATTCGTATGTATACTAAGCCATTTTCATCTTTAACTAACATCCTTGAACAGAGATTGAACCATTCCTTCGAGATTGCCAGAAAGCCCACCACCACCGATCATGTCATCCCTCACAATTCCTTCCATCCTTTATCTCACAAACTTGCTTCCTTCTGTTTCTTCTTCAACAGACTCTTCTCCTTGCCTTTAAGTACCCCCAACTTCAACAATAAATACTCTGTAATAATGAAATTAGCCGAACCTAACGGCTATCCCACTCAGTTGATATATAGACTTTACAACCAATTCCTTCAGAATTTCAACAGACAAAATTTTACTACCTTGGCTCCCATTTCCGACACTGCTTCCTTACCCTTTATCGGTCCTTCTTCATTATTCTTTAAAAGGCGTTTTATAAACCATAACATTAATGTCTCTTTCTCCTCTAAGTACAACTTAAAAAGTCATTTAGTTCATATTAAAGACCATAATAGACACCCTTGATAAATCTGGTGTGTATAAGTTAGAGTGTGGTACTTGCCCCGCGTTCTATATAGGGCAGACAGGGAGAAAGTTTAAAACTCGTTTTGCTGAAAATTTTAATTATATCAAGAAAAATAATATCTCTTCCTACTCTTCTTTTGCCAATCATATTTTAGAATCTAGACACTCCTTTGATCCTAAAACGTATTTTGATATCCTCCATGTTTGTGATTAAAGGCTCAAAAACCACGAGTTTGTCTGACACCCAAAAGAAGTGGGAAAGGTGTCACATGCAATGGAGAGCAAGTATACCTTATCGAACATTATTTATTGTTCATTTTTTCTTAAATTACGTGTTTCATATTTTTTGTTTATGCATGTACTTTTGCGATAAGAGCTTCGCAGTAACGTCAGTAAGACGCTTCATTACCTAGGCTCCTATAAGTTAAAGACCAAGAGCTGCAAGTAAAAAGGAGCGTTACTTAATACCATATTATAGGGCAGCACCTTAAAGGGATGTACACGGATGGTTAAAGCCTATTATTCCGATATTCAATTACCTACTCGTCCTTTAAGGATTTTCTCCTTAAAATTCATTAAGTTAAAATGTCTTGTCACAAGCGTTTACTTTAGAATACGAAAAGCTTTTATACACCTTTTAGAGGAACTTTCAGTTTCCTTACCTTTCATTATAGGTACGTGTACTCGAAATAACACGGTTTGACTTGAATAATTACATCTGTCATCCATTTTAAACTCAATTTAGACCTAAAACAATAGACACGCTTGTACTTCGTAGCTATATTATCTTTGAAAGTTTAAGATAAGTTTGTGAAGTTGAGAATTTTGTTGAAACTTTGTAACGTTAATATTGTAGCCACATCACATCAATATTCTGAATGTACTTTAAATGTAAATTAATATTTTAGTTAATTTAAATGTTTCACTTTGATCCAACAAAGCACAATTATTTTCAATGGTGCTTTGATAGTTGACAATGCGCAGTAATTTATCTGTAGAAGGAAATGTACCTACCTACCACGAAATTTTCCTTATCGTAGTTCAAAAGAATCAAAGTTTTACAAAGTACATTTTCTAATAAAATGGGGTTAATTTCAATTAGTGTGGAGGAATGAGTCGCATCTAATGGGAGTAATAATGCTTCCTTTTGTGTCAGAATTTAATCATCCGTATAAAAATACGAGATCTTGATAAATAAAAATTTGAAGCAGTTTAGACCAATTTTCAGTAGAGAAAACAGTCTATTTCAGACCACAAAATGAAGAGTCACGAATACATCACAACGAATCAATTCAAATGACAGACACGCGACTAGGTCATAATTACTCTGCCTGACGTATAGGTATACCTATAGACAGGGAGTTATTTTATGAAATTTTACTATGGTCAAAGATGCAAACCTTATGAAGTTTTGAAATTTGAAGAAGTTGCGTTGTTTAGTAATTATTTGACAGCCATCAATAGTGAACGCTCTCTGAGTACTTGTAAGTATGGAAAGTTCGGTCATAGTTATATCATACTTTGATTTGAAAGGAGAGCTACAACAACAAGAAAATATTGGGTTACAGTGTTTAAATGAGACCGTACCAGTTGTCAATGATGGTCGATCAAATGTGGTGATCACGCCAGAAATGACCAAGGAAGGTTTCTCTTCTTATACGGTACAGTACAGCTATTCTTCCATTTACTTGGTATTTGTGTAGCCGTACTATTTCGCCACCCTACTGAATTGGCTCAGTTTCTGGGTTTCTCTGCATTTCATTTTCCTGCAGTTTGTACAGCTACCGCGATTGATCTTTACTGTTTTATCTCCTTGACTGTGAAACATGTTATATACATATATTTACAGTTTTAGACATTTCGCTAGCATATAATATTTTCCACACCAATTTCTATGTGTTTTTCATATTCTATATATGTTGTTTTGTACTTGCATGTTACTCTCTCTTTCTTCCTTCATCCCAGCAAACACACATATAAAATATACATACAACATATATAAGATTGAAGTAAATACCCCTACATATGCTTTTTTATATATCAAGTATGTAGGTAAGTATTCTTTAATAAAGTTATATAAACCGTATGTCACAGATTACGTATATTTTAGATATAGAAACTTACGGACATTCTGTATACAGAAATTCATGTAATATATACATATAGATAATTACATACGAGTATTACCCATGAAATTTATGTGCTGTCATATTTATATGATTAGATTTATGTACGTTATATGTAAAATCTTATATGTAAGAAATATTACATATTTTTTATGTATGCCTTCTGTAAACATAATTATAAATTATCACTAAGTACATATATTATATTGTCGAAAGTAAAAGCCCGTTTCCATTTGCGTCGCATAATTAATCGCACGCGCGGGTTTTCTATAACGCCAAAAATTGTAGTTCACGTACCTTTAATATTAGATCCGTATCGACTAAAATGCGTCTAATCTATATAGAAAATAAATAATATAAAATAAATTAAATCCTGGTCATTTTTAACATAAAGGTAGGTATAATCATTGAATAAGACTTTACTCAACGATATAAACAAACATAATTTAAACTCATGAAACAGCACAAAGTTAGGAAGAACGAAATAACAAAAAGGAATGTTTCAGATTAGCGTAGTGGTACAATGTCGGATACAGAGAAAACACATGTCGGACTTAGGAATTTGCAACGCCCACCCGCAACGGTTCGAATCCGGTTAAGGTAAACTTTTCAAGCAAGTATATATTAATACCACAATAAACTGTCGGCTTTCAGTTCAGGTAAAAACGGGTTCGTGCAAGAATTAAGTTAATTGAAAGTACAGTTGCACGTAAAAATGTAGTTTTTCCATTTTTTTGTATGAAACTGCTTAAATAATTTTTTACATAGGTAATAATTACATTATGCTCGACTAACTGCCATTTGGTCATCGCAACGCTATTACAACTAACATTTTTTATGTGGATATTACATAAAATATACATAAAACGTATATAAATTCATGTACTACAGATATAAAGAATTTACATCTAATAGACATATATATTATTTTGAAAATTGTTGACATCCTGACATTAAATATCTCTTATTTTTCTTCCAGTTTTATATAAATCTAAAAAGCTCTTATATAATTTATATGTATTTTATATATAAATGTGTTTGCTGGGATATGTATATCATATTGTATGATGGTTTTCTCTTTCACTACTGCTAGGCTCTCTGATCACTTTATCAAACACATGCAGTAGGTAATTTTCATTTATGTTTGTTATTGACTTTCCAGAAGCCTCTTCAGCCATGTTCTTTATAGTATTTTTCAGTTTCACCCCTCAGACTGTCTATTTCCGGTATCTTGCGCATATTACTGATTTTTTCAAAATTGTATGAGAAAAGGAGTGAGAAACATGAAATATTTCGAATACGGCTGTTAAAAAACACCCTAAAGACTATATTACATTTAATTATCTTTGTGAGGAGTTGTTTAGTGTATCAAAATTCTATTGAAGAGCACGACTTTATATTTTTGGTAAAATAACTATTGGGTTTCGTGTCTCTGAAATTGAAAATCGTCGTAGAGGCTTTGAAACGTACGTGACATACATTATCCACTTTAAAACACGTACTTAATTCAATTCACGTCAAGTACTATTTTTTATTTGAAAAATAACGTAATTCCCATATTTGAGTTTATCGCATGAATGCAAAAATTCCACTCTAACGGGCTACCGAACGTTAACATCCATTTGTCATTTGCAGAAATATTTGATAGGTATACATCAGTAATTCAATAGAAAATCTGACATTCTCCATGTTGAAACGGAATATGTGAGCGGTTCGTGTTTAATTTCACAGATTTGGTTCCAGTTATTGATTCTTGTATATTTCTATTGGTAGTAATTGCTCTCATTACCTTCCAACTACAATAAGTTACTAAAATTATTTTAAATGTAAGTTACTTAACTTCGGATTGAACTGTGACTTTCACAGCAACCACAACCGAATAAACAGACTCCGACTCCTAAAGGTTCCATCCCTTTTGTATTAATTGTATTCTTCGTAAGATATTCCACATCTCTTATCTATTTGATTAAAGCGGAAATTATATGGGGCAAATGATTTTCAAAACCATTCATGCCTGCATGTTCGATGATTACAAAGAGGTGTTCTGCCAGTTCTGGAATGATAAGAAATGTTATCTTTAATCTTTTAAAGCATTTAGAACCGATTCATTCACCATTTTTTAAATAATGTCATTTAATTATCGTGTTAATCGCTGAACTTGCTAGTTTAATTAGACATTGGTCCAGAATCTTAAACAAGTCCTATTTTCCCACCCAATTAGCTATGGATCCTGTTATAGTAAAACTATGAAAATAACATTTGATAAAGGCATGAGACAAACCATACAAAATGTATCCATCATTTAGAAAAAAAAATGTTTTTTAATATCAAACTCATACTTTATTTTTTCAGACATGAAGAAGCCTTTAATTTTAGGCGAAACGTCGTCATCTAATTGATATTTTATGTATATGAAAATGTTAATACCTATCTCAACTAGATAAAGAGATTAACAATAATATTGGCAAGCTAAGCAACCCCTCAACTACCAAAAAAAAATTTTAAGAGATGGAGCCACCAAATATTGTAAATAAGCCTAACAACAGTACTTTTTAGTCTTATCTTAAATTTTTTGACATTCTTGGTTTGTTTTTTAATGTTATGAGTAATTGGTTTGTCCCATATAATTACAAAAACTGGTATATTTGAGAAATATGACAAAAACTAATAAAAAGTGATTATTTTTGTAATAAACAGCGTAAAACCTTAAAACAATTTTTTTTCCTTTAAGAGCTTTCATTTCCATACCAAAAAAATTAAAATCCGTTGAGCGATTCGAGAGATATTGAGGTTTGTAGCTTTTGTAATGGCGACCATTTTCATGACGTCATAGCTAGTCTCTAGGGATGAATTTTCGGTGGCACCATCTGTTAAAATCTACCATTTTCAGTGTACGAGGTATTACATTTCTATCATTAAACGTAGTTTTCGACCAAGTTACTATCATTTGCTAATGAATAAGGGTGGTCATAAATTGTTTTACTTTAAACTCTTTACCAACTGTTTAGTGGAACTACACTATACGTAATTGCTTTCTAAGACCTTCCAATTAATAAAACATTTTGAGGGGGCGTAACAATATGTTATTCACAGCAATTGCACAAATCTAAAATAAGCTCATGTCTAGACCAAATTAATCTAACACATAACAAACCGCAACGTCAAAATCCACAATAATACTCTTAGCAAACTTTAGATTTTGTAACAACTAATAAATATAGATTCAACATTGGAAGTAATCTCCAGATTAAAGGTCAAGTAATTGATGGGCATCTAAAGCCTATAATATTTAGACATTTATTTGGTAAAATTATATCTGATCGTTAATCAAGCGAGTTCTGGATGACATAACGGCTCGTAGGAAACTTATTAATTATACAAATAGGCGATTTAACCAAAATTGTTAATTGTTCAAAATTTACTCGTTGATTTTACAATTTTCGTCGTAATGGAATCCATTGAAAGCTTGTATAAAACTTTTTCTCGAGTTAATAGAATTTTGCTTTTTTTTTAAGAGAGTTGTGCGTGATATTAAATCACGTACCGTCGAGAACGTGGCACGAAAGATCACGTGCAAGTTGGTATCTTCAAAACTCACTTAATGTAGCTCCTCATTTAGAATGAGAAAGCTTCTCTTCTTAGTTAATTGAATGTAGAGTGTTCAATCATGGTATTTTCATTGCTTCCCTATCACATTTTTAAATCTGCCACAGTAAAGTAACATTGTTGAATACAACATTAAATCGTACCTGTTGAAAGTTACAGTTGGAATACTTTTACATTACTATAACTTCATTTTGAAAGACTTTCAGAGAAATTACGAGAAAAACTAGCTGCAAATAGAACTAAAATAGGATTGGGAGTGCATCGAATAATATTTACGTAGTTATAAATAGGTATACAGGGTGTTTTTTTGGGAGCTTTAGTTAGACGTTTCCGGAAAAGTTTTATACGTAGGTTTTTGAAAATTTGTATTTAGGGGTTATTCTGAAAGTCGAATCAATGTAAAATATTTTCAAAATGGCCGTACTTCCGGAAATTCCGGAAGTGCTAGTAACTTCGTTATTTTAAATGGCAACTCCTGTATTTTATTGCATTTTTGTTTGATACCGACATGTCAATATCTACATGTTATGGTTTTTAAGTTATTTTCACTTATTTAAAAAAATGGCGGATGCAGAAGGTACTTTAAGAATTCATTACTTAAAAACCGTTGTACCTATGGCAACCGAGTTTTAATCAGCGCATAGAGGAAGGATAGGGCTTTCATTAGGTGTATTTAAAAAAAATTAAGTTCCGAACTTATGGGGCTCCAAATTAAGGAAAATTCAAAGAGTAAAAGCTCAGTTTTTTTTAAATTAATTGACCATTTTCTTACTATTGCATTTGATAGAGAATAAAAATGGGTATATCTTGGTATTACATGTTCCTAATCCTATCTTTAACAGTTTCTGACTTATTCCCATTTTATCGTATTGATTCCATTTTTTTCGAATTTTTTTTTGGTAGTCGACCATGACCTTATGACAATCGAATTTTGAATAAATCAAGTGACACAAATGCGTCACGTGTTATAGGTTAACATAAGTTTTTCAATAATAGAAAAATGGCTCGCAATGGTTTCACATATTAAGATTTTTGGAATCTAATTGTTATTTATGGTGAAATGGACAGAATCGACGCACGCGCTTGTCATACGTTCATTGAGCGATATTCAGAAAGACCGCGTCTTAGTGAATATACCATCCGAAATCTGGAATAAAATTTTTTGAATTTGGGAAGCCTTGTACCATCAAAACAATTACCTAGAATAAGGCTCGAATGGTCAATTCGTTTAAAAAAACTAGTCTTTGAATTTTCTTAGTTTGTTTTTTGGGGAAGTTCTTACACAACTTAGCTTTCTTTAAGTATACCAATAGCAAGCCCAATTTTTCCTCTATACGCTAGTAAAAACTCGGTTAGGTACCGACGGTTTTCAAGTAATGAATTATCAAAGTACCACCTGCATCCGCCATTTTTTTTAAGTGAAAATAACTTACAAACCATACATTTGTAGATATTGACATGTGGGTATGAAAAGAACTGAAATATCAAATAGATTTCAAAAATGCAATAAAAAATAAGAGTTGCCATTGAAAATAACGAAGTTACTAGCTACTTCCGGCATTTCCGGAAGCGCTCCCATTTGGAAAATATTTTATATCGATTTGGTTTTCAGAGTTCCCGCTTCAAATCCAACATCAACAAGCTCCCTAAGTATCTGGGAAATTATTTGAAAGAATGCACAGTTCACACGTTGTTTCACACATGTGAAAAGTGTAATGATGTATGGAGTGGAAGTGTGGTGGTGGAGAGAAAGGGAGGTGCTAGAAAGAGTACAGGAAAGATATTGGTGATGGGTGTTGGGGTTGGAAAGGGATACACCAGGGTATATAAGTGCAAGAGGAGGTTAAATCGGAAAAAATAAGGACACAAGCAGGAAGCTGGCGATGAGATATGAGGAAGGAATGAAGAGTGGAAGGGAAGTGGAGAGAGGAAAAATAGAATACGGGCAGGAGGACAGAAAGATATACTATGAAAGAGGGGGGTATGTATGGGAGGCGGTGCGGATGAGAAGGGAAGGAGGATGGCGGGTGCTACAAGAGAGGGCATTGGAGAAAGGGGTATGGATGTGCAAAGGCAAGAGAGGAGTAGGATCACGGAAGGGAGGTACAATAAAAGGTATGGAGACATATCTGCGGAATGTATGACGAGGAAGAGGATGGTAGCAAGATATAGGTGCGGGAACGAGGAAAGGGTGAATAAGTATTGGTGAGAGGATGATAAGAAAAGGTGTAGGTTGTGTGGAATGGAACGGGAGAATATAACACACATTCTAGGGGAGCGTGAGGAGGCGAGGGAAGTGGAAAGAGGATGGAGAGAGATTTTAGGAGAGAGAGCTGAAGGAATAGGATGGATGGAGAAGGTGGAAGAAAAAAGAAAGTGGAAGGCTAGGTTAGGCGAATATGCATTGTAGGGATTGGGACAATGTGGGTGTTTTATTGTACTGCGAGGGATGGAAGAAATATTAGAAAACAGAAGATATTTTCGTCAGCTTTGCTATTACGTTCCTAGCCAACGCGAAGTTGTATGTATGTTGTATGTTGTTTATGCAACATTGATTTTTTATTACTATTATTATCGATAATGTGGGAATTGTTTCTTGGAGGTTTTTATCCCATGGCTGAGAAATCTTCTATCTGGACGAAACTTGTTTAAATAAAGGATAAACTGTAATATAGAATATGTAGCGAGATAAAAATGTTATTGTAATTGTAAGTTACCATCATGAAGACAATATGAACGTCGATGTATTTGAGGAATAGTTTGAAAAGATGATGTCGCATATCCCAGGAGTATCTGTAATTATAATTAGCTACCATTCCAGGCAAATCGAACAGTTATCAACAACCGTATGGAAAAAATTAGGATATTATGTTGAACATGTCTCTGCTTAAACCAAAAATGCAAACTGATGGGATAACTGCAATATAGTAGGTGGTGCCATATCTATACTGGAGTGGCCTAAACTTGAAAAAAACTGTAAGAGATTCCGGCCAATAATAACAGCAAGTGTAAGAAGCAGCTATCAATTTACAGCTTTAGTCATATTTCAGGTTGCCTTTAAATATCAAAGGTATAAATTCCAAGAAAGAAAAAATTTATCAAGCTACTGTTTTCTACGCCTCATAATACGTTTTCTGACAGGTCAGTGATGGTGAAAGGAAATTTACAATAAAACTTCTATCGACGCTTACTGACTGATTTTATACGCGTTTTGTCGATATTCATACAAGACGTCTATAAAATTTACTTCTTCTTAAGAATGTATATGAATTTCCAATATTGTATATAAATTGAAAATTCTGCTGAGAGAGTGGAAACAGCTGTGAAAGTAAATGAAAAATTGAGAAATTTTTTATTTGCCATATAATGAAATATTGTCTTAATACAAACAAGACAAATCGCGTGCAACATTATTAAAGTTTCCTTGAGGGCAATGAGCTTTATATTAATAATGAGAAATAAGAAAGTTTTAAATCGATGCACAAATAGGGAATACATACGTACAAACTAAGTGAAACTAACGGTAAATGAAAACTTAGAAGTAATTTATTTTAAATAGTACTTATGAACAATGACCTAAGGTTTAGTATCAACGACATTACTTTATAGTTACAAGTTAAATGAAGTTGAGCCATTTAGTAAATTGAAGGTGGCGAAAATTACGTGAAATACTCTAATTAAATCAAAATATAATGCCAGGAAATATAAGCTATAAGTAATAAACTGCAAAACTATTTTGAAGGGAAGATGATCATGTAATACGACTATGAAAAAAATCACCCTTGTTACTGTAAATACTCATTAAAATAAGATTATTTTAAATAGTGGCAGGAAGAAACGGAATTTCTAAAAATAATGGAATTAATACGGTCTTTAAAATAAAACTTCATGTTAATCAGAATCACATTTGTGAAAGCTTTGTTAGGGTATTCGTTGACTGAGAAAATAACTCTGTTTAATCCCCTTTTCCGTCCCACAGAATAGAGTAGGAATGTTTGTTAATCAGGCTATAAATTGAAGTTAAATCTTATTCGGTAAGATGATGAGTTTACTAATTAGTTTTCTTCAGAAACGATTCCTTTTCCAACTGCCATTATAAACGAATCTATCAATTTTGTTGGCCGTTTCTATCCTAGCCTTAAACTCCTTTTAAGAGTGAAGATGTTCCTTCAGGAATTGCAGTCACTGCAATCGCTTCCATTCACGTTCACGGTAATAATATAGTTCTCAATTTTTTACTACACCTTGTCCATTACATAGAGCGTCGTCTTCAAGTACAATTGGAGGGTCTTGGGAAAACCTCTCACTGTTCCTGTTCTCGAGAAGTTTATAGCTAAAAATTGAACTTCTACGTTCTATGGAACCGAATGTTTGATGCAAGCGCCCTCAAAGCTCAATGCCACTAAGATCTTTGCAACTAACCTTGTGTGTGTCAATATACCAAAACGCATTCTTAGAGTTGAGTACGCATCCTATAATTATTGCTGTGTGCGCTCTTGGGGTAGATGCGTTGAAGCGCCTAATTATGTTCCATATAGTTTCAGAGCTTCAAGTACTTCATTTGAGTACTCTATACAACGTGCAAGTGATTACCAGTCCCGGTGGAAATTACCTTCAGCGGACGGTAAGTTAACAGAAATATAACATAGTGATACATCAAACTTCAGGAAATGTCACTCTCTTTTCAAAAACCCAAAAATATATATGGTGGTCCGTATGAAAAAATGTACTTTAGGGTTGCACACAAAAAACCAAACCCTCTGTATAAAAACTGTCTTTAAAAATAAGAAAGTTATGGAGCATTAAAGAAATCGACCGAATTTTAGAAACGCCACCTAGCGTCCAAACGATTAAATATAGCAGTTTGCGCCAGTGATTTTCTAATTAAAATTGAGCTCCAGACACCTTGGTCCATTTTTTCTATTTCTTAAAATAAAGGTTGTTGCCATAAGAAAGTGTCCAATTTGAACCACCCTGTACAAGTGAAAGAAACACCTCGTCTGCATTTATGCAATGGTGCCCATAATATTGGGACCTTTATTGATTCTTGCGCAACAATAATACCCTTGCTTGACCACTGTTTTAACTAACCTGTACCTGTTCTCCCATTTTTGAACTTGGAAACTTGTAAAATGAGAAGCCGAGCAAGGGGTGTCTTACAGCTGAGCCAACCCGTAACAGTATATCAAATCCAATGGGGAGGCGTGTTTTAAGAAAGTATATGCATTGCTCTGTTCAAGTTGATAATGGTGCTTTATAGAATCTAAAGGAAATATTTGTGAATGTATAATAGAAATGCCACGAATATTCAGCTACTATTCGGTACCTACTCGGTCTATTCGATCCCATTCTTTACTATTCGGTTTTCGGCCGAATATTGGAAACCATTCGGCTGAATTCCGAAAAAAAACGCATAATATTACTCTTTTTTATTGATTTATTAGCAAATTAACAATCAGAACTAATTACAATTAATTAAGTGTTCTATGAGTTAATATGATGACGTTTTGTAATTTAAAGGATGCAGTGTGAGGATTAATATGACAAGTAAGAAGGCCAGTGTCGTCAGCAAATGTGCCTATGTATGTATTGCCTGTTGTAGGAACATCTGCGGTATACAGTATATATAGTAATGGTCCAAGGACACTTCCTTGTGGAACTCCAGAGTTGATTGGTTGGAGATCAGAATACTGCTGACCATATTTTATTTGGAAATAGCGATCTGTCAAGTAAGATCTAAGTAAGAGGTAGTACACTTGGCATGAGCTTTTCAATCTTGTGTAAGAGGCCGGCATGACACACTTTGTCATACGCCTGCTTAATATCTATAAATACTGCAGGGCAGTGAGATTTGGATTCTAGAGCTGCATTGATAATAGTCCGGGAGCTGGCCACCTTTTTTGCAATCAATTAGTATACTTTTTATACTTCGTGAGCGGCTTTATTTTAATGAGACTGTAAACTTTTTCCTCTGCGAGAAGGTTCGCAAATGGGTCCTACGGGGGTGTGCAGGGAAAAACACGTTGATTTGGAAATTATAAAAAATGGATGAATATGATGGGAAAACAGCCCAATTAATTTGTAGGACAAAGTGGGCATTTAATTATGCAAATATTTACTAAGCTGCAGAAAAAAAATCAGCTTGATATTCATTATTTTTGTTAATGTAGTAAAATATCTACATGTATCTGAGATGGGGACACTCTTGATGGACTCATTTTTGTTGTAGGACAAATGTTATTTTGAATTACTTACAAAAAACTTAACAGTTAGCTAAAAAATTAACTGATATTAATCAATTTTTTGTAATTACCACATCAACGTGTTTTACCCCTGCGCACCCCGTAGGGCCCATTTGCGAAAATTTTCGCAGAGGAAAAAGTTTGGCGTCTCGTTAAAATAAAGCCGCTCACGAAGTATAAAAGGTATACTAATTGATTGCAAAAAAGGTGGCCGGCTCCCGGACCATAATGTTAACAATCCTATGGCATTGTTGTACCGTAGAATGATGTCTCCTAAATTCAAACTGGTGATCTGGTATGGAGCTTTCAACAATGTCATTATCATGCAGTCTTCTGATTATGAGCTTTTGTAAGAGTTTAGACAGGAGAGGCAATAAACTTATGGGACGGTAATAATTCAGGTTCAGCATGTTTACCAGGCTTTAATATTAAGATAATTTGTGCAAATTTTAGCGAAGACGGCCAGTACTGAAGACGTAAAATAGAGTTGAACAAGTTTCGTAGATACAGTATACTGCTCCTGGGCAATTCAGTGAGCACATTGGCCGTAATTAGATAATACCCCGGGATTTTCTTCTTGATTAGTTTATGAATTTCGTCAAGCACTTCGGCATATGTAAAACTCTTGACGGGTAGAGACATTTATAGCGGCACCTGGAGAGAGGCTGTATCTCATCATCAGGTACAGTGGAGTGAGGAGTGAAAAATTCAGCAAAGTGTTTGGCAAAAGATGTGCGTTTTCTTGGTCTGTTCTAGCCACTCATTGATTGGTTTTCTTAATGGTGGATTTACAATCTGAGGTTTTTATTTGCTTTGGACACTTTCAAGATACTGTTGTCTGCACCGGACAACGGACAGTGAGGTTAAATAGTGTTGAAAGGTTTCTTGCTTCAACTTGTTTATTTTATTCTTTATGGTGTTAGCCAGCCTATTGCATATTATTTTATCAGCTGGGTTGCGCGTTCTGTGCCATTTCGATCTTGCCCCCCTCTTCTGCCGTATAAGTTCAAGTATTTCATTAGGAATTTTACCATCTACTCGTACCTCATTTGTAATTTTAGGTGTTGAGTGCCATTCTGCTTTTTATACCGTTGTAATGAAGTGGTCAACTACCTTTTCTAATTCGAGGAGGGGTTGAAATCTTATGTTGGCTTGTGAATTGTCATGCAGAATACTTCTATATGTTTCCCAGTCAATTTTACTATGATATAGGGATGCTTTAGGTTGCCTTTTAACAATTGTAGTGATTATTATAGCAATAACTGGGGTGTGATCAGATGATAAAAGATCCCATGTGTGACAAAGAAGTCAAGTAAGTCAGGTATTTTATGGAAATCCGTGGGCCAGTACGTAGGCTCCCCAATGGATAAGTAACCATAGATTTTTCCACGTATAAGTTCGTATAGAGCTCCAATAAGTATGTTTGCAATTGTAATCTCCGCAGCATATAAAATTGCTGCCAAGAGACTGAAAGAATGGTTTGAGGTCGTTTTTGGTAAGTTTATGCCTAGGTGGGCAATAAACGACTGATATTACAATCGGATTTGGTAATTTATACAATTGAATAGTAGAAACGGTTCATAATACTTTTCTAATTCATGATGAGCAAGTGAGCTTTTTATGAAGATAGCTGTACCTCCGTGCACTGTACCATTTGGATGTTCTGTGTGATACCAAGTGTAATGAGGTATCCTTAGAAAAGATCTATTTGTAAAATGTGTTTCTATATTGTTCAATTGAGAAACCATGACTTTGAACTCTTCTAGGAATTTGTGTAGCGTTAAATCCTGAGTTTGCGCTTGATTTGTTTCTCCCTGTACGGCCTGACTATATGTATGTGGATTATATGGTGTATGTAAGGTTGTTTTGTTCTGGTGCACTCATATTACTCATTAAAAATTTATTTTAACAAAAAAATCAGCATAATATTCCTAAATAAGTGATCTTTTATTAAATGGTGCCATCTCGTAAAGCTTTTCGCGAACAAACACTGATATTTTTACACACACTATAAGTAACAAATAATGCGTGTCGTGACACGACCTAATCGCGAATGAAGCAAAAACCCCCACGGCACGCAAGGGTGCCGCCAGAAAATTTTTCCAGGGGGAGGGGGGCAAGTAGTATTGGGGGTTCGTGGCTCTGGCGTTTTTCAAGATTTCGTAAAAAAATAATTTTTATTTTTAATAACTGTTACCTTTTTTTCTTTTTTCCAGCGGGGTGGAGGCGAGTGCCCCCTCTGACCCCCCCTTGGCGGCGCCCTTGACGGAGCGGCGCAGTAGCTACCGCACTCACTTAAATGATGCAAGTCGGAACCTGAACCCACGAAATGTACTACTGCTACTAAGTGTTGCTGAATATTCGGCGCTTCGGCAGAGTGCCTAGCCGAATATTGGGTATTCGGCCAAATCACTGTTCGTGACATCCCTAATGTATAACCAAAAATAGTGCTGCCTTCCATTAGAATGATGCGTTATGCATCAATTGACATTTGAATATAACGTAATTAATTAATTATTATTGACTTCCGAAACCGTAACTGAAGAATATCCATCACTTATTAATGAGTCATCAATAGTTTCAAATATGGTACGGTACGTTTTATGCCGCACAGCTGCAGAAAAGGGGAAAAAAAATTATCGAGCGCGTTTTCTGCGGTGGAATAATGTAAATATGCCTCTGTATGAAATATTTATCTATATTTGCTGGGGAATGAACGTTTCGCATATAAAATACTTCATTCGGTAGGTTTCTATATGAAGTTAGAATTTTTAATGTATAAAAACACTTTTTCACCTGTTCCTGTTTTTAAAGGGTTGTATCTAATTGATCTTTATTTACAGTCCTGGAAGCCGTTCCATTGTAACATAAATTATTAAAATTTTCGCAATTTAATTTCCTCTAGTCGAGTTTTCTATTACAACACAAGAGAAGAAGTACAAAAGAAACTTTATTCTGAGCAATATCAAAGTTCAACTTCAAAGATTCAAGACAAGAAGCTTTAAATTCGTAATCAACACGAGTCCCTATCGTAACCTACAGCTTGGTCAAGCTTTTTGTGGTTTCGCTAAACGCCTTGTGTGAATAACAGCTTGTGTAACACGACGCAATTTCAAACGTTTCATGACGTCGTGTTAGAACCCCCTGAACAGGGTTAATTGACACTTCCCCTACTACATGCAAGTAAAATCGACGCTTACTCACCGCTCATCGAAAATGATATCGTTAGAGAAAGAATTGGGTTACAATACTTAATCTATTGTTATTTTTAGAGGTTACGAGATGATCGATAAACAATAAGTTAGTGTTACTTTCTGTGCTAACAATGGCTACGTAATAATGCTTTACCGTTCTACGATTCTTGCCATACCTAAATCGTATTCATGTAGATCACTTGTAACTAACTAGAATCCACTCGATTATAATTATATACAAATTTTAGATACAAATCAATCTGCATCTTAGCCGATTTACGCAAAACTACTTCCGAACTGCCGCCGGTTGATGTTCGAGTACAAAAATTCAAATTTAACTATGTACTTTCCATCGATTTGCAACAGTAGAGTTACAAATCATTTCGACTTTCCATGTAAATATCATGTCAACGTCAACTTCGGATTACATTTAATTCATTTTTATATAACGAATTTTTACATAATCTTTTTACTGAGTGAAGATGGAATTGTCAAATGAGAAAAAATATCAAGAAAATAAACGTAAAATGTGAAACAATAGTAGTAAGTCGACAATAATACCTTCGATCGATTGACCTTATAGGAATAGATACTTTAATTTCCCTTTTAAGATTAATAAAGGAATAGAATGTCAAGGTGAAGGATACCATTTATAACTCTCTGCATTATGTATAGGTATTGATTTGCTTACCGATCATTATATGAAAAGGGAAGTAATACTTGGGAATATTAAATGCAGCTGCGGCTCTACCTTAAGATTACGACCAATTTTAAATAGGTGATGAATGTGGTGCGTGTTAATTATTGAGTAATAATACTTACACGTAACGTATCTGTTTATACAATAAATACATCCAAGCGTAAGAACCCTTTAAAATTTCGCCAGTAATAAGTATGGTACTTGGCTTACCATAAAATGTCTTTGTTAACGGTAAGTACATCATAGAAATGCTTCCCTTTATATTACCTTCAAACATTTGTGATGATTCAAAAGCAACACACAATGTGACCTCATACATTAATTGAACCACAAAACGACTTCTATTTATTACATCGTTTCCGGTGAGCCGTTTATGATGTAAACTGAAACGTACTCAGAAACACTTCCTGTTTGTCTTAAAAATAGCAGTATGGCTTCGCCACCTTAAGATTTTATAGCACGCAATCGGTAAAAATATACGACATTGGCGAGTTTTATGAGCATTCACAAATACTAGTGCGGGAAGGAATGTTTTGAAATTCATCCATGAAGGGAAAAAAGGCGTGGATCTACCAAATGATGACCAAAAGACGAATATCGTGTCTGTTCTACAGTTTTTGGGAATCGTTGCCAAAACCATAACCAACGGAGCAAAACCTTAAAACATCGTAATTTCTCATTGAATTTAGCACTTTTTCTAACGTATTTGTGCTCAAATGACACGACTCACGACTGAAGGGAAAATCGCTGCTATAGCTACCTACTGTGTAGCTACTAGTCCAGTCAATGAATGCTCAAAACGGAGTATAGAGGGTTTGGAAGAGGGTAGTTTCTTTTTCATCGGCAATATTACGCTAGAGGGGGGAGAAGGGTGGAAAGGTCTCCTTTTTCTGTTTTTCGCTTTTATCTCGTTAACGCCGAGTCGTACAATAAAATTTAGTATTAGTAAAATCGTTATTTTTGTATCTAGTGCGCGAGATGCCACCTTGGTATGCGCCTCGTTAAAAAATAGTCGAGATCACCAAAGTATTTCACGCACGAGTTGTAAACAGCATTTTTTCTACAAACGTGAAAAAGTTGACAATTATTTGAACAAAACTTTCACATATACCCTGTTCAAGTCACCAGCCGTTGCACGTCATAGCTTAAAACTTACTAAATCAATGACGTGTAATCAGCGTTGTCAAATGTACGTGTTGTCAGACTGACATTTTTAGGTTAGGAACAAATAGATACTGTATACCTATGTAATAATAAAATACAACAACTAATGTAGACATAAACAAAATAAGAGTACTGATAAGTACTGTTTTTAGTAAGGCAATTTAAAAAAAAATAGGTTAAGTGCGTACCGGTGAATTTAACAAAGTAAACAAAACTTGACGTGACAACATCGAGATATTTTATGAATTTATATTCGCACTACGTTTTAAGTTGTAAGTCCGAACTGCAAAGTGTGCGACAATGATAAAATATGGTCGCTAAACCGACATGATTAATGACTTTTAATACCAACTGTACTTACTATGACATTTTGGCTTTAATGCAAATTTTATTAAAGTTCCTTAGTAAATTATAATATTATAGCATTGGTACACGAATAATGACGTGCAACTGCTGGTCACTTGAACAGGGTATAGTTTACATTCAATTCAGTGCGCGAAGTAAGTATTTCGTGCACGGTCTCATGGTAACGTAGGAAAGTGAAACAAAGAGTCACTTCGCGTATTGTTATCAATGCGAAAACCTTGTCATTTTTTGACGTTTGTAGAAAATTAGTTGTGTATTTACCAAGGCCGTCAAGGACGTCAATACGGCCGCGACCGCGGTTTGCCGGCTGAGGCGCAACCGAGGCCGGCTGGCGGCTTAGGACGTATAATTGACACTTGACGGGCGAGGCAAACATTTTTCTGTCCATATGGATAAAACAATTCTTTATTTCCTGCTAAGTGCGTGACGTTTTTGAAGTGACGTTCGACAACTTGGCCACTTGATTCGAGATCGTTGTTAAGTTACTTTGGCGTTTGATGTTGGCAGCGGTTGTATCAGATCAAGGTTTATTAAACCTTGGTATCAGATAACTTGACGGCCACATTTTCGTACAATGAGGTTCCCTTGGCAGTAGCCGTATTGGATCACTTTACGGCCGTATTTTCGTATCATTTGAGATTACTTTAGCATAATGTGGATAGAAAAGAAAGTTTATTAACTCTACAATGTTATTGCTTATAATAATTTTTTTTCTATTCCTTATCGTTGAGGAAGTCTGTAGATATTCATTTCGACCTAGGTAAATACCGAAATTACGGTGCAACAAGAACTTCTGCTTTCGAATAAACATAATAATGCAAGGTTTATTGATATGCTCAGAACTACACTTGAAAAAACAATATTGACTACAATTCAAGGATTAGACGACCGGCGCTCTAATTGTCAGTATAGCTATTGAGCAATCGATTGAAGGAAATTTTAACGTTGCTGTTGTTGGGGCGTTGTTGATCTACCAGTGTTTCTTACAGCTAAAACTCCTGTCGACCATGATATTTTATTATTTTATAAAACCTGGCCGAGGAAAAATGGAAACAAATATTTATTCCACCCAACAGATACAGAAGCAGGGACTAAGTGAAATTCTCTTCCCTCACGCATTCACGGGCCGTGCAGCATTTCGCAAAAGTAAGCTTGGCTTTGTTAAATTATATTAAAAAAACGATGATATCCAAAGGGCAGCGAAGGTTTTTCATAATGCTTTCTCAACAGCGACTCAAGTTGAGGAAGCTGGGGGGTGCACGGTGCCCCATACACAGATTCATCACTGAATCTTCATAGATTGAAGTGTTTTTTGAAGTCAGCTTCGGAAATGAGACCTGATTTACCAAATCTCTCACCAAGCGATGGACCCACGAGAGATCATTCATTCCGGGTATATTTACAAGTGCCGTTATAGTTGGGCCAGAAAGTTAACCCAGAACCTTGGGAGCGCAAGGCAGATAATACCCTTGCGCCTGTTCGCAATAGACAGCCGGCAGAACCAGAGGAAATATTAAATACAATCTTCTGTAAATGCTATGGAGATTGCATTTCAAACAAATGAGGGTGTAAAAAACTAGAAATTAACTGTTCATCGTTATGCCAAAACCGCCAGGGTCATAGTGTCTCCATATTACCCAATGAAGGAGACAACTTGGATGAAATGGAGGTTTCCGTCCTCGATATTTTTGTGGATATTGAGACGGAACAGGAACCATAACAGGAGCCAGAACACGAACCAGATGCAGGACACTCACGTCACGGCCCAAGCGTGGAAGATCATAATTTTTTCAATTGCTTCAGCTTTGGCCTTCACAGAAGCAAATTAGTAAATCGATACATTTTAAAGGTAATTTAATGCTGTACAACTTTCGCTCTTATGAGTTTTACTGTAAAACGTTAAACGAGGGATTAAAGGGTTAAAAACAAAACTTCGACAAAAATAGCCAATTTTTTCTTCTTTTCAAATTGACTTTATTTAAAATACATGCACATGTGAGGACTGTGCTGGCATTTTCCTTAATTATTTTGTCTTGTAATCTATTTCTTTTTCTTCCATTCGATGAACAAGAATAGAAATCTTTAAAACGCCCCCTGGAAGTATTTGTCACCATTGAGGACGTCCCTTGCGGCATTTTCAACTTTCAATTTCTTTTCGTTACGTTAAAAGGGCACATAATTTAACACTCGGCTTTCATTAATTTTGAACCCAACTATTATGATTGGCAGTCGTATTTTTATATGACGCAAGCTCTAGGACTAGCATTGTATTTATAAACGTTTCTATCCAAATTATAGTTTTTATCGTATCATCGTTTATTACCTCTGTATAATTGCAAATATTTCTGTACAATTATATGGGTCATAATATCATTGAAATCCCATAACACGTTAAACTCTGTTCCCCCAAGAGATATAGTAAAACGCCTCCCAATAAATTTTGACCAATGTAAGCAGCGACCAGTTTTACACCAGCAAAATTATAAATACGTTACAGATGTCAAATTCATTTACGCCAACTATAACAATTTGAAGTCAAGTGATTGCTTATGTTACGGGTTTCGAAAATTCGACCAATAAAAAAGTTGTATTTAAATGTGGCGGTAATTTTTGGGGAGGAGCTTTACTATATCTGTTCAGGGAACAGAGTTTAGATACACATAAGACATTAGTTACCTATAGCCAGAGATGATTTATTGTAATAATTTATTTGAACAAAATCTTCCATTAGTTTTATCAGGAACGACCAAACGTAGCAAAACTTTTGACAAATTTTCTTAATTCAATGCAAACTAAGTCAGTGTTTTGTTTTAAAATTTCTTGCTTCAATGATACCATTATATACGATTTATACCATCTCGGACATTGCTAGGCGATTCGGCTATGGATTATTATAAATCGCATACTATTCTCGTTATATTAATAGCTATCGAGTTTTTCGAAGGAAGGCTCCAGTACCACAAACCACAATTTTTTGAACAACTATAATTTATTTTTCGTCACTGACGAAAATATGATTCCTGCGCATAGCTATAGCATTATTGGTTTTGGATGAGAAGGAGTGGTTTGTACGCCTACAGGTATTGAAGTAGTAAGAACCCCCATTGCAAAAAATCCTGACAGGTGTGATTGTTGACAATGTAAAGTTTATTTTTTAATTTAATCACGGCTTCGTCGGAATATTAGCACCATTTTCAGTTAATTATAATCCATGGATTCAATATAATACATAATTTGTTAATGATGGACGGAGAAAGATTTTATATAAATGGTATTATATTTAATTTAAAATTTTAAAAATGTTGAGAAGATGAAAATCCCGTGAATTGTTTATAAAAGGTCTTTATAACCCAAAAGTTGTTATTTTGTATACCTTATATGATAATTTTGCATTTGGTCCTTATTGTTTCGTTCCGTTCCTTGGCTGAGAGGCATGTGATACGTTGTGGTCCCAGACTTTATAATCGCCGACCTGAGCAGGTCTCTTTGTCCCTGAATTATCACAGTATGATGCACTGTTTTTCATTGTTAAATAGACAAAATTTTGAATCTTGAGTTGATAATTTTATTTTATTTTTTATGTTTTTTTTCTCTTTAATTTTTCTTAATTCTATGTAGGTAACTCTAAGATTTGTTTATTTTCCAATTAAAAGAAAATATGTAATTATTTGATACCTAAATATAGGACGGCATTGCCTTTGTGGGTAGTATTTTCTGTTTTATTTTACTTTTGGTATTGGTATGTATGTTCGAAAGAAAGAAAATAAAGCATTTGTATGTTGTTTATCATCTCATAAAATTTACATGTGGTTTTAAACGACACTTGCTTATCAAATATTTCACCATGAGAAACAGAAGATGCTGTTGCGACTTAATTGGTTATAAATGTTATAATAATGAAGAATTATACTTACAACTAAAACGGATTAAGATTTTTACTACCTAACATAAAGTAGCTTTAACTTTATTCGAAAATTATTCGGATAGATCTGTAAGTAAACCTTCTAAGGATGAATTAAAGCTGTTACCACAATGAAATATGGATGGCATTAACGTCTATCTAGAAATAGTTTTGTAGAGGCGTTATTTTCCCACTTGGATTTTCCGTTACTTACATCAAATATTTCCACCCCTAGAATACGTTTTTTGTTAAACTGAACTCGGGGATAGGAAAAAAAGGTTTGGTAGAAAAAACATGTGACGTTTTCAATTAAGTATTTCTTATTTAAGTGATTTATCTGTTCCTATACACACTTTACGATATATAAAGGTTGTTCCAAAAAAGATCCTTTGCGGATACATTTGAAATGAAATATAACATTATGCAACTTTTCAGATTTCGCAGCTGTGGATTAAATAAAACGAAATTATACTGAAGAGTAGGGGAACACAGAATGTTTTTTAAAATGAAAAGTTACGTAAACTGCATTGCAGAGCTTTTACCTGCGTAGAGTACCAATAATGCAGTTTGCACCTCTACACCTTTCTATTCAATTATCACTAATTAACGTTGACGTTGGTGTTAACAAAACTGACGGAACGTTGAGTTAGGATTCATAAAATGGCCGAATCAGAATTACGTGTCATAAACAAAAATCACGATTAAATTTAAATAATCACAGTCTTTAGTAGCACTGATATAAGAAGGAGAGGGAAGTAATTGACTTATGGGCTCGGTTGCGATCACGTATCGCAATTAGATTATTAATTAAATACGCTTTGAACAGTCTCCCTTTAATTATACGAGGTTAAGAAGGTGACTATAGTGGTGTACACATCTTAAAGAATACTCCATTAAATATGAGAACAATTTAGAAAACTCCTCAACTGTGTCCAGCGAAAAGTTTTCAACAACGATTTCGAAACGAGCGGTAATTTTGCAGAATATTAACAAAGTTTCCTGGGATTTGTTTCAGTTTTCATTAGCAATTCGTGGGAAGCCATTTCACTGAAGTACCGAACACACATTTAGCGAATTATATTTTTGTTTTGACCGAGTTTCAAACTATTAAATTTCAGAATTACTGTCGCTTATAGAGTTTTACAAATAATTCATTTTAGGTCGTCGACCACAAAATAAATTCACGATGATTTAGGAGGTGCAAAAAAAAAGATATTGAAATTCAGGTTGTCTGCCAAACCGCAAACGAAAACTTTTTACTTAACTGAAAGCGTCGTTACACAAGTTTTAAAGTAATTCAGGCGTGAAATATTCCACCCGATAACGGAAAAAGCTTTATAATGTAGTGCAGATTTAGGGTGTACAGCTTTATGACAACATCGTTATCGTTACCTTTATGTTACACCCTTACTGCGTCAATAATGATTCTTGTAAATATTAACCTATTTTCTTCATTGGTTAATACATGGAATGTCTTCACATAACCCAAAGAAACATACAAATCCACTTTTTTTAATGCAATACGATATGTTCCCCCTATGTCTTTTTATGTTCCGTTATTATAATATGTTAATTGTCACTTATATCATATTTTATATGAAAACTTCTGTGACTAATCATATCGGGAGCAAACTTCTTAGATGAAATACACTATATTTGTAGCAATTTAAAATTTCATGCGCCATAGTACCTATAATAATTTCAGTTTCAATACTATTTTCGAGTTAGAGTTGGCGCAACTATTTCAAAATAGACGAGGCAAAGCTTTATTAAAGTCTTTCTGTCATAAGTTTGTGGGTATCGGATTAAAATTGTGAAGTAAAGAAAAGCTTTTCTATAGTTGACTATGCTGTGGACCAGTATTTGCTGTTGGTATTTTTAGTAGAAGTCTAGAGTGGTAAGAAGCATTGTCCATAATTATTGTTGATGGCTCTGGTAACACTTTTAACACCCTCTCTTCAAACCATTCTTCAAAAATTTTTGCGTTCATATTTTGATGGTAATCGTCGCATTTTTTAGTTGAAGCAAAAACTAAACTGGCTTCTGGCAAAAAGCCCTTTTTGTTGCCCGTGTGTATTACAATATACCTTTTACCAGTACTATCACTACTATTTGAATAACAGTGTTTCGTATCATCCTGCCAAGAGCGCTTACCAGAACTTCCTTTCGAGAATATCCATTATCCATGTTTCATCCAGAAATACCACTTCTCTAGGTTTTTCTGAGCGCATGTTTTTCATATATTCTCTTAAGAATTTCCATCTCTTGGTTACTATATTAGCTTGCTCGCATAATAATTTTCGGTTGTCAGTTTTTTTGAATCTGAATCCCAAATGTTTTAATAATTTTGCGAGTGTGGTCTTTCCAATTTCAAGAATATTCCTTTGCGATAATTTATCTTGTAATGATTTTAGTGTCACAATTTCTTTTGCCTTGTACATTTCATATATTAGGTCTCTAATTCTTTCTTTTGTTGGCTCAGGCAAGTCCAATGAAAACCGATGCAATCTCTTCCTTTTATTTTCTTTATTAATGTCGTCCTGTGTATCCAATTTGTGTATATTTCTAAGTGTACCCATACAAATACCACACGCACTGGTCGTTCGTTGCTGTACTGCTAGCATTGATAATAACGGTCCTATATTTTCCTTTTCGCGCGTGAAATAATTTTCAACTTTTTTTACAAGATTACGTTCAGCTGGGCTTAAGTGTTTTCCACTAGGACGATCCATATTGTTTTCTTTAACTGATTGATTTTTGAACTAACATGCTTTGAGCTGTTTTATCCTATTTATAGAAAATTTGGAAATTATTAATTCATTACGATAATTGCACATTCTATTGCTAAGCACCTATAGGTATCTATTAACGTTAATGTATAGTTAATTAATGATTATCATCTAATGAGATAGGTGTATAATATAAAAACTGTATATTTTATCAAAATAAAATTGTGAAAGTGACTTTTCTTCCACATAATTTACATTTAATACGATTTCATTTACCTAATCATTAGTAAAAAATGTACAGAATTCAAATTACGTTTTGGATTCCAAAAATGCAAAGAGCAGTTAAAATACCATTAACTATATTAGGACAATAAGGAAAATGTCTTTTTATTAGCTACCTCAACTCAACAAAACACTCAAAAAGAAAAAAAATTCTAGTTTGTAATAATATACAACAATTGTTTGAGAGTCACTGCATACCACTTCAGGGTATTGTAGACCAACTAAACGTTTATAAGATACCTAAATGCGCGCGCTAACTATACATCTGGTCCACAGCATAGTCAACTATAGAAAAGCTTTTCTTTACTTCACAATTTTAATCCGGTACCCACAAACTTATGACGGAAAGACTTTACCTTTGGTTACCCCTTTGACTAAGAATAAAAATACAGTGATGCGACAAGCCACTTCCCATCTTTTTTATTCCTGTCGTGGTATTCCACACACTTTGTTTGCCAAAGGCAAGGCTGCGCTTTCGTAATTTTTTAATGAGGTCTTCCACAAACCTGATGAATTAACCTAGGTACGAACTACCAGACAAACCGAGTTTGGCTTGTTCAAACAGATCTGCGCAGTTATTCACAATGGTTTTTCGATTAGGATTTTGTGGACTGTACAGAAACGAAACAAATAAATTTGAAGCTTCACAACTGCAGAACAAGGTTGCGACTTTTCAAAAATTTAGATTTAATAGTTATCAATACAATTGAGTAACGTTCACTTTTGAGCTTAAGAGTATGTCGACTATTTAAATTTTCATGTTTTCATAGGTCGCGTGGCAGGTACTTGCTAATTTTGGAATTAATACACGATAAGATTATGCTGCCTGCCTACCAAAGGAAGAGGAAAGGTGTGGGCTTTGGCGTACGCCGACGATATGGTGTTGATTGCTAAAAGGGGAAATGAGATGAGGGGGATGATGAGTAGGTATAGCCAAGGGGTTTTTAGACAAAAGGGGGCTAGAGGTAAGGGAGGAAAGATACTAATTTTTCAAAAAAGTAGGGGTGGCGCGAAGGACGGTGAATGGAAGTGGGGGGAGGAGGAGCTAGAAGGTGTGGGGGAGGTTAAATACCTGGGGTACCTGACAACCTGACAACAAAGATAGTCCTCATGTGAAGGAATTAGGGAAGAAAGGGAATAAGGGTTTGGGACAGATATGGGAAATGGGAGAGAAAATATTCGACAGGGACGTGAGGAGGAGAGGTTGGTTATATGAAAAGCTTGTGAAAAGTGTGATCTTGTATGGTGCGGAGTTATGGGGTTGGAGGAAGTGGGAGGTGTTGGAAAGAGTACAGTAGAGATATTGGAGATGGGTAATGGAATTGGAAAGGGAGACCCCTGGTTATATAGTGATGGAAAAGGTGAAGGGTGAAAAAATGAAAGTACAAGCAGGGAAAATGGCGATGAGATACGAAGAGGGCCTGGAGAGGGGTAGAGGGGGAGGTGTTGCAATGTTGCTGGGAAGAGGTGAAGAAGGGCAAGATACAGTATGCTCAGGATGACAGGAGCTACTATTACGAACAGAGCGGATATGAGACAAAGGAGGTGCCGAGGAGAAGAGAGGGAGGGTTTGGTGAAACAATGAGGGAAGAGATAGTAGAGAGAGATAGAGAGGCGATGGTCCAGGAAAGGCAAGGAAAAGTAAAGGATGGAAGATATAATGAGAAATATGCGATAATAATGACATGAAGGAGGGTGTACTAAGGTATCTGGAAAGTGGTATGAGTATGAGGAGGAAGAGATTGGTTACAAGATACAGATGCGGAAATGAGGAGAGGGAAAATAAATACTGGTGGGACGATGATAGACGGTTATTTAGAATATGTGGGCTAGGTAGGGAAAGTATTGGGCATATGGTAGATAAGTGCGAGGAACTGCGGAAGGACGGAAGAAATTGGAGGGAGATATTAAATGAGGGAGGGGAAGGGTTGGGGTGGATGGAGGAGGTGGAGGAAAGAAAAAGAATACTGATGGACATGGAGCGGGAAAGAGGGGAATAAAACAAAGAAAAACTTTTAGTTTTATGGTCAAGGGTCAGAATTTTATGTGTAATTTTTGTTGTTGTTGTTTTGGCTAATGTTTATAGATTTTGGGGGAGGGCAAAGGAACAGCACCAAGAATATTCTCTGGTACTCAGAATTCCGTACCTTATCTGATTTTTACAATTCCAAAATATATAGACTGTTAATTAATGGGCTATTATTTTCGTATGACAACCAAAGTATCAAAAATATACAAAGATTTTGTCGTATCTATCTTACCATCGTAAAAAAGCAAGGACAAAGATTTAATGGAATGTGGAGGATTTCCGCAACTTCTTAACAATTATATGTTTATCAGAAGAACAATCTCCCTAAACAGAATCTATAGCAAATTCTTCATAATGCTACTTCGTTTACCATTCTATCGTTATTCTGACCAATATGTTCATATACTTTCCCCGTAAATTTTAGTGCGCCCACATAATCGCATTACTTCCATTTCAAAAACAGTGGACAATGAAATAACCAAGATGACAGATATGAATATTGCATACCTGCACTTCTGCCCATGTTCGCTTTGACTATGGGTCTCATCCAAAATATACAAGAAATGCGACATAAACACTATCTACCTTCCTAAAATATTGTCAATTTAGCAAGCACCTACTGGCAACCATGGCGTGGTATATTGTATGTGCGGATCTTATATTGACTCAAGTTTTGTCTTTTATTGTGAGCAGTAGGCAGCCGTAGAAGAAATCATGTGATATTTTGGAATAATTTAAGCGTGTAGATTTTGAAAAAAATATAGTCTCAATGGGAGGTCACAGGTTGAGGCTACCAACTGCAACACAACAAGATTCTAACCCGCGTTATTTTTAACGACGAACTATTCGAGAAAATGCAGAGACATTTAACATGATTTTGGAATTGTCGAGTTTCTTAGAATTGGACTGCGGACGCAAGTGACGTATCGATAAACAGCAAGATGATATTTTGCGAATTGAACGAAAAAATGGCCCCCACAAAATTATTCAATTTTTATTAAATGAAAAGCAGTGAAAAATATTCTGATACGACATAAAAAACATGTTTATATTACACATAGGCACCACATTAGCACTAGATTCAAGTAAAGAGTGCTATACATCCTTCATTTTCCTGACAACACAATTATAGACATCAACTTCTTTACCACGAATAAATGTGTCAAATCCGACCTCAGTTCGACATTCAGATATAACTTTGTCTGCAACTTCATCCCTTCCTTTCAACGGATAAACGGATGCATCCTTACCGAAATAATCGTATACATCGTTTACAATCCACTTCTTAAGAATGTCATTGTTTATTTCTCCGTTACCATTTGTAATTTCTCTGTGCTCCATCCAACATGCTGTATAATTGTTAATCAATTCATCATCGGTGCTTGACATCACAAGTGTTGTAACATTAAACCAACTATAAAAAAGTTCTTGTGATACATTGAATTGTTCACTGCACAAAACGTCACTCGAGTCGAAAAATTTGCTCTAAAAAAATAAAAATGTAGTAGAAGTTTTAAATGAAGTCGTACCTGTGCAAACTGAGTGAACGCTGTAAAAACGACAAGTATCAATTCGGTGTTCATATTTTGTACTTTGTTTCTCAACGTTTTTCCTTTTATACTATTTCTATGTAATTATTCCATGGGAAGAAGCTTCGGTTCACTTCACTTTGGGTCCCAGAATTACATATTTTGTACGTATTAGCATTGTAATGCTCCTTTGCTTGTTAATATTTACTCACTTATGTTTATTCTATTACTGGGAATATGGCTTTTTTATACAGGTTTATTTAATTGCGTCTGTATAAAGATTAGGAATGTCAATTAGATTTAATCCTTTCCTTGTTCTTTATTTCGGATGACATGGCACTTTCTAAATGTCGAATTGATACATAAGTTCGCACTGTTTTCAAAATCCCATGGTAAAGTAGAGTGCATTTTTAAAATTTCCAAATATTACAAGTGTGAGGTGGCTAGTCATACTTCAACGTGTTGGCCAACTCACTAGTGATTTGTACAGTAAAACGTTTAAACGGCTTATATGAAAACAAAATAAGAACTGATTACCTCAACTGTTCAATAGCGCTATGGCCTTTGAACAGAGCAAGATGAGAACCCCATACAATTAATTGATTTTGTATCTTTGGCGTTGCAATATTATTATATATTTTTCAAAGAGTGAGTTCTTTCAAATTGTTCAGCATACACTTACTAACAGGTGTGCATATTTCCATATAATGTAACTTTTTGTGCAACCTGAAAGTTATTTCTCATAATCAAAATCATTAAATTAAATGAAAAAGTTATATTTTAATAAACTATACTTATCATCCACTTTTGCAAGTCATGATATCCAGTAGTAATTTTATATTCACTTGGAGGTCAAAGCGAGAGTTGATGCAGCACAACGTGAAGCGAACATTATGGAAAAACAAATGTTCCCACATAACAAGGTCTCTGCGGAGACATTGGAATAAAATATATCCTTTCAAATATGCAAAATTTGAGAAATTCGTTTTTGAAATGTTTAGAGATTGCCGGTTTGATAACATTGAGGATTTTTTTAACCCACACAATCTTTTTTTCTATCTTACAATCTCATACCACCAATTTCTCATATTTGAGATATCACTTAGAGTAGGTACTAAACAATATGTTATTGTTCCATCAGCCATTCGTAATCATAATCAAAATAGTGATTCGCCATTTCTGATTAAGAACCATCTCAGGGAGTGCAGGAATCTTAAAAATTCACCAGACGACTAATGTCAAAATCAACATGTGCATCTATTTTCCGCATCTGGCGTCGTTTAGACAATAGGGTTTAATGGTTAGTATAAATTTAACAATAAAATCTTCAGAAGCATATCGCTATTTAACCAAAAAAAATTACGGAATTGCACACAGCTACAGGCAGACGATAACCTAAGCGTAGACGTCGGCGTCGGCGAGCGGCGAACCCCGAATACAAGCAAAGCAAAACTGCAAAGCTAACTCTAAGTACTTTCTTTTAGAATCAAAGTATTTCTTACACTTACTCATTATTTTATTTTTGGTTATATTATCCACTAATTGATTCAGTTGCCTACTACCAAAGAGTGCTTGCTACTACCTTTAAAATAATTTTGTTTGTTGTGATCTGGTTCATTGTGAAGAACTATACCTATTGTTGCAATCATCGAGTACGTTTGGTTATTGTAAAGGCAATAGGAGAAGTAACACTTTTTAGTAGATTTTTTGAACAATGTTCAATGCTGTACAATTTCCTAAAAATGAGGTCTGTTGCTACATTATACGAAGGTCATCCACTTAGCCGTCTTTTTGACCAGGGCTGGTTAGGACATTTGCACGTAACTAATATTACCTACAGCAATAATTATAAATCTATAATGAAAACTTTGCAAAGAATTATATCGAGCAATACTTTTCGAAGAGATGTAGTTCTAAAGTCAACAATATAGTGCAAAAACGAAACTGAAGCTTAGTGGAAACATTAAATAGTCCAACAGCTTCCATCACTACATCTTCTTGAAAAACTTTGCTCGATTTCTTAATCGAAATCTTCAAGAGTTTCTTGTTGCGGAAACAACAGGAGTACAAGAAGAATCTGAAAATTTGCTTCACTCTGCATTTTACGAAATAATAATACATGTTATTTTTACAGAACTCACTAGCCGATTTAGTGATCACAATGATTTAATAAAAGCAGCATCTGCCGCGGAAGATCTTTCTTCTGATGGTATCCAGTATTTAAAGGCAGGAACTTAGTGTCTCTAAAACCTATTTAAAAAACTTGAAAATTGGAACGTAGTCGATTAAATTTATAATCACCGGTTGGCATGGAGATACGTACAAATTGTTTGCTACGGTTCCTACATTCGTCTGTAGTACAACTCTCTGTGAATCAACTTTTTCTGTCCCGATGAGGATAAATAAACATCTACAGGCTAGCAATGATACCGCTGTGAGAACAACCCCTAAAATTTAAATAGGGATGATGGGGCAAGTGATACGTCATTTGAAAGGTCTTTCTTTTCTGATATCATTGCACTAGTTTTTTTATATTTTTTTTATTTTTAACCAAAAAAATTGAAGTTCCAAAATGGAAAATGAGGAAAGAGATTGAGGCATTTAAAAACTCAAAAAAGCTCGGACAGGTCAATTGTTTTTTTCTTAGAGAAGTTAGGTACTTTACTGATATTTGACAACATTGTTTCACCCCTTGGGTACAGGGTAAACAACCCTTAAATTTTTAAATAAAAACAAGGTTTAATTTTTTCTTGTGCTAATTAATAAAACCAGTTTATGCAAATTCAACCCTTATTTTAATAAATGTTTGAAGTGCCTGCCTTCAGCTCCATGCAATAGTACAAATTTTCATTAAATCGTTCCCGTACATTTTGCAACATTTCAGGAGTGATCAGGCGGCATTCATGTACTATACGGTCACGTAACTCCTCCAAAAATTCCGGACCAGTGGAAAAAACTTTACTCTTTACATGACCCCATAAAAAAAAATAATGGGGTGAGATCAGGAGGAACAAGTTAATCAAAATCTGTATTATTGCATGGAAGCTGAAGGCAGACACTTCGAAAATTTATTAAAATAAGGGTTGAATTTGCATAAACTGGTTTCATTAATTAGCACAAGAAAAAATTAACCCTTGTTTATATTTAAAAATTTAAGGGTTGTTTAGCCTGTACTCAAGGGGTGAAACAATGTTGTCAAATATCAGTAAAAGTACCTAGCTTCTCTAAGAAAATAACAATTGAACTGTCCGAGCTTTTTTGAGTTTCTAAATGCCTCAATCTCTTTCCTCATTTTCCATTTTGGAACTTCAATTTTTTTGGTTAAAAATAAAAAAAATATAAAAAAAACTAGTGCACTGAAATCAGAAAAGAAAGACCTTTCAAATGACGTATCACTTGCCCCATCGTCCCTATTTAAATTTTAGGGGTTGTTCTCACAGCGCTAAGGGATGAAATCACTTCAGGTTGAAAATCATGGCGAAAGTTGTCCCCCTTGATACAAAAATTGACGTGTTTTTGCGTTTCCCAAAAAAAAATTCCCTCTGGCCAGAAACCCGTCTGTTACCTTTTCGTTGGGCCACCCTGTATATGCCGCAGTCTATGATTTCGTCAACGATGATATTTGAATTTTGAAATCATATTTCCGCTTATGCTTATTTTTTCCTTTTTTATATCTGAACTTGTCAAGTTAACATATTTTGCATCCTGTTCGTTAAATTGTGGGTTGTATCTACTTACAAGGTCGCAATTTTCTTTTAATTTGCCTTTACTCTTGGAGTCTTTTGATTCATTGTGACCTCTAAGGGTAACACCCTGTCGAGACAGTTTCAGAAAAATATCTGCAATATTCCCTATTTTTAAGAATTTAGGAAATCTTTAATTAAAGAATAATATAATGGTCTATAATAAACATACTTAAACATTATTATAAGGAATCCTAATATGAACAACAACCCAACAGAAAAAATGGTGCCTTTATGTGCAATTCAATTTAATACTTTTATTTTCTTTGAGGAGTGGACTACAACGCCGTTGGACTGAGAACCCTCCTCCACTCTAAATCTTTTATATCTCCCCCTCCCGCTCAAGGGTCAACTCACCCTCTCAAAATGAGATTTTCTTTGAGGAGTGGACTACGACGCCTTTGGGCTGAGAACCCTCCTCCAGTGTAAATCTTTTATATCTCCCCCTCCCGCTCAAGGGTCAACTCACCCTCTCAAAATGAGTATACGGGAATTTTCTCTGGAGTAATAATAGGCGGCTAAGAAGCACATTGCTTGCCACACTGCGTCCTTGATTATATTCCAGATATGACCGGGCTGCAGTCAAGTGGCTCTGATGTGCTTAACCCTTACAGTAACGGTACTTTTATTATTTTCTCATTTATATTATTACTATTATTAAAGGAACCAACCAATATAGATAATAAAGCACGAATTATGGGTCCAAAGCAGCACCTAATCTGGTACAGCCAAAGTTACAGATTCGTGATTTTTCTCAGAGTCTGACGTTCACATTGACTGAGCTATGTAGAACCAAAGACTATCCTTCCCCCTTAGACAGCTAGATATTGTATACCAGTAAAAGTGTACTTTTTTAATGTATCCGATAGGGTTCAGTAGCGTCGCTCGTTTTGTTGAAGGTATGTTTCAAACTCAAAAAGGCGTCCTAACTTTCACTGCCATTACTAACAAGTTCACAGCTTATATTAAACTTATAAATATGAGATATGTCCATCTAACCAATCCGTTTGTTCGTGTGAGGAAAACACTCAACTAAAGGATTAAGAGATTATTAAGTGTAGGCCTCGTCGACGTTTTTGTTTTGAGAATTAAGTTAAGCTTAATCTTGAATGATTAACTTAATGGAAGCTAAATGGAACTTGATCATCTTCTTTTCACCTACTGTACCTAATCTACTTAGATCTTTGTCCAGAATTTCAAAAATAGATAAAATACAACTCAGATTTAATTCTTGTTTAAAACTAAACACCAAAACACTAGCATTCTGGTTTTAGAGTGAGTATCAGCTTTTGATAGGGTTTGGTCATGTCATGTTTGTGGGCAAGTGTATGCGGAAACAACAAATGGCTATGGTAATGTTAAGGAATGACGTACTACATCTCATTACTAATTCCAACACTTGGAATAAGTATTTCCTTTAAAACAAAGCCTTTAAAATTTATATTAAAATTATATCTATTGAAAATTTTGGATTAGTGTATTTTGAAAGTGCTGACTAAGAGCATGGTGGCATTTTCTTTGTGAAATTTGATACTTAATTACAACAGTGTCATACTGTATCTCATTGTCAGGTATATTACCGTGTTCAAGCAACTTATGAAATATAAAATGTCTTCCCAGTATTAACTTTTGGTAATGAATCGGACAAAAACGTGTAATTATGTTATGCGTCTATAGTATCTCGATTAAAACATATTGGTGTTATATTAAACTACCTATTCAATAACTAATATTTTATGCAAGCTGGTAAATCATGGTATAATTAGAAACAGGGGGTTAAACACTGTAAAATTAATATTATGTCAACTTTGTGGTGATTTACATAAATTAATAAGGGTTATACAAACCGCAACAAACGCATAAAATATGCTGCAAATGTAAGTATATAAATCAATAATTTGTGAATGCCTATATATGCGATTTTCCCATTACCCTTGCTACGTTTATTTATCGACCCAAATAACAATTTTTAGCGCATTCAACCTTTAAGGAATCAAGCGGGATTAATTAATTTAATTAGCAAACAATATCAGTAATTCGCATTTTTATAATCGTGCGTAGTTAATTCTTATTATTAAAAATTTATTTAGAAGCCTAAGATCTATGAACCAAAGTTTGTCCGCCGGAGAAAAAATTAAATTACGTTATATGGTCTCCTTCTCTGGTCGTCAACCATAAAATTTTTATAGAAAGCTGTGATAATAATAATAAGATAAATAAAAATAATGTAAATAAATAATTATAATAATAATAATAATCTATTGTAAAGCTGATAGTCCTCTATGGTTGTCGCTACGTTACGCTGGGCAAGTCGTACGCCTGTAGCCAACATAGGTACACATTGCACAGTGTGTTGGAAGGCACGGGAATAAAGAATAAAAAAATTTAATACAGATATCTTCATGTCTTTCTAGGCAGCGAACGGGCTTTGGAAAACATCGACGATCGAGTGTCTATCCAAAATGCTTTACAAGGGACCCTCTATTAGATGCCTTGTGAATGTGAGACATACATTTTGTTGACGAACATTAGATTGCAAGTAGTATAATGCTCTTTTTTAAGGTTTCTGCCGCGAAGACAAACATTTAGAAAAATCAGTGATAACCTCGCTAAGCGGGACGTTCAACAATATGTCCGCTTTCTTAAAAATGTCGAATACGCAGGAAATGAACGTTTAATTAATTTCCATAATAAGTTTCAAGCAATTTACACTTTCGATCAAATACATTACACTCTATAGAAGCTACAATTTGGAGAAGGTGACATAAAACAGAACAATTTAATGAATACAGTTTTGCCAAAATATCGTAATATATTTTTATTTATATGTATACAAAAAGGCTTATCTTTCCTACCACAAGTCTTATAAATTTTTGTTTATAAAGAGCTTCATAAATTTGTCATTATAGAAAGTTGCAGTTTCAGTCTTTTATGTTTTCATAAAATTAATTGGCAATTATAAACTTAACTAACAATGTCCTTTTAATCTTTATTTATAGATATACATCTATAAATATAAATTGAAAGGACATAATTAGTTAAGGAAATTAATCGCTTTATAAATGAATATCTTTTATAAAACGATAGATAGCACAAAAGTTTTATGCCAATATTAGTTTTAGTATGATTAAAGTGACTTATGATCTACTGCCTATTATACGCATCGTGCTCAAAATGTAGGTCCTTTAATAAATATACAATTACAGTTGTTTATACATTTAAAATCAACTCAAAGAAACGGAAATTATTGTAGTAGATAACTTTCGATCTGGCGATTAGGCGAGGAATATACCGAATACCTATGGACATCAAGGTAAGAACCCATTAGTTTAGGTCTGGCGTAGCAAGCACCACTCCAACAAAAACGTGCATTGAATATTAAAAGAGACCAGTGGCGTACCTAGGGGTGTGCGGTGGGTGCGGTCCGCACCGGGCGGCAAGTACCATAAGGGCGGCATCACACACGCCGATATTATCGTTGTCGGTGTCGGTATCGGTATCGTGATGCATCAATACTGTATTGTTTTAAATGGTACTGCTTCACACAGCCAACGATCCGGTAAAAATGTTGGTTGTCGTATCCGACATTATGTGTATGTCGGATGGTTCTGGTGATATCGGTCAGTAAATTATCGTTCGGTTTTAGTACGCAATGCAAACCAAATACACTGAGATTCATACAGACCAGTCCCAACCACTGAACTCTAATTATACTGGAACGCTCACTGGCCTATCTCTGCCATAAAAACGTCGCGAGCCGAGAGAGATATCGCGCAATGGTCATTCCTGTCCTTCTCGTAACGCTTTACATATGTGCCTTAGTGAGCGTTCCAGTACAATTAGAGTTCAGTGGTCCCAACACGATCGGTATCGTTGTGCTGGCTTTTGCATTTCACGAATTCAGTGTTGTCTCAGTACAAATGTAATCAACTATGAGTGCTGTTAAATTTAATTGCCTTCTCTTAGTTTCTTCTTTCGTAAATATAATAAATACAGTAACGACAATGGTTCTTTTGTGGTTCTTTTCTTCATATTAAGGCACTGGTGATGCTAACAAAGATATAACCGCTGTTCCAATTTCGACATACATACTTCGACCTCCGTAAGTTTCTTGTGGCCTTTAAGAAAGATCTTGTATTTTTATAAAGGTTGCATTTATGCCTCATGCGGCTTCCTTCATTACTGCCTAATTAAAATATTGCATGCAACGGTAAAAAAGTTGCCTACCTATAGTTCATCTTAATTGCAACTATTTATTTATGTTTATTAATTTATAAAAACCACCATTTGATTGACTAGACTGGGCGGCAAATTGGAGACCGCCCCAGGCGGCAAAAATTCTAGGTACGCCACTGAAAGAGACATCAAGTTGTGTAATATCCGCCCAAATTATTATTTCCAGTAGAAAAACATATTTATATGCACAGAATGTTAAAGAACCATGTATTTAACACATACCTACTATAAGGTGGGTTTTTGTTTTTAAAACTATTTAGATTTTCAAAATAGGTCTGTGACTCAGAGGTCACGATGGGTAGTTAAAAAAAGGAAAAATTGATTTTAATGTCGTTGTTTTTCAGCTTTTTACGTTCTGAAATTAACTATTGGGTATGAAAATAAAAAAAAACAATTGGAATTAGGTGTGAAACAGAGACTTTGTGCAAAACACTTTTGGTGCACCATTACATCCAGGTTTCTTGCAACGTCTTCTTTTTTTTGAACATGAGGCCAGTGGCCGATTCCATCCTTCCTCATTTCTTTTTCAGTCTGACCCAATTTTCTTCTTTCCATCAGTGCCCAATGTGACTTCAAAGTAACAAACCTAAATTCACATGAACTACAGTATTTAATAATGATGAATAATACTTACATTTATCATTAAGTATTTCAGTTTCTTGCAGAATGGAAAAATAATCACTGTAAATAATAACTAAACTACTATCGGAGTAAAAATGCAAGGCCTCTGACTTTAAGTGATCATAACAAAAAAACTGAGGGGTGAAATTTCTTCATTTTTGGGCAGTACATTAGTCATTTATATATGTTTAACATGTGTAAAAACCAAAATGGTAGAATCAGTTGTTTAACTTTTATTTTAATTAACAGCAATAAAAACGCTGTATTTAGTATTTTCCTGGCTGACGGTCAGTTTTAACTTATAAAATTGTTATTGTTTCATAAATTGTTACCAAATTTACAAATGTTGTAGCACACATACTTCTGAAAAGTCGACAGCCAATAAATATTCATTATTCATATGATTAACTGGTTATATAAGCCCTAACCGAAAATGTGCTATTTTGCAATTTACGGAAGTTAAAGAAAAAATTTTTGTTTTAAATGCTAAATTTGATATTACTTAAATCTAACTGCATTATTCTCTTATTGAAAATAAAATTTGTTTTCTTGTAATTAAAAGTAAATGTTATGTTTATCGCGAAAGAAAGACGCACATATTCCCGCGAGAGGTAATCTACCACATCGTAAGCAGCGAGCGGCAACCCACAACAATGTGATTATTCTTTTGCATTGTACAAAACCATGCGCTTTATAGCAATAGTGTACGACAACAGCTGCCCCGCACGCCGCGCTTCTCCCCTTCAAACTGGTGCATGCATCCTTTTTTCAAAATTTCTTTTAAAAAAAAACGATGTATAATGACATTATTTTTGTGAATCGTGTTAGACCACAATATAATTGCTTTAACCTTGTTATGTTACTGTCAAATTGTTAATATCGAACGTTCAGGTACTGAGTTCCACAAGATGTCGTTTTTTCATTATAGCTTTAAGACTAATAAACCAATTGGCCTCAAAAGCATCTCACATTGACAAAAACGTATACATTTTTCAAATATATAAGTATCTACCACTTAGTTTCAATAATATAGCCGTAATTAATTTTTAAAGTGAAGCGGTTGTGCGATTTGAGTCATAATTAGCGCTTTTTCTCACATACACTGATACAGAAAATTAACGATGTATTGTAAAAATCTAAAACTGTACACCTTTTTGTAGAAATAAATGGTCTTTTAAGTGCACTTTATTTCATTAAATTATGATTGCTAATTACTGAGATACAAGCTTCTAAAGTCAGAGGCCTTGCATTTTTACTCCGATAGTAGTACAACCACAGAGAGCCGCCAAATGGATGCACCCCACTGCCACCTACAGACAAAAATATTAACTTGGTGTCTGTACTATCAATCTAAATGTAAAGAAGCCATATTGTAACACTCAAGTCACACTGGTCAAGAAAGGAGTAAAGTTCCTATAGTCAAATACAATGCTGAAACTTGACGTGACGTCAGAGTCACGGTGGACAGTAGAGGGATATGATAATGGAAAGTCATCCAACAACACATTTCATTAAAATGGTCCAATTGTTCCATATCTACCTCACGGGAAGAACATTCTGGCTAGGTTTGGACTGGTTGAACTCCAACGTTGATCAGCTATCTGCAATTCACAAGTCATAGACAGCCGGTAATTTTTGTTCATACGATGGAGGTGGAATGCCGCTGTTGCGAAACTCAAGCTATCGTCTACTTGCAGTGGTAGAATTTGTTGGTAGCAGCTTTTCTTTGTAAACTGTCATTCCATTTTCTCGAAATTTATGGATAATGGTCTATTGTCACATGGTATACCAAGAATATACAAATAAAGAATTACTATGACTGTCACCATTGCTCCGCTACGGTACTAAGCTATCGACATTCTTGTAGGTTTATAGGTGTGTTGCAAATTCTCGGTAAAGTAAGGTCCTATAATTCGACTTGATCTGCATGGCCACTTCGTGGCATTAACCCAGTCTTCAATATCTGACGAACAACCACATAAAGGAGCGACTAGTAGTAGACACTTATCGAAAATCTACCACCACCAACCATGGTATCATTTATCATTCTTTTCGTCCCACTTTCCGGTTTATATTCAATAAAGTTTCGATCATACATTTTTAAAAGAACTTCGCGTTATTTTTTACATAGTCAGAGTTAATAACTACTCCTTTTCCCCTATAGCATAAACCCTGGCTAAGTAACACCAAAGTTCCTTCCGTTTTACTACCTTACTCATACTTCATTTTAAAAAAATGCAATTCGCTGCCACCTTTTCGTCCATAGAAAAGTAAACCTACAAGGTTGCCTTGGCAATACTAAAGACTGCCTCGGTCCTGTTTCCCGTTCATGTGTTTACAAATTTACATACGAGAATTGCCTTAAAATTGGCCAAAGGGTTTCCTGTTGAGCAGTCTAATCTCATTAGACTGGATAGTTCCTTATCTCCTACCACTCCTTTCGCCAATCATATTTTGGTTTCAGATCATTCCTACAATCCCGACGACAAGGCTAGACAGCACATAAATTTTATTTCAGAACGAAGTGTTTAAAGTTGTCTACAATGCATTTACTACAATAAACGTTTAAAAATGTAAACTCGAATTTATGCAATGATTTTCGATAACAATAAAAAATTTCAAAACCCTTACAGGCTAATGATCATTTATAAACGGCCGCCACAATAATAATGAACGCAGAGTGCGTTAGATGTGTTGCCTACCACAACAAAATTATCACGGTGTGATATCAAAATTTGAACCGTTTTTCCATGATAACTTATCTATAAATGCGTTTAGGCAAATTCCAAAAAGTGCTATATGTTTGTAACGTTAATACACAGGCAATAACGCCGGAAAAGTTGTTTTCTTTCCTATTTTTCAAAATGTCGCTCTCTCTAAACATTTATAAATATACCGGCATTATTGGTATTCACCTTTCAAGAAAATGTTTGACCCCTCTTTCATCTTCAACCAAAATGCAGATGTCGTGTAACAACGTAAAGCATTTTATAGTGCTATGGAACGGGTGTACTGTGAAGCCTTTCAAAGGCAAACAACTGGACCTCCTTGAATGGAAAGATATTTACTACTTACTTAAAAAATCATTCTTGATCCGTCTGAAAGCAAGTCCTGGATCTCTATAAAAATCCTCTTCGTGGTTTTCTAAGCTTTGAATTTTTGTCTTGGTACCCCTCTTATTCAATTTAAATATAAAAGCTATCCGAAAGTTACAATGTAAATTTTGAACTGAATTTATTCAACCCCTTTTAAAGATTTAATTCACGTAAACTGTTCATAATGTTATGCTATAACTGGAGGAACGTTAGGAAATTAATTAAACAACTGTTATGTGATAATCGTATTTTCTCGCAAGTACTCAAAAGCAATATTTTTTACATTATACTCAATTTATTTCATCTACTTCATCTAGAAAGGTAATGTAACTTATCATGAACTTAATTCATTAAGAGCTTGAAAGATGGCTTAGTAGTATCAAAAAATCGGATTTCAATTTGACAAGTTGTACACTGAATTGATTTGTTGGAACATGCGAGAGATATTTTCAAAATGAAAAAAAGCACAGCTAAGGATAGAAAATAGTGAAGGAGACCATTTATTTGTATCTTGAACCACGTATTTTCTTCGAATTTTTCGGACTAATCAAAGGAAACTTATTTAAGCTATAAATATAATACATAAAATATCACTAACTATTAGTAAGTTATAAGCCACTAAATTGTTCGGTTTGTTAAGCTTGCGGCTAAACAGTAACCACCTCAATTAATCGAAACCAACACAAACGGCCTGTGTTAAGAGACCTTCGTATACAAAAGACATAAAATTAGTTTTCCTTAATTTGTTTTCTTTGGGTAACAGCTGCTGTCCGCTTAAAGAAAAACAAAAATATTTTTTCGTGTACGTTTCACTTTGTAAAGTAATTTACAAGTACTTATTAAACATTTTTCTGAACACTAACACCTTCAAAATAAAAATTTTTAACAAAAATTGCGAAGCCTTAAAAGCCAAAGTCAGTGTACCTTAATGACCCAATTAAGATGCCTCAGCACAAAATTGTTTTATATAGAATTCTATACCAAAACGAAAAGGTGGATAATATCTGCATCAGGTGTGCTTGTTTTTAATAATCGTAATTATGAACGTATTTCAGGCATTATGAAATTAAAATCTCTTTTTTTTTGTTAATAACGTTTTAAGGTTTCGCCAGCATTTTTTCGTATTATCTTCTAAAATAATAATAAGAAAAAATTATGGAAGGTCTCAGAGTCCCTTTTTACTATAACTCTTAAAAGCGTAAGAGAAACAGAAACGTTTTCCTCGGAAATATACACTGCCATACAATCCGAATTCAAATTTAAACGCGTACAAGCATAAATTGCGTTAGCACAATGGAATATCCTTGCAATGGTGATAAATTTTCAGGGAAAATTCCGTAGTATCGGTTATTGCCTTTTTCTTTACTATTATTTATGTTTTCTTTTCTTGTAAACAGCGAGTTGAATTATGGAATTATGGAATAATCCAGAGCTTGGGGAAAAAGTGCAAGCTGCTCGGCTTATTTCTCGTGTCACAATAAATCATAAGGATTACATTACTTTTTTCAAATGGAATTTAATCCTTGCATATATGACGAGGTTGTAATTTATTAGTAGTGCACTACAGTTGTGTAGATATCTGTTGTTTGACTTACAGACAACACATCGTGGGTAAATCCTGTCTAAACGTGGTTCAAATTACATTACATGTACGCAATCCTCCTGACATTCTGTAGATTATCGTTAACAAAGTGAATATGAGACAGGAATAGGACAAACTTTGAAAAATAGGAAAAATGTAACAGAAAAGAGCATCAATTATACAACTCTGAAGGTCACTGATGACATGCAACGTTTCGAAAAAATAACTGAAAGCATTTGTTAGACCATGTTGCGCACGCAAAAGCTTTGTCGGGACGCAGATATCTTAATTTCTTTAAAAACATTATTTCAGAACTACTTATTCCTTCATCAGAGCGATTTTTTTTATTAAGTTACACCGTTTGTACAGTAAGTTTCTACTTTATAAACTATTTATACTTTACCTTGTAATAATTAAGAATTTTCCAACAATACTACACATTACCTACATCTTAGAAATCCATCATTTTTTTAAATTGTCTGCACTTACTCGTTTCACATAGCAAAGCCGTAGTTTTTAGAGTACCCCATTCTTCTTCGTTGATTCTTTGTGTCAATAATTATGAATAATTAATAATTATTATGAATAAAATAATTCTTGAAAACTCGAAATAGGGTAAACATATAACGTTTACTAAACATAAAACTCTAAATCTTCCTCATGTGTTATAAAAAGATATAAATTAATAATAGGTATAGAAGAAAAAATCCCAGTTGTGATTCGTTTTATAACTAACAAACCAGTTAAGTTATTACCTCGTCAATAAGTTATTAATTAAATTAAACTATAATATTTTTTTTAACTTTGTATATAAACGTACGAAGGCGTAGAAGGGCCACATGTAGTTATTTTTTTTAAATTCCGACTTTAAACTCGGAAATTAACTATTGCCTTGTATATGTAATATCATATTACATACAGGGTGGGCCAACGAAAAGGTAACAGATGGGTTTCTGGCTAGAAAATTTTTTCTTTTGAGAAATGCAAAAACACGTCAATTTTTATATCAAGGGGGACAACTTTTGTCATGATTTTCAACCTGAAATGATTTCATCCCTTAGCGCTTTGAGAACAATCCCTAAAATTTTAAATAGGGTTGTTGGTGCAAGTGGTACGTCATTTGAAAGGTCTTTCTTTCCTGAATTCAGTGCACTAGTTATTTTGAGTTTTAAAAATTAAAAAAAGCGCGGACAGGTCAATTGTTTGTTTTTTTAGAGAAGTTAGATACGCTACTACCATTTGACAACATTGTTTCACCTCTTAGGTACAGGTTAAACAACCCATAAATTATTAAATAAAAACAAGTGTTAATTTTTTCTTGTGCTAATTAATAAAACCCTTTTATGCAAATTCAACCTTAGTTTAATAAATGTTCGAAGTGCTTGCCTTCCGCTCCATGCAATAATACAGATTTTGATTAAATCGTTCCCGTATATATTTTGCAACATTTCAGGAGTAATTAGACGGCATTCATGTAACTGCTCCAAAGATTCCGGTGCAGTGGAATAAACTTTACTCTCTACATGACCCCATAAAAAAAATCGAATGGGGCGAGATCAGGAGATCGCGGTGATACTGTACTCCTGAAATGTTGCAAAATGTACGGGAACGTATTATTGCATGGAAGCTGAGGGTAGGCACTTCGAACATGTATTAAACTAAGTTTGAAACTCCATAAACTGGTTTTATTAATTAGGTAGCACAAGAAAAATTAACCCTTGTTTTTATTTAAAAATTTAAGGGTTGCTTACCCTGTACCTAAGGGGCGAAACAATGTTGTCAAATGGCAGTAAAAGTGTCTAGCTTCTCTAAATAAAAACAATTGACCTGTCCGCCGCTTTTTTAGTTTTTAAATGCCTCCATTTTTGCAACTTCAATTTTTTGTTAAAAATCAAAAAAACTAAAAAAAACTAATGCACTGAATTCAGAAAAGAAAGACCTTTCAAATGACGTATCACTTTCCCCTATTTAAATTTTAGGGGTTGCTCTCACAGCGCTAAGAGGTGAAATCACTTCAGGTTGAAAATCATGAAAAAAGTTGTCCCCCTTGATATAAAAATTGACGTGTTTATGCATTTCACAAAAACAAATTGTTTCTAGCCAGAATCCCGTCTGTTACCTATTCGGTGGCCCAACCTGTATGTAATATGATATTACATACAGGGTGGGAAAGGAAACATGCCTGTTTTGGGACACTTAGACCAGTTTCTTAAAAAAAAAACGCTCGGACACGTCGATTTTTTCTTTTTGGGGGACAACTTTTGATGTCAAACTTAACATTGACACATCAACCCCTAGCCCCATCAACCCCTAACTCAAGAATTTAAATAGGGAAAGGGAGTCGAGCGACCCCTCATTTGAAGCGCCTTTTAATTCTCTATTAGACAGTATGACCGAAATTAGTTTTATTCCATTTTTTTTCGCCCCCTCATCGAGTCGCTATAATGACAAGGACCCCCACTAATTCCTAAACCTAAAGTTATAAATGTTCTCATCCACCACCTTAATTATAATGAGCTTAGCTGCTAAGCTAATGTAATACTAATACATGGTTGGTGCCTTGCCATATCACAGTAGGTACCAAGTACCTGAAAAGATCCAAATTAAGAGTTTTTTTTAATTGTTTTAGTTTTAGGACTTAAGGTTGACATTTTGAGAAAAAAGATGGATCTTATAATTTGTGTTTAATTTTGCCTTTATTATTATTGTTCAAAACATGTGAAAAAATAAGTAAACAGTAATATTATAAAAGTCATGATTAGCAGGCTGCGCGCGCATTGTTACTGTACCATTATGTATTTTTATTCTAATTTCTAATTATATCTCGTTATCTATCAACCATAATACATTCCGAGGGAAGTTTCCAAAAGATGAACAAACTGCAATAGGTAACAAAAAAGGATGACAAATGGGAAGGGGGAGAAAGTAGCGTGTATTTCTTTTACTGCAACTTTCGATACACGTCACTATTAAACAATATTTTCGAATCATTTTTAAAGCAATTTAGAATAAGAAGAGGTATCTTAAACTGTGAACGAAAATGTAATGTGATACTTTTAAACGTATGAAAATATAATTTTATCTTACTGACTCTGGCGACGGTGGGAGCCATCTCTGTAACAGTAAAGTAGTACACCATACATTAAGACACGTGTCTAATGTACGATTAAATAATTACCCCACCTGGCATATTGCAACGAAATATGGAGAACTTGAATAGTAGACGATAACCTACATTTTTATGGAAAAATGGCAGCTAAAGTTTCAAAATGGCGGCTGAGCATATGCCAGGTGGTTGAAAAGTTAGTAAGTTGGCAGCACGGTGGGATCTTAGACGGGCACCATATATAATTACAAGGCGTTCTGTTGCATTGCGTTTTTGATGGAAAAATTGTAAGGTGAGGAACAGCTCTCTCCACTTTTTGTCATTTGATATATCCCCTCTTAAACCAGAACCGTCATAAACAGCGAACCCACGCATTTCAGGACAATTCAGGGAGAGATCCTCGTCCTTAAACGTTAACCTGAACCTTAACCAACCGTTTAATAAACCATTAATTATTTAAACCCTCATTAATTTGTGTATATTTCTAGTAATACCGTAGTCAATATAACATTTGGTAAGGATTGAGAGTGGGTTGAACTCTGTAAAAATTGGCCCTTAGTTTTTCTGTTCTTAGAAACAAAAGACTGCCTAGCCAGAAGTGAAAACACTGGTTAAAGTAAGTAGTATCCCAGCAAACACACATGTAAAATATACATACAACATATATAAGATTGAAGTAAATACCCCTACATATGCTTTTATATATATATATATATATCAAGTATGTAAGTGTTGTTTAATAAAGTTATATAAACCGTGTGTCACAGATTACATATATTTTACATAATAGTATAGAAACTTACGGATATTCTGTATACAGACATTCATATAATATATACATATAGATAATTACATATTACTCATGAAATTTATGTGCTGTCACATTTATATGATTAGATTTATGTACGTTATATGTAAAATCTTATATGTAAGAAGTATTACATATTTTTTATGTATGCCTTCTGTAAATATAATTATAAATTATCATTACATATATTATATTGTCGAAAATAAAAGTCCGTTTCTGTTTACACCGCATAATTAATCGCACGCGCGGGTTTTCTATAAGGCCAAAAATTGTAGTTCACGTACCTAATTTATATAGAAAATTAATAATATAAAAAAAAATTAAATCCTGGTCATTTTTAACATAAAGGTAGGTATAATCATTGAATAAGACTTCACTCAACGATATAATCAAACATAATTTGAACTCGCGAAACAGCGCAAAGTTAGGAAGAACGAAATAAAAAAAGGAATGTTTCAGATTAGCGCAGTGGTACAATGTCGGATACAAAGAAAACACATGTCGGATTTCGGAATTTGCAAAGCCCAAGAATTAAGTTACGTAATTAAAAGTACAGTTTCATGTAAAAATGTAGTTTTTCCATTTTTTTGTATGAAACTGCTTAAATAATTTTTTGCATTGGTAATAATTACATTATGCTCGAGTAGCTCCCTTTTGGTCATCGCAACGCTTTTACAACTAATATCTTTTATGTGAATATTACATAAAATATACATAAAACGTATATAAATTCATGCACTACAGATATAGAAGAATTTACATCTAATAGACATATATTATTTTGAAAATTGCTGAGATCCTGACAATAAATATCTCTTATTTTTCTTCCAGTTTTATATAAATCTAAAAAGCTCTTATATAATTTATATGTATTTTATATATAAATGTGTTTGCTGGGATTTTGTTACAGAAATAAACGACTTCCCAGTCAGACGTGAAAACACTTGCTGACGGGGTAATTTGTTCCTGATAATTGATTATTCATTAGGAGATCAGTGAGCGTGACAAACTCTCGCGATATTCCTACTTGAATTTTGATCAGTTACCCGTGCGAGTGTGATTAACCTTCACGGTAATTGAAGGTCATTAAAATGAATGCAAATATAAACCAAATTGTACATAGTTAATTTTGTCTGTGAATAAGATCGACGCTCTGTTGCATTAAGTAAAATAAATTATTGCAAGTTCGTTTTGAGTGAATTTTCCGCAAAAGGATGAATTAACTGAAAATCACAATTATAGCAATCAAGTATTAATATTGTAATGTGTCATTAGATGTATAATTTTACTTTAACTTACCCATATGACATCTAAAGACCGATCTATGTACTAGTCAGTATTCGTGAGAAATGAAAATTCATGAGCATTGGTGGAAAACTCGTGATAACAAAGGCGTAAACTTTTTGAATTAAACTTAATAAATGGAGTGGATTTTTCCCGGAAAATCTAATCTAAAAAAAATTTCCGTTTCAAGCATAATATAAGACAACTTAATTAGCTTTCCAGTCTAGAAAAGTTTAGTAATTATAATCACTCACGATTGATCTGATACTATTTTTACTGTAATTGAAGTGCTAAGCCTCCCCGATGAGCATAATACACTACACATGTTTCCAATTTATACGATCGATCATCTCTTCACAATTGACAACTATCTGTATTAAGTATCTATTTGTAAATAGAAGTATGTGTGTGTGTTGTTTTCCTCGAAATCTCTACTTTAGCGAGATACTTGTAACGGTGATAAAATGTAGAGATTTCTTTGCCCTTAAATATACGAGGGTGGATTTTTTCGATTCAATTACGATATTGTAACTGTACACTGTAAAACATGTAATATTGTTAAATATCATGAAAGTTTGATATCGACAAATGGTTAGTAATACCATCTTCATCATAACATCTTACTAGATGATCTTTAAACTTACTTACTTACTTAGTTTAAACGGAAGGGTCCGAATTCTATAAATTATTATACATTAATCACAAATGGCGCACGTAACCCGTCGGAATTTTACCATTTTAATCTCGTTGGTTTGATCTTATACAAAAGCTTTCAAAAAGAAGCTCCACTTAAAGTTCGGACAATTTGTGAACCAAGATTATTCAAAAAAATTATACATAGGTATGATTAAGAAACTGCCGGTTACCTTTTCTAACATTTTATGGACGTAGAGTTTATGTATGAGTGTATTTCAATGTATATTTTTGTCGTTCCGGGTTATATTATTTCTTCACATCGTTCCACCTTGTGACGGGGAAAGCGTTGCTGTGATCGTATAGAGGAGAGTTAAGAGAATGTATGAAGAAGAAGCAACATAAAGTACGTAACTATGTAACGGGAAAAGTACCTTTCCCGCTACTAATGTTACGCCGTTGGCGGCAACAATTTAAACATTGAAATAACAACTTTTGGATAAGAGAACAGAAAATCGGTTTTTAAAAAAGAAAAAAAAACGTGTGTTGATCTGGCACGAGAGGTTGTTAGCCACTTAAATAGATCGTGGTTTTAAACAGACATGCAACCTAAGTTTGAGAAAATGGGGGAAACATTTGGAACGCGTATGGGTGGGTCATATTTTTGGGATCAAAATGGGGCATTTTTAGTAGTGTAGGGAAAAAAACCCTGGAAAAAGACCCCCGGAAAAAAAAACCCGGAAAAAAACCCCGAAAAAAAACCCAGGAAAATAAACCCCCAGAAGCAGTGAATAAATTTTGTTGTTGATGAAGATTGTCATTTGCGGCGAATGAAACATAAACGTTGAATAAATGATATAATAACATGCTTTAGATTTATACTGCATTATATTTTACATCACTATTACAAAATCATACATAATATACAAGCTATCAAAGAATGAAAAAGTATTAATTGAAAAAAATATACTAAACCTGTAAATAACCTAGGCGCTTTAGTGGCAATCTATGTTTAATTTTAGCATTTTTTTACTGCCAAACTTTGTTTAGTGTCATGTTGCCATTTTGAATCAATTGCAAAAATATATTCTAAACCTGCAAATAACCTTGGCGCTTTAGTGGCAATCTACGTTTAACTTTAGCATTTTTTTACTGCCAAACTTTGTTTAGTGTAATGTTGCCATTTTGTATCAATTGAAAAAAAAATACTAAACCTGCCAATAACCTAGGCGCTTTAGTGGCAATCTACGTTTAAGTTTAGCATTTTTTTTACTGTCAAACTTTGTTTAGTGTCATGTTACCATTTTGTATCAATTGAAAAAAAATATAATAAACCTGCAAATAATTTAGGCGCTTTAGTGGCAATCTACGTTTAAGTTTAGCATTGTTTTTACTTCCGAACTTTGTTTAGTGTCATGTTGCCATTTTGTATCAATTTAAAAAAAAATATAATAAACCTGCAAATAATTTAGGCGCTTTAGTGGCAATCTACGTTTAAGTTTAGCATTGTTTTTACTTCCGAACTTTGTTTAGTGTCATGTTGCCATTTTGTATCAATTTAAAAAAATATATACTAAACCTGCCAATAACCTAGGCGCTTTAGTGGCAATCTACGTTTAAGTTTAACATTTTTTTTACTGTCAAACTTTGTTTAGTGTCATGTTACCATTTTGTATCAATTGAAAAAAAATATAATAAACCTGCAAATAATTTAGGCGCTTTAGTGGCAATCTACGTTTAAGTTTAGCATTGTTTTTACTTCCGAACTTTGTTTAGTGTTATGTTGCCATTTTGTATCAATTTAAAAAAAAATATAATAAACCTGCAAATAATTTAGGCGCTTTAGTGGCAATCTACGTTTAAGTTTAGCATTGTTTTACTTCCGAACTTTGTTTAGTGTTATGTTGCCATTTTGTATCAATTTAAAAAAATATATACTAAACCTGCAAATAATTTAGGCGCTTTAGTGGCAATCTACGTTTAAGTTTAGCATTGTTTTTACTTCCGTACTTTGTTTAGTGTCATGTTGCCATTTTGTATCAATTTAAAAAAAAATATAATAAACCTGCAAATAATTTAGGCGCTTTAGTGGCAATCTACGTTTAAGTTTAGCATTGTTTTTACTTCCGAACTTTGTTTAGTGTCATGTTGCCATTTTGTATCAATTTAAAAAAAATATACTAAACCTGCTAATAACCTAGGCGCTTCAGTAGCAATCTACGTTTAATTTTAGCATTTTTTTTACTTCCAAACTTTGTTTAGTGTCATGTTGCCATTTTGCATCAATTTAAAAAAATATATACTAAACCTGCAAATAACCTAGGCGCTTTAGTGGCAATCTACATTTATGTAGTTAAGACTGAGCTGTCTTTGCCGTACACAATTTCGAAGCGCATGCATTAAAATAGATACTATAGATATACATGTAGTACCTGTATGTAAACTTTAATCTCATGTCTACTTTAGTGCATGAGATTAAACTATATCTACTACCCGTTCATTCGCAATTATTATATATGATACACCTTACGTAAAGCGGTATTTCTGACCCTAACTATTTTCCCGTCGATCTTCCTAAGATTTATTATTTCTACAGTTTCATTCTTTCGATTTATTATTTCTGCGGCGCGGCGTACGTTCTAATTGCTTTTATAAGTGATTCATAGATTCGACAGTTTCTAATATGTTTGTTCCACATAATTAAATCATTTAGGTATTCAAAATTATATTGTTTTCTTTAACTTGCTCTTCGATTATTTCTTTTAGTGTTTCATTCCCCTACAATTTGGCGCTAACCTATTTGAACTCCATCACTCTTCTAGTTCGAGCCTACATCGTTGGCTCATATGATTATGTCCTACATTCGTCTTTCTTTACTGATTAGTGTAACAATGGTCTTAAATATATGAAGCACCATTTTGAAGATCACCTTCGTTTAGAGCTACAAGCTTAAAATATTAAGTAGTTTGTTGCCAATCTGATATTCTCTTTTGTTATCGACTTTCATGATAGTCTCATCCATGATTACATTAAAAGCTTGACAATGTCTACGGATATGTTCGTTTCACCCCATGTACCATTTAATATTGGTTCAATATTGGCGTTTCATTGTAAATATGTTGGTAGAATATGAATGTACAATATTGTCCCAACCTTAAAAATGGGAACAATTTTACATACTGGCTAAATATTACTAACCGATATTCTATCAATATTGAGGAAAAATATTTATGTAATATTGGCCCATTATTGTTTTGTAATGTGTCCCAAAATAGTAAGAAAGGGGATGGACCTGGGCCACCTCCAGAGCCCTAACTGTTCCGAGCGACTCTTTCCCTGTACGGAGCGCGCGCCTCCAGGGTCCCGTGTACACTCCGAGAAGGTTGGTGATGCTGGAAATACCTTTTGCTTCACAAGTAGGACTCGAATCATCGATCGGCCGGTTAAGAAGTCAACCATGAAACAACTGAGCTACGGAAATTTATATAATTTTAGGAATTTCAAGTTGAATACTACAAAATCGAGAAGAGGACATGCATATTATATTTTGATTATTTTGATAAGTATCTCTAAATCGGCGAAAATTAATATTCGGCGGATATTGAGAAAGTATCATAACCTTATTATTTGTCAATATTTTTTTCATGTAGCCTAAATATATCATATTAAATATCCAGTAATATTGAAAACACAGTATTGTTATGTTATGGATAAATAAATATTGACATAGCAATGTTGACTTAATGTTGTAAATACGTAAATATGTAAATATTGATTTTCAAGTACCATATTCAGTAATATTGCACACCCAATATTGGTGCATTATTGTGTGTACAATATTTGAATTTACATTAAATAGCAATATCTACTAAATATTGCAAATATGTATGTTAGGTATATTGCTTAAATATCGTTTTTCAATATTTAGTAATATTGATGCCAATATTTGTATAATATTCACCATACTTCTCTCTGGAATCCATAAAGTTATTTTATAATTTTTGTAGGCTTTTTCTGTTTATAGCGTCCAGTACTGCAAAATGGTTCTTCCTTGTACCCGCATTTTGTCTTCACAGAGCTAATAGCGGCTGTATTATGACTTCGTCTACCTACCTCTTCTTCTTCCGAGTGATTCTATTGCAGATTTCAAAATGGCGAATTTAATAGTTTGATTAAACCACTTGAACTGGTTTTCCTTATGATTAACAAAGGTTACCAGTATGCTCAAGCAAATGCGTCGAAGTTAAAAAAACGATTGGTAACCCTTTTTAATCACCGATGATTTTTAATGCCTTTTCTGTGGAAAGTAATGGAAAATCTATGTACCTTGGTCCTTACGTGCAAGGTTTAGAGAGTTTCAAAGAATGGTTTCGTGCAGTTGCCAATTTTGCAGAATAGTTTCAATATTTAAGTTACATTAACCACAGATGGAACTGATTTAAGCTTAAGGTGACTCTAACGAACTTTTTCAAATTATTCACAACCACCTCCAAGTTACGTATCTTACTACAACATTGTTGGATGAGGAGATGTTATGTACCAAATTTCTGTCTATACGATAAATAAATTCGTACGATAAAAAATGAAACGAAGTATTTATAATGAGAGAAGTTCTGATAGCCATCAAAGTTGTTTTTAACGGGTGCTAAATATACAATCAGGATATGAAAACGCACACAATTTTCCTCTTGACGCCAATGTAATGAACTTACTTGTTTTATGTATTATCCTAGACCTATTACCTACACGTCATCGTTTCAAACGTAATCTTTGACAGTTTTCTAACCAGGCAAGGAAAGTATTGATAAAAGGGAACAATGCTGATTACCATACTGTTATCCAACAATTGTTCTGTTTTAATTGTAAGGAAAGGAAACAATCATCGATTTTAAAGGAAGCCTGTGGAGTCAAGATTTATCGTGCTCCGCAAAAACTTGACAGGTTAAACAATCAGCGTAAATGGTATGAATTCTAAAGACTAAATAACGACTGAGTAAATTATAGTGACAGTTGGTTTCCTATCATGCCTACCGTAATAATAACCCTATTTTAATGCATGACTGAAACAATGACTTGCGTGTTATTTGGCCACGATTAAAATTTATCCTCACCAATTTTACAAAAGCTTCCCCATTCGAGTAATAAACTTGACGTTTAATCGCTACATTCACATGGAGACTATTAAACTAGTTTTATTACGTTAGTAATCTCATCTTGCCGAAATTGGAGTGCTACGGTTTAAAGGGTAAAAGTTAACAAACCCCTCAAAAATAAGAATAATAAATGCGGATTACGGCGGAATATATCTCAATTTGTGTAAACATCAACGAGAAGTACCGAACGCTTAATTGGAGAAACAGCTGTAAGTACTTGGTGCGAAAACAAATTTTCGTCAAAAACTCCAAAAGTTTTGTCATATTATTTATTCAAACGTATTCGGAGAAAAGTTTTGCGTAGGGCCCAATATTTTATGTGCTTAAAAGGTAATCGTAAATCCTATAACGACGACTGTATTTAAGAAATGCCTAAATTGAATAACGTCCATCTTTACAAGCAACAAAACGGGAAAACACAACATTACGTAATTGTACCAAAATAATAGTATATTATACAACAAGCTTATAATCTTAGTGTGAGCGAACGAAGCGAGCGAGTCACGCTAAATTTCCCGAGTGCAATTAACACCAAGATTATAACGAGTTGTATACGCTATTTTTTTATGCTAGCATCATAAATTTGAAAAATTTTATTTTTAAAGAAACTACTTGCATGAATGTTGTATGTGATGACGATATCGTTGCGTTGGATAGGATTGTTGCTATGTGTCGTGTTTTATTGCACGGGTGCAATAAAACTGGAAATTATGAACTATTTGTAGTTATCAATAGAGCCGTTTATGATGCTAGCATAAAAAACATAATTCTTATTCTATTCGTTGATAGGAACTAATTTGACAGCAGTCAATACAATAGGAACAATTTGTAGAGAAAAGATCAACAATAAATATACACGTTTACTGTACTACTCCATAACAATAAAATTATAAGAATTCATAAAGAACAACTACAGACCAGGTCTCCTGGCCATCATGTCATCTTCACCGTATATTTTGTTTTGTCAGTATTTATAACTAAATTGTCAATGCCATGTATGATTATCATTATTATTATGTATTATGTATGTATTATTATCATTAATCATAAAGAAAATGAAAATACAGTGTTTTGCAGTTGCCTTTTCAGATAGAACATACTGGGTGTCACAAAAATATGTTTTCAATGTATATTGAAATACCTCCACTATGTTAACTTTTAACAAGTTTAAAGGCTTACTTTTTATGATTCTGACTTTCCGGTACGTTCTCTAGTTGTAAAGTTTTCAAATTTTACTTTCAATTTTAAGCTGGCCAAATGTTCCACCCATTTTTTCCTAAATAGGGGCACTTAAAGTCACTTTTCAAAACTTTTACTTTGATAGTTGTTGTTTTGACTCAATCTCGTCAAATTTAAAACGACCATAAAAAATGAATAAAAGAATAATGGCGAAAATGACTGCAACGTTGTACCAAAAGATATAATCCAACCTATTTTCAATTTTACTAAAGATGCCCACTGATCTCACGCAATGACGACCAACAAAATTCTCTTCACCCTTACAAGGAGTGCTTAGTTTAAGCACAGATAAGTAATACAGATGGCTCACGCTTATGAGGATTTGGTTGTCCCAATTCAAACGAATTGGAAACAGAATTTTTTTAGTATGGAAACGGATTGTTTTATAAGGGGACGGCGCTATTCTCAGTAGCTGCTGTATCGTCGTCGACTACATAATGAAGCCGTACTCCCTAGTTATTTTAATAGAGTGTTCCGTCGCATAAATTATTACTTTCGTGGTGGTTTTGGTGTCACAAGCTCAAATTCACAAAAAAACGAAAGGCCATGACATACTGATTCTAAATGTCAAGGCCGCCCAAAATCGGTCCATGCATTAGGGCATAAAACACGAAAAACTAGTTAAACACATCTACGGAAAGAAGAAAAAACATAGAATTTTTTCGTACATAGATCACAATTTTCTTTGTACAGTGAAAGTTATAAATAATTGCCAAACGTTGCCAATTACATTAGGCCTTACGGAAGAATGAAACTTTAAACGCGATTATCTCAGTTCAGAGTCCGTAAAAATTGGATAAATTTTGAGCAACTTTTGCCTCTACATCGAATTATCTAATAAAGTAACGCTTAAATCAAAAAATTTACTCTTAAAAAAGTTTCTCTAATCGCTTATCTTTACGTTATACTTAGAATTATAATTTTATCTGTAATATTAAACTAAATATGTAATTAAAAGTAAAACATCGAACTTTTTACTCACTTCAGAACCGTCGGCGCTTTCACTGCCGTGAATAGAATCCATCTCTATATTTGCCGTACCACCCTTTCGCTCTTACATCATAGGTAGGTACGATCTCGACACTGGTCATTGCCATTACAATTAATACAATTATTTACATAAATAGTACAGCCAAATAAGTAAATATTTTCTCTAAGAAAAGAAAAAATTACAAATATGCTGTTGGTGGAGGGGTGTATTTTTGAGTTATAATTAAGGTACAAAAAGACCCACGTGAAGTTATCCACGGATTTTTTTTAACCATCCACCGCATCCACGAGTATTTTTTTTCAAGATCAACTACATTTTTGCCAAAAAATGTTAATATAGGAGATAGATAATGACATTTCAATAGGCTACATAATTTTATTACCAAAAATTAAAGATTAAGTGAATAAAGTCTTGAAATATGTGATCTTGTACATATTTCACGATGCTGAACCGAAGACCCAAAAATAAAATAAATTGTGTTAATTACTGCAAAGGGCACTATATAAGAAAACTAATAACAAAAAATTGTGATGTAAGTATTTTTTATAACGTGAAAAAAAATTCATTAAGACTACGTTTACGCCCTGGCGTCGATCGTCCGGTTTGAACTCGAAGACCCAAAATTTGTTTAAATTTTCTTTGATTATTGTAAAGGACTCTTAATGAGAAAGCTAATAAAAAATGGTGATGTAAGTATTTTTTATAACGTGAAAAAAATTCATTAAAACTACGTTTACGCGCTGGCGCCGATCGTCCGGTTTGAACTCGAAGACCCAAAATTTGTTTAAATTTTCTTTAACTATTTTAAAGGTCACTTAATAAGAAAGCTAATAACAAAAAATGGTGATGTAAGTATTTTTTATAACGTGAAAAAAAATTTATTAAGATTATTTTGGGTCTTCGAGTTCAATCCGGATGATCGGCGCCAGGGCGTAAACGTAATCTTAATTTTGACGTTATAAAAAATACTTACATCACAATTTTTTGTTATTAGCTTTCTCATTAAGAGTCCTTTACAATAATCAAAGAAAATTTAAACACATTTTGGGTCTGAGTTCAATCCGGACGATCGGCGCCAGCGAGCGAACGTAATCTTAATGAATTTTTTTTGACGTTATAAAAAATACTTACATCACAATTTTTTGTTATTAGCTTTCTTATTAAGTGTCCTTTGCAGTAGTTAAAAGAATTTTTTTTTATTTTTGGGTCTTCGGTTCAGCATCGTGAAATATGTACAAGATCACATATTTAAAGACTTTTTATTCACTTAATCTTTAATTTTTGGTAATAAAATTATGTAGCCTATTGAAATGTCATTATCTGTCTCCTATATTAACATTTTCTTGGGAAAAATGTAGTTGATTTTAAAAAAAAATACTCGTGGATGCTTAAAAAAATCCGTGGATAACTTCACACGGGTTACAAAAACCCATCCCCATATCGTATTCGCTACGAAAAGTGAGTTTGAAGGTTCAAAAAATAGGTATAACTCAAAGAAGAACACTTTTAGGGGAAAAAGTGATGACAAAAAAGTTGTAGAAAATATAATTTTACGCAAAAAAGTAGTTACAAAAAACGAACGCGTAGTGCTTTTTTGTCAATAACTCGAAAACGGCGCGTAGGATCGGAAAAGGATTTAAATGAAAGTTGTAGGCAATTTAATTACGAACAATTTTTTATTTTTATTTTTTTGTACGATCAATATTGACACAGATATGAATTTTTTACTTTATTTTAACTACATTCGACAAACGATCATACATTTTAAAAATTAGCTCGAGTACAAGTGCTCGTACAACATTTTTGTAAGGACCTTTTTTGCGTAAAATTACATTCTCTACAACTTTCCCGTCTTCGCCTATTTTTTGCACTATAATTTTCGTAGCGAACACTGTAAGGGGCTGGGATTTTTGTACCTTCATTATAACCCAAAAATACACCCCTCCACCAACGGACAGCCAATCTGGATTTTTTTCCTTAGAGATTAATTTTGACTGCGAGCTAAAATGCGAAACTGAAAAATACATCAAACTATAAATAAAAATTGTATAAAAAAAGTGTAGATACAGAACAGCCCCTTAATTTATATACAGGGTTTTTCAACGAAAAGGAGCCACCCTTTATAACTTCTAACAGAATCAAAATTTGAAAAATCGGCGATACCCGTCTATAATAATATCGAGGGGGACACTTTTTGACATAAGTTTGAGATTTCATACCTTAACCCCCTGGGTCCCACAAACATACCCTTAATTTTTTTAAATGGCAACATGGGTCATGTGATACGTCATTTGAAAGGTCTTTTGATATCTTGCATTACTGCGTTTAAAATTTTAAAATCGTTCAATTCGTTTGTGAGATATTTTAATTTAAAGTTTTAGAGAACTGATATAATTTGTCGTTATAATAATGCAATATAAAAGTATTACTGACTTTTTAATTTATTTTAAGTTTTATTTCCATGTAAATAAAAAAAAGTTTAATACAATGAATTTCGTATCAATTTATCTTGACTATAAAAGCAAAAAAATAAATAAAAAACAACCATTTTGAAGAAAATTATATCAGTTCTCTAAAACTTTAAATTAAAATATCTCACAAACGAATTGAACGATTTTAAAATTTTAAACGCAGTAATGCAAGATATCAAAAGACCTTTCAAATGACGTATCACATGACCCATGTTGCCATTTAAAAAAATTAAGGGTATGTTTGTGGGACCCAGGGGGTTAAGGTATGAAATCTCAAACTTATGTCAAAAAGTGTCCCCCTCGATATTATTATAGACGGGTATCGCCGATTTTTCAAATTTTGATTCTGTTAGAAGTTATAAAGGGTGGCTCCTTTTCGTTGAAAAACCCTGTATGTATATAACATTACTTATACAAAATAGGATACAAATTCCTAAAACAACTTTTTAATTGATGTCTCATACTGGGTGCTGATCCGCCCGCTCGGTAATAGCATTTAGCAAATGCTCCTCTAATTATTTTAGGGCCAAAACATAAGAGTACAAAATTTTTCAAAACTAAAAACGCTACCTGAATGGTATATGTTCTCTCCAACCAAAACTGTACTGTAAGAAAGAAAATGAAGAATTAAATGTTGAATAAGAATTTGGAAAAATCACATTGCCATGATTATTACCGAGCGGCCGGATTAGCACCCAGTATGTAGCTAATAAAAAAATTATAAATCCCATTATTCCCCGGTGGGACGTAGGGTCGATATTAAACCTTTCCAGTGTGTTCGATTCCCTGCTATGGTTTGAAGTTGCGCTACCTATTGTTTTCCCGCTTTCTTCCATCACTGTCCTTCTCCAGGTTGCACACGGTCTTCCTACTCTCCTCTGACATTGAAATATTCCATTTTACGACAATTACAGAAGGGTCATGGATACTTTTCCGCATTGTATGTCCTATCCACTCCTGTTTTTGTTTTTCGATATCATTTGTAATATCACTCCGCCCTGTTCTACTCCACATCTTTCATAGCTTCGTGCTCACAAGATGTGTAAAATATTTTGTAAACATCGATTAACGAAGATCTGGAGTTTCCGTTTAATGTCACTTGTCATGCAGCACGATTCGCAGCATCCATATAACAACACCGATTTTACCATTGAGTTGAACACTTACTTTTGTATATACAGTTATACTACTTGCACGCCATAATTGTGATAGGCCGGAAAAAAAGTTCCTCGTGCTTTGCGTATCCTTTCTATCACTTCCTCTCTGCTTTCTGTTTCATTTGCTACCCACATCATACGTACTTAAAGCTAGTTACCTCCTTCACCTCTTCTTCGAGTGTCACCTCTCTTGCTACTGTACTATTTATACTGAGCAGCTTGGTCCAGTTCTTGTTGATTCTAACTTAAGTGCCATTTTTTCTTGATTCTTCTATAACGTTGTTTATGTTTCCTTGCATTGCTTTTTTGCTTTGGCTTAATAGACACACATCATCCGCATATTCCAAGTCCTCTTTGTATTAGTTAAATCCCAAGTTACACCTTTCTTTTCCTTGTTGACGTTTGTCATGATCTCATCCATAACGATTACAAAGAGTAGTGGTAAAAGAATGCATCCTTGTCTTACGACTGTGACCAATGTATTTTGTTATTAGATACGTTTCTTATTAAGTGTCTTTTGCAATAGTTAAAGAAAATTTAAACAAATTTTGGGTCTTCGAGTACAACCCGGACGATCGGCACCAGCGGGCAAACGTAACCTTTATGAATTTTTGTGACGTTATAAAAAATACTTACATCACAATTTTTTGTTATTATGCTTCTTATTAAGTGGTCTTTGCAATAGTTAAAGAAAATTTAAACAAATGTTGAGTCTTCGAGTAGAATCCAGACGATCGGCACCAGCGGGCAAACGTAACCTTTATGAATTTTTGTGACGTTATAAAAATACTTGCATCACATTTTTTTGTTATTACGTTTCTTATTAAGTGTCCTTTCGAATAGTTAAAGAAAATTTAAACAAATTTTGGGTCTTCGAGTTCAACCCGGACGGTTGGCGCCAGCGCGCAAACTAATCTTTATGAATTTTTTTCGACGTTATAAAAAATATTACATCACAATTTTTTGTTATTAAGTTTCTTATTAAGTGTCCTTTGCAATAGTTAAGATTTTTTTCTTATTTTTGGGTCTTCGGTTCAGCATCGTGAAGCATCTACAAGCTCACGTATTTATTCATTTAATCTTTATTTTTTGGTAATAAAATTATACGGCCTAGTTGATTTTGTAAAAAAAACTTTATTAAGACATGTGCAATGTACTAAATTAAATTTGTAATATACTAAATAAAACTTTGTATTGTAAACAGAAAACGATTTTGTTTTTGTTAGATAAGAAGCATAGGTAACTTGAGACTCTTTCAATCAACGCCGAAACACATTCCAGCATTGTATTATTTTACTAATTCCGAGTCTATACTTCGACAATTAACGTAATAAACCGTAACTAGAGGAGTGGTTAAAATATGTAAATCAAGCTCGAACGCCTATAACATAGGCAACACGCACAATTTTAAATAAAAGCATTGATTGAGCTATCTGTAGTAACTTATCTGTGGTTTAAGTAATGTAATGTGAAATTGATTTTCACATTTTTTATTTAGTGATAACTTTCTTTTATTCGCTGGGTATTTTTAGTGATGATTTAGGGTGGTTATTAGAATTAGTTGAATTTTAGGGCGTGCATGATTATTTTGCGTAGGTGTTTTATTTAGTTAGGCAGGAATTTTCCCGCAAGCTTAGCATTATCGTTGAGAATGTAATTTCATACATTGTATTACTTTGTGTGACAACTTTGTTGCACAGCTTGCCGTGATTTGAGTCATGGAATTTGGTTTTGTGGGGGCGTAATACATTTATTGTTTTGTTATGTACTTGTATAACCATAGCCTAATGACTGATTTATTATTAATTGAGTATGCCATTGATTTTGAAATGTAGCTTTCGGGTTACGATAAAGGGGTAAACCCTCCTTGCATAATTGCTACTGAAACGATTACAATGACGGGTTCGGCTTGTGAGTCTCTTTTGGCTCCATCATCCGACGGTAAGCGTGTTCAGTTGTTTCTTGAATGTGAATTTTTGGAACCCAACCCCTCTGTTTGAAAATGTTGTCTAGCCTGGTTACACCAGCAAGGTGAAATAACCTGGATTGGTAGTCCATAGAATGTAACTGTGCTAAACCAATCTGGTTCCTTATTTGTCTACCGCCCAGGATTTGACCTGTACGCGGGGCTAAATTGTAAAAATATTGATAATAGTGTAGCAATGTGGACCTAGCTATGGACCCAGTTCAAGGTGAGCCTTCGCTGGGTCCGGCAGCCAAGCTTATGATTGAATGTGTTTTTTCCCCACTCTCCCCCCCCCTCCTCTTTACCGGCGAGCACCAAATCATGTTGCGATTCTATGGGCATGGCATACCCTTTTGGTTGCTATGTGGTTATACAAGGCGATGGTATTCTGCCGCCATTTTAAGTTGATTACATTTTACATCTCTTGAATTTTGTGCATTTAAAATTTAAATAATGTTGATGTGATGGGTCCAAAAACAATATACAACAATTACCAATCTAAACTCTAACTACCGTGGCAGAGTTTTAAGTTCAGCTGCGGGCTGGCGCCCTGAGTCAAGTACTGAGCAACCCTTACCATGTCTAAGACATGCTTCGCCCGTGAACCCTAGGATCTGTTACATAATAGCCTTTCCACATACTTCCACCTTGAGAGGTGATGGCAGAAGCTACCGATTTATTATTTATTTAGAGAGGGGATGAAATTCCTGACGAAAATTGCACAGGCTATGAGCAAACTATAGAAAAATTTAGTGTAATTTTTAATATTTAGACTGGAAGGCAGGTGGAAGGGTAAGCGATGCATTTATTGAATATCCTGGAGGGTTTTTCTGTAGTTCTTTTTCCCTCCTTGTAATCAGCGAAGACTCAGAACTAATCTCAAACACTGAGTTTGAAAGGGCAACTTTTGAAGTTATTAAAGTTAATTCGTTCTCCCTCCCCCCATTTCTCATGTTTTATTTATCTTTGCCTAATAGATCCTTATAAGACTAGCGGATACACATCTCGAGCAATTCGTTCACGACGTAGAGTCCTACCATTTGACAGGTTTCTTATTGACGATCACGCGCCTTGGGATTTCAGTTAATTCGTAAAAAACTATTGGCACTACATTTATTTCATTATTTCCCATAGGAGAAGAGGGGTGTATAATTGATGAAGAAAATTGTTTTTTTTCGTAATTCCTTCGTTTATTTTAAAAGATTTTTAAAAACCAAAGATACTTCTTCATTATCACTTCTTCAATTCTATTAGATGGCGTTTTCAAATTTTTTATTCGACGTTTCGTCTTCGAGAAACCATCATCAACTAAATTTCTTTATATCGCCGCAAGCAACGAAACACCGTGTGTTCGATAGTATTTTTTATTACGAATTTAACGATGTATTTACACATTGTGGTTGGAAGCTAATTTTTAAAAAATATTGGGATTAATTTTAGTATTTGATAATATTTTTTTATATACAAATTTAACAACTCCAATCTTTTAAACCTATTTAATTAAAGTTAAATAATTACAATAATTTGGATTTTTGTTAAAAATTAGCTTCAAAACCATAATGTGTAATACATCGTTAAATTTGTATTCAAAAATACTGTCGAATACAGACTGTTTCGTTGATTGCGGCAATATAGAAAAATAAAGTTGATGGTGATTTCTCGAAGACGAAACGTCGAATACAAAATTTTAAAACGCCTTCTAATAGTATTCAAAAAGTGACAATGAAGAAGTATCTTTGGTTTTTAAAAATCTTTTAAAATAAACGAAGGAATAACGAAACAAAAAAAAATCCAAAACTCGCATTTTGTTTTAAATCTCGAAAACGATAAACAATAATGAACTTTTGCAAACTACATGTGAACATGCTCTAAATTATACAACTTTTCTCTAATTTAACCGCCTTCGTATCTTACCGTTTTCAAGATCCCCATGCTGTTCATCCTTATCTTGGGCACGTTGTATATATGTATTTTTTTTCTTTTGTTGAGTTATTACGCAAAAAAAATATTTTATTTAATACGTCATTGTAGTAAACACGCGAAAGTTTTGTGCCAGGTTCATTTCATTTTGTCATTTGTTGTTTTTTGGTGTCCTGTTTAAAATGCAATTGTTCACCTTGTTTTTTTTTAATGCTACAATTCTATCTAGCATACTTGTAACATAGTTTTCCTGAATAATTTTGTTTGGCAGACGACCATAATCTAAAGTCACATTAGAAGGATTTATAAGGGTGGTTTAACACTTGCATTTCTATTATAAATTGGAATGTTCACTATTAACTCATTTTGAAGTTTAATTTGTTTCTGAAGGTACAAAATTATGATGAAATTCGAACATTTCCGGTCAATAACCCACATACTTCTTTGCCTATTGATTAATATAACGTAGAACGTCAGAGATCGTATAAATTAATCCTCTCAAATGCCAATTGCTCCTTACACTTTACTAGGTGAGTTTGGATTTATTTTGATTAGCTCAATAATAATAGTGAGGGAATGTAATATTAGCTGTTCTACTTGGAAAGATTAATTAATACAATAAATAGAAGAGAAAATGTTTATAGTTGAGTAACTAGCAAGGGAAATGGACGTACTTAGTTGGATTGCTCCCTGAAATACTAAAGTATGCAAATCTGTTAAGACAAAAGCTAGAAAGCTTGTCTGGCAAATGTTTGTATCGTGAATGAACCAAACGCGAAATTCGCGAAACTAATAATCAAAAACGCCCACTAATAAAAGAAAAACAAGAAAGAAACACCGATGATGAAAAGATGTACTGAAATTGAAATTTTTCAATCATGGAATGTGTCTTTTAAATCAACTTCAGTACTTCTCAATACAGACTTTCGCTGTTAGCTAGAACGTAATACGATCGTTTTTTAGTAACCCACAAAGAAAAAATGAAAGAACCGGACCGATTATTATTATATAACATGAGGATAACGTTTTATCTTCATTCTTATCCTCATGGGCCCGCGCTAACTGCAATCATTCTTCATACTAAATGAAAATATAAACCCTCCAGAAATAAATAATCTTAAACCATAAATATTATTTCGTTTTTTTTTGTTGCCTTTTACGCAAAATGTAGGTAACATTTCATGTAACAAACTAAAATTAAATTTTTATAACCCACAAAACACAAAAGCTTAGGTATGTTAAAATCCATGCACCTTTGTGAATTTTAACCAAACCAATGCATAGGTTAAACGGTATTTTGTAATAATAATTAAACAAAAATTGCTTTTAACAAATTTTTTTTACGTGAAATTTTAAAAATCGTACATAGTAACAAAAGCACAAAAAATAATACCAGGAAATAATACACCGTGGAATAGCGTTTTTTGTCGAGAATCTGATGGTAAATAAAAATACAGGGTGTTCCATTTAAAATATTCGTTAAAATTCTATGTCAAGTTCACAAATTTTGAATTCTCATTTTAAACACTCGGTATAAAATTATTCACTTAGTTTTTTTTTTGTAGAGTAACACTACATTAGAGTAGGTAATATTATTCGTCAAATAAATTTTTCCTTTTTTGAAGAATAACTTAGTTATGAATATCATAGTCCGACCTTGAATTGTACAAAATTTTGACAAAATCACTTGACAACCGCACATACAATATAATACTTACAAATTTTCAGGCGTGATATGAATAATGGTTGGTCAATACATGAAGGGAAAAAAATACACAGTGTGCCATTTAAAGAAAAGTGACATCTTCCTGCCAGGTAAAAATGCAACATACTGTAGATATAAGAATATTTTTAAAAGATGCGCAATTCAAATCAAAACAACCTTTATTTGGAACTGTTTTCTGTATCTTCAACCCACATTGAGATCGACCGCTTACGGAGCAGTGTGACACCCTGTATATAGTGAGGACCAAAAGTTTGGAATGATGGATTTTTTTCGTTTCCTGTCAGAAATATCAAAAAACTATTGACAGGTCAAATTGATTTTGGTAATGGAAAACATTTTGCGATAGTTTTCAAAGTTCCTACCCTCACCCCTTTCTGCGCAGTGACGTCATCTTTTTTTTAAATGATAAGACCTCACTTTCTTAACAGCTTACAATAGATTATAAAACGACGATTTCAGCAATTATACACATAATGAGAATATAAATATTATTATTATTATTATTACTTTGTTATATCGTTAATTGTAAAATATGGATTGAATGGAATTTTATCAATATTTCTTTTGGTTCCTATTGGGTTATTTGATCCTTTTTGATGAAGAAATATAAGATGAATAGTATCTATTGTGGTAATAATAAAAGGTAGGGGAAAATGCAATGAAAAAGAGTTGCATTTTCAATTGAAAATCCCCCTCACACTTATTGTACAATTATTGTTCCCATCTAGGGAATTGCTGATACTAAATTGATAATTACTGTTGCCCCTCAAAATGATATTTGTCCTCAAGGAAGCACATAGCCTAGGCATGCTGTTGCTATTGTTACTAATACAGTGAACGGCTAAATTATGGAACAAATTCATTATTTTACAAACAATTTCTTTCAGATAAAAATCCTGAAATACGTCGATTTTTATTTTTTGTTGGGCATATTTTAGCTTAAATTTTTTTTAACAAAAAGTCAACATGGCGCCCACGCGCAATTTTGTAAAAAAAATTTAAATGAAAAAGGGCACATCGTGTGAAAGCTCTTAACAATGGGAATTCAAATCCCAAATTTGAAAACAATCGATTAAGGTGTAACAAAATGGCGACCTTTCCAATGCGTGAGTTTTCTCCTTTCTGGAACGTATTAGCTGACTTATATCATATGATATTACGTCTGCTTACTTTGTTACAGAAATAAAATTGCTTTTTTGAAATTCGAAAGTGTTTTTTTTTTGGAAAAATTTATTAAAATGCGTTCCGAGAAGGAGAAAAGTGACTCATTGAAAAGGTCGCCATTTTGTTATACCTTAATCGATTTTTTTCAAATTTGGGATTTGAATTCCCATTGTTAAGAGCCTTCCAACGATGTGTCACATGGCCACCTTTTTCATTTAATTTTTTTTTACACAAACACTTTTTGGTAAAAAAATTTTATGTGACCAACAAAAAATAAAAATCTGAAATAAATTGTTTGCAAAATAAGAATTTGTTCCATAATTTAGCCGCTCACTGTATAATTATTACACCTCTGACTCAAGTCTCTTTGCATAAAAAAGACGAGTAATATAATCCTGGTCCAATGTGTAAATATAAGTAGATATTTAGGCTCCATTAGGAATGAGAAATTCTCTCATCTCTATCAAATGGTAAGGAAATATTGTTTGTATAGTAGAATGCAATAAATAATCCTGTTATAATTTGAATTATTAAGCATAATCCTAAAAGAGACCGAAAGTTTCATCATGATGAAATATTTGATGGCGAAGGTAATTTAATAAGTAAATTGTGAATTATTAATAGTAATTTTTTTAATTTTTATTAATTTATTTGTCGTAAGGGTCCATATTATTTAATTACATCAATTTTAACTACTTCAATAATTTTTGGGATTAGTAAATAAATAATCAATATTAATGATATTAGTATTATTGGAACAGATAAGTATTTTAGTAGGATAATTGAAACATTTTCTTGGGTTTTAAATGAGAATGAGTCAATATTATTAAATATAAAAGATAAAATTAATTTTTTGGCTATTGTAATATAAATTACTTCTAGTATTGAGCTTATTAATATAATTATTATTACAGTGTTGCTGTGTTTAAATGTTTCATTTGATGCTACTCTTGTTATATATGTGAATAAAATTAGTATACTTCCTACTATTAAATAGAATATAAGATAATCATGAATTTATTATAGAATTAATCCTATTGATATTGGATGCTCTATAAAGAGAAATGTTATGATGAAAATTCTTATTAATCAAAATAGTATTTCGATACAGAGAATAGTTTATATAAAATTTGGTTCACAAAACCAATATTAATTAATTAATGTTAATTAATAATTTTTTATTTATTACTTATATATTTTATTGGGGTGGTAATTTTTTAGTGTTAGTGTTGGCAATTACTTTTAATATTATTAAGGTTGGAATTTATTGTTTTATCTTTATATTTTGGTATTTACTTAGTTGTTTGTAAATATTCTTATGAATATAATTTTATAATATTTTTTTTATAATATGTGTTTGCGAGAGTGCTTTAGGGTTGTCTATTTTGGTTTCAATAATTCGTAGATTTGGCAGTGATTATGTTCAGTCTTTAAAGTTGTATGATGAGATTTATTTTTATACTTAATATTATTTATAATTCCTTTGTTTCTTAAAATTTTTTTTATAATAATTCAATTTATTTATTTATTTATTCATGTTAATTTATGTTTTTTTCAAAATTACTATTAAGCAATTTTTTACTAATATTAGCTATATACATATATATGGTTGTGATTATATCTTATATTTTATAGTACTATATTACGTACCTATATGGATTTTGGATTGTTATAATAATGTCTAGTAACCAATTAAATAATATTATAATAATAGGGTATTTTTTCCATAGTTGTTTTGTTACTTCTATTTTCATTAGTTTTGGCTTTTACTTCATTAAATGTTTTTGTTTCTCCATGCTTTTAGTTTACACGAATATAAATAATGTCAATCGCTCAATCGACACACATGTTAACGGTGAATTGTTTACATAGTCACTCAAATCTGTCGAACTGACAGTAATAACGTTGCACTTTTGTTTACAATGTTTAACGATAAATTCAAAACTCCATAAAAATAAAATGAGAATTTTGAGAGCGAAACTGAGAAAGATTTATCGCAATCGGACGAACGTTATGACGGCGCATAAAATACGAACAAACAAACAAACAAACATTGATTTTTATATATTAAATTATATAATAAATATTATATAAAGTGGCCAAAGAGCTCATTATTTCTACATAGGTACTCGGCCACCAGATTGGATAGATCAATATGAGGGAAATATAAAAGAGCAAACACGAAATTTGCAGTACGACCTTACCTTCTATCAAAGTTCTCAGAATAACGTTCGATATTTGCCAACAGAGAACGTATGTTATAGAACTCGCACTGAATTGATACCGTTCAGCATTGGGAAGAGAAACGGAAGTTAAAATTATTCAATACTGTTCATCAGATTTTTATGTAAATGAGTTTTATGTTGTTCCCAACTTTTGCAGATGTTTAAGGTCTTCGAACTGAGAGTTGTATTTCCCTAAATTAGATTTCCGGTATCATTCGATTTATTTTCAAAAAAAGTATATATAACAACATTTTTCTGTTTAGAAATAAATTACATTTTTATTCTGAGTGCAATTTTATATTAGTTGCTTAGTTATTACTTTAAAATCCTCTCTCATACAATAAGTTCCATTGAGAACGGGTTGTAACACTGAGGCAATGAAAAAGCCGATAAGTTAGGGCAACCGGCCTCAAAACAATCGGTCTAGAGCCGACTCTTTCACTTACAGCATCAACTGTAAACAACTTAATAACCCAAGACACCCAAGCCCAGCACAAGGCTGGGTGAAACTTGATGTTAGACTGCCGCCACGTGAAAAAGGCCTTCAAAGGGCCATCTCGTTGTCTGGCGCGCTTCTTTACGGGGCTATCCAGAAGGAACCTACGACTACTTGTAGGCACACTATCTGGGCACTACAAACTGCACCGCATGGGCTTGGTAGATTCACCATCCTGCAGAGGATACCAAACAGACGATGAAACGGCGCAACAAATACTGTGTGAGTGCACCGTTCTTGTCGAATTAAGACAACCTATGCTGGGGGAATCCTGGCCCAACATGGCTAAAGTTAGAGGCGCTTCCCTGTCCAGCATCCTCAGGTTTATCTCACGAATCCACTGTAGTCGGGGAAGCAGCACAAAGCGCCCGAATAGATGGCTTATGTAGGCGTGGACGTTACCACCCTCCCATCGCAATCCAGAATCAAGAACGTGTTGTAACTGTAATGTTAGTTTCCATTTCATTGTATTTTCACGCTAAGGCTACACATTACAATCCTTCAAAATTGTCATGAATAAGCAAATTTATTGATATTTGATCGAATTGATAAAAGCAGAATCGACCCTTATTACTCACTGCCTCACGTCCATCACATCAGACATCCTAGCGGCTCAGCGAGAAGTTCTGATTTGTCTCGACCATTCTGAAAGGTCCACGTAACCATGCTGAGCACATAAATGTTACAACCCATTCATTGTACTTTTCATAATAACTGCAATTCACGGCCTTCGAGTAGCACTAGATTTGTGCAGTGAGTATATTATACAAAATCACGGATAAATTTTTGAGCGAGCATCAAACGATAGTAAAGTATCAACAAGTTCAGAAACGTACGCTCTCCCAAAGGTGAAATCAAACAAATGTTCTCAAAAACGTTTAAATTTTGGGTTTACAAGCGCTAAAGTAAATCAAGAAGAATGCCTCCAGCTCAAAAATGTTGGCAACATACAGCAGGAAATCCAATAAATTTAAACGACGTTTACAAAAACGCGTAATATAGTGAGTTCTTTTAACAAAACATTGTGGAGAGTTAGATAGTTGCTCCATATCAAAACATACTTCTATAAGAATAGCCTTTTGGGATGAACTCCAAAGGTCACGTGAAGGTTCCACTTACCTTTTCCGCTGTACGCTGGATACGCTTACTGCAGTTCAGTTTGTCGTCAAAAGTAATACCTAAGTATTTCACAGACTCGGAGAATTGATGAAAGTAGGTAGGAATAACATAGGAGGTCGGATGCCCTCTACCCTCCTCTTTCTCGCCTTAATTTTAACAACCATTGTTCTAAGCTGGGACAGAAAATAAATAATTCTATTTTACTTCTAAGACGCCTGTATGTAAGTAGGCACGACTGTAAGTACAGTAAAAAGTGCTTATTTCGCGTTAATACATAGTGCCTTAGCCTATGCCATTACCAGTTGGGATCATTCGTCACACTGGAGGGATGTTTTCGAGATCCAACGTAGAGCAGTACGTGTCAATGCCGGGCTTGGATATAAAGAAGACTGTAAAGTGTGTAGTGTGAGAAATAATATTTCAAACTTTATATGCCAGTCCTACGTACATCATCATAATACTAGAAGTAGAAATAATATACGTGTTGATTTTTGCAGATAACCATGGTCAAAAAATGGGCCTCTGCATCAATCTCAACAGCTATTCAATAGTCTTCCTGTAGTGATAAGGCAATTACCGATTATACAATTTAGGAGTGCCATCAAAGAGTTTTTGCTTTCCAAAGCTTTTTATGATTATCATGAGTACTATCAATGTTCTTCTGACCATAGTAAACTGGTCCGTAACAAACGTTGTAAGGAAACTTTTAATATGTGATTTCTATGTTTTTTATGTTTTAATCAATATTAGATAAAAGCGTTAATAACTAGAAAACCGCTAAAGATAGGTATAAGGATACCGTCCTATAGTTTATCGATCCGGGTGTTTGATTTGAAAAAATGACTTTTTGGTGTTTGACGTTTTTTAACTTTGCCACTAATTTTGAACGCCCTGTATAATCTGTGATAGGTTTGCAAATGAATTTTGTGGTTAATGGCTTTACTTGGTGTTTGTAAAGTATTAATGTTTTGCATTCAAAGAAGAGCGAAAAGTGGGCTATTAAATATCCCTCCGCAAAACGCAATTTTTTTTTAAATCATAATATCCCAAAAACAGTTGAAGATAGGTATAGGATAATCTAACACAGTGTAACGCAGAATCGATTGTATAATTCAAAAATGCAATAATACACAGGGTGTTTCATTTAAAATAAGAAGATGAATAGCGATTTCCGGTCCTTCCGGAAGCTGTACAACATCGACAATATTTTAGAACAAAAGAAGGCTATGGGTTATCCTTAACCTGAAAGTTTCAAATTCATAAATCGTAATGGACCCTAGGTGCCATAATTATATTCAAGCAATCCTTCCGCAGAATTATGTTTATCTTTAATCAGTAATGCGTTTAGTTCTACTACCAACTTAATCGTTGCACAAGAAAACTAGTATTTTAAAAAACGCCCTTCGCGATTCTACTGAGACTAACAAACACACCTTTACTTGTGAGGTTCCCAGATAATTTAAAATATAGCATGTGCAGAAGCAATATTTCGTTTAATAATTCGATAAAACAATTCTTTATCTCCTTTTAGAATAGTCTAAATCTCCTTTTGACTATTGGAAAGGTATTTTCTTGAAGTAATCATACTATCTCAAAAAATTAATTGATAAATCAATATCTAGTCTCGAATTTTCGGCTATTATACATTAAGCCGCCGATCAAGCTTTGATAAGCTAAATTGCTTTCTACTTCAGACATCTTTTAAGCTTTAAATGTGGTTGATGAATAGGTGTTAGTACAGGTTTTTAGAGTCCCATAAATTGAACTTTTTAATTAACTTTAAAATCCTAATCGAATTTCACTTTAAGACTGTAAAACGTAAAAAATATTTGGATGAATTTGTTCATGAAAGGCCAGACTATACAGCGTCATTTAAAAAGAATACCGCAATTTTAAACGTCTGTATTTAAGCAAACAAACATATTAGAACTTTGTGTTTTACATGATTATAACGAGTATTTAAAAATGTTTTTATCAAACAAGTTCACATATGTTCAATATGACCCCCTCCAGACACTCGAGCGGTATCAACCCGATAATGAAACTCGTTCCACACTCTCAGTAGCATATCGGGCGTAACGGTTTGGATAGCTGCTGTTATTTATCGTTTCAGATCATCAATACTAGTGGGTAGAAGTGGTTGAAACACCTTATCCTTAACGTACCCCCATAAGAAAAAATCGCAGGGGGTGAAGTCAGGGCTTCTTGAAGGCCCGTGATGAAGTGAGTTGTCACGGGCTGTCTGTCGGTCTATTTATCGCCTGGGGTAGTTGTCGTTCAGATAGTCACGGACAGATAAGTGTTAATGTGGTGGTGCTCCATCCTGCTGGAATATGAATTGTTGTTCTTCTTGTTGAAGTTGAAGGAACAGCCAATTCTCCAACATCTCCAGATAGTTTAGCCCAGTTACAGTAGCACCGTTGAAGAAAAAAGGACCAAAACCTTTATTAACTGACATGGCATAGAAAATATTCACCTTAGGTGAATCATGTGTATGCTCAATTGCTTCTCGCAGATTCTCAGTGCCCCATATGCCCACATTGTGACGGTTGACTTTTCCGGAAGTATGGAAAATTATAAACTTGCTGCAACATTCCTCCGCCAAACCTAAAAAAATATGGAAAGTTACTTCATCGCTAAACACAATCTTTGAAATGAACGATTCATCTGTTTCCATTTGAGCAAGGATAAACTCGCAGAAATCGATTCTTTTAACCTTATCAGCTGCAGAAATGGCTTGCACCAATTGCAAACGATAAGGTTTCATCACTAACCTTTTCCGTAGGACTCTCCAAATAGTCGCTTGTGGAAGTTGCAGCTCTCTGGAAGCTCGGCGAGTCGATTTTCTAGGGCTCCGAACAAATGTTTGCTGGATGCGGGCTACATTTTCATTACACGTGCGCGACCGATCGGAACTTTGCACAAACACCCCTTCTCTGTAAACTGTTTATACCAACGTTTGATGCACCACCTATCCGGAGGTTTAACACCATACTTCCTTCGAAATGCACGTTGAACATTTATCGTTGATTCACTTCAGCCACCTTGTGGTCGGGCAAATTGAAACCTTTCACACGTTTTTCCTCAGCATTGAACTTCTTTACCTTAGGTATAATATGTTCTATGCTTTACTTGAAAATGTTCACACCGCTGTATCCCTTAATTCATACACACAACGACAGATTGATTACCGAAAGTTTGCTTACAATAAAGTTGCTACTACACGCGAAGCAGAAAGCTAATAATAATTAAACTATTAAACAGGAGCAGGTTAATTGCGTGAATTATTCACAAGCAAGATACCATACCATATTACTCCTAGACGTCTACAACTTGATCTAATTATTGACAATTTCAGTTAAAAGCCAAAAGTGAATGCATTTATCTTATTATTATTTAGTTTCCCTACAATTAACATTAATTCATACATTTTACACTTTAAGGATTATGTGCACCTTTCCCTATAACGATAGGACCTCAAAATACGTAAACTTTCGAAAAATTTCTGGCAAAAGACTGTATTAATACAATTTCAGACATTTTTGTTTAAAGATGAAAATACAGTAGGCGTAAACTTTCCATAATGTCGATAGTTTAAACAAGATGCGTTATTTTCCCGTAAATCGATATTACGTGAGAAGGGTTATACGTTATCCGTAAGTCGCCAAAATTACCTAATTGAACCAGAAAGTTATCTGCGCCGTATTAAAGCTTCATGGTTCCTTAATTATTGCTTCAACACCTTTGAACAACTGTAAATTATATGGTAATAGTACGCTCCAATTTCTTTTAAATTAAATATAAAGGGGATAGTAGCATAACGGTTGAATTTTTACAAAAATTTGCAATTTGGTAGGTTCATATTGTCGTAAAAACCAAACTTGAATTGAAATAATATGTCTTTCTATTAAAAAAATGCCGCTGGACATGAATTTGGATTAAAAAATGTATAGTACAGTTGGGGCAACAAAAAATGGGACAAGTTCAATGGCTACTTTAAGTAGTACCTGACTAAAAAATTTAGTTAATGTTTAATCACGAAGGTCAGGTAATACTTAAAGTAGATATGACCATTGAACTTGTAAAACCATAGTGTCCCATTTTTTTGCCACAACTGTACATACTGTGGAATTGCTCGAATTCGTGCTAGAAACGCAGCATCTAGAAAATAGTAAGGAAAAAACGAAAAAACTGTCTATTATAATAGTTTTGCTCCGGTGAGGGAAAAACGAAAAGATGTAAAAGTTTTATCTTACGTTATATGGCACGAACTCGTAGACGAACATAAAACTTTGGTAAGATTGCACGGAAAAAAAACTTGCACATCGAATCAATTTTTTGTTTAGATAGTAAAACCAATAAAAGTTACTAAAGAAATAAAAAAAATAAACAAAGAAATTTATTAAAATTAGGAATTCCATTGGTTCAATTGCATCCATAACTGCAATTGTGCAAAAAAAAGAAAACAGGACCCACAACAGCATGACACTCTGGTACAATGTTGTTGATTACCTGATTCAAGTATACTTTTGAATTCAATGTTCCCGGAATAACGAGCAAGTCGGTACGGCCATCATAACAAATACCTCCCCATACACAAACAGTGCCTCCTTTGAAAGGATGTACTGATCACCGGTGTCTGGGCACAAAAGGTTGTGTCCAGACACACGTTCGACCACTATCCGAAAAACGACCATATCTCGATTCATCAGTGACAGTACCAACTTCGACCAACTTCCACTCTTCTTTACAATTGACACGCTCTCTTGCCCATTCTAATCATAGTCCCCTATGTTCGCGAGTCAATGGTCCTCTAAAAATCCGTCATCACATTTTTGGTAACTTTGACTTTGAATAAAATTTTTTGCACACGTGGGATCGATGGGCACTTTTTCTTTAGAACGGTTTCCGTAACATTCATTCCAATTTTCAGGTTTATGGGAATTTATGCAAGGGTACCCCTATTTTTCGCGGGATGGGACTAGTGGCCGCGGCCGACTGGCCGCAGCCGACTAGCCGCGGCCGACTGGCCGCCGGGCCAACTGGCCGCCGAGACAACTGGCCGCCGAGACAACTGGCCGCCGAGACAACTGGCCGCCGAGACAACTGGCCGCCGAGACAACTGGCCGCCGAGACAACTGGCCGCCGAGACAACTGGCCGCCGAGACAACTGGCCGCCGAGACAACTGGCCGCCGAGACAACTGGCCGCGAGACAAGTAGCTGTCAGACAAGTGGTCGTCGCGTCGCTGCGAGTACAACTTGACTTCAAAAAAATAAATGGCTAGTTTCATTTATTGAAAACAAACAAACTGATAGTGAAGTCGGTTAGGGACTATTCGCCGCCGCGGTGCTAAGCGTATATTGCCACTCAGGCGCTTAGGTTAGAGGTAGGTTTAGTATATTTTCTTTCAATTGATACAAAAACGTGAATATTATGATACTAAACAGTATTTGAAACTTAAAAAAAAATGCCATTTTATTTTTATTTTATTATCCATTACAGACAATTGTGTCTCAATCTTTTGACATTGAGAACCTAAAATCCCATTTCCCTAACTTTTACCACTTGCGACTTTCAATTTTATTTCCTAAACAAGATTTTGACATTTTTCAGTGAAAAATTTTTTTTTTCTCAACAATCATAATTGATACGGCGATTATTTTAAGCATACTTACTAAACATTTTATGACACATCAGAATGTGAAAAAAAATTGCCTGGTTTGTATTTAAAATAAAGATGTTGATGCTCACTTCCGGTTTTTCCGGAAGCGCTGCCATTTGGAAAATATTTTTATTTAATATATTAAAACGGCATGTCGCATGTGCAAAATTTCAAATTTCTAGATTTTACAGTTCTTGATATACTTCTAATCGACGGTCACCGTGAGACACCCTGTATAAAATTAAAGTAGATGAAGTAATGGAGTGCTAGTGAAATTACAGGTAGAAATTGATAAATATAAAATCCGCATCACTGAAAACAAACAATCTGTATCAAAAAATCATTAAAACTCCAACTTACAAGCTTCATAATATTAAAAAGTTAAAATTTACTTAAATTGCAAAGGCAGAATAGAGGGGAGGGGGTAACCAAGCTGTAAAAACAAGGTTATAAATACCAATGGAAAACTGATACTTACGGGAAACAAAGAGGGTTAAAGTCACATAAACTAAACAAAAGAAACCACCTGGAACACAATAAATGACTGAAGGTCTGGAAAGATGGAAGCGGAAGCCAACTAGAGGTCGTTTAGTAGCGGTTGGCGAGACTACCTGGCTGTTGGGATCCCAAATACTCATTCTTAAGCTTCTTAAGATAATTGACATTAACTAATGAACATTTACTGTCGCCACGTTAATCACTGTCATTATAATATTCATCAAGAATCAGTATTTAGGGTCCCAACAGTCAGGTAGCCTCGCCAACCGCTAGTACACGACCTCTACAAGTTCAAGATGGAGAGTACTACCAGGAGGAAAAGAGGGGGAAACTTGACAATATACGAGGGAAACTGAAATACAGGTGTGGATTTGAAAGTTAGAGGATAAGTAAATTTTTATATAGGTATATTAAGAATTTCGTAGAGAGATAAGGAGAGGTTATGACTGAAGGTAGTAATGATCTCCTTAGTTTCAAGAAAGTGCTTTTGTAGCAAATGTGTAAGATGTCATAATTTGACTTAGGATCAAACGAATGGCCACTTGCTAAGATGTAGTTAGCAAGGGAAGACTTAGTAAAGATATTGTTCAGTTTAATGGGAGAATAATGTTCTTCAATTCTGGTTTTGAACTTCCTCCCTGTTTGGCCGACATATGAAGCACCACAAGTGCCACAAGAGATCTTATAAACACTTGACCTTCTTGAAACTAAAGAGATTACTACTACCTTCAATCATAACCCCTCCTTATCTCTCAACGAAATTCTTAATATACCTAAATAAAAATTTACTTATCCTCTAACTTTCAAATCCACACCTGTATTTTACTTTCCCTCGTATATTGTCAAGTTTCCCCCTCTTCTCCTCCTGGTGGTTTCTTTTTGTTTAGTTTATATGGCTTTAACCCTCTTTGTTTCCCGTAAGGATTAGTTTTTCCAACGGTATTTCTAACCTTATTTTTACAGCTTGGTTACCCCCTCCCCTCTATTCTGTCTTTGCAATTTAAATAATTTTCAACTTTTTAATATGAAGCTTGTAAGTTGATGTTTTAATGATTTTTGGATGCTGATTGTGATGCCGATTTTATATTTTTATCAATTTCTACCTGTAATTTCACTCACACTGCATTACTTCATCTACTTTAATTTTATTTAACGATTAATAGTATATTACAAATGTTAGTTTATAGCTTAAACAATCTCGTTCTTAGCACCTGATGATGACTCATTAGAGTCGAAACATGTCGTGCAAGTCTAACGATTAATTATTCAACTTAACATCAATTTATCAATTTTTTACTTTAATCATAGAGAATAAATGTTCTATGCTTTAATCTAATTTTCAATTTAACGTCAACTTTTAACTTAATCAATTTTATTCTTAATTCAAATTAGAAAAAATCATGCGGAAGGTTGTGTGAATTATTTACCATTCCTTAATAATTTACCCTATTTGGAGTTCTATACCACCATCGATTATGGATACAATCCACTTCGATTTACTGTATCAGAAATGGATGAAATTTAAAAATGTACATGTTACCTGCGTTTTGTGCAGAATTGAGCAAAAAGATGAACTATACATGAAAATGTTTAGATCACTTTTATCAAATTCTATTATTACTACGTTTGTATCATTCAATTAAAAATTAATCCCTTGGTACGTCATTGATCTTTACAGTAGCAATTAAGTTGTTGATATAATAATTAGAATTACAAATACACTAAAAAAATTTGTTGTAGAATCCCAGAACGTTTGTTTGATGGTGAAAGGTAATTAAACTCTACGTTTCGTTTAGTACAAAATGATAGGAATCGGCAGTTTCAACAAAACTTATTACATTGTTTTGTTATGTAAAAAGATACCACACAACATCAAGTTTATAGCTCAAGATAATTTGCTTGTGGATTGTGGAAGCTTTATTTATTGTACGGAATCATTTCAATTTACTCGATGCAAAAATAAATTTTCATTTAAAGTTAATTTTCGTCCCTGTTATAAATACTATTCATTCATTTAATTTGTAAACGGATTGCGAATATTAAAACGTAAAATTCATACTTTTCATCACCAAATACGTATAAGTACCAAAAAAGCGATAAACAACACGCAAACCTAATCAACGCCATTGTTTTGCTTAATTATTTGTTTCAATGGTGAAAAGAACAATGAATGAATCGACTTTTGCTAGAATGTTTCGAAATTCATAAAAGTGGTGGTAATTCGTATGTTATCTTTAGTATTTTAACAAACATATCGCTTCAGTTTCATTGTGCGAGAATAATAGATTTCAAACCAAAAACCGTTCCTTTTTAAATATAATATTTTGATTTCAACGTGTATTAGAGATACTTTAGGGTCTCATGGGAGAATAATAATTTAGGAACGAAAGTCTATTTTCAGAAGGTTCAAGTTGCAGACAATTTGACACTATAATTTTCCTTTACAACTATAAAATCTAACAGCTGCACAAATCTATCAGGTGAAGCTTTTACTGACTAATTTCGCCTCCATGAGAACGCAACTATTGGTTGGTCCAAGAGATTTTTTTTTATCTATAAAACTACCACAAGCTATTTAGCTATAGCGAAGAAGTGATTAATGCTTCATAAAAAAATTAAACCGCCAGCACGAAAATGTTGGTCTTTCGTCATAACTATGAAAAGTTTCCATATATCTAAGGAAAGACGCAGTAAAAAAATTTTATTTTAAAAAAGTCATACCACGACATGTTGCTGTGAGATACAAACTTCACTTGAGCAAAAAATGTTATTAAGAAAAGTTACATCGCAAAATTTAGGTTGTATTTGAAAATGCAGTAAAAAAATTTGATTTTATGCCCTCAACATGGTGTTGTGAAAGAGAAAATTTAATTTAATTTAAAAAATGAAACATGCTATTAGGAGAGTCAACTTCATTATGAAACTTGAAGGATTCAGTTCGAAATACAGCAATAAAAAATCGGCAACCACTTCCTGTTGTTTACAATATTAATTAATTGACTTATCTGTCAATATTTTCACAACTCTCGCTTTTGTTCCTTAAATGACGCTTTTATTCATTTGGAAGTTCAGCTGTTCGTTTTGTTGTGTGTACTTAGAGAAAACAAATTGTCATTGTCTTAAAGATTTATTTATCTTAACAACGACATTAATTTAGATTGTATTCTAAACGAATTCCATTGCGCATTCTTAAATAGGTCGCTCCTTAAAGATTAGATTGATTGTTTCAAGTACAATTACGTGAGTATTTCAATCTTTCTCAAAGTATCACGGCTCGTGAAAATAACAAACACATTTTGTTCCAAATCAGCTGTGGAACTATAGGGTCGATGAAGTTACGTAACATCCATAACCTTAATAAAATATTTTCGAACAAGGTCAGTGGGGTAGTATACAAAATTATCACATACTTAGAGAGCAAGGTAACAGCACCCGACGACTTTGAAATTATTTCTAAAACTATCGCGTGCCGAAAATAACCACTCTTTTAAGGGTTGCATTCTATACATGCGATAGAGATCAATTCTACCAAGGTTAATTTTCTAAGTAACCAAGTAAATTTATAAGTTAAACCTTAATTTGATTGAAAATCCTGCCACAAATCCTCAGCGTAAAAATATTAATTAAAGCCTCCCGCCTTACAAAGTTAATCAAAAATTGTTACTTACACTAACTTTTAAAGAGTTTGAAAGATTCAACTTACGTGTTCATGTATGAAAGGAATTCACTCACATTTCGAAACGAACCGTCTAATAAAGTTTATATTATACAGTTTCTTTTGGTGTACTTTGCGCGCACTCATTGTTAAATATATAGAGTGTCCAATAACTAATGAACTAGAAAGGGTAATCGTACGACCTTGTTGTCCGTAGACAGACTGGTTGGCGTCCTGGCGTTTTAACCCTCGGCATCGAGACGCTTGCGCTATCTCAATTTTAGAAATTCTGCCAAAATTACGGGGTGGCCGATGGCGTTTAGTTGTGAGATATTAAAAGAGTTTTTCATCATCTGCATTTACGTTTTCTTTTATCGGAATCGGAATTTTTAAATAATTGAAAGTATCGTCCAAAGAATGACAAATTTCTTTTAAATTAAATATTTGTACACTGTCAAAATCTGGAGTGGTGTCTTGAGAATCGTGACCCTTTCTGAAAGTGAAGTGCTCGTAACACATGAATTCAAAGTGTATAAGTGTCTTTTATTTCTAATATTTTCACGTTTATTGATTTCGGGCTTTATTGACTTTTACCTTTTGTTCTTGATAGTTTGATACCAAATGCCTTTTGTATTCCAGACTATAATGACAAGTCTTTGTTTTCAGAGAGAAAATAAATTCTAGGCAGTTGTGAACTTCTTGTCAGTTACACTTGCATATTCCCGTAGAGAATTGAATCTTACAAATAGAAACGTCCACAATATCTACCTGTGTTAAGGATAAACATTTATAAATTGAAGTTCTGCATCTGGTATTGTAAAATATTCTTATTTTTAAAAGTTAATTAACGAAATCATGCCGTTATCGTTTTCAGTACAATTTTGATTTCTGCCTAATGTGATAATAATGTTTCTTAGGAATAAGAAAACTGTCAGACCATCTCATCCCTAACTGTAGCGAACTCTTTTGGTATGACTTTGCCATTAATTTCTAATCGATGCGAAGATATCGGATTGAATCCTGCTAATTTCATATTCATTTTCCAACAGCTACGTGAGAGCATTTTTTTGCACAAATAAAATCACAGCTTAATTCAAATGATCGTGTTACGAATAAGGATACAAAAGCTGTTATATGGAAAAAGTATTTTATGCAGGTCAATAGGGTCTTACCCATACCCTCCGATCTATCCTTAACAACTACATTATCGTTGCTGGTATCCATATAAGTTGACAAGAAGTAATACACAAAATGGGGTAAAGCGAAACTTGGAAATAGTAATCACAAAACTTTCCCCATATGAAATTTATTAAGATTTTAAAAATTCGTTAAGTTTAAAGTTAAAATAATGAAGTTGATAGCAAAGATAGCAAAGAAATTAATAATACGTTGTAAAAGTACGACATGTTTCGGCAATATCTTACATGACATCATCAGGATAAAATTAGAAGTAATTAAGTTAAACAAATAGGTATCTTACTTACTAGAAAAATTGATAGGTGTGTAAACTTGATGAGATAATGGGATGCGATTGACGTGAGTGAAATTACATTGACGAAGCCAAAGGCTATATTATGTATCTCTGAAAACCGCTGTTGAGAAACTAATTAAAACAAGGGTAAAAGAGATAAATCAGGGGTTTATAAGCTTATCTGTGGTACTTGTGGCTCCTTTTACATAGGCCAAAAAGGGAGAATGTTCAAAAATAGAATTAAAAAACACTTTTCGTGTATAAAGAACAATATCATTGGCTCCTCCAAATCCTCATTCGCTAATCAGATTCTAGACTCCGGGCATTCCTTCGATCCACAAATTGATTTTGAAATCCTTCATTGCTGTGAAAAAGGCATAAAGCTTCACCTCCTGGAGACCACAGAAATCATTAGCAATTTTAATAACAATCCCTCCTCATCGCTTAACGAGCTTCTCAATTTGAATAAAAATAACTTATTGTTTCTTTAATTTGTACGACCTCTGTCGCTCATTTTTGATTTTGTCCTTACAGGTTTCTTCTTGCCCCACTCCTCTCGTTGCAAATGTCGCCATGAATTTTCAAATTGTTCACTTTCTGTGTCCGTTGTGGCCGATGGCCATTTTCCTTTTTTGCCTTATTCTTTTCAACGATAATTAATTATTCTCATTTCCTTTAAATAAAATTAAAAATTGTTTTTTCCCATAAGTATTTTCCTGCTTTATTGCTGTGGTTTTAACCTTACTTTTAATTTCGTATTATTTCAATTGTGATCGCCTGTGCTTGTAAGTTTTTACCCTTGTTTTAATTAGTTTCTCAACAGCGGTTTTGAGAGATGCATAGCCTTTGGCTTCGCCAATGTAATTTCACTCACGTCATTCGCATCTCATTATCTCATCAAGTTTACACACCTATCAATTTTTCTAGTAAGTGAGATATTTGTTTAAGAGTTAACTACTTCTAATTGTAGCCTGATGATGACAATAAGATATTGTCGAAACATATCATAGTTTTACAACGTATTAGTAATTTCTTTGCAATCTTTGCTATCAACTTCATTATTTTAATTTTAAACTTAATGAATTTTTAAAATCTTAATAAATTTCATATGGGGAAAGTTTTCTGATTACTATTTCCAAGTTACAACATTATCGTTAATTGATATCATGAAGTACACCTGATCCAGTTTGAAGAAGTTCTTCGGCTCAGATGAGTTAAATTTTGAGTTGGCTAAACTTTTCCCAAACGGAATTTAACGGTTTAACCAGTAGAATGTAATTTTTTTGAAATATCCTTTCTTAATTTTGCTTTTAAGAAAACAAAATAATATAGAAAAGATAACGTACAATAACCTAAGGTTACTTCACCAGTGAGGTAGCCAATAGTGGCGCACCCAGAGGGGGGGGGGAGTGTTTGGGGTTATAACCATCCGCAAACCATACTAAGACTTTAACGAGTTTAAATCGTCTGTGCTGGCGTTGTATAACCGCATATTGGACGAGGGCACGCACCCTTCCAGCTGGAGGGAGGCCATCGACCTCCCGTTACTAAAGGCTGGCAAAGATCCATCTGTGCCGGAAAGTTATAGGCCAATAAGTCTCACATTATGTTTGAATAAGCTTCTCGAGTCTATGGTCAACAGGAAAACGTGTATGGCATCTGGAGAAAAATAATCAGTTGGCGTAATACCAAACGGGTTTTCGAGCAGGTAGATCGCCACTAAACAACTTGGTCAATCTTGAACTCTCTGTGATGAAAAGCTTTGACGCCAAACAACATCTAACGGCTGTCTTCTTCGACATCCGGAAGGCATACGGCATGACGTGGGGATTTTACGTTTTGCAACGCCTCCACGAATGGGCGTATCGAGGGAATCTACCGATCTTTATTTTATCCTTTTTACATGATCGATACTTTAGAGTCCAAATAGGGCAAGAAACCTCTAGCCGACGCATCTTAGAAAACGGCGTCCCACAGGGCTCCACTCTGAGTGTAACCCTTTTTGCGATCGCCATCAACAATTTCGGCCGAATGTGGGACGAAGAATAAATGTTGATGACGACATAGTCATCTTCGTCTCTGGGCCGCTAAAGGATGACATCGGAAACTCCAAAAAGCAATCGACATGCTTTTAACATCGGGTGCGGACAGAGGTTTCAAGTTCTCGGGCTCTAAAACCAAATGTATGCACTTCTGCCGCTTACGCACACCGCAAGATAGACCATGCCTAACCGTTAATGGTCAAATGCTCTAATTCTTATCGGAAGATTCCTATTTGGGGTTGACTTGGGATGATCGTCTTTCCTGGAAAAGACACATCGAAAATGTCAAAGTTAAAGGGCTAAAGGTCAGACACATGCTGCTGGAATGTCCACAACCCGAACAAACATGGAGTAAGTATAAAGGATGTTGTACTGAAAGATCCGTAAAGGTATGACGAGCACGGCGCCAAGAAATTGAAGCGATTCCTGGGGGAGCTTGGTCTCCCTGGAAAGATATAATGTTCTGTCCTCTGGAATGGTGTGGACCGAAATAGAGGAGGCATAGGTACCAATCGCCATAGCTGCTGACGCACCAAAAAAAAAAGACTTTATACCTAATAACATAAGGTTCACATAAAAAAAGCGAAAAAATCTACTTTTTCTTAAATAAACCGCGCACTACAATTACACAAAGCAAGATACGTAATGTTATAGAGATTACTACCGCTTCTTATTCCTGGATGGTTTTTAAATAAATGTAAAGGTAAGGTTTTCAAAACTTAAGACTTTATTAACAGCATTCCAAGGGTTATTGACGACACATCCATCCAGTCTTACAGATCCAACTATAAATATGTCACTTGGGGTAGGTAATGAAAATGACGCTACTTTCGTTAAGAAGAATGCAATTTTCATTCTTAATTAAAATTTAAATACAAAAATTATTTTAAATAAAAATGAAAACGATTATGTTTTTCCTTTAAAGATTTTCTTGTAGCACATGTCATGATATTCTTACATCATATTAGTTTTCAGAACATATCTAATTACAAAAATTCATTTTCTTGCGATGATATTCTTCTAATAATTTTTTATTGGAATGCATTCTTAGAGTTCGTTGCAATTCAATTTTAATTTTAATTTAGTTTCTTATGACATAATTATAGTGTATTCCATTTTAATTTAAAATTTAAAATGTTTTCTTATGTCCTACAGTTGTAATATTAATTTCTATTGAACTTGAATTTTTATGTCTTTTGACCTTTTATGATAATTCTATTTGCATTCGTTATAACTTTCAATTTTAATTCTATTTGAATTTATTATGACATTGGTGTATTTTCATTTTAATTTAAAAATTATAAAAATGTTCTAACGATATATTAATTTTAAAGTTTTATGAATCCGTATTGTCATTTGAGATTCTCGTTTAGGGTTTTTATTTCAATTCGATGTTTTTTTCCATTCTAATTTCATTTCCATTCGACTTGAAGGTGTTGAGCACACTCATAAGAAATGTAAATAAAATTTAGCTAGCGCCCTCTACATTGGAGAGGAAAAAATAGATATGCGTCTAAGTTTTTGTTTTATGTTACCTAAGCTATGGCCTACGTAAGTACATATGTATAGAGTTACTATTACTTGTTCTCAATATATTTTTTGGTGCTTGGTTTTAGATTTTAGGAAGTACTATCATTGTTTAAGTAACATTATAAGTTGTACAACCGCGTTCGTCGTAAAATTGCGCCACCAAAAAATTTAGAGTATTTTGGTCACAAGTGTTTTAAAAATAAACAGTTTTCTGTAAAATCACAGATTTAATGTTACCCACAACGCCGCAACTAAGGTCATCGGTAAATAAGATTACTAAATTTCATAATATTAGCGTTGATTGAATAATCAATGAACGATATTACCCTTGTTTATATACATAAACAAAGATATTAGTAAATCCCATAGAGAAAATAATATATTATATTATTCTCTATGCATGGCGCTTAAGTTGTTCAGATCTTAAGTTAAAGGGTTGAATAAGTTAATTTCTGATTCATACACCATGCATTTTGTGATTTCGTAGTTTAGCCTTCGCAAAGTAGAGGGCGCCAGCTCATTTTTATTTACATTTCTTATGAGTGTGCTCAACACCTTCAAGTCGAATGGAAATGAAATTGGAATGGAAATAAACATCGAATTGAAATAAAAACACTAAACGAGATTCGCAAATGGCAATATGGATTCATAAAACTTTAAATATATAGTTAGAACATTTTTAGTTTTACTTTTTAAATTAAAATGAAAATACGCCAATGTCATAATAAATTCAAATAGAATTAAAATTGAAAGTTAGGTATAACGAATGCGAATAGAATTATCATAACGACAAGTCAAAAGACATAAAAATACATGTTCAATAGAAATTAATATTACAACTGTAGGACATAAGAAAACATTTTAATTTTTAAATTAAAATGTAAATACATAATATGTCATAAGAAATTGAATTGAAATTAAAATTGAATTGTAACAAACATGAAGACAATTAAATTAAAAATGGAGAAAAGAAACTTATATCCCATGAAAATTGATCCCTAGATTCGAGTTATTAGAGGAAATGGTGTGATAACAGGTAAATTATTTCTTAAGGAAAAATGAATTTACTTTTCAAATAAACATAACAAATTAGTTTATGTTGACATCAAATAAGTTAAGCCTTTAAATTCTTATTTAAACTTTAAATTTATTATTTTGTTTACCTTAAAGTTGTTGTAACAAAAGAGTTGTTTTAACTATGAATAAATATTTGCAGTAGAACTTAAATTGTAATATATAAAATCATTTTTATGGTAATTTAAAAGATAAATTCAAGTTTGGTTAATGAAAAATATACTTTTGTTCAGGTAAATTCCTAAATTTTCCATAAGGAGCAATAGGTTTTATGTATTTTTTTTCGTAATTACACTGAAAATATGTATTTAAATTTTAATTAAGGATAAAAATTGCATTCTTCTTAACGAAATTAGCGTAATTTTCATTATCCCAAGTGACATGGAAATAGAATTGAATTAAAATGACAGATTAACGTCTAAAGTGAATAAATGGTCAAACGGCTTTGCCATAAATACTTGTACTACATGTGTTTTGTAATGCAACAACATCAATAGAGTTTATAATTGAATGGATTGTGGCTTTCATTGTTTTAAAAGGACAATGACGGAAATAATTCTGCCGATAGTTCAGTCTCAACCACAACAATGATTACAAATTCATGGACCGCGTTGGTAATTAATGGAAAAGAAACTTTTGGAACAGGATGTTCAAGGCAAAAAATAACATAATCGTATTATTAACAAAGGACAAGTACCATTAATAAATTAATGTCCACATTAAATGCAATTACACTCGTCCCGTTTATCCTGTAACTACAAAAATACCGCAGAGGACAAAAATCAGTCGGAAACGGTCGCAATATCAGGAAATATGAAATGGTATTGATTTCGAGTAAATTATTAAGTTTGTTCAACGAGCTCGATCCTTACCGAAAATTTCGAAATGAGTATTGTTTTCGCTCGTTAGTGAATTTTGTGGCTTGATAATGCGTAATATAACGGAAATATAAGCTTTTATTAGACCGGTTTCCGTTAAAACAGAAATACACAGGAGCTGCAGTGAAACAACTACGTAATATCACGTAACATTTTCATTCAAAACTTACATTTAAAATGAGCGTGACAAGCGAGCACATATGAGTTATAAAAATGTGACGACGGAAGTCCCAAATGGATATGATCGATATGATCTATCTGCAATAAGAGTTCATATGATTTTTATTTGGTATGTAAGGACTGAAATGGTGAGAAGATGTGCAAATGGTGCATAAATAGATAGAAGATTTTTCAAGTACTTATTTCTCTTTTATTGCCTATTCCTGTTGCTGTTATGCATATTTTTAGTCAGTAGTCGTATTTTCGGCATTGGAAGGTTTTATGACAATGATACGAAATATAAGTAGTCAGTGTAATTCACGCCGTTTTACTGGTTATTGTAGTATTAGAGAAAATCCCTTTCAATATAAATTTAAACAAGGAATGTGAATAACTTTATGTCGCTGTATACGAAATTTAAGGCAATTTTGTATGTAATAGCATAATATGAATTCCGAATGCTTGTAAGTTGTATATTGTAATTTAAATACATCAGAAATGTAAACCACACCAAAACATTTCTAGCTTTTAGTTTTAATCCATGAATAATATTTTCTCACTACCACTTTCGTAAATCAACGTTACATTGACAAAAACACGATAGTAATGGAAAGTAGAACCATTAGGTACCTACTTTAGTCGAGGAAATAAAGCACTAAAATAAGCCAAACCCACAAAATTTTTGTAGTAAGACGGATTAAGATGGGGTTTTTTGCATTCGCTTCCTAAATTTAAAAGGAAACTTTGACGGACACTTGATGCATCACACCGCGGCGACATCAACGTCATCTTCTGAAGTTTCACTAAAATTTCAAGCCTAGTGAACCGAAAATAATTTGTAATTGCTAGGATGGGGTCTTCCAGGACCTCTATCTGGACCTGACCAGCCGTGCATCGTGCATGGTACAAAGCCCGCCTGCAGAGGCGGATTCCGAAGTTCTCCACGAGATTTTGAAACTACTCTAACTACCAACCTTATACAGGGTGGGGTACCACATACGGCACGGAAGTTGGTGCCTAAACTATAATAATTTTTAAAAATATTTTTATATGTATACATGTAGGTCAATAAGAGCTACATTTTAAAAATATTTATAAATATACAGGGTGGTTCAAAAAAATGTGGCGTATCAAAGTTATATTTTTTTAAATGGAACACCCTATATATCATCACATTTTCGTATTTTACGTTAAAAAATAATTTCTCTTTCTTAACAATTCCCTATACCTATCTTTTATGGTTTTCGAGATATCTCGGTTTTTCTCGAAATACAGTAGGTCACAGAAAAAAGAATAACGGCAAAATGGGTAGGCGTAAAAGAAATTGCTTTGGATCAGTTAACTTGAAGCCTTTTGGCAACTATTTGCAATATTTACTATTATGTAGAAATGTACAGGGTGTTCCAGAACGTGCGAAATATCATTGACTCCTGCTAACTTAAATAACTTGCTTATTTTAAATAGAACACCCTGTATTTTTTTACTCTATTCGATACAGTAAAATATTGTCTTTAAACGATATTAGGGTTCCCTATAGCTAAGTATAGTATTTTTCACGTAACCAATGGATAACGTGTTTAAAGTCAGCTCTATGTCTTTCTCTTAGGAGTATACCTGAACGATACCTCAAATTGTTACAATTACTGGCAATGTTATGTTTAGTTGTTGATATTTTTTATAAGCTTCGCTAATTATTAAATATTACAATAAATTATTTACAGCGTTGAGTGATTATTCAATGTTTACAGTTGATTCATTGTAATTTTTTTGGTTTCAACTATTTTAATATTGAACTGACTGAAGTAATGTAGGTAAAGCACAAATCAACAACTTAGCTGTAGGAGACGTCTAATAAAAGTAAATTTAATAATTTCAGGTATTGTTTACAATAATACCCTAAGAGAATGACATAGAGCTGACCTTCAAACACGTTATCCATTGGTTACGTGAAAAATACTATACTTAGCTATAGGGAACCCTAATATCGTTTGAAAGACAATATTTTACTGTATCGAATAGGGTAAAAAATACAGGGTGTTCTATTTAAAATAAGCAAGTTATTTAAGTTAGCAGGAGTCAATGATATTTCGCACGTTCTGGAACACCCTGTACATTTCTACATAATAGTAAATATTGCAAATAGTTGCCAAAAGGCTTCAAATCAACTAATCCAAAGCAATTTTTTTTACGCCTACCCATTTTGCCGTTATTCTTTTTTCTGTGACCTACTGTATTTCGAGAAAAACCGAGATATCTCGAAAACCATAAAAGATAGGTATAGGGAATTGTTAAGAAAGAGACATTATTTTTTTACGTAAAATACGAAAATGTGATGATATATAGGGTGTTCCATTTAAAAAAATATAACTTTGATACGCCACATTTTTTTGAACCACCCTGTATATTTATAAATATTTTTAAAATGTAGCTCTTATTGACCTACATGTATGCATACAAAAAGATTTTTAAAAATTGTTATAGTTTAGGCACCAACTTCCGTGCCGTATGTGGTGCCCCACCCTGTATTAGGAGTTTTACATACAATAATTTAATCTGTAATAAAAGGAAAAAATTAAATTAAATTAAATTTAAACTAAATATTTTATAATATTAACTTCATACATTTGGTTGATAATATTATTAAACAAAACTTACATTTCTTTATATAGGTATATCTCAATTTTATTTCATAAAATGAAAATGTCCACATCTATTCAAATGTTCCATTATATGTTTTACCTCATGATTTCCTGATATGATGAAACAAGCATTAGAATGAAAGCATTTGAGCGAAAATTTCAAGCGAAACTCCAGAGGATGACGTTGATGCCGCCGCGGTGTGGTGCACTAGGTATCCGTTAGAAAGTATCCGGGACCAGATTCGATCTGAACTACCCAAAAAAACCCGGAAACAATTTTTGGTTCCCTATAGGCTTGAAACTTCAATGAAACTCAAGAGGATGACATTGATGCTCGCATGCGGAGCACCAGGTACGCGGGGGACGGTTTCCAATGCCTGATTTGGAATCAGCAACCCTAAAAACCCTCGGATGAGATGTCTAGAATCATTTGAGAGTGAATTTCAGAAAAAGCTTCGGAAATGACGTTGCTCAGCCATCCTGAGCTCCAGGTGGGCGGTTAGGAAATTTGGAGGTCATATTCGGGATCAGCGACCTCGAAAACCCCCTTGTACCCGAATTGAGTCGATTCTAGAATCTTATAACGAAGTTATGAATTTTTTGTATGAAAATGCATTTTTCGGGATGCATGCAGTAACGACGCACGAGCTGCATTAACACTACTTTCGATTTCAAAAAAATCTTCAACCTCGCCCGAATCCACTCATTGTACCGATTACAAAATGGATTTCTGATCAAAATTTTTCTACTGAATTTGTTTGTTTACAAGCGTCGCGTCGTAGTCACAGCAACTAATCACTCAGCATTCTCTATTATGAAGTGGGTATTATATACCCAAATATTTAATACATATTATTAGAGTTAACTCCCGTGGTTGCGAAAAAACGTAATAGAGCGACAGCTGCCTGCAAAAAAGCTGGCCTATCGAGTAACAGCATGAAATGATCTTTAAAATCCATGTTGCACCGTTTATTGGCGTTAGCTTGGCAGAATATTGACCTAATATACAGAGGCTGGGGCAATATTCTCGAACTGCGGCCAATATTGGGTGAATATATTTTTGTAATATTATACAAATATTGGAAATACAGTATTTAGTGAATATAAGAACAATATATATGCAATATTTAGTAAATATTGCTATTTAAAGTAATCTCAAATATTGTACAGACAATAATGTACGAATATTGCGTGTACAATATTACTAAATATTGAAAATCTATATTTAAGCATATTTGTAATATTTAGTAAATATTGCTATTTAATGTAAATTCAAATATTGTACACACAATAATGTACCAATACATATTACTATTTACTAAATATTGAAAATCGATATTTAAGCAATATAACATAAATATTTACAATATTTAGTAAATATTACTATACAATATAAAGTAAATATTTATTTATCAATAACATAACAATGCTGTGTTTTCAATATTAATGGATATTTAAAATGATGTATTTAGGCAACATGGAAAAAATATTCACAAATAATAACTAAAAATTGGTGTTGAAGAAAAGGATCAGCTATATAGCTGATCCTTTTCTTCAACACCCATTTTTAATTATAATCCAACAGCTAAAAACACTACGTATTATCACAAATAATAACGTTATGATATTGTCTCAAAATCTGCCGAATGTTAGTTTTCGCCGATTTAGAGATATCAAAATAATCAAAATATAATATGCACGCCCTTCTCCATAATTATAGTTTTCAACTTTAAATTCCAAAATTATATAAATTTCCCTAACTCAATGGCTGATCTTCTAACCGTGTGATCGATGGTTTAAGTCCTACTTGATGCAAAAGCTTTTTTCAACATCACCGATCTCTTCCGAGTGTGCACAACGTGAATGGGGTTTCTGGGGCAGCGCCACCGAATCACATGGAGCCCCTGCAAGTGCTGCGCAATGGTAAATGGTCCCTCGCAGCACTTAGGGCTCTGTAGTGGTCGAGGTCACACCCCCTTTAGACTATTTTGGGACACATTACAAAACAATAATGGGCCAATATTGTATAAGTGTTTTCCCTAATATTGAAAGAATATCGTTTGGTAATATTTACCCAATATGTAAAATTGTTTATATTTCAATGTTCAAATTACTCTTAAAGTGTAGATTTTATGTAGTTAAAAAAGAACAACCTTTTCTGCCTTGTTAAATCTTGTGCTAATGCCTTGGCAGGAAACTTTCTCTTTCTTCTTATGATACCACTAATACAACATATCATAGAAGTATTTAGGGATAAACAAAGAATCGTCAGTAGAACCGAGGCACTTGTTCCCCCCCCCGTTTTTGTCTGGGGCCACTTGTTCCCCCCCCGTTTTGACGTCACTGTGTGATGTAAGGCTCACGTGGGCGCCGTGATTTTTTCTGACGTCACACCCTCGGCCACGTGTGTGGCTTCATTAATGTCCTTTTGGCATTTCTGGATGACTTTTCTGGAATGCTCTTTTGGTTGGATTTCTCGCGCACGCGGCGGACGCCATTACTGCCCTTTTGTCATTCCTGGGGTGACTTTTCTGGAAAATGTCCTTTTGGCAAGATTTCTCGTCCACGTGGGCGTTTGGCATTCCTGGGGTGACTTTTCTAGAAAATGTCCTTTTGGCAAGATTCGTCCACGTGGGGGACGTCATTAATGTCCTTTTGGCATTCTTGGATGACTTTTCTGGAATGCCTTTAGGCTTTCCTGGATGACTTTCTGACCGTCTGTTGATTATTTTACGGATGCTGAAATTAAATTGATGAGATTTGATTTTAGATTTGGGTAAATAAAATCATGTAGTGTCTTTTTGGCTTTGATATTGAATTAAGATTATGGGGTTGAGGGTCTTAAGTGAGAGTTTTTATATTCGGTCGCAAAAAATAGGTACTTCGAGTTGGGCGATGTAATTTTTCTGAATGATGTAATTGTTATCGAATTATTTTCATTAAGGAATGCTGTATGAAGTTAAAATTATAACTCCTCGTAACCTGAGGCTGGTAATATTTGTTGTCTTCGCATAACATATTTAGTCATAGAAAGATTGGAAATTTTTAAGTCGCGCCTGAGGGTTGGAGTTGTTTGTTAGTTTCGTCGTACCCTGGGGCTGGGAATATTTCTTGTCTTCATACAAGAATGTAAAAGCATTTTTGAGTTTCTTTTTTTAACTTGTTGATTCAGAATTTTATTAAGATTACCATTAAAGTAAGATCTATTGTACAAAAACTTAGTAATTCTTTTGTTTTTTTATTAAACAGCTGCTAGTAAATGTGCATTTTTTCACGCAAATTTTTGTCCGTCAAATTGTATTGTTCACGTAGGTATTTGTTTAATAGTAAATGTAAATGTAACAAATTCCGTTAATATAATTAATTAATGATAATGTAAACTTACCATCATAATAATAATAGTTTTTTACACTAATTACTTTTTAAAATTAAATGAAATCTGAATTGATAATAATCACTTTTTCAATTTATAAACAATTCAATTATAAGTCGGTTATCCAAGTATTAAAATTTGATATTATAGTTAGAAAAACATGCGACATAATTTACGAGCGCACTTCAAAGGTAAACTAACAGTGTCTCCCAATAAAAAATCAACAATTTAAAAAAAAAATTGCCGTATTAAGGTAATAACAACAAGAATGTAGTAGGTAATACCTATTCTAATTTCACTCAACAAGTACGATGGGTTATTTTTATTTCTATCTCTCTCTCTATCATTATCTCTTATATACATACATTACATATTAATGAGTTTAATCAAAAATTACTAAATTTGTACCATTATAAATGCACACAGGACTATTGTACGTAAAATTTCAAAGTTAATTGCGATGTAAATTTTTAATGACTTTCAAATAGATAAAGCACTGTTGTTCTTTCTCCGATAATCAATTTATCGTATAGCGCAAAGGTCGCTATTTCGGTTTTTAATTAATTAATTAATTAGAAAACGTAAATTCGCTAAAAGGCATTTATTGTAAAACATGTATCGTACAGAAGCTTAATTATTTTGTCGTTTTCAATTTGACATACAGTAAACATATCTTCGAAATTGTTCAAATCGTTAAGTTTAAAATATAAAAACATTATACAGTAAAGTCCACACGAGTTTGAATGGTAATCTTTGAAATAGTTTATTATTATAACTAACTTTTTGATAAGTACAATATGAAAAAATAAGCTAAATCATAGATTTGAAGCATGTTAAGTACATTTCACAGCAATGTGTGCCTTGCGCAGGGTACATTTTTTTTTTTGCCTTGCGCACCATAAATGTTGTGATGCGCACTATAAAATTATAAATTTTGTGTTGCTCACCGTACTTTGTGTACAAAAATATTGCGGATCAACAAGTTTCAATTATTAAACAATTGTTGTATCATTCAATTGAAGGAGGCACATTATGATAAGGGCGTGTGGCCAATACAAATGTCCGATGTTCGTTTTCTAATATTGGTGAAATAACTTTGCTGACGATTTCAACTCGTCTTGCGAAACGAAAAGAATCTCTAGCATGTTGTTCCCACTCCCCTTTACGGGCTTGCTTATAAGCATATTGCCAGACCGTCATATAATGCACAGAATTACGTGAATCGTTAAACCATACCTTACGCATGCTGGCTGGAATGACAAAAACAGTAACAGTTAAGCTATTTAATGTCGTTTTCGATTAAACATTTTTACAAAATATAGTGTGAGAGTTTTAATGTACAATATGAAGTGTGCGCCCCATAAATTATGTTGTGCGCACCGTAAATTATTATGTTGTGCGCAACGTAAATATTGTCATGCGCACCGAACATTGTTTACAAAAAATGGCTGATCAAGACACTTTAAAAAATTGTTTTCTCACAACATTTTCAGAAAAAAGGGGAGTATGCAACAACGTAAAGAATCACCTAACGTGGCCTGTAAAATCGAACTTCCAAGATTGGCCGCTAGGTGGCGCGGTAAAATCGAACTTTCTCCTTCAGATTCCTCCTCTTCTGAAAATATGATTCCGTAAATTCTTGTATGAAGACAACACCGAATAAATAAACAAATATTCCCAGTCACAGGTTACGACGAAACCAACAAACAACTCCAATCCTCAGGCGCGACCGTTAAAAATTTCCAATATTTCTATGACTAAATATGTTATGCGAAGACAAAAAGGCAAAATGTACCTAACATGCTTCAAACATATGATTTAGTTTATATTTTTCACATTGTGCTTATCAAAAAAGCAGTCAAACTTTACGAAATTTGTACGAAACTTTACGAAATTCGTACGAAACTTTACCAATGCCTATAAGAAAACGAACATCGGAAATTTGTATTGGCCACACGTGCTTACCATAATGTGCCTCCTTCAATTGATTGATTGATTGATTGATACAACAATTGTTTATAGTTTAAATCTTGTATTTCTTTCCAAAGTCCACGTCTGCAGCTTGCTTGGCCATTAAATATGGCCGATAAAACCAAAATGGTTGCAAAAATCAAAATTCCCACCAAAAGTAAAATGGCTAATCGTGCGCACCGAAAATTTGATGTTGCGCACAACATAATTTATGGTGCGCACAACACCAATTACGGTGCGCACGACAATATTTTCGGTGCGCACAACACCATTTACGGTGCGCAACATCAAATTTTCGGTGCGCACGATTAGCCATTTTACTTTTGGTGGGAATTTTGATTTTTGCAACCATTTTGGTTTTATCGGCCATATTTAATGGCCAAGCAAGCTGCAGACGTGGACTTTGGAAAGAAATACAAGATTTAAACTATAAACAATTGTTGTATCAATCAATCAATCAATCAATTGAAGGAGGCACATTATGGTAAGCACGTGTGGCCAATACAAATTTCCGATGTTCGTTTTCTTATAGGCATTGGTAAAGTTTCGTACGAATTTCGTAAAGTTTCGTACAAATTTCGTAAAGTTTGACTGCTTTTTTGATAAGCACAATGTGAAAAATATAAACTAAATCATATGTTTGAAGCATGTTAGGTACATTTTGCCTTTTTGTCTTCGCATAACATATTTAGTCATAGAAATATTGGAAATTTTTAACGGTCGCGCCTGAGGATTGGAGTTGTTTGTTGGTTTCGTCGTAACCTGTGACTGGGAATATTTGTTTATTTATTCGGTGTTGTCTTCATACAAGAATTTACGGAATCATATTTTCAGAAGAGGAGGAATCTGAAGGAGAAAGTTCGATTTTACCGCGCCACCTAGCGGCCAATCTTGGAAGTTCGATTTTACAGGCCACGTTAGGTGATTCTTTACGTTGTTGCATACTCCCCTTTTTTCTGAAAATGTTGTGAGAAAACAATTTTTTAAAGTGTCTTGATCAGCCATTTTTTGTAAACAATGTTCGGTGCGCATGACAATATTTACGTTGCGCACAACATAATAATTTACGGTGCGCACAACATAATTTATGGGGCGCACACTTCATATTGTACATTAAAACTCTCACACTATATTTTGTAAAAATGTTTAATCGAAAACGACATTAAATAGCTTAACTGTTACTGTTTTTGTCATTCCAGCCAGCATGCGTAAGGTATGGTTTAACGATTCACGTAATTCTGTGCATTATATGACGGTCTGGCAATATGCTTATAAGCAAGCCCGTAAAGGGGAGTGGGAACAACATGCTAGAGATTCTTTTCGTTTCGCAAGACGAGTTGAAATCGTCAGCAAAGTTATTTCACCAATATTAGAAAACGAACATCGGACATTTGTATTGGCCACACGCCCTTATCATAATGTGCCTCCTTCAATTGAATGATACAACAATTGTTTAATAATTGAAACTTGTTGATCCGCAATATTTTTGTACACAAAGTACGGTGAGCAACACAAAATTTATAATTTTATAGTGCGCATCACAACATTTATGGTGCGCAAGGCAAAAAAAAAAATGTACCCTGCGCAAGGCACACATTGCTGTGAAATGTACTTAACATGCTTCAAATCTATGATTTAGCTTATTTTTTCATATTGTACTTATCAAAAAGTTAGTTATAATAATAAACTATTTCAAAGATTACCATTCAAACTCGTGTGGACTTTACTGTATAATGTTTTTATATTTTAAACTTAACGATTTGAACAATTTCGAAGATATGTTTACTGTATGTCAAATTGAAAACGACAAAATAATTAAGCTTCTGTACGATACATGTTTTACAATAAATGCCTTTTAGCGAATTTACGTTTTCTAATTAATTAATTAATTAAAAACCGAAATAGCGACCTTTGCGCTATACGATAAATTGATTATCGGAGAAAGAACAACAGTGCTTTATCTATTTGAAAGTCATTAAAAATTTACATCGCAATTAACTTTGAAATTTTACGTACAATAGTCCTGTGTGCATTTATAATGGTACAAATTTAGTAATTTTTGATTAAACTCATTAATATGTAATGTATGTATATAAGAGATAATGATAGAGAGAGAGATAGAAATAAAAATAACCCATCGTACTTGTTGAGTGAAATTAGAATAGGTATTACCTACTACATTCTTGTTGTTATTACCTTAATACGGCAATTTTTTTTTTAAATTGTTGATTTTTTATTGGGAGACACTGTTAGTTTACCTTTGAAGTGCGCTCGTAAATTATGTCGCATGTTTTTCTAACTATAATATCAAATTTTAATACTTGGATAACCGACTTATAATTGAATTGTTTATAAATTGAAAAAGTGATTATTATCAATTCAGATTTCATTTAATTTTAAAAAGTAATTAGTGTAAAAAACTATTATTATTATGATGGTAAGTTTACATTATCATTAATTAATTATATTAACGGAATTTGTTACATTTACATTTACTATTAAACAAATACCTACGTGAACAATACAATTTGACGGACAAAAATTTGCGTGAAAAAATGCACATTTACTAGCAGCTGTTTAATAAAAAAACAAAAGAATTACTAAGTTTTTGTACAATAGATCTTACTTTAATGGTAATCTTAATAAAATTCTGAATCAACAAGTTAAAAAAAGAAACTCAAAAATGCTTTTACATTCTTGTATGAAGACAAGAAATATTCCCAGCCCCAGGGTACGACGAAACTAACAAACAACTCCAACCCTCAGGCGCGACTTAAAAATTTCCAATCTTTCTATGACTAAATATGTTATGCGAAGACAACAAATATTACCAGCCTCAGGTTACGAGGAGTTATAATTTTAACTTCATACAGCATTCCTTAATGAAAATAATTCGATAACAATTACATCATTCAGAAAAATTACATCGCCCAACTCGAAGTACCTATTTTTTGCGACCGAATATAAAAACTCTCACTTAAGACCCTCAACCCCATAATCTTAATTCAATATCAAAGCCAAAAAGACACTACATGATTTTATTTACCCAAATCTAAAATCAAATCTCATCAATTTAATTTCAGCATCCGTAAAATAATCAACAGACGGTCAGAAAGTCATCCAGGAAAGCCTAAAGGCATTCCAGAAAAGTCATCCAAGAATGCCAAAAGGACATTAATGACGTCCCCCACGTGGACGAATCTTGCCAAAAGGACATTTTCTAGAAAAGTCACCCCAGGAATGCCAAACGCCCACGTGGACGAGAAATCTTGCCAAAAGGACATTTTCCAGAAAAGTCACCCCAGGAATGACAAAAGGGCAGTAATGGCGTCCGCCGCGTGCGCGAGAAATCCAACCAAAAGAGCATTCCAGAAAAGTCATCCAGAAATGCCAAAAGGACATTAATGAAGCCACACACGTGGCCGAGGGTGTGACGTCAGAAAAAATCACGGCGCCCACGTGAGCCTTACATCACACAGTGACGTCAAAACGGGGGGGGAACAAGTGGCCCCAGACAAAAACGGGGGGGGAACAAGTGCCTCGGTTCTACTATCGTCCAATGAACAATTATAATGATTTCGACAAAATAATATTATAATATAAAATATTTAGTAATTTACTTACAGGGAGTTTTTTTGGGAACTTTAGTTAGACGATGGGGTATTGTTAAGGTCCATAGGATTGCTCTACATATTTCTGGGAATGTTTTATAGATAGGTTTTTGAAAACTTGTACTTGGGGGATAATTTTTGTCGCGAATAATAAACATATAATTTTATTATTTTAATCTCAATAAGTAAATCAATTTTGTTAGGGGGGAGGATGGGGTTTCTTTGCTCCTTCCTTTTAGGAACCGAACTGGTCATTCTTAACAACTTTAATTACTATTTCTGATACCTTGGCGGTCGTGAATAGCAGGTTGATCGGGTGGTAGTATTGCAAGAAAATGGGTGACTGTAGTTTTATCTTTGCGCCGAGGAGGAAATTATTGTCAAGGTATTAGTATGGCATTACTAATGAATGTGAAAACCTTTACTGTGTATTGCGGGAACTGGAAAAAATCCGTTGCACTTACATTCAAGCTTTTTCCAATATTAAATAATATAGAAAATCTTTTAGAAATATTATATCGCATATGAGGTCAGAGAACCCCATGTCGAAGCTTTATCGAGAAGAAGATATTGTTTGTTTGAAAAGCGGATCGTGTAAAAAAAACCGGTAAAAATGGACAATAAGTTAATGCCGAAGCACTATATCAACACATACAAAAAAGAAACCTTTTTTTTCTACAGTTTATTGATTTTTGTATTATTCTGTGGGGTTTATCGGTAAACAAAGTTGTGTTTTGCTCTTAACAAAGTTATTGGTCTACTGCACGAGATTTATACCTATAACATATATATTTTAAAGGAAATTCGTTAATGCTTCTCAGATTATCTGTTTTCTATTTATTGAGGAAAAGGGCATTAACCCACGCTGCAATTCGTTTTGAAAGCGGAAAATAAAGATCTTTACGTATTTACGTTCTTGTACCCTTTTCATTTCAAATACTGTCATGAATGGTTGTACGGATATTAAAAGCACTCATTTATTATGCTTTCCAATTTAAATTTCCTTCAGGTTTCTTATTGATTGGTAGTTAGTAAAGGCAGTTTAAAAATAAGAAACTTGACTATTTCATTCATTCATCTGAATTCTGAAGCTGAATAGTTTTTCCACGTATTCATTCTAATCCACGAAGTGCTTGTGTTATTGCTATTCCTCGCTTTAAACCAACTTAATGCCTTCTTAGAGGTGCTCTAATAACCTCTACTTCCTTAATTGTGAAAATTCACTGCTCAAGGTAATCGTCTTGAGCAATACGTTACAACCTGTACGTAGAAGTAAGGATTTTAGGCTTCGAAAACATTAAAAGACTTATAAAGCTCGTAAGTGTCAGATATGTGTCCAGAAACACTACCAAAAATGAAGACGGTAAGATGATTTGACATTCATTCGACAAAAATGAGGTTATTCGCAAATGCTTTCTACGGTTATTAATATTGATCTAATACCTATCTGAGCTTACTAACTATAAACGGCTCTTTTAATAACTAGAAATCGTTCATAAAAAGTTTTATTGCGCCCGTGCAATAAAACTACCATAGAAACAACGACATCATCTTTACCTCATCTGACATATGCAGTATTTACACACGACACATCACACATAGCAACAATGGTAACCAACGAAACGATATCGTCATCACATCCAACATTCATGCAAGTAGTTTGTTTAAAAAATTTTTTAATTTATGATGCTAGCATAAAAAATAGCGTATACAACTCGTTATAATCTTGGTGTTAATTGCATTCGGGAAAAGCATGACTCGCTCGCTACGCTCGCTCGTACGTTGAACATTCTCTCGTGCAATAAACACCAAGATTATAAACTTTTTTTAATATGCTATTGTAACAGTAAATACGTACTTACGATAATATTTGGAAAATTATTCACTATACAGTTTTAACTCGTTTATCTTCTTCGGATGGGATGGTTGATCGATTCATCGTGTGGCGTCATTTTCTGTTAAAACACTTATAATTAATCCTCAACTTGACCGTCAGACCTGTTCCAAGTTATCCCCGGAGAACCTAAACGGCGATTTAGCAGCGCCCAATTTAAAATTTAGAATACCGAATATAAAGCTTGCGACGGAAATGGTCACATGCACCTTTCGTCTGAATGAATGCCTTCACAACACGATACTGTCCAGTAACCACTTATACAATGGTGGTGGTGAGGAGGAAGGAACACCATACCACATCTTCCACAAAGGCAAGGAAACACCTACTTGAATATTGTAGAAGAATGTGGGAGAAGAGTGTATAATACCTAAAGCTATTGTTTTTTGTAGTTGAATCGGAGGTTAAAATTACTACTTATTCTTTTAATCAAAAACCGTGTCTTAATGATGTAATAACGTGAAAGTTTGAAACGTGTCAAATTATGGGAAGCAAGTTGTTGAAGAAAAGGGACATTTACAATTTTTCGTTTTTCGCAAGTTTTTTAAAAACCAAAGATAGAACAAATTTCTAAACAAGCTTTTGTTCAATAAATATTGTAAATTACACATTGACTTCGTGCCAATTTGAAAAATTGCCCTCCGCATCGAAAAAAGAAAACGATCTAATGTCTAATCCCCTCGTATGAAGTATATTAACAACGAGAAGCAGAAAATCTGTTCCATTTTCGTACAAAAATGGTATTACATCTTAATCTGATCCATATAATTTGTGTAAGGCAGTGAAGTCATTACTAACAAAATTACATCTATTAATTCTCTCCCTCGCCATTACTCATTACCGGTTGAAGGATCGTTACTGTTCTACGCCAATTTCGAGTAAATGGATAAAATTAATTTTTCCCACAGCGATTGTAAATTTAGCAATTATACACTTCGAATTAGGGAATTTTATAACTTTGTAACAAATTTGAAGGATGAAATTTCTGTTCGTCAAAATTTTCACGTAAATCGATGAATTTTAACCAAATAAAGTGCAGTGTGTAAAGCACTACTCATGTGTCATGTCTGACATTTACATGTGTTTATACAAAAAATAGCAGCGAAAAGACCATTTCATATTTAATGGAAATAAGTATTAATTTGTAAGAAGAATACAAATTCTGATGTAACTCGTATATACAGGATATTCCCCATATTATTCCACATAAGTTAGGGAAGCAACCTGAATCACTCCTGAAAAGCTCTAAGGACAACGTTACTTTTACCTCATCTTGTCTTAGGGAATGTTTTGCATTCTTTTGCATGTTTGTGGAGATAATTGTAGATTATTTTTATGGTTATTATGTAACCCGAAGATACGCCATTAAAAAATTAACACGACCTTTCCAAAAGGAAACACATTCTTTACTTCTTTAAGGCAAAGATATTTATAACATCACCCAGGATACGTAGGAATTTCGAACATTTCGCACAAATTTGAGACATAGGCAGCCTTACTATAATAATAACCAAATAGTCACACAACCTCCCCCATAAATAACGTTTATTTTGATTAAATTATTATATTAAATTATTGATAAATCGAAGTGGTTAACATTAAAAGTTGTTGAAGGATACGACATGTTTCGATAACCTTTTGGTGTCATCATCAGGTTACAAAATGTTTCCTTAACGTTAAACTACTCTAAGTGTAATGGTTGAATTAGGTTTAAGTTGATATTAAAATGAAGTAATGGGCGTGAAAAAATTCCCAAATTACAATTGGATCATTAAAATAAAACGTCGCAACAATCCATCACTGAAAACCGAACAAAGGGGGGTAAGGTGAAATAACAAAACCAACTCACAAGGAGCTTTACCTTCTAAGAAATTGGCAGATTTGATTGTGAAGGAACATTTTTGTTTGTTGGTTCAATTTAGTATGATTTGTGTTTTATATGTCGGTTCCACGAACCTCTCCTGTTCCCGGTTGATCGTATTAGTGGATCACAGTTTTCATTTTACTCCATTCCTTCAGAGAATTCAAACATTTAGGGAGCTGGATAGCCTCTCAGAAGAATATTACCATCTTTGTAGTATAAGTGATGAAGACTTGATCGTGAAAAAGTTCAAGTGACACGACAAACGTCAAAAGACGTTTGCGACACAGAAACTTTGCTCGTGCAGAGAAAGGTGCCACTCCACGCCCGCAACGCTCCACCTTCGATAGAGCTCTCTTCATTTTCTGTGACAAAGCAACAACAGAGAAATTGCACAACATGCAGACATACGATATACACAGCAGGTTACGTGTTATTGCTACAGACTTGGAAGATGGAAAGTTAATTGGCCGTTTGAGCGAAGGGGATGTTATTGCTATTGAAGCTAAATACCATCGGTCATGCTACATCAGGTTTGGTCGGCAGCATGACAACTTGTTGCAGAGTGCGAGGGCTTATATTACGCTTGAAAGATAGGAAGTGCGAGCGAAGGAAGAAGTTGCAGTATTTATCGAAGACGAAGTGAAATCAGCGAATGACTTTTTTGGATTAGCTGACCTCTACAAAATGTACGTGGGCAAACTAAGCATAATGTGTACTTGAAGTGAGCAATCAACCAAATCGTATTCGGTTTAAGGAAGATATTCTGAAAAGAATGGATTATTATCGGTGGTAGCCCTCACTGTAGCTGAAGTACTGGTTAATAAATGGATTTATCGTTTTGTAGTGCCACTAGAACTACAGTCTGACCAAGGAAGAAAATTTGAGTCTGATGTTTTCCAAGAAATTTGCAAAGTCATGGACTTCAAGAAGACCAGAACAACAGTTTTACACCCACAGTCCGATGGAATGGTCGAAAGAATGTACAGGAGAGTTAAAAGGTATTTGTCCAAAGTTGTATCTAACAACCAACATCTGAACTTCTTCCTTCTGGCGTATCGATTATCTGTTTATGAATCGACTAAGCAAACACCAGCAAACGTCATTTTCGGCCGAGAACTCCGCTTACCGTGTGATTTGAGTTTTGGCAATAAACCTGGTGAAGATTTGGTTGGCGAAGACTACGTAAGCGATTTAAGAAGGAAAATGGATAGCATTCATAACCTAGTACGATCAAATATTTAAAGTGCAAGCGATAGGATGAAACAAAATTATTACGTTCGAGCCCAAGAAGAAGAGCTGGTTTGGCTTTATAACCCTCAAAGGCGTCGTGGTTTGTCCCCCAAGCTCCAGAATAACTGGGGGGGGGGGGGTACAAATTGGTAATACGAATTTATGATGTCGTCTATCGTATTCGTAAAATGCCACATGGAAAGCCGAGAGTGGTCCACTGTAATAGATTGGCACCTTATGCCGGTAATAACAACTATTCGGATGGTGTACGCAGAGTAACGGGATAGAAGAACGAAGTCTCATACGAAGAGTTCCAGAGGATGTATGGAGACAATGGAGTGGCTTCATTTGTCGTAACCATTGAGAAACAACAAGACCTCTTCACTCTGTCGTCGGCGTATTCACTTGCACATTGTGTAGCGGCCGACCTCCGCATGTCCCGTGGTATTGCTTCTGTCGTTAAAGCGAAATTTGGTCAAGTAGAGAAACTGCGAGAGTTTGGTCCACGTGTCGGAAGAATGCTATGGTTAAGGGATCGAGAACGATTCATTTAATACTCGGTGACAAAGAAGTTATCGTCTGGAAAACCTGATTATCACGAAATGTGGAATTCGCTGCTTGATTTGAAAATAAGAGTGTTATGAAATGGCATAATGAAGATAGCAATGCCCAGAATTAGTTGTGGTTTAGATGAACTGGAGTGGAGGAATGTTCGGTTTATGCTGGACGTGATATTCCAAGGAACCGGTGTGCAGATCTTGGTTTGCAGTTTTAACCCGGAGAGCACCCCGACTCCAGGTGAATTTCGCGACGAAATAGATTTTAAGGAGGGGGCAATGTTGCGAACAACATTGATGTATGGGGCTTATGACATGTTGGGTGAATACCTTCAAAGAAGAAATGCAGTAGGTAGGTATGCTGAGCAATGCAGTATCCTAACGTAAGCAGCAGAAATTTGTAGAAATGAAGCAGCGGGAAGAAAAACTGATCTGTTCAATGGAGAATTTGCTATTTTGAATGAATAAATCAAAATTTTTCATAAAGGTTTTTTTTGACATCTATGCCTCCTGTTCATGATTATGAAAAATTAGTACACGTTGGGCGTATAATTGACGCAATTTTTTTCCGTGACGTCACTACCACTCAGAGACGTCAGATCGCGTGGATAGAATTAAAGAGAATTTTCTTAGCTTTAATTTGATATAACAAACACTATAGTTACAAGCGTGGTAACCAGGCCTGGAATAATTCCCCTCACTAATAAATGTATTTCCTAAGTACCAAAGCTTGAAAATTAAGGCAACCATTAAACTTCTAACTGCAATTTCGAATTCTACCAAAGAGTAATACTCTTTGATTCTACTGAAAATTCACTATAGCACAAATGTATTTTATCTGTGACTATAGCAAGCCCTTTTAAAGTTTACTTGGACGTAAATTCTTGCAGAATTATTCCACATGGAAGAAATTCGCCAATTTCCTTTTACGTAGTAGGCGGGAGTACTATATTAATCACTTTTTATCCTCTCAGTAATAAATAGACTCACTAAAGAATACAGCCAGCCGCCTAAAAGTCCTCTAACTTCTTCTAAATTTTACCTTGGATAACATGTTTTTATCAAAATTATTTCAATGTTAATAACACAATTAATTTTACACATCACGCTTAATCGTGTCTGATATCCTTTTTAAATTAAACATGATTAACTTGTAAAGAATAAGCTAACATAATTTATTGTTTCCCCACATCGCTGTGTGCTGTGTTAGTACAAAGGTTTACCATCGCTCCCTTTGTTTCATTGAATAATAGCAGTTTCGTCCTCAATAATATCCATTACTTAATTGTATTAGTAGCAACTGAAATTTAGTATTGAAAGTTATTACTAATATAGCTTTTCTCGGAAAGGTATTTCGTTTTAATTCCATTTCTACGGAAAGTGCCCGTTAAAATTAATTTACTAGTTTCATAGATCTTTGTTTCAATCGCCCTTTATTTACTTCTATTGCCGTTTAAAATGGGAAATTTCGGAAACTCTCGTTTCAAAAGGAACCGAATCTCTTTTGTTTAGATAGGTTTTCAGTTCGGTTTGTTTGTGGCTTTAGAACATACCATTAGAGAAAGTACCGTAAATAAGGATTATACGAAATAAAATAGGTACATTCCTAGTCAAAATGTTAGTAATGTAGGTAGGAGAAAAAATGTATCTTTACAAACAAAATTTTAAAGTTTAATGCTGTATCGACAATATACATAAAACGTAATGAAATCAATTTGTTTTGTTAGTAATAGCAAAGAGATTATATACTCTTTGGTAATAGTCATATAACTCATATAGTAGTCTTCGTGCACTTAGAACTATAAGTGTGTAGATGTTGCTTTATATCATGTACGTCAGTTAACATTTTACAACAGTTTTACTGCATCTACTAACATAGTACGTTTTATGAGCTATGTTACGTTTTGTATTGTACAGACTTCAACTAATAACAAAGGAGTCTAGTCAATAAATTTTAAATTAGCCATAGAAAACGTGTACTTCTGTCTGTGTACATTTTGTAGCGTAAACGGCTCTGCTGTGATTTTCAGTAGGTACAAAGAACGTTTACCTTTGGAGTTAATTAACTACCTTGTGTGTTTCGTTTACAACGTATGTAAGGTAAAAAACTTCAACGAGAACAGCGCTCCTAGAATTACAACGTTCACAGAAGCGTTGTATCATCTTCAACTACAACAATTGACTATGCTTTTGCTGTATGGAGAACAATTATTAGGTACATTTTGATTCATTTCAATTTAAGCGTTTCTTACATTTCTTCATTGAAAGCACATTTTTCAGGTATATGTTATGCTAACCCTTTTGTTTTATTGTATAATCTGCATTCTCCTCAGACACGCCAAAAAACGGAAATGGGATATGTCTAAGACTCGCCTTTATTTGTGAAATTACCAAAAATTTAAATGAATATTTTAGAGCAGAGGTTCCAAACGTCTTCAGCTCACCTTTAAGCAATAGTGTTTCCTGGAGCTTGGTGCTTCATTTTATACTTTAGGAGACATACGATGCGTACATAAAAGTTAAAATAATCATTAAAGTAACAGCATTAGCAAAAAAATGGCGGCAAACGACCAAAGAGATCAATACTGACCTTTTATATTTCGAAAATGCCGAAGATCCAAAGACGAGTCCAAAGATCTACCCCCCACCAAGCCCAAAACTTGGGAGATGGGTTTACTTTTAAATTCTTTGCCTGAAACCATTCCTAGGAGGTCAGTATGGATTACTGTTTATCATTTTCTTTGCACCTATAGACCTTGTTCAAGAAAATGTGTACCAAGAAACATAACTTGCGGAGGTATTTCTGACACTCCAATAGTCTTCAGTTATTGAAAAGTGAAGCCACTACCAAGTCAAGTTCAGTCAAACACTTTACCTCATTACAACCATCGTACTTCTGTGTACAATACCATTGAGTTGCGTGTATATCTATTTGAATTTTATACACTGAAAACACTGCAGAGTTGCATACATTGAAAATGATCATATTGACGGCCTATTCGTTGCGAGAAAATGTCGATATTACATATAAGGGCGCCCTGTAAGGTTTTTTGGCACTTCTTGAATTGGCTCATCACACCAGAATCATAACCGTGACTTTCGCGCTTTCGTACCTTAATACCATAATCCCATGGCATACATTACCCCAACAACTAATTTCTAACATTTTTGGAAATTATAGTATAGCTGATATTGACATTTAAAGTAAATGAGAAAACGGGAAAAGTATAGTAAGAGAAGTATTAATTCCGAAATATTTGCAAGCTGTGATTTCAGAATCAGTTGTAGGTAATCAAATAATAATTCACACAACCTTTCCCATAGTTTCATAATTATGTTTGAATACACTAAGTTAAAGATGAAATTTAAAACTATAAAGTTGACGATTTCAATCGTCTTGTGATCATAATTAATATTTAATACATGTTTTGACATTGAACCCCCACATAACTTTTACTCATTACCTTTTATTGGGTCTTCCTCCTACTTTTTCAAAAAAATATTTAAACAATGTGATATTAATACCTCTTTGATCTCCAAACATAACTTAAAAAATTCCTTAGTTCACACCAAAGATAAAATTGACATCCTCGATAAATCAGGAGTTTATAGATTGTATTGTGACACTTGCGGAGCGGTATATATCGGCCAAACAGGAAGGAAGTTCAAAACCAGATTCAACGAACACTTCTCTTTTATCAAGAATAACAACCCTACCATGTCTCTTAATGAAGTTCTTAACATCAATAAAAACTTACTCATTTTCAATTCTTAGTCACTTCAATTTTGTTTAACCCTGCAATTTGGGTCTCCGTCTATACTGTTGTCCGGTTTTCTGTTGGTTCCCCTTTTCGCTAATTCTGAGTCACTTATGTTTTACCCCTCTTATTTTATTTGCTTGGACTTGCACCGATTTTACGGGTCTCTTTTAGGTCCTCCCACCACTCTCCTTCTTTTAAGCGGATGGCTTGGCGTCCATGTTGTCGTTTTACTTCATACAGTACAGACCACTTATTTTATTCTCCTTTTGATGTCACTTCGTACACCTGCAATTTTAGTTTTGATGCCTGGCCTTTGTAAAATGTTTCCTGCTCCAGACAGACAGAAGGTGATGAAGGTAAGCTGTAGAATCTGTATCTGCGCTGAACATAAACTGAGGCCAAGCTTGAACTCATCTCAAGTTGAAAATATAGTTCGGCCTGTGAAACTCTTACCTTAGACATTTGCTCCTGTCCCAGAGCTGTAGTTCCATTTGTTGTACCTCTCTAGTACCTCGAAGAAATCCATTGGACGAATGTAATCCTCAAAAAAAGGGTTGCAGGAACATTAAGGAATAAAATTTACGAAACATCTTCCATCTGTATTTTTATTGTAAATATGAATGAACAATCACCAGAAGTGTAAATGATTTAAGTTGACAAGTAATCTAATTAGAGAATAAACTTTAACGACTAGTCGAAATCGATAGCCACAGAAAATTTAAATAATAAACATTTTAGCTACATTTCAATTATTTATTTATTATAACTAAGCTAAAACAAAATATGGAGAAGTTCATACAACTAATTAACGACCAACTTCGACTGTCGTCATCATTGGGGGCTGTTAACAAACGCATTATACATAAGCCTTCAGTTAGATGCAATACCTCTTACATATCGTAACAAGATGGATTATCATAAATACATCAAAAATGATGACGAAAATTACATATTAAAATTTCAGTTCAACGATTCGGAGGCAGTCCTCTGTAGTTTTTGTAGTTGACGCTTATGGATCATCTTAGTCTCATCCCCTGATTCATCAGATTGATTTTCCTTCCCCATTGCTTGAAAGTGGAGCTTAAGATTAACTTTGAGAGGCGAAATGGTCCTGATGAAGAACCTTGCACACATATCTACTTAGTTAGTTACGACATTGCTCAATAGGTCATTGGTACTCGGTCGGTGAGGGTTATTTCTTTGACTGGTCATACCGTAAGTAATTACTTTGCTGTGGTCCTGGTCACACTAATAGGGAATCGTGACAAATTGTTTTTGCATTTTTGGCATAGTTTTTTGACCTAATTTAGAATCAGATTCATGAATTCCCATAAACAGACTGATGCTGTGGTACTGATTTATCAATTTGATCCAAGTCTTTCTGTTAATCAGGTGACGCTTGACGATCATGGTAATCGTTTTTCTGAGGCGGAGAAAAAATGAAACGCGACTTCTTCTCGGATAGCAAAACGTAGATACTGTGTCAATACGATGCTCGATACTGAGAGGGAGTGAAATCCCATTAATGAAGGCAAATTTCTAGTAAGGGTGATGCTTGGAAATTCATAGTTTGTCCCACAACACAATGCAATACAACACGTTGTATTGCTTACATATTGGATTGTTGGAGAGCGGCCTGTTACATAATGCAATGATAAGCATTTCCGTTTAGCAATTCGGGTTGTTTGTAGTCACATGAAGATATGATAGATAATACAGGGTGGTGACCTTATTTTTTGATAATTCTTTCAATTGCCCACCGCACTCGCCCGATTTGAAAAGTTCTTAATAAAACAGTCAAATGACTTATTATGACTTCGATTAGATACACTTGCAAAGGGTGGTTTTATTGAATGTTCCGTTACCATTCGCATATCTATTTGGATTGGTACTATTGAACACGCCTTATAGCTCTATCTATCGAGGCAGTTGTCCAGAGCCGACAACACCATCCCGTTATTCTAATCAATACTTAATGAGACACTGTAATGACTTACATTTTGGTTACTTTGCTGGAGTTAAGCAATACAGAGGCGAAAGGACGATTATGAAAACTATGGTGATTGAGACCTACGTTTGGAGAGAGTTAGAAAGCACTAATCATGGATCAATTCGGAAATTCACTTTATCCATCAAATTATTTTCGTTCGATCTTCTGAAATATCATTCTCATCTCGATGCAACTGCTCACCTACCTAGTTAAAAAAATAAATGAACGAAATGCAGCTAAAGTGATGTAGATAGTTTTTAAAAAAAATCATGGGGACGTGTCATCTTTCCACAAGAATCGCAGGCATTTTTAGTTCCATTGTAAGTTAATAGTCTTTTTGAAACCTTGTGCCTATTAATATTGTAAATTTATTTAAATTAGCGAGAGTCTTAAGCAGTTCAGACTTTAGTGAAAATCCTAGTTTCATTCCAATGATCATGTCGCCTATGCAAGAGTGATTTGAAATAATGAAACGAAGCAGACCAAAGTGCGACAAAATATGAAAACGTAGGAAAACGCTAAAAAGTAAAAATTGTCCTAATAAAGAATAAAAAAGTTTAACGCTTGAATTTTTTGGTAAAGAAGAAAACTTTGGATAGGTATAATAAATAATGCGCCCCGGATTCGTAGGTAGGTATGTATTAAAGGAAACTAAAAAATAATGTCCTTTCTACCCTTGACAAAAAAACTCGACATCGTAATGATATAAAATAAATTAATATGAACACTGAAAATTAAGTACTTTAAAATTGTGTAAAGCACCTATAATTCTTCTACAAATGATGCATTCAATCACACTCCCTTAATAAACCCCTTGTGGCTGTTTTCGAATTTTATTCGTTTCGTTAAGTGAAAACCACTATGAAAACACACAAATGAATTCCAAATCTGTAAAATCAATAGCAACAAAATGTGTTTTCCCTTAAGATCTATGAAAATCGAAGTTAACAAGTTCACAGTACAGTGAAATTAATCCCCGATTTTGTAGGAAAACATAAGTGGGTTTGCTACATTATTTCCTAGTGCCATCGAGAATATATGAATGACGTACATAATTGTGTATAATGCATATTCACTAAAGAGAGTCCCATAATATCACCCTCGCGAATATTTCCTGAATTATGTATGAGATTTATGTTTCAACTCTCTAGAATTTATGTCACAATATTCTAATAATAATCTGGTCGAATGAGACGTATACTGTATAGGTATTAAAATATATGTTTAATCGTTTTTACTTTGAAGATGTTTAATAATAAATTCTATATAAAGTATGTGAAAATCGTCAATTACGAACGTAAATTAAAAGGTATATTAAAGTTTTCATTCATCGAGACTCGAGAGCACAAAGATGCTCGTCGTGTGCTAGTTAAATTTTAGGTAAAAACATCTGAGATTCTGATATAAAGAGTCTTTCTTAATGTTTCGTATTCAAGTAAAGCTTTAAAGCGGTACTATAGAGAAGTAATCTCTATGCCAAATGAGTGTTTTTAATTAATTAGTTACTTAGCACAGATTACTGGAGTGTTACCTCTATTACTAACCATTCAAAAGGTTAACACAACATTTGGATTATGTTAATGCAGGTTATTCAAGTTTCTTGTATAGGTAATGGCGCCAATATAACAGATATTATTCAAGGCATTGAACCGGTGCGGTGGAGGAACACATTGTTGTCGAAATCTGTTATATTTACTAACGGAAAAATATCAGTATTATTAAATGGTGTGAAATTAAAATTCAATATTTAATTAGCTTTTTCTCTGACCCATTTAACCCAGCAAACACACATATAAAATATACATACATATATAAGATTGAAGTAAATACCCCTACATTATGCTTTTTTATATATCAAGTATGTAAGTGTTCTTTAATAAAGTTATATAAACCGTACGTCACAGATTACGTATATTTTACGTACTAGTATATAAACTTACGGATATTCTGTATACAGAAATATTCATATATATTGTTGTTTAGGTTTCCACGAGTTGGATTATTAAAAATATTATTCATTTCTGGATCTTCTCGTGTATATTTTTCAATTCTACGTTTCGGGAACTACTTCGTTCCCTTTTTCAAGATAAATGTCACTAATGAAACATGCCATCTAATTTTTAATAATTGATGTATCGATGCGTGCTCTACTTCGTGTCATGGGTCCCTTAAATGTTGGTGTCTGAATATTTTGGATATTTTGGACGCTACTTGTAGTTGGAATAGTTGGATGGTCATTCAAATTTGTGTTAGTGGTAATTCTTTGTGAAGGTGTATCTTGTTTGTTAATGATGATTTTCCAAATTGGCGAAATTCTCGAAGTATCATCTCTTTTGTAGAATTGAAAAATATACACGAGAAGATCCAGAAATGAATAATATTTTTAAATATTCATATAATGTATACATATAGATAATTACACATTACCCATGAAATTTATGTGCTGTCATATTTATATGATTAGATTTATGTACGTGATATGTAAAATCTTATACAGGGTGGCCCAACGAAAAGGTAACAGACGGGTTTCTGGCCAGAGGGAACTTTTTTTTGGGAAACGCAAAAACACGTCAATTTTTATATCAAGGGGGACAACTTTCGCCATGATTTTCAACCTGAAGTGATTTCATCCCTTAGCGCTGTGAGAACAACCCTTAAAATTTAAATAGGGATGATGGGGCAAGTGATACGTCATTTGAAAGGTCTTTCTTTTCTGATTTCAGTGCACTAGTTTTTTTATATTTTTTTAATTTTTAACCAAAAAAATTGGAGTTCCAAAATGGAAAATGAGGAAAGAGATTGAGGCATTAAAAAACTCAAAAAAGCTCGGACAGGTCAATTGTTTTTTTCTTAAAGGAGCTAGGTACTTTTACTGATATTTGACAACATTGTTTCACCCCTTGGGTACGGGGTAAACAACTCTTAAATTTTTAAATAAAAGCAAGGGTTAATTTTTTCTTGTGCTAATTAATAAAACCAGTTTATGCAAATTCAACCCTTATTTTAATAAATTTTCGAAGTGTCTGTCTTCAGCTTCCATGTAATAATACAGATTTTGGTTAACTCGTTCCTCCTGATCTCACCCCATTAGATTTTTTTTATGGGGTCATGTAAAGAGTAAAGTTTTTTTCCACTGGTCCGGAATCTTTGGAGGAGTTACGTGACCGTATAGTACATGAATGCCGCCTGATCACTCCTCAAATGCTGCAAAATGTACGGGAACGATTTAATGAAAATTTGTACTATTGCATGGAGCTGAAGGCAGGCACTTCGAACATTTATTAAAATAAGGGTTGAATTAATATAAACTGGTTTTATTAATTAGCACAAGAAAAAAGTAACCCTTGTTTTTATTTAAAAATTTAAGGGTTGTTTACCCTGTACCCAAGGGGTGAAACAATGTTGTCAAATATCAGTAAAGTACCTAGCTTCTCTAAGAAAAAAACAATTGACATGTCCGAGCTTTTTTGAGTTTTTAAATGCCTCAATCTCTTTCCTCATTTTCCATATTGGAACTTCAATTTTTTTGGTTAAAAATAAAAAAAATATAAAAAAAACTAGTGCACTGAAATCAGAAAAGAAAGACCTTTCAAATGACATATCACTTGCCCCATCACCCCTATTTAAATTTTAGGGGTTGTTCTCACAGCGCTAAGGGATGAAATCACTTCAGGTTGAAAATCATGGCGAAAGTTGTCCCCCTTGATATAAAAATTGACGTGTTTTTGCGTTTCCCAAAAAAAAGTTCCCTCTGGCCAGAAACCCGTCTGTTACCTTTTCGTTGGGCCACCCTGTATGTATGTAAGAAGTATTACATATTTTTTATATATGCCTTCTGTAAATATAATTATAAATTATCAAATTATAAAAGTCCGTTTCTATTTGCGCCGCATAATTAATCGCACGCGCGGGTTTTCTATAACGCCAAAAATTGTAGTTCACGTACCGTTAATATTAGATCTGTATCGACTAAAATGCGTCTAATTTATATAGAAAATAAATAATATAAAATAAATTAAATCCTGCTCATTTCATAAAGGTAGGTATAATCATTGAATAAGACTTCACTTAACGATATAATGAAACATAATTTAAACTCGCGAAACAGCGCAAAGTGAGGAAGAACGAAATAAAAAAAGGAATGTTTCAGATTAGCGCAGTTGTACAATGTCGGATACAAAGAAAACACATGTCAGATTTCGGAATTTGCAACGCCCATCCGCAACGGTTCGAATCCTGTTAAGGGAAACTTTTCAAGCAAGTATACTATCATAATAAACTGTCGGCTTTCAGTTCAGGTAAAAACGGGTTTGTGCAAGGATTAGGTTAATTAAAAGTACAGTTGCACGTAAAAATGTAGTTTTTCCATTTATTTGTATGAAACTGCTTAAATAATTTTTTACATTGGTAATAATTAAATTATGTTCGAGTAGCCGCCATTTGATCATCGCAACACTTTTACAACTAATATTTTTTATGTGAATATTACATAAAATATACATAAAACGTGTATAAATTCATGTACTACAGATATAAAGAATTTACATCTAATAGACATCTAAAAGACATTGAAAATTGCTGACATCTTGACATTAAATATCTCTTATTTTTCTTCCAGTTTTATATAAATCTAAAAAGCTCTTATATAATTTATATGCATTTTATATATAAATGTGTTTGCTGGGAATCTTATAATACGATTTAACAGTTACTCAACGATAAAAATAATGGACCAATACATCAACATCATTATTATTCTTCACATTTGAAGCACATGCGTTACGAAAAATTAGTAAATATTAGTTACGCGAGTCACAAGACGAGAAAGCCCTGCCATGTGATCCGCAAAGTGTACGAAATTAACCAAAACTTTAACCCTCCTCGTAGCGAGGCCAGGCTGTAATTTATTTCTCTGTGGTTTGCTATTAACCCATTAATTTTCCCAAGAATTTGGATGAAGAAAGAGTGTGTGGCAATGCACCACCATGAGCACTGGTCGTTTGTCGCCTTAATGTAAGAATTTAAATAAATACGTTTTTGCATTGAATTCAACATTTCAGCCCTCATAGAAGGATGCAGCTTAAGTACTCTTTGATTGGCATCGACAATTAGCAAAGAAAACTGTATTGTTAGTCTGTTTCTCTTCCTCTACGTGCCATGTCTCGTAGATCCATGCAGTAGAATATTGTGGTTACTAGTTAGTGATCTAACTCAACACCAGTTTGCTCGACTAATTGGCAAAGCTTATGCTCATGTCTGTAAAAGTTATTGCAAGGTGCAAAAAAATTGGCAACCTACCTTCTGCACCCTTAGATGAATGTTCACATAGTATCTCATGTAGACGATGCTCTAATCCACAAGCTGATCGATCTTTCGGGACCGTGACATGGAAAGCAGCTTTATGTTAATCCTTACAGTACCCCACCATCGGAGAACTTCAAGAAGTGGAAGAGCGCAATCATCAGCAGTTCTCTCGACAAAAATTCGTGGTTGTAGATGCAGGCCAGTTTGAAAGTTAGTATTTTAAAAGAATAAATCGCACTTTAGTCTTGCCAGTAGTATTATTTGAATCGCAATAATTTTCTCTTTCTGTTGCCTTTTCTCTAAGTTAAATAGGTGAGCAACTATTAGCAAAAACGTTCAATATCATGTTAGAATACATGCCTACATCATTAGGAGAAGGTTCACCTAAAATGTCAAGTTTCTAGATTCATCGGTTTGGTTTGGGCGTCGATAGATCAGTGAATGAGTTAGTGAGTCAGTCAGTCATCACTTTATCGTTTTATATACAGTGTGTCCACGGATTGAGTTCACTATAGGTTAAAATGACCAAAAATTTTTGAATTTCAAAACGATTTTTTCAGATTCTGCGCTGCTTCATTGGAAACGAATTTTCATCATATTTTTAATTTTTTTAATTCAAAGCCGCCTTGGCCGTGGAAAGTACCTACCTTTTTTGTGTATCATAGAGCAAAATTTTATTAAGAAAAACTGTTCAGAATCAAAAAATAATAATCAGTGTAAAATTTGAAAATAATCGGCACAATTTCATGAAACCGTTATTTTTATATTTTATTAAGTCAACTATCATCGATCAGATCTAGGAATCTATGTATACAACGTTGCAAACAATACATTGTCATTCGTTTACAAAAAAATTCTGGCAAGTTACCACGAGACTTCCCTCATATCAACACTTTTTTCAAAAAATAAAAAACTACTTCATTCAGAAAATACAATACTTCCCTTTTACTTCGTACTCGGGAAGTAAAAATACTCTCGATTGGCGAAAACCGCATTTCGATAACTTTAATAGTTTCTGAGTATAGAACGATGCAGTCATTTTTTAAAAATTATTTTTTTTAACACTTTTTTCAAAAAATAAGTATAGCACAATGTATATTGCTGAATGTGTACGTATACAGACTAAAGACTACAGACTACAGACAACAGACGGAATTTTTCATATTTTGAATCTACGTATTCAGAAACGCAAACATATGTAAAAATGTTTCATACAGGTACGCAATTCAACTATAGAATCAAAAATCCAGACGTACACATTACGGTTAATGGATTAAAAAAATTAATAAAGAAATTCGAGGAGACGGGATATGTTGAAGTTAAAAAGAAAGGGAAAAAGGCATATCGTGAAGACGACGATGGAGCTACTGGCATAGCAATGCATTCTTTATTCGAAAATCCCAGGTTGAGTTTACAAAGAAGAGCAGCGGAGGTTGGTTTTAGCAAAAGCCACTTAAGGAATATATTTAAAGAAAATAAAACTATTCCCTTCAAACCAACATTTATTCACACCATAAGAGCTTGTGATTATGACATTAGGCTTGATTGTTGTGTAAATATTGGTGGAAAAATTATGGATGACCGTTTTTTTCAATATAATATTTTATTTTCCGATGAAGCAACGTTTACGACAAATGGAGTTGTTTCATCCCAAAACCGTCCATATTGGGCTAGTGAAAATCCTCATTTCAGGATTCAATGTAAAAGCCAATTTTCTAAAAAGGTAAATGTTCCGTGTGCTGTTTTACCAGACAGAATAAGTGGACCGTATTTTCTGGATGATTCGTTAAATCAGGAAGTTTATTTGGATTTGCTGGACAACTTTTTATTACCAGAATTAGAGAACTTTCCCTTGGAGCAAAGGCGTAAAATGTATTTTCAGCATGATGGCGATTCGTCACATTCGACTTTGCTGATAAGAGGATGGCTGGATGAACATTTTCCGGAACGATGGATAGGACGATATGGACCGATATTCTTTCCGTCCCGTTCACCAGACTTAACAATTTTGGATTTTTTTCTATGGGGCTACCTAAAACAGAAAGTGTACCAAACAGATATGAACCACCACAATATTGAACATCTTAAACAAGCAATAATAAATTCCCTAAGTGAAATAACTCCGGCCATGCTAAGAAATGTATACCAAGAATTTCTAATTAGAGTGGAGAGATGTTTTGAAGTTGGTGGAGGCTACATCGAATAGTTGTTCTTTTTACTATTTAATGTACGATTTCTTTTTTTAAATTATTTTTGTTATTGATTACAAAATAGACGTTACTGAAATTGTTGTTTGAAATGTATCCACAGATCTTAGATAGAAAAATAAGGGTTTCACGAAATTGTTCCTATTATTTTCAAGTTTTGCACTGATTATTCTTTTTTGATTCTGAACAGTTTTTTCCTAATAAAATTTTGCTCTGTGATACACAAAAAGGTACTTTACCTGCAAAGAAAATAGTTTTTGTTCCACGATCAAGGCGGCTTTGAATTAAAAAAATTAAAAATATGAAAATTCATTTCCAATGAATCAGGGCAGAATCTGAAAAAAATCGTTTTGAAATTCCAAAATTTTTGGTAATTTACACCTATAGTGAACTCAATCCGTGGACACACTGTATGTAGAGATGTATAAGTATAACAATTTCATTTGTTGATCTACAATAAAACAACATTAAAAAAAGAAAAGAACACAAAGCTATTGGTAAGATAAACAAGGTAGATTTTGTAAAGCTATTTATTCACGTAAATGTATTATAACTTTCATTCAGTCTCATCTGACTGTTGACGTATCTAATAGTAAAAAAATATCGTACCCATCGATTATACAGTGAAACAGAATCGTTGAAAGATTTGTCATAATATGAATAAATTTCGATAGGTGTAGTGAGAACGTGAACGTTTCGAATAACAAACACCGTTTACTTACATCACAGCTTTGAAATATCGACAAAAAGGCAGCCTTTAGTAAACGCGATTCTATTCATCCAATTTACATTTAGAAGTAGGCGTAAAACGGAATTCTTAAGTTACAGGAACGGGGTCTAAAGTTACATTGATAAATCGAAAATCAAGAACGATAGTGTCGCAGGACACCATAAATAAATCCCCATTGTACGTTGTAAGCATTTTAGGTGCGCAAATGTGCTTTGATTCTAAAACAGCATAGGTACTTCCTGAAAAAGAATCATTAATGTGAACGCGAAAACAAATGCTGATGAGTTTGTTGTTACTTATTCATAGACAAATATGAATTAATGATCATCACTGCCTATTTGTTATTTTTAAAGAGAAGTTGGGTCCATTTCCCCAGCACACCCCACTCCGAATTTCGAAATGAAAATTTGCACACGAATTGTGCTCGTTTTGTGCTCAATTGTGCCCTTAAAATTTCGTTTTGTGCTTCACCCCTTCCAGAGATATCATCAATAAACTTTGGGCGGTGCTGGGGAAATGCGAGCACACCCCACTTCGAATTTCGAAATGAAAATTTGCACACGAATTGTGCTCGTTTTGTGCTCAATTGTGCCCTTAAAATTTCGTTTTGTGCTTCATCCCTTGCGGAGATATCGCCAAAAGTATGGGCGGTGCTGGGGAAATGCAAGCACACCCCACTTCGAATTTCGAAATGAAAATTTGCACACGAATTGTGCTCGTTTTGTGCTCAATTGTGCCCTTAAAATTTCGTTTTGAGCTTTATCCCTTGCGGAGATATCATCAATAAACTTTGGGCGGTGCTGGGGAAATGCGAGCACACCCCACTTCGAATTTCGAAATGAAAATTTGCACACGAATTGTGCTCGTTTTGTGCTCAATTGTGCCCTTAAAATTTCGTTTTGTGCTTCATCCCTTGCGGAGATATCGCCAAAAGTATGGGCGGTGCTGGGGAAATGCGAGCACCCCCCACTCCGAATTTCGAAATGAAAATTTGCACACCAATTGTTTTCATTTTGTGCCGTTATTTCGTTTTGTGCTCTTTTCCTCCTAACAGATATTAAGGGTGGCAGTGGAAATGGCAGCCCCATTGCGCACAAATTACCATCATTAGTGCTCTCACCTTTCAATAGATATTACGGAAACTTACGGGTGAAGTTGTCGAAATGGAAGCCCTTTCTATCTGGAATTTCTAATTGAAACAGGTCTCAATCTTTTATACAGTGTGACTCATTTAGAATGGAAACACCCATGTAAAATCTGAAGTTATTTACCGATTTTAACCATTTTTTTTTAAAATGTCAATTAACGAAACGTCTACCTCGGGACAAAATTTTAAATGTTTATTGCAATTTTCAGGGCATACTACGATAACTTTTTCGTACTCAAAATGGAGAATTCTTATTAGCGATTTGTTTATAAAAAAAATATCTACGCCACTGGATTCAGAATGCTTCCAAATAGCTGTCACCAAAATTTTACAAAAATATATTTATTAATAACAAAGTTATGACAACTTAAAGTTCGAAAACTTTCTACGCTAACAGTTACAAAACAACACCCTGTATCAATAGATGGCCATTGAAATTATGTTAATAATTCTTAAATTAAACTATTTAAACCATCAGTGGAGAAAAAAATATTGAAAGTAACGTAATATTTAATAAAAGTAACGGAATCGCGCGATTGAGTAAATAAAGACCTAACATTTCCATTTAAATCTTAGTTACCATGGAAATTATGTTACTGTTTAACTTAACAGTTACCTATGATAGATTTTTATTAAATATTACGTTACTTTAAATATTTTTTTCTCCACTGATGGTTTAAATAGTTTAATTTAAGAATTATTAACATAATTTCAATGGCCATCTATTGATACAGGGTGTTGTTTTGTAACTGTTAGCGTAGAAAGTTTTCGAACTTTAAGTTGTCATAACTTTGTTATTAATAAATATATTTTTGTAAAATTTTGGTGACAGCTATTTGGAAGCATTCTGAATCCAGTGGCGTAGATATTTTTTTTATAAACAAATCGCTAATAAGAATTCTCCATTTTGAGTACGAAAAAGTTATCGTAGTATGCCCTGAAAATTGGAATAAACATTTAAAATTTTGTCCCGAGGTAGACGTTTCGTTAATTGACATTTTAAAAAAAAATGGTTAAAATCGGTAAATAACTTCAGATTTTACATGGGTGTTTCCATTCTAAATGAGTCACACTGTATACTTATACTATACAGGGTAGACCATTTTAAGTGATACACGCAAATATCTCGAAAAGGAGAATTTTTTTCAAAAAATGTTTCAGACGAAAGTTTTGTGGCTTTGAGGGGGAAAGATGATGACATTATCAATTTAATTGTAGATGGCGCCACTTTAGAGATTTCATCATGGCGGCCATTTTTTTAAATGGTAGTTGATTTTTCTTTCCAAATGAAAGTTGTAGCTGGCAATGAGACGAATACAACAGTTTTTTGTGTTTTTTCATCGCATCATTTTTCCGTGAGGTACGGTGTTACAAAATGTATAAATTAAGTAAAGTTTCCACCCCCATAGTATACGTATTTTGTAATTCTGCACCTCCGCACTATTCAAGTACTCCGAATAGTAAGAGGCAAGGGGACTCACGCTAATCAAGCACCCCAAAGGGATGAAAACCCCGTCACGTCCACGTCGTTCATCCTGGGTAATGCTAAGCAAGGGAAAATGCGTGTCAATCAGCCTGGACCTGGTTGACTATCAAACAAAATCGGTCCAGATAATGGATAGGAATAACACAGAGAGGGGAGAGAAATGCAGAGTGGTGTGGAGTTACAAAATACGTACACTAAGGGGGGGTGGAATTGTGGAAACTTTTACCTGTGCTTTTACTTAATTTATAAACTTTGGAACACCGTACTTAACTCAGTGAAAAATGATTAGATTACAAAAAACCAAAAACCATTGTATTCGTCTTATTGCCAGCTACAACTTTCATTTGGAAAGAAAAATCAACTCCCATTTAAAAAAATAGCCGTCATGATGAAATCTCTTAAGTCGCGCCATCTACAATTAAATTGATAATGTCATCATCTTTCCCCCTCAAAGCCACAAAACTTTCACCTGAAACATTTTTTGAAAAAAATCTCCTTTTCGAGATATTCGCCCTTAAAATGGTCTACCCTGTATTTTGTACTCATTTATGCTGCATACTTTGACACTTCTATTGCCTACCTTTCCCTAAAGTAGACTCTTAAAAGTTTGGGTGAGATGCGTTAAGCATTCATTTTTCATAAAAGTTAGCTTTTAAAATTCAAGTGCTTAACATTAGTAAGGACGAGACGGCACACCACATACTTTGTGAGTGTCTCGCACTTGTCCAACTGAGACGATCCATATTGGGGGAATCCTGGCCAGACATTTGCACCTTATCCTTCGGTAGGCCTGCTTTTTTGTGATCTACCCAGGCATCATCCGTGCATCTACCCCATAATAATAATAATAATAATAACAATATCACTAATAATAAAAAATTAGAAAATATTTAATAATAATATATAATAATAACAGAAATCTCAAAAACAGAACAAAAACAGATATCTTCTAAGTTAACAATAAAACAAAATATAAACAGGAATTTTCTAAAAAATAAAAAAACAACCAGTCCTTTAGTAAATAAAACCATAATAAAATGAAATATAAAATATAAAATAAACCACCATAAAAACAAAAATGATCCCTCTACAGTGTAAATAGATAGAATAAATACAGGGTGCCCAGAAATGCAGGTGTCAAACGAAAATCCCAGTTAGTAGACATTATTTTATGTCGATTTAACTTAAATTACCTTAATCCAAAAATGCTTCTTAAGCGAGGTAGAGCTCCTTATAGATGGTGCCATAAAGTACTTTTTTTTGTAATATCTCAAAAACGTTTCGATCGAAGATGTCCAAACTTTGCACAATGACTTACCTTCTGATCACATATCGGTCGCTGTAAATAATACTTCCTTAGCGTCTCATGTGGGAGGGGCCGCAGACATTTTGGATTGTATTTTTTTTACATTTATTTTTTTGACATTTTTGTGTCAAATTCGAATTCTCTAGGGTCTTTTCTAAAAATAATGTGCTCTTGTTTCAAATCGTTAGGATGCACCCTTCTCGAGAAAAATAAATTTAAATAAATTACTAATTTATTAATTTATTTAACTAATTACTCTTATATCAAGTTATATAAAAAACAACAAATTTTACAGTAAGTGCTCTAGATGACAGCCACCTGTTTCAATATATATTACAAAAAAAGTACTTCATGACACCATCTATAAGGAGCTCCAGCTCGCTTAACATACATTTTTGGACTAAGGTAATTTGGGTTAAATTGACGTAAAATAATGTCTACTAACTGGGATTTTCGTTTGGCGCCTTCATTTCTGGACACCCTATAGAATAGAATAAAAAAATAAATATACAGAAACCCCACAAATGTATACAAATAAAATAAAATGAGATAAAATGAAAATAATAAACTAAACCTCGAACAATATTTGCACAATATATACAGAACAATACATGTAAAAAGGAAGAAAAACAAAATAAGCTAAAGCCAAATAAAAAAATAAAAACAAAACGAAGACCGTTTCCCATGAATATCACAAAATAAAATAAAAAAACTAAAAAATAACAAGGTAATATAATATACAGGGTGGTCCAACGAAAAGGTAACAGACGGGTTTCTGGGTAGAAATTTTTTTTTGAGAAATTCGAAAATAGCAGTTTTTATATTAAGGGGGACAACTTTTTTCATTATTTACAACCTGAAATGATTTCATCCTTTAGCGCTGTGAGAACAACCCCTATCATTTAGATAGAGATGATGAGGTAAGTGATATGTCATTTGAAAGGTCTTTCTTTTCTGAATTCAGTGCACTAGTTTTTTTAGTTTTTTTGTTTTTAACAAAAAAGTTGAAGTTGCAAACATGGAAAATGAGGAAAGAGTTTGATGCATTTAAAAACTAAAAAAAGCTCGGAAAGATCTATTGTTTTTTTACAGAAGCTTTTTTTGTTAAAAATAAAAAAAACTAGTGTACTGAATTCAGAAAAGAAAGACCTTTCAAATGACGTAGTTTTGTTCTCACAGCGCTAAGAGATGAAATCATTGCAGATTGAAAGTATGACAAAAGTTGTCCCCTTCGATATAGCAATTGACGCGTTTTTGTATTTCTCAAAAAAAAATTTTTAGCGAGAAACCCGCCTGTTACCTTTTCGTTGGGCCACCCTTGACAAATACACAACAGTAAACCGCAAACAAAAAAATAATGAAAATAATAGGTTTATTATTATTATTATTATTATAGTTCTGGGGGTGGTCCCAATAGGTTCCCGCACTGCGACCTTTTGGTCTATTGTGCTCCCCGGTGTTGTCTACCCTTCAAGAATACCTGTATCTTTCACAAAGTGCAGGATTTTAGTAGGGCGAATCTTCGTTACTTCCTCTTGTGTAATTTTTTCATTTCCAAGTAGGAGTTCCCTTGCCTTTATGAATGCCTCACATTGGCAAATGACGTGATGGGGCGTTTCATCTGCCTCACCACAACCCCTGCATATCGGGCTTTCAGTCAGTCCCATGTTGTGCAGGTGTTTGTTCATGCGACAGTGGCCCGTGACCATTTCTGTCGCAAGTTTTATCTTCGTCCTGCTTAACTTTAAGATGGACGTAGCTAGGTCCCCGTTTGGGGTTTCCAGGAAGTAATAGGTTTACTTTGTAAATACTAAAAATTGGGGTCCCCAGCACCGCCCAAAGTTTATCCATGATACCTCTGGAAGGGATGAAGCACAAAACGAAATTTTAAGGGCACAATTGTGCACAAAACGAGCACAATTCGTGTGCAAATTTTCATTTCGAAATTCGAAGTGGGGGGTGCTTGCCTTTCTCCAGCACCGTCCAAAGTTTATTGATGATATCTCCGCAAGGGATGAAGCACAAAACGAAATTTTAAGGGCACAATTCAGCACAAAACGAGCACAATTCGTGTGCAAATTTTCACTTCGAAATTCGAAGTGGGGTGTGCTCGCATTTCCCCAGCACCGCCCAAAGTTTATTGATGATATCTCCGCAAGGGATGAAGCACAAAACGAAATTTTAAGGGCACAATTGAGCACAAAACGAGCACAATTCGTGTGCAAATTTTCATTTCGAAATTCGAAGTGGGGTGTGCTCGCATTTCCCCAGCACCGCCCAAAGTTTATTGATGATATCTCCGCAAGGGATGAAGCACAAAACGAAATTTTAAGGGCACAATTGAGCACAAAACGAGCACAATTCGTGTGCAAATTTTCATTTCGAAATTCGAAGTGGGGTGTGCTCGCATTTCCCCAGCACCGCCCATACATTTGGCGATATCTCCGCAAGGGATGAAGCACAAAACGAAATTTTAAGGGCACAATTGAGCACAAAAGGAGCACAATTCGTGTGCAAATTTTCATTTCGAAATTCGAAGTGGGGTGTGCTCGCATTTCCCCAGCACCGCCCAAAGTTTATTGATGATATCTCCGCAAGGGATGAAGCACAAAACGAAATTTTAAGGGCACAATTGAGCACAAAACGAGCACAATTCGTGTGCAAATTTTCATTTCGAAATTCGAAGTGGGGTGTGCTCGCATTTCCCCAGCACCGCCCATACATTTGGCGATATCTCCGCAAGGGATGAAGTACAAAACGAAATTTTAAGGGCACAATTGAGCACAAAACGAGCACAATTCGTGTGCAAATTTTCATTTCGAAATTCGAAGTGGGGTGTGCTCGCATTTCCCCAGCACCGCCCAAAATTTATTGATAATATCTCCGCAAGGGATGAAGCACAAAACGAAATTTTAAGGGCACAATTGAGCACAAAACGAGCACAATTCGTGTGCAAATTTTCATTTCGAAATTCGGAGTGGGGTGTGCTGGGGAAATGGACCCAGAGAAGTTGGGAAAAGTGCAGAATATGCGAAATTGTCCTTTCCGCCTTACAAATTGTAAACGATAACGAATGTCGGATATATATGTGGACCCTTATCCAATTTTGTCTCGTTCTTTCTCTAATGCTTACTTTTTATTGTGCAACTTTTAAAATTTTTACAATCCAAAGGGTAATGTCTACAGATTCCGTGTTTTAAAAAATTTCATGTAGGAATATGTTTAGCCTGATGCAATAAGAAGTGCTTATAGTAAGTTACACACTTTGTTCAAAATGGCTGTGATGGTATTGTTATGTTGTTTTAATTGCTGTGAAAATGTTATACACCTCTCCCCATTTTCATATATTACCTACGGATGAATTTCACAAGCCACTTACACGAAGCTTTAAGAATTATAAAGAAAGATGTCACGAAGTATAACTTGTCGTTTGAGTTACGTGGTATTAGGAAGGCTAATGGAAAACTGCCTTTATTTCAAAATGAGATATTTCGAAAAAACAACGGTTGGTTGTAGGTAATCAGATGTTTTCGGTTATTGTAAGGATATATTATTATCCAGTCTTCGTAGATTTACTTTTCAATGTTTTTATTACTTACATATTTCGTTCTTCTTTGCCTTCTTTGTTACTACCTTAGAGATTTGGATTTGAATAGTGGCAGTCCATTCTTGCAGGTGCAAAATCAGTGTACCTTGGTTGTTGAAATATGTGCCTGGACGATGAAATCCTCTATGTTGTTGAGCGTTGCTGTTTACATTTATATTAATAATCAAGCTGCTTTTTTTCTTAACTAGCCATTTAATAATTTACGAATTTTTGTCACTTTAAATATACAAAAACATTTTCCATCCGACTTCTGCTGTTGTCAATTCATAATGGTGCAGTGGCAGTGACTTAACGAGGGGTTCAATTGTCCTAAGTAATAAAAATTTCATAATCGCACTCCCATATAAAAGCCATGTTAAAATTGGATTTTGGCATGCATTTCTTGACAACTCGCTCTGATCATAGTTTTGCTCCGATCATGGAGTTTTATGTCTCAAAATGACCCTAAGAACATGCCACGGCTCATATCCCTAGTTTTATCAAAAAGTATAATGTTTCAAGCTGTCTAGGACGTGTCAAAGTGAGACAGATACTGTTTTCTTGCGATATTTTGTGATTCTTTCAAAGTTACATTAGAAATAGCATACCCCATCGCGATATCGATAGGCATAACTGCCGTGAGGGTTCATTGGGGTCATTTTCAGATATAAAAGTCAACAATCCGACCAATACAGTGGTCACAGCGAGTTTTCCAAAAAATGAAGTCCGAGTATTTTCCAATGGCGAGTGAACTTTTGGCGTACTAGCAGGAAAAATTGTCGTTCCATCACAACTCTTTACCTCAGGCTAAATTTCCTAGTAAATTGCTCTCATTATTCGAAAATTTCGGAATTCATCAAACAAATTCGTAGAGATTTCTTCAGTGGAATGGGCCAACGTAAACCAAGATCGGTGCGTGCAGGTGAAAGAAAGGTGACGAAGAAGAACCCCAAGCTGGGCAGACGTAAGAGAGCTTTGGAGGCCTTCAACGCGATAGAAATCAGAGTCAATATTGGATCGAAAAAAGTTCTTGAACCCCCCCTTAAGCTCTCTGCGTAATTCATTTATTTTCAGTTAATTATTCCAAGACATTATCTCAATTATGGTGAAAATATTTCATGAAATACTAATAGAGTGATCTAGGGTTACTAGTCATTGCAAATTTTTGTTACTACTCATTATTTCAAGTCCTTTTGCGCATTGAGAAGCAATATTCATATCAACACATATAAATGGAAAATCCTACTTTTTATTATTGTAATAAAAGTAGTATATCGGCTGAAAAACCTATAGCAATAGAAATAATAGTAACAAGGAGTAGATGAACCAATAAAATAAAGCTATAGAAGAATTGAACTCAAAAAGCACAACGACACTAAACGTAAACAACAAATGAACAGACAGATGATATAATAGCAAGACGATAGTCCGAGCTTCAACATATTCACAGACGTGAAGAAATTACGCATCGTATACAAAACAGGAAACACAATGAACCAAATAATATGCTTCGCTGATGACGTGCCTAACAGCGGATAGTAAGGTAACACAATATGAAAATATTTGTAGAAAACCATCTAATTAGATGCAAATTACTAGAAAATTAAACTTTCAAGTACATAAGAAGCAATAATGACGTGACAGAAAAAGTACAAGGTCAGGCGCCCAAAGCAGAGGTGTTATCAGGGCATAAAGAACATATAACATGTCGGAATAAATACACGACGACGGAGAGTAAAACTCTCATATACGTTCAGGCTCATTTAAGCTTATGTTGCGAAAACGAGAAGTGAAACAGACATTGAGAGCGAATGAAATGAAAACGTAAAAATACGAGAAAAATGCGCAATAGAAGATGATGTGAAATTTGTTACAGATAGAAGAAGATACTGGAAGACCACGTCTAAGTTGTAAACGACGAGAGACTAGTCAAACAAGTAATGGTACAGTGAACGATCACCGGGAAGACCTCAAAAAAATGGAAGGGCAGCTGAATCTCAAGGTCTAAAGCGAAATGGAGGAACCGTGTAAAAGGAATAGGACTCTATTTTAGAATGAATAAGAAAAAGAAGAATAAAGCTACAAATGGAACTTTTCTTTTATCAATATGCCCAAGTTATCCAAAATTGTTGGCCAAACAATGTAACTCTCCCATTTTTTATACCTCGTCAGCTTTTTAGGTTTCATAAATCTGAAACGGTTTTTATGCGTTGGGAATCTCTGATAAAGTACGAGGCGCATCCAGAAAGTAAGTTTCCCTATTTTTTGGCTTTTAAAGTACACGCATTTAGGCGGGGAAATTGCGCATACGTAACAGATGTATGTGTCGGGCGGGCAGGTCTCGCCGAGTGCCAGTTGCACGGAAAACGTGGACTGAAATGGCGCCACTTATTCGTTCTTCCGCCGCCTGCGAAGTTCGGTCCGTGATAAACTTCCTTAATGAACAACACTCTTGCCGATCGAAATTCATCGTCAGCTCTGTGAGATCTACGGGCCGCACATCATAAGCAAACAGATGGTGCGTCGCTGGTGTCAGAAATTTCTCGAAAGTCGTCAAAGTATCCATGATGAAACGCGCAGTGGGAGACCGTGACTCATCACTGATGACCTTGTGGAGCTGGTGCGGCAGCGCATCATGGAAGACCGTCCCCTCACGATTACGGAGTTCAGCAGCCATTTTCAGAAAGTACCGCGATCTTTGTTGCATGAAATTGTCACAAAACACCTACTGTTCAAAAAATTATGTGGTAGGTGGTGCCGAAAAACCTCACACCCGAGCACAAAACACAACACTTCGGCCCAGCCTGCGGTACCATAATTACGGTGACAGGATCGTCACGGGCGATGAGACATGGATTTTTGTTCTGGGGCAGGAACGGCATTCTGCTCATTGACTTCCTGCCCAGATTGTGAAACAATTAGCGCTGCCAGTTACTGTGCAACACTTCGGAAATTGCGACGTGCCATTCAAACCGAGATGCTTACTGCAGGTGTGCTCCATGACGATGCTCGACGCGACAAACAGCAACCGTTCTGCAGCAGTTCGGCTGGGACCTGTTTCATCATCCTCCACACAATGGTGATTTCGAGCCCAGCGATGTTCATCTTTTCCTGCATCTAAAGACATTCCTGTCCTTCGGTCAGCGTTTTCACAACGATGAAGAGCTGGAGATGACTGTGGCACGCTGGTTCCAGTCACGGGCGGCACACTTCTATGAGACAGGTATACACAAGGACAAGGAAAATTGAGGGCCTTCGAGCTCCTCTACTCTTCCAAAAACACCTCCAGTTTTCAGAGTCAGTGAAGTATCTAGGTATTACACCTATTAGGGCCTTCTGGCATTGTCGCCGCGCGATTGGAAGGATTTGGGGTCCATCTCCAAAGGCTATCTTGTTGCTGTACACCGCTGTGATCAGACATACATTCTGTTATGCAGCAATTGTCAGGTGGCCTAGAACCAGACTCTCCACAACCAAAGCACTTTGTAACCATGTGCAAAGACTAGCGTGCCTTGTCATCCGTCATGGAAGCCCTCCTGGGTCTGCCTCCACTTGATCTTCTTGTGAGAATAAAGAACTGAACTTCCATATCAGCTAACCACTAGGCAAAATTTCGCTCTGCAGGCACTAGGTCAATACAAAATCACCGCTAGGCTGGTTTTCGAGTGTCACCAAGTAGTAGGGCAACTGACAAACAGCAATACCCTTCAGCTCGTATGGGTTAAACGGCATGCTGGAACATCAGGCAATGAAAAAGTCGATATTTTACCCCGACTGTCCTCAAAACAACTGTTTTATGGTCCAGAGCCGGTTCTTTCACATACAGTTACAAATGTTCTTGCAATATTTGTAGCTTACACCCTTACACGTCTTTGTGGTATATTTTCCACGAACTCCATCTAATACTGATCTGGAAAATTATTTCTGTAAGTATCATCTCTACCAAAACCGAAACCTAATAAATCGCATTAAAGCCGCAGTTGTATTTATCATCTTCGAATTATATTTATTTTATATTTTGTAAGTGAACGATTTTTAATTAAGGTAATTTCTACAATAAATCATTAAATAAAATGTGTTTTTAGTAAATTTCTGTGTACTAATTACCGTTGAGAAATGAATTAAAATTTAATCAAGAACCCTTTTAATCTCCTAAAGGTAGATTTTCAATTTGATTATGATGAAATACAAATGGGCTTATTTAACATTCGAATTATACATTCATAATAAATTGAAAATGTAAAAGCGTTCAAATAACGTAAATAAATAGATCGAAAGGCGGGGTATTTATAATAGTTGTTTAGTCTAATAGAGAGTCGTAGGTACAGCTTATTTCCGTTTGTAAAAGCAAAATCGTAGGTACAGTGAAAAGTTCTAAAAAAGAACGAGTCAAAATGAACGTGTTGTGGAGCTTTTATGCTATAATTGAATAAATAAAGACAGGCTTCCAACTTTTACGTTTTCTTTTTCCCAATTTGTAGCGGAAGTAAACACCTTTATTATTTCTAAAATAACAAACCTTCCACGAGTTGTTCTTTTGGATATAATTTTTTCTACCTACAACTTTAAGAAGAGGACATTACTGAAGTTGCCATTACAATTATTTTTTGTTAACGAATTTCTTATTTCCGCTGCGACGTACTCGTACTCAAATGTCACAAAGAAATGCAATATCTACAGCTGAAGTGAAACTATTACGCTTTTTCTTATTGCGGAAAAACCCATTTTCTCTTTGTGAAATATGTTCACTGATATAATACGTTTTAGATTGCTACGAGGAAATAGTTTACAGAAAGTTAGTATTTATAGTTGTCTGGTGCAGATGTAGAATTTACAATTTACAACGTATAAAGTGTTTTTGAGATCATCGATTCGGCTATACTATCGCACGGTTCTGAATACTAACGTCTGTCATCTACTTAATAGGATTTTATAAACCCTTTACAGTTTGTTGAACTATTTACCGTCTTTGTATTATGTAAATTAAATTTCCGCAACGAGCTTTGTAAAGAACAAAATTAAATCTAAGCGTTTAGTAAATTGCTTAGGTATTAATGGGTTCGTTACTATAAAGAAGGTAATACACAAGTATTTAATGGGAAGTTAACAATTTAGAATTTATTAATGAACCTTAATTGCTTGCTTCAATGTAACAAGGTAGAATTTCTAATTTTCGTAGACAAACAACAGTTTAATGTCGGTCATTTTCGCTTTGACTATACAAGGAATTGGATTTTAACATTTCAGCGCCACATAGAATTTATATTTTTCTTACTTACTGATGCGTTACAATACTCAATTGAATAAATGTCTGTTTTGTTTAAAAGTATTAAAGTACTAAATTTCAATTTGATTTACAAGCAGAAAATCTTATTCACTTTAGCAGTTTTATTACAACAATAGTCCCTAAATTTTAGTTATTAAACCCTATATAGTCTCTAAACAAGAATTTATAGTAACGTTAAGTGGAGGTAGATTATTACAAATCGTTACAGAACCTGGAATAGCAAAGGTTCAATTTTGAAGAACAGTAACGACCATCAATAGAGAAGAAATTAGGTATTGAAATAGTAGAAAATGTTGAATTTATTATGAGAGGCGTGTAAAAGAAAAACAGGACACGTCACACCCCAGCAAACACATTTATATATAAAATACATATAAATTATGTAAGAGCTTTTTAGATTTATATAAAACTGGAAGAAAAATAAGAGATATTTAATGTCAGGATGTCAGCAATTTTCAAAATAATATATATGTCTATTAGATGTAAATTCTTCTATATCTGTATAGTAGCGCATAAATTTATATACGTTTTATGTATATTTTATGTAATTAAAAAATATTAGGTGGAAAAGCGTTGCGATAACCAAATGGCAGCTACTCGAGCATAATGTAACTATTATCAATGTAAAAAATGATTTAAGCAGTTCCATACAAAAAAATGGAAAAACTACATTTTTACGTGCAATTGTACTTTTAATTAATTTAATTCTTGCACGAACCCGTTTTTACCTAAACTGAAAGCCGACAGTTTATTATGATATAATATACTTGCTTGAAAGGTTTCCCTTAACCGGATTCGAACCTTTGCGGGTGGGCGTTGCAAATTCCGAAATCCGACATGTGTTTTCTTTGTATCCGACATTGTACCACTGCGCTTATCTGAAACATTCCTTCTTTTTATTTCGTCTTTCGTAATTTTGCTCTGTTTCGCGTTATTAGTTTAAATTTTGCTTGATTATATCGTTGAGTGAAGTCTTATTCAATGATTATACCTACCTTTATGATAAAAATGACCAGGATGTAATTTATTTTATATTATTGATTTTCTATATGAATCTTAGTCGATACGGATCTAATATTAAAGGTGCGTGAATTACAATTTGTGACGTTATAGGAAACACGCGCGTGCGATTACTTATGCGGCGCAAATAGAAACGGACTTTATTTTCGACCATACAAGATATGTAATGATAATTTATAATTATATTTACAGAAGGCATACATAAAAAATATGTAATACTTCTTACATACAGGGTGGCCCAACGAAAAGGTAACAGACGGGTTTCTGGCCAGAGGGAATTTTTTTTGGGAAACCCAAAAACACGTCAATTTTTATATCAAGGGGGACAACTTTCGCCATGATTTTCAACCTGAAGTGATTTCATCCCTTAGCGCTGTGAGAACAACCCCTAAAATTTAAATAGGGATGATGGGGCAAGTGATACGTCATTTGAAAGGTCTTTCTTTTCTGATTTCAGTGCACTAGTTTTTTTTATATTTTTTTTATTTTCAACCAAAAAAATTGAAGTTCCAAAATGGAAAATGAGCAAAGAGATTGAGGCATTTAAAAACTCAAAAAGCTCGGACAGGTCAATTGTTTTTTTCTTAGAGAAGCTAGGTACTTTTACTGATATTTGACAACATTGTTTCACCCCTTGGGTACAGGGTAAACAACCCTTAAATTTTTAAATAAAAACCAGGGTTAATTTTTTCTTGTGCTAATTAATAAAACCAGTTTATGCAAATTCAACCCTTATTTTAATAAATGTTCGAAGTGCCTGCCTTCAGCTCCATGCAATAGTACAAATTTTCATTAAATCGTTCCCGTAAATTTTGCAAAATTTGAGGAGTGATTAGGCGGCATTCATGTACTATACGGTCACGTAACTCCTCCAAAGATTCCGGACCAGTGGAAAAAACTTTACTCTTTACATGACCCCATAAAAAAAATCTAATGGGGTGAGACCAGGAGGAACGAGTTAATCAAAATCTGTATTATTACATGGAAGCTGAAGACATACACTTCGAAAATTTATTAAAATAAGGGTTGAATTTGCATAAACTGGTTTTATTAATTAGCACAAGAAAAAATTAACCCTGGTTTTTATTTAAAAATTTAAGGGTTGTTTACCCTGTACCCAAGGTTTGAAACAATGTTGTCAAATATCAGTAAAAGTACCTAGCTTCTCTAAGAAAAAAACAATTGACTTGTTCGAGCTTTTTGAGTTTTTAAATGCCTCAGTCTCTTTCCTCATTTTCCATTTTGGAACTTCAATTTTTTTGGTTAAAAATAAAAAAAAAATAAAAAAACTAGTGCACTGAAATCAGAAAAGAAAGACCTTTCAAATGACGTATCACTTGCCCCATCATCCCTATTTAAATTTTAGGGGTTGTTCCCACAGCGCTAAGGGATGAAATCAATTCAGGTTGAAAATCATGGCGAAAGTTGTCCCCCTTGACATAAAAATTGACGTGTTTTTGTGTTTCCCAAAAAAAATTCCCTCTGGCCAGAAACCCGTCTGTTACCTTTTCGTTGGGCCACCCTGTATAAGATTTTACATATAACGTACATCAATCCAATCATATAAATACGACAGCACATGAATTTCAGGAGTAATAAGTATGTATATATTATATGAATTTTTGTATATTGAATATCCTTAAGTTTCTATACTATTATGTAAAATATACGTAATGTGTGACATACGGTTTATATAACTTTATTAAAGAATACTTACATTGATATATAAAAAAGCATATGTAGAGCGTTTCCCAAAAAAAAATTCCCACTGGCCAGAAACCCGTCTGTTACCTTTTCGTTGGGCCACCCTGTATAAGATTTTACATATAACGTACATCAATCCAATCATATAAATATGACAGCACATGAATTTCATGAGTAATAAGTATGTATATATTATATGAATTTTTGTATATAGAATATCCTTAAGTTTCTATACTATTATGTAAAATATACGTAATGTGTGACATACGGTTTATATAACTTTATTAAAGAATACTTACATACTTGAAATATAAAAAAGCATATGTAGGGGTATTTACTTCAATTTTATATATGTTGTATGTATATTTTATATGTGTGTTTTCTGGGACTAAGCATGTTTCGAGAAAAACATCAAAAACTAACAAAGACAATCTAAAACGAAACATGTTTTTTTAACATTTCATCCCCCTTATAAAGGTCAGATATGCGTATGCAAACAAGGAATTTATTAAAATTTAGTCCGTTAAGTCAGAATATTAAGTTTTGCCGCGTTTTCAACCAAAACGTGCAGTTGTCCGCTTTTGCAAGTCAAATCAGTGTACTTTTACAAGTTTGCAACCAAAAATAAAAAGTATGAAAATGATAATTGAAAACAACTATAAACTTATGCAAAATAAGAATCATTTTGGTGTCATTTCTTCCAAAAATTCACAGGTTGGGCCAGTTTCATCCTCATCTCTCTCATCTGGCACTATCGCTTTAAAGACCACTTTTGTAAAGGCGAGATTCGGCAAGTTAGATCATTCCTTCCCAAAATGAATAGTGAGTGAGTAGAGTTTCGACATCTTTTTTTTCCTTTCCTTTAGCAAAACTCCTCCATGTAGTTCGGCAGGAGATATGTCAGATATTTTTCCCCCTTTTTGGTAATTTGACGTGTCATTTCTCCCGACACAAGGATATTGTTCTTTTTTGAACGCTTTGGAACGAGAGTAAGTTTAAAATGAAGAGAACTCGGCGCTTTTATCGTTTTTGCAGCTTCTGATTTCCAATCTTGCATAGTCCAATCTTTTCCAAATTGTAATAATGTCGCCCCTTCTTCAAAAATGTTGTGATATACTTCTGGCAAAATAACAGGGTCCATCTTTCTAAGCTTCTTTCTATAACTCCAAAGACTTTATCTGGTGGCATATATGGATGCCCTGTCACAGGAAATATCATCTGAAGTTCCTTGATGTTTCCAGCAGCTTCCTTGTAGCCATTTAGTACACATTGCAACAGGTTAACTGGTGCGAGAACTTACAGCGATCTGATTGAATCTTACGGACACGTCCGAGTTTGCTGTAAAAATGTTAGAGACATGTTCGATTCTGACACTAAAGTCGACTTTCAAGCAGTATTTTAACGGCAATTGGAGAGTTTTGCAAACAAATGTTCATGTACATACATTTGAGAGAAAAGCTCACAAATATGAATATACGTAAATGACTTCCATTTTACAGAAAATGTGACATGTCCGGTTTTGCTTCTAAACGCCTCTTAGTTTTCCCACTGTTAGTGTTCGAATTTCTGAAGTTTTAATCTACGCCGCTAAACTAAATGAGTTGTCCTTGGATTTGAGTCTGACCTCAATTACAGGATGTTTCGGGTTTCTGGCGACAAATTTTGCATAAATGGGCCTATTTCGCCACTTTGACCTGACCCTGTTGGTGCAATATTGCGAATTTTTCAATAATATTTGCAAGGTGAGTTAGGGTCATGGATCCAGTACAACTGCCAAATTTCATGGAAATCAAATAAAAGTTTTATCCCAGCTTGCTCTGTTTATAGGTGTTTCCGTTCAATATCCTTACATGAATTGAAAATTAAGCAACTCTTGCTCTGGCGAGTACTTAAATCAGTGACCTTTTGATTACAACGTCTATTGTGTGAGGTTGTTCCCTTCACTGTTGCCTGGATCTGTCTTGTTTTAGGTTTCATACTTGTTTGTTGTTGGGCTAGATGGAGCATCAGTGTTAGGTTTTCCCGGTTTGCTTCATATAACATTGTGGTCAGGGGCATCACTATTTTGCTAATGATGTCTCTCCTTATCGTCTACTTCTTTAGGTCTAGATTTTTGGCAGGTGCTCCTTCACCTCGTTTTCGCCCTATATTCGAGGATATCTATTTACCGTTGAGCTCGAAGGTTTTTAGCGGATGAAATAAGTGTCGGGGTATGCGTTGGAGTTACAATGCTCGGCTTTGGTGCATTTTGACTTGCATTTCTATTCTGGCAGAGTGTCACCGAAGGTGAACTAGTGCTCGTAGATGGACTACGTCCCCAGGAGAGAACCTGTGCCGGGGGTATTTCTCCTCAGTTGAGGACTAATGGGGCGGAAATGTGTCACCCTACCTGAAGCAGCTGGTATGATTTCTTAGCCTGTTGTCGGATCTAACAGGATCACCTTACGGACTTTTTCCTCTTTTATAGTATTCGGTACTCTTATCAGCTTGACTGACCACTTCGGAAGTAGTAGCCGTTTTTCTAATATAAACAATTCTTATATTTTATCTTGAAATGAACGGTTATTTTGTTTCATTGGTTCTTAAGTTGTATTATAGATACTGATAAACCGATCAGACATCAATGTGTCGTAATTAATTTCTAAATGTAGTTTACAACGTAATACAACGCTAACATTAAATAATTCAACACAAAGCTACGTAGTACACCCGTTTGTCATTATTGATGGAGTGCCTCGCTAACGTTCTAAAGTGATGAAATCAAAATTTGTCTAGACTGTGGTGGGGAGTGATATTCTCGTCTTTGCAATTTCTCGAATTTAATTACTTCAGTATCAATTACAGAGAGAAGATATTCTCATTTTAGTAATACTTAACACTAGTTGAGTTTCCATCAATTTGAAATTAAAAATGTAATAATAATTTTAGGTGGTGGCGAAAAGCTAACAACTCCGACACCTCCTACAATACATAGAAGGACTCGATATTTTTCTAATTGAATAAAACAATCTTGTATTCAACTTAACAGAAACATTTCATTTTATACAGGGTATATCACGGAACACGTTCATTAGAAGTTTCTGGGGTCCCTTACTACTTATGAATTTGAAACTTTCAAGTTAAGGATAACCCATAGCCTTCTTTTGTTCTAAAATATTGTCGATGTTGTACAACTTCCGGAAAGACCGGAAATCGCCATTCATCTTCTTATTTTAAATGGAACACCCTGTATATTATTGCATTTTTGGATTATACAATGGATTCTGCGTTAATCTGTATTAGATTATCCTATACCTATCTTCAAATGTTTTTGAGATATTATGATTTTTTTGAAAAATTTGCGCTTTGCGGAGGGATGTTTAATAGCCCACCTTTTGCTCTTCTTTGAACGCAAAGCATTCATACTTTACAAACACGAAGTAAAACCATAAGGGTTCACAAAATGTATTTGCAAACCTATCATAGATTATACAGGGCGTTCAAAATTAGTAGCAAAGTTAAAAAACTTCAAACACCAAAAAGTCATTTTTTTCAAATCGAACACCGTGTATATTTTTACATATTTGGAAGGCGATTTAATTTACGCATCGATAAACTATAGGTATCCCTATGCCTATCTTTAGCGGTTTTGTAGTTATTAACAGTTTTTATCTAATATTGATTAAAACTGCACTTAAAACTTATGCGCATTTGAAAGTAGGCTATGAGTATGCGAAAATAAAATATGGTAATGAGGGTTGAGTGGAAGAACAAGTCTTTACTTTTTTTGTAGACTCCTGAACTCACTCCTTTTGAGAACAAGTGTGTAGTTTTAACGTATTTTGAACAATCTTATGTAATTTAATAGTTTGCTCTCAATAAAAGGTATTATTATTATACTTCGGTTTTTATCGATACTTAGGCCAAGCCTGGTTAACTAACCGCACTTATTATTATTATTATTATTATTAATTATTATTATTATTATTAGTATGATTAGACAAACGAATGTTTATCTGGATGTCATGCTCATTAAAGCAAACAGGTGGTAAACAGTAAACAATTTTATAAAATGGAAGCAGTCAACGCATATTCCAATACTGATATTTTTAATTTATTCTATATCCATTTTATAGTCTGTACCCTTCCTTGGCTAAAACAAGGTAGGCAGTAACGGTGCTCAAGCAATCGGGAGCGGAGTCGTGGGTGTGTATCGTTGTTTGTTTTTTTTTTTTTATTTTTGGGCGCCAACCTGTCTAAAAATGCACTTGCCTAATGACAGGTAATTAGACAAGCTAATTATCAATCCTATTCTTAATTTATTAGATAACTTGTTTATTAGAGAATAGGGGTTGCAATTCCCCTTCAACATACATCAACTTACTTACATCAATTCCTTGATCTCTAATTTATCGTTTATTTTATTTATTGCCAAAGCTGGATGATCATTCAACCCTGACAGGGTACTTCTTAATAATTATTCAGCAACTAATCGACTATTTACTACTATTTATAACATACGACACAAATTCATAAAATAACCAAAGACTGTTCACAACAACTAATTAATCGTAGGATAGATAATTTATAATCTTTAAAATATATACGGATGATACTGCATAAAATGTAATTAATCGTAGGATGGATAATTTATAATCTTTAAAATATATACGAATGATACTGCATAAAATCTAATTAATCGTAGGATGTATAATTTATAATCTTTAAAATATATACGGATGATACTGCATAAAATCTAATTAATCGTAGGATGGATAATTTATAATCTTTAAAATATATACGGATGATACTGCATAAAATCTAATTAATCGTAGGATGTATAATTTATAATCTTTAAAATATATACGGATGATACTGCATAAAATCTAATTAATCGTAGGATGGATAATTTATAATCTTGAAAATATATATAAGGATGATACTGCATAAAATCGGGTTCAGGAAAGTTATCAGGAATTTACTGTTAATCTTAATCGTTCTTATCTCAAACCTTAGAGCGGCTGCGTGACTGCTATTTGTTATGATGCTGTTCTCGAAATTACTTAGGCTGGTAATGTTTGGTATGTGTCCTCAGTGGCCTCAGGAGCTATCAATACTCATCGCATTCAGTACTTAGGAGTGAGAGCCCTAAAAGGATAACGCGACTCTTAGAAATCTATGTTTACCGTAAAGGCGTAACCAAATTAACTTACTTAAGAATGGCAGACGGCTCTCGTGAGAATTTTAGACGACCCTTACTGATTTATATTATCGCCTACTTAGGTTCGTACGGAAGCAGACAACCACACTTATATACGTATGACACATACATAGATAGCCAAAACCCTAAAATTATGAATAATAATTGTACGCAAAATACATTTGGTTGCTTACATTGATTTATATTAATTATCGCCTACTTAGATTCGTACAGAAGCCGAAACCATTGATTTTTCGATTTATTCACTTAATAGATCGGATTAATCATTCATATAATATCGTGCGTGCGACGTACTATCCCGTCTACATACAAATGCCCACCTTCTCCTTTTCACATTCGTACCTGCGCCCGTTGATACGACGTATCACACATTTATGGAACGTTACAAGTCCTTTTTATTTGTTTGTTGTATAAATAAGATCATTAAATTCGTTTTGTAAAAGTAATTGTTTTTCCTGTTGTCATACTCACAGCCTACTTTCAAATGTGCATACGTTTTAAGTGCAGTTTTAATCAATATTAGATAAAAAGTGTTAATAACTACAAAACCGCTAAAGATAAGTATAGGGATACCTATAGCTTATCGATGCCTAAATTAAATCGTCTTCCAAATATGTAAAAATATACAGGGTGTTCGATTTGAAAAAAATGACTTTTTGGTGTTTGAAGTTTTTTAACTTTGCTACTAATTTTGAACGCCCTGTATATAATCTATGATAGGTTTGCAAATACATTTTGTGAACCCTTATGGTTTTACTTCGTGTTTGTAAAGTATGAATGTTTTGCGTTCAAAGAAGAGCAAAAGGTGGGCTATTAAACATTCCTCCGCAAAGCGCAAATTTTTCAAAAAAATCATAATATCTCAAAAACAGTTGAAGATAGGTATATGATAATCTAATACATATTAACGCAGAATCGATTGTATAATCCAAAAATGCAATAATATACAGGGTGTTCCATTTAAAATAAGAAGATGAATGGCGATTTCCGGTCTTTCCGGAAGTTGTACAACATCGACAATATTTTAGAACAAAAGAAGGCTATGGGTTATCCTTAACCTGAAAGTTTCAAATTCATAAGTAGTAAGGGACCCCAGAAACTTCTAATGAACGGGTTCCGTGGTATACCCTGTATATTGAGTGTTTGATACCACAACCACTTATTTAAGGATAAACAAGAAAATATTGATTAATGTAGGAATTACGGTGTTTATTGCAACGCTGACATCACCATCAAAATGTTGTATCTTTATACACAACGTAATTGCAATTATGACTTGTAGCAAATAAGAAATTGAATCAATTTATGCTTATTGTAAGGGAAGAGATCGAAGTTTCTGTTGCTAAATTTTCCTTTCGCCAATCCTGAATTGGGTTGTAATTGAATTTGTTCCTCCTTTTTTATTTTATAGTTTTGTGCAAACCTTCAATGTCCATACAAGCGCAACAAAATTTTATTGTCGCAATGGCGATTGATTTATTCCTTTAGAAGGTATCAAACCCTTTTATCAATTTTATGGTTAAGATAAAGCATTTGAAAACCGAGAGTTGTATTGTTGAAATTCGATTTGTTCCACGTAGTTAGACTCATATCAACCCCTAATACGACGTGATTGCGCTGGTGATTTCTATAACACTTAAAGATTTATAAGGCGTCTGATGTAAATTATATTATTCAAATTAGCAACGAAAGTGATGTAAAATATAAATAGAAGGTGACTCGGATTTTTATATTTCCATTTATAGTAAAATAGATCTCTCAAAGGATCCGATTAAACGTGAAATCGTCATTTTTATACGGTCGCATAAACGAGTTGTAATCGTTTTATCAAGAAGGGATAACCCTCATTGGGTTTCGCATTTTGGGTTCAGAAGTTGCTTCGCTTTTAAATGTTTTGAGTGTTCTAATAATGCATGTATCAACGTGCGTCAGCATGTAGCAATGTTGTGCTAACTTCTTCACTTAATTAGATTCACAATATACTTACTACTCTCGATCCAAACCATATACCAGACTAATTTCAATGTGTAAGGTAGGTATATTTCAGATTGGCCCATATCCCACCGTTTATACCGTACAGTAAAAGCTCGCCTGTTGACTACCCCATTAAATGTGAAGAGTGTTCGCTCACCTCCATCCCTAAACTGGTCGTTCCAGAATCGATGGCTATAGACAGTACTGTAAGATAACACCCCTTACATTAATGTCTTATGAATTAACCTTCTTACGGAAAAGAGCTATAATCTAAAATCTACAACATACTGCTTTACTATGCGAACTCTGTACGATAAAAACTAGGAACTCGAAGGGAATAATTCTACCGACAATTAGATCTAGGTGACTAAGTTCGAAAACTAAAACAATTTCAATCTTTTCCAAAGGTTGCCGCTTTAATAAAATGGACCTCTCCAAGAGGGTAGGAAGATAAGAAGGTGGTAAGGATAGAAGGGAAGGTGATGGATGAGATAATGAGCATACTGGGAGATGGAGAACATGGGGAGGAGCGCCGAAAGGGAAAAATGAAGAAATGAGGCGAGTAAGGGAAGAGACGAGAGATATGAAGGAGGAGTTGGTTAAGGAAGAAGAGGGAGGAGATAAGACAGGTGAAGGTTGAAGTTGAGGAATAGGAAAGGTCTAGTCTAGAAGAAGGAACAACATAATTGTAAGAGGACGTGGGGTGGGAGACTCAGAAAAGGAACTGGTAGGATGTATAAAGGAAGGGGTGGGGGTTCAGGCAGAGATAAAGAGTGCAAAGGTTGAGGAAGTAAGAGATACAAGGGACAAATGTGCAAGAAATTAGTTGGAATGGAGGAAGGAATGTAAAGAAGTTAGGGAGGAGATAAGACAGGTGAAGGATGAAGATGAGAAGCAAGAAAGATTTAGAAGAAGGAACATAACTGTTAGGGGTGGAATGGGAGATCCAGAAAAGGAAGTGGTAGGATATATAAGGGGGAAAGTGGGGGTGCAGGTAGAGATAAAGAGTGCATGGGTTGTGAATAGAAAGGATATTTATTGTGGCGGAAGTGTGGAGGTGGGAGAAGAAGAGGGAGTTAATGGCGAGGCTAAAAGGTACGAGTATTTTCATCGGCGAAGACCTGACGATAGAAGAAAGGCGAGTGCAGGAGGAGTTAAGAAAAATAGCGAGGGTCGAAAGAGATAAGGGGCGGAGAGCCAAGAGGGATATAGAAAGGTGTGGATAGAAGGGTGTAGGTACGATTGGGATGAGGAAAGGAAGGAGGTGAGGGAAGTGTAAGGGATAGGAGGGCAAAGAGGGACATAAAAAATAGGAATATTCGGTAACTGGTCTATTTATAGCTGTAAATACGAATTAATTTGTAAAACAAGTATCAAAAGGCGCAAATTGTTATAGAATTTTAATTTCAACCAACTTCAAATCTGTAACTAATTATGGCATATACTATATACAATATATGTATATGATATAATATATATAACAACCCCCCTCCCCACCTCAGACACAACCACGCCGGATTCTGCACAAATGAGTCATTGTTTTTCTTTCCACCCTTAAGGGAGATGGGAGTGGAGAGGGTGATGGACAATTTGTAAATCACGAAAAAATGTTAGAGGAAAAAAAAGTAAAAAAAGATTGTTTTTCTGCGGACGTGCAATTTTCCCCCTTTCCACCCCCAAAAAAGGGGTTGCAGTTGGGGGTAAAATTTGCAATTTGAGTATCGTTTTTTATGGAGAATCCAAAAGTAATAAAAAATAGGTGTTCCCATTTAAGTTTTGAAAAATCACCCCCGCTCCACCCCACAGGAGGGGTGAGGGTGTTGTTTACGTATCATGACTCAATAGGTTTCAACAAATAAAGGAAACGTATTTTTTTCTTTTTGTAATTGGACGTGTCGTTCTCGAGATATTAAAGGGTGTATATTTTGACTTTAATGGCGTCCCGACGGCGAACGGGTGATCCGATCAAAAAATTTACCAGCGATTTGGAATCAGTGAAGAATTTCCTATAAGATGACACCACTTCCAGCTTTCTAAACCCTGTAACATCGACCAACGCACAGACACACAGACACACAGACATCCGGACGAATTTAGTAACCAACTTTTTTAAGTTGGTTGAAAATAACTATTATTTAAGCAAATAACGCAATCATCCATAAAATGGACCTCAACTCAAATCATGAACAGAATCGAGTTTACCAAGGATTTACAAAAAATTCAACACTTTCAAGTACCAGAAGGTAAGCATTATGTTAAATTATAATATTGTCTCGATGAAAAAATAATTGTTCTTTTAATATAGATTTGGCGTATATTGTCAGCAGGTAAATCACTTTTTCACTTTGGAGTGTTGTAAAGGTGATGATTATGAATATCGAAATCGATAAAAAGGCTTTTACCTACCTTTATGAGAGAATTGCCATTACACAAACGTTGGACTGCAAATACAAGTCATGGTATGCCTACTCTACCAAACAGAGTTCAAATAAATTTGTTAAGTACCATTTTTTTGAATCTTGGAATGAAATTTCTTGGCAATGGCCTTTTATTGTCGTATTCATTCATTATTCATGGGTAAATTTGATTCAGCTGCTAACCCATCCATTGAAAGCAGATGTACAATAGGTACAATAAGCACCCACCTAGTATAAATCAGCCAATCATAATGTAAGAGGAACCTTCGGAAGGAAATGGAAAGCTACTAAAATTCAGAAAACATGCTCGTAGTATGGATCCTTCTTAGGGAGCTTAAAATACGTCAATTTTTGAATTATTGTTTTTTAATAAGTCTTATCTCAAAATTCTATCGTTTTCACGATATTTAACATTTTATGATAATTTTTGAATAAACAACGATACATTCTCGAGTGAATTAAGCACAGTAAGAGTTATAATTAAAAAAACAATTTTTATCTAATTTGTTGAACAGATGTAGGACAATTAATAAAAAGCATACAGGGTGATCTAAATTTTCATTTCAATTTTGTTAGAAAAAATATCGTAAAACTCATTTTTTTCAAATGAAAGATCCTGTATATTTTGATATTTTTGGATTCTGCAGATAATTTTCGGTCCATTTTCTTTCATAAGTGAATACAACTTATCAGCATCTGAATGACAAATTTTCTTTGTTTTGAAGCTGGTCAAGGTAAAATATTCAAATTTTTTTCAGATAACGATTCAAACTTTTTTGACGCGAATGCCAGCATAAAGGATCTCTATGTATTTATCAACAGTAAGATCATAAGTGCTCAACTCTTGTCGGCAAGATTTTTATTTTGTATGAGCACTGGTTGCTTGGCAATTAAACGAGATCAAATTGACGAAAATTTTCCCAAATATTTGATCGAGTTTAATTACCTTTTAGCAACCAGTGCAAATACAAAAAATAAAAATCTTGCCTGACAAGAGTTGAGAACGAATGATCTTCGGTTGGAGAATTAACTGAATGAAGCGTTAAATACGTCAAATTTTTTACTTTTGTCAAAATGACATTTGATTTTTTTAAATAGGTTGCTAAAACAATGAGGTAGCGGCAAGAAAAGTAGCATACATTCTTTTCAACAGTAAGATCATAAGTGCTCAACTCTTGTCGGCAAGATTTTTTTGTATGAGCACTGGTTGCTTGGCAATTAAATGAGATCAAATTGACGAAAAGACCCGAGCGCGAAGCGCGAGGGTTCTTTTCCCAAGAATTTGATCGAGTTTAATTACCTTTTAGCAATCAATGCTCATACAAAAAAATCTTGCCTGACAAGAGTTGAGAACGAATGATCTTCGGTTGGAGAATTAACTGAATGAAGCGTTAAATACGTCAAATTTTTTACTTTTGTCAAAATGACATTTGATTTTTTTAAATATAGGTTGCTAAAACAATGAGGTAGCGGCAAGAAAAGTAGCATACATTCTTTTCAGTTAAAAAAACTTGTGATTGGTGCATGTGACACTGTTCTTAATGTCTGATTGGTCTACAACACTATGAGGTTAATTATCAGTTAAAGAAACCTGTGATTGGTCCATGTGACACTGTTCTTAATGTCTCATTGGTCTACAACACTATGAAGTTAATTATCAGATAAAATAGGAATGCGAAAGCATCTTACCCTTGCCAATTTCCCATCTTGAGATGAGTTTTGGGAAAAACATGAAAAACTGCTCGAGGAAAGTAACAACGGAATTCTCTTTAACATTTGCTGTCTTGCCTAAATCTACTTCAAATACATTCACAAAATTTTGGCGCGGATGTCACGCAAAATACCTCTCCAAATCACAAGCAAGAAGAAAATTGATCAAGTAATCAAATTAATAAAACACGATGGATTTTTCTTTCTGTGAAGAAAATTGGGAAATGAGTCGAGTAATAGCTTTTCACCTTGACCAAGAATAATCAATTTCAGAACATTCGGTACAATGAAAGTGGAAAATAGTATAAAGGATTGTTGCCTTTAATTCTTCTTTAGAATATGCGATTTGGATTAAAAATTGTTATTTCCTTCTGAAATATTCACAATAAGGAGGCTTAGAATGGAACAAGACACTTGAATAAAATTGTTGTGTAACTATAATTATTTGTATAAAGTGTATTTTGACTTGCATCCTATTCAACTTCACAATCACTTGTCCTTGTTGTTTCCAATGAAAGATAAAATTCAATGACAATTGCCCAGTAAAAAAATTTGATGTACTATGTCAACTAAAGCGGATCAAATTTTGGTGTAGATTAAGCAATTTAGCAAAGCTCCTTAATAAAATGATAAGAAGTAGTAGTTCAGTTTACACAGTTACAATGAGTCTTATGGTCCTTGCTACTATATCCCCATAATCTTCGTCAACTAATCTGGGTATAGTGTCTATTTTAAATTTGGGAAGAGAATTGCAAAACGTCCTTGCACCGCCACCATCATCAGACTCACGGAGTATTGCTTTAGCATACCGTTAAAGTTGTTTGACGTTGATGAAGGGCGTTATTGATGTTGCAATTAAAAGATAACAAAACGCAAAAGATCCTTTTATCAATTTCAAGGTTCCAAATGATAAATTTCAGTTATTGCTCATAAAAAAATACAATTTTGTTTTTCCATGAGAATTTGGATTAAAGGTAAATATTTTTAATATGTTAGATAATAAACTGGTATTATGTTTTACAACACTACGCTACATAAAAACAAACACGTACAGTAAGGAATTCATAAATTAATTGATTAAATCCATCGATCATGGTAAACACTGAAAATGGTGTCTACCAAAATCGATGGATTTAATCAATTAATTCATGGATTCATTACTGTACGTGTGAACACTCAAAATGGTGTTCTCGTAATTTATGAAGTTTAGAACAAATTTTGACCAAACTTATTTTGTGGAACTCCATAATTAATTGTAATATAACAAAAACTTATTGTTAGCTATATAAAATTTGATTATAATTATAATTACAATACGAGTATATAATATAATATAATAATATAATAATATAATAATATAATATAATAATATAATATAATACTTATACAGGGTGAGACATGAGGAACTGTACATACTCCTAACACGTATGGACGCCTCTAAAGCGAACATAAAATGAGCATTTAAAAATGTCTACTGCTCTTGCTTAATAATCTACAGGGTGATTAACGAGTTTTGACTAAAACCTGCTCTACGCCATAACTTTGTTAATGTTGGTTTGATTGATTTCATATTTTGGTGCGAAGTTATGCTATTTCTACCTAATTATCATACGCGATCAAAATTTAAATAATCCAGGACCGGCATTAAAAAATTAGCCTGCATGAATTCTAGAATTTTACGCACCCTGTATATGAATTTTGCCAAACTTTTTATGGTTCCCTGAAAGTACAGGGATGGGTAACAGAATTAATGTAGTTCACATTTTCCCCACACGATTATTCTGTTCTTAATAAAAAAATCAAATTTAATGAAATGGCAAAATATGTGAAATTATATTATACATTTTAAATAAGAAACATTTCATCTAAAAAATTAACTCAAAATACGTACTAAATAATATGTTTCCATTGATGTAATAATCATTTCATTCAATTTCCAGGGCCGGCTTGCAAAATCAATTTTGGCCGATTTAAATATTATTGAAAGATCACCCTGTATAAATATTGTGGTTCAGAATGTTATTTCGCGTACTAATTAGTGAAATTACTCGCTTTTATTATTACAATTAATTATGAAGTTTAAACTGTGGAAATTTTAAATAAATCAAGTTCGCATTTTTATATCTTGCAAATATTATTTGATCTCACTGTAATATAACTATTGGGATTTTACTTTATTACCTTATTTGTTTACTTTGATACTCAACAGTGTAGAGGTAATTACGCTTGCAAAATTTAATATGTACCTTAGCAACTATATAAATGAAGTGAAAAATTCGTTTACCTACACAACCAAAATGAAGTTCACTGTTACTGCCATATTAAGCGTACTTTTCGTGGGAGCTTTTGCACAGCAAGCAAATGGTATGTTCATAACTTTATATTGTAATTTGCAATTATACTGTAAGTAAGTATTTACAGACACCAACGTTGAGTCATCAGTACCAGAAATTTTCAAACGCATTTTCGATGCAGATAATCTATTTTCTCTTGTTCAGATAATACGCATTGCCGTAGGCAATACAGTCTTGCAAATTGTGCGATGTGCTGAGCCGTATACTACTGAAAATGGATCTTTAAACGCTACAATACTACAACAGAATTTGAACTGTACACAGCTCGCGTTAGCTGGCGAGCAATTTATACAGGTTTTGAGTTTACAGCTGCCTGTGTTTCTAGATAGTACGCGTAGATTATTGCAATTAACGGAAAACTCTCCAAATCCGTAGTGCTGTAAGAGTTTATAATTTATTATATATTATGTACATGTTTTGAAAACAAGAAGTAATGCGTGTACTTCAAAAACAACTGTGAATAAAGTTTTTAATACGTTTAGTGTTTTAGTTAATAATTAAAAAAGAACCATTAAATGTGATCGGCAATGTGGGTGACCCTTTTATAATGTCTTCAATTAAATTTAGGATTTATTTAAATTGTGACCTGTGTTGAGAATATATGTTCTGAAAAAGCAAGGGGCATGGCTGAGGTTATTTTTTTTTATAGAGATGAAGTATTCATTGAAACGGGTAAGGAATGATCTCCCGGTTTGCCCAATATAAAAATAGGGACAAGAATTACAGATCAATTGGTAAATACCAGGATTATCTAGTTTAGACCGAGGATCTAACTAAAATTGTTTTTAAATGGGAGCTGCTGAGTCTTTTTCTTTATATTACTTTAACTTCATTATCTTTATATATTTAACCTCAAGACATACCGGATACTGCTCCTTACTTTTGTAACTTAAAAATACAAATTTAACTCTGTTGAGGTCCTTGGCAAAGCTGTGAATATTATCCAAGACAAATTCGTGAATTTACGGACTATACGAACACAAAAATGCAACAAGAAAGTAGTGCAACAAGTTTATAAATTAATGTGAAGATACCCAACTCATCACAAACACAATACAAATTAAGAGGGGCATCTTTCAGGGTGACTCCTTGAGCCCACTTTGGTTTTGTCTTTCTCTTAATCCCCTTTCACACATGCTGAATAACACAAATTTTGGTTATAACTTAAAACACAATGACGAAATACATCACAACGTTACACATCTATTTTATATGGATGATCTTAAATTATACGCCTCTACAAGCACAAAACTCAACCATTTATTACATATCACTGAAACATTTTCACATGATATACACATGGAGTTTGGTATTGACAAATGCAAAACACAACACATCACTGCTGGTAAGAGAGAATTTGTGGATTTTGAGCTCGAACATGGTGACCATATAAGATCCATGGACGAGAATGAAACTTACAAGTATCTTGGTTTTCAGCAAAACACACACATAAAACATACACAAATAAAACGAAATCTAATCACACAATATTTACACAGATTACGTAGTATACTTAAAACACAACTACACGGTAGAAACACTGTCAAAGCTATTAACACATATGTTACACCGGCCCTTACTTATTCCTTTGGAATAATAAAGTGGACCAATACAGATTTAGAACAGGTACAGCGAAACACACGTACATTACTCACTAAATACCGAATACATCATCCACACGCCTCAACAGTAAGACTATACCTTCCTCGTTCACGAGGAGGTAGAGGCTTAACAGACATAGCCCTGTTACACCAAACACAAATACACAAACTACGAGAATACTTTTATAACAAATCACACATTTCAGCGCTACACAAAACAGTCACACTTGCAGACAAATCTTACACACCCTTAAATATGAGTAATAGAAACATCACACCACCAATGAGTAGAGATACGTACCGTAATCTGGGGTGAAGGCGGACAATTTGCGAGTATTTTTGTTCATAATTTCTGAAAACTGGACTGCAAAATTCCGAAAAAAATAATTTAGAATCTTTGAGGCATCTGAAATAAGGTACTGAAAAAATTTTCGCTAAAACGTTACCCTAAATACCACTTTTTTTTTGGTAAAAAGTGTCCGCCTTCACACCTATGTGTGGGTTGAAGACGGACATACGTTGTTTTGGTCTAGAATCGTGTTTGACCTGCATGTGATGTGAAGGCGGACAGTACAAATTGAAAAAAAAAACACATTTATATATGAAAAAACAGGTAGGTACCTAATTCTGTATCGAACAAATAAAGAAAACGATTATTCCGTAATAACGTTTTTATTGTAGGTAACAAAAAATACAAAAATATATATCTTCTTATTAAAAAAAGAAAATAAATAGGAATATTTGTTCCTTAACATTTTTATTGAAAACTAAAGCTTTAAATAAAAAATATATTCTTATAAAAAACAAATAAAAAGAAAACAAGTTGACTCTTATTCTACTTTAATATTCTTTGGAATTTGTGGAAACTGGAATTTTTGGCGGCGCAGATCTATTACTTTAGTTAAAATTGTAACTACTTGATGCTGGTCAATAACAGATTCATCTCGTACAACGGGATATGTAAAATAATAACCCATCTTTGCCGAACTCTGCTTTCGTAAAAAATTCACTAAGAAGACATTGTTGTTTTCAATGATAATGTCCGTTACACATCCGACATAATATTTAACAGAAGTGTTATTTGGACAAGTGAATCGTACCAAAAGATAGTTTCCTACTTCTACATTGTCTATTCTATCATCAGTCTCGTCGATATCACTTATTTGGTTGTCGTTATCACAGTCTGTGGGATTTGCTTCGTTTTCATCTGATGTATTGTCGCATTGATCACTTGATTCGTCCTCATACTCTACATCAATTGATTCATCCGATTCATCAGAATTTTCTATTCGACATTCGCTTAGGCTTTGTGACCTTCCAGCGAGATCCTTCAAGGATATTCCTTTACCTGGAGCCACTTCAACCTTTTTACCTCTTTTGTGGTTGCAGAACTAGTGGTAGTGACTCTGCTGTCCTGCAGAAATTCCTTAAGTGTATTGATCCAGTGTTGATTAGTCTCCTGGTCAACGACGTTTTCCGCTTCCTTATCAGGGATTTTCTTCAGAACAGTTTCTGGGCATAGTGGAAAAATTCCACAACTTTTGAATCCCGATTTTATGTTATTTTCTATGTTTCCCACTTTTTCAAGTGCTTGTTGTAGAAGCCTAGGGAACTCTGATTTACTTATACAACCTCGGTTTTTGAATTTCCAATCGGTCAATATAGATCTCCAAGACTTTTTGAAAGGTGCGAAAAATGACACGTCTAGAGGTTGAAGTAAATGAGTGGCATTGGGTGGTAACAGTACAAAATGTATATCGTTGTCTTCACAGGACTGAAGGACATGTAGCGAGATATGGGAGGCTAAATTGTCTCCAATGAGGACTTTTTTGCCTCGTAATGTTTTAAAATGTGGCAGAAGTATCCGATCAAACCAATCATCGAATGTTGGTCCATCGAACCACCCAGATTTGGTCCGATTGTAGACTGTTCCAATTGGCCCTCCTTCAACCCATGTTGGATATAAATGCACTGATTTATACACTACATATGGGGGTAATAAAGCCCCAGATGCACTTATAGCCATCATGATGGAGATGCTCGATTTACTTGAATCCATTATTCTTTCAACCCGTTTCGATCCACGACGACATAGAACTTTGCTTCTTCCTGGGTCGTCTGTTAAATTGCTTTCATCGTAGTTTACGATGTTGCACGCTGGGACATTCTCAATTATTCCTCTTAGATTTTCAAAATAGTCCGTTATAGTCTCTTTTGTTATACCTGCCCGTACTCTTTTTATATTTTGAGCAAGTCGTTCAGTTAATATGTTTTTATGTCGCTTTACAAATTTATAAAACCATTCGATTCCTGGATAATTATCCTTAAATTTCGCAACCTTCACTCCTTTTCTATCAAGAAATTTTTTTACTAAAACTCTTATATCGCTTCGAGTGAGTGGAAAACCCCATTCAGACAAAGTAGTTATTCCGTTGACCAGCTTTTCTTCATCTGTCGGAGAAAGGATCGTTTGTCCTCCATGTTTTTTTGTTTTGTGGGCTTTTATTTTGTCATATAATGTTGACTTTGGAATTTGGTAGCACTCAGCCGCCCTTCTCAAGCTTTTGCGACCGTTTTTTACATCGTCCAAGGCCTTACGTAAATTGTCTTTTGTGTAATTCATGAATGAACTGCCGATTTTTCTCTGATAGTCTCGTCCCATGGTGTCCGCCTTCACCCCTACAAAAGGTCATTTTTAAACTTTTTCAAATTTACCCAACGTGAAATTTTTGAAAGAAGTTTTATTTTATGGGAATTCGTTGCTGATTAAATACTAAATAATTCACAATTTGTTTCATTTTATTAGTTCTAACCGTTTCTTTGTGCAAGAGTTTCTTTTTGGAGTTTGCAAAATAGAGCAAAACTGTTAATTCTATAAATACGTACCTGCCTGCTACGAAAGCGATGTTTTTCGTACAACGTCTCACACTACACCAATATTAGACTTGCACTAACCCGTTGCATCTAATATATCTCAACTTTCCCTCACCGAAATGCGTGGCCTTGACGAAAACGACGAAATGGGCCGAGTGTCCGTCTTCACACCTACTGTCCGACTTCACCCCACTTTACGGTACATCACACATAACATACAAACTTGGACACAAAAGACTTTACATGGACGATATCCACAGGAGATTAACGAAGACTGTGTTGATATTATAGCAACGCATGCTTGGTTAACCAAATGTGATATTTTCCCAGAGTCAGAGGGTTTCATGTTTGCCATACAAGATCAGGTCATTTACACACGAAATTACAGAAAACACATAATTAAAGATAGGACAATTACACATGATCTTTGTAGACAATGCTCGCAAAGACCAGAAACAACACAACACATTATATCAGCATGTACACGTCTAGCACAAACAGAATACAAACACAGACACGATCAGGTAGCTAAGATAATACACCAAAAACTCGCCACAAAACATAACCTTTCTACTGATAACACACCCTATTACAAATATTCACCGCAAGTTGTACTTGAAAACACCACACACAAACTATATTGGGATAGGACACTACTCACAGATAAAACTGTATATAACAATAGGCCAGATATAACACTTATAGATAAAACAAAAAAAATCATATACATAATAGATATTGCAGTTCCCAACACAAACAATTTAGCCAATACACACGCAGAGAAACATTGGAAATACACTGATATAGCTCAGGAACTTAAAGCGCAATGGAGAATGGGAACTGCTCTTACAGTACCCATTGTTCTTAGTGCAACCGGAGTTATACCAAAAACAATACATCACAGTTTGCACATTTTAGGGTTAGATAAGAACATATACATACAATTACAAAAGGCAGTCATTATCAACACTTGTCACATAGTTAGAAAATTTCTAAACATAACGGAAGATACCGCACATCACTCAGAACCACATCACACACTTTCAACTAATACCATTCAAACACAAAATGAAACACAACACTCAATCCTCCCTTCACAAATTGAAACTCTGTTGCATACACAACATAACATTATAGAAAGTCCATTACCAACACACAACACTTCAACAATCACTCATGTAACACCTCTGACTCGTTCTCATACACTCAAACGTAAACACAAAATATACTCACAGTATCAGAATTCGCAATTAACACAAAACACAAACAACACATTACCCACTCGAGTGCAACCTATGCGTCGAGCTAAACAACAAAAAACGCTTACACAATAAGCATAACACTTTTTCAAAACATACATATTATGTTCATTTTTTTCTTTTCTATAAAAAGTCACTAAGTCACGAATAAGTGACGCAAACGGAGAAGCCTAGGAATATAGGGTCTCTTTTTGTTATTGATGCGCGACGCTGCGTTCATGTTAATGCCTTCGCGGAAAGAGGGTCGACGGGACGTGGCTTTTACAAATTGGGATCAAATACACCGAGGCTTCTCAAACAAATACATTATCTAAAATGTGATCAGCGTTGGTTTTATCAACGTCATTTAATTTAATGAACATAATATGTGTATAGTATTTAGTATGTTCACTTTTTAACAGCAACTTCAAATTTATATTGTATAGATATATGTATTAGTAGGACTAATCGTTACTTGATTTCGATCCGTGCGATTAGTTAACCAGGCTTGGCCTGAGTATCAATAACAATCGAAGTACATAATAATAATAATAACAATCGTTTATTGCCCAACAGACAATACAGTCCAATTACTGGACAAAAGAAAGAAAACAAAGATAAAAAAGAGCCATTCGGTGTATAACAAAATAAGTACTAATGTATAATGTAAAGTTATAAGTACCTAAGTATAATAAGTAACTTAAAGTAAATGAAATAAAGAAGAAAAAAAAATTCAAGATAACAAAGGTAATAATATGTAATAATTAAAAATTAACTATAATGTAGGTACTAAAAAGTAAAAATGTAGTAAGGGTGACATAGGTAGATATAAATGTGATTATGATTATAATTCGAGTGCGGCTTGTAAATCCATAAGTGTGCAACAGTTGATGTCAATTTCCTGTCTTAAAGAATGAAAAGTTTGAATAGAGTAAATGATAGGGGATTTTTAGTACATTCGTCCTGGGTGTGGGATAGTGAAAGGTAACGGTATTGCGAGAAAAATAAGATGGAATTTGAAATGAGAGTAAGGCTAATAAATATGGACAATCTATTGAGTTGTGTAACAATTTATAGAGGAAAGTTAGTGAAGCTGCTTTACGCCTATTCTGTAATGAGCGTACACCAAACCGTTGCAGCAACAAATCGTGATCAAACCCTCGGGTCGGGTAAGAATGATCCAGTTTGTATGCTAAATACTTCAAAAATTTACGTTGAATGTATTCGAGTGAATCTTTTTGATTCGCATAAATGGGATTCCAAACGAGAGCACAGTACTCAAGTTTAGTACGTACCAAAGAGAAGAATAAGGATTTAAGGGCATTTATGTTTGAGAATAATCGACAGTTGCGGATGATAAAACCCAATATAGAGTTTGCTGAACGTGATAATATTTTAATATGATAACGGAAGCTAAATTCACTATCGAAGTACACACCTAAGTCCTTAACAATTCGAGTCCGCTCTAACTCAATGGAGTTAGCACGATAAGTAAATTCGACTGGCTTACTTTTACGCGTAAACGTTACTATCTTGCACTTAGGTATATTTAACTGGAGAGAGTTATCTACACACCAGCGATGCAGAGCATCCACTTGACCCTGAAGGAAGCGACAGTCGTTAATATTAGTTATGGGAGCAAACATTTTTAAGTCATCCGCAAAAAGTAATTTATTGCAAGCCATTTCAGGTGGTAAGTCATTTATAAATAATAAAAATAGAAGTGGTCCGAGGTTGGACCCCTGCGGGACACCCGAGGTAACGTTGATACATGTAGAAGTAAAGTTATTGTATGCAACCTGTTGAACATGGCCTTGTAAGTAGGATGATAATAGTAACAACAGCGATTGACTAAAACCAAACGCATCTAGTTTAGCTAATAAAATATGATGGGAAATACGATCAATATGAGAGTTTTTGTGTTGATTAAGGCGGTTTTTTAACGTTTGTTTGGTTTGACCTATATAACTGGCTTCACAGTTTGCACAATCTACTTGATATACTAATTTGGAGTTTGAGAGTGTGTTAGTTTTGTCTTTGATGTGTGAGAAGCAGTGTTTTTTAATTGTGTTATCACTTTTACATACTATACTATGTTGATTTGATGTTTTTGGAGGTTTTTTTCTAACTTGTCGGAAAGTGTGGGGATGTAAGGGAGTGTTGTATAGTATGTCGTCGTGTCTTCAATGTTAAAAATGGGTCCAAAAAAGTTTGGTTGTAAATTTATTGATGAGTTACGCAAGTTGGTTTTTATTCGGTTTCTTCCAAATGTTGGTCCTTTGCGTCTCCATACTTTGGATTATCGGTGCAAAATGTTTTACAGGGCGGCTTTTGCAAAACATGAATTGGAGGAAGGGGCGCAAGCGAGTTTTCCACGCAGATCACCTGACCTGTCTCTCTTGAAACTTAAGTCTCAAAATCTCAAAAACTTGTTACTACGAATTATTGACAAAGTGGCATTAATTACACCCGCAGTATTACAAAAGGCTACAACTAATTTTTACAATCGTTTGACCTTCTGTCAAAATGGTAGAACGACGATTGTTCGAATATTTAATGACCCACTCAGACCCATCCACTCACAAACACGTGGGGTTTGATAAACGTCACGTCCTCGCCGCAAACCCTTGGAACGGAACACAATAAATAAAGAAAATGGAAATCTTCATTTATCGATTATTTTTTTCTTTAGAATTAACTCACAGTTGATCTATCTTCCCATCTAATATTTTAAAGTTACTCTATCGCTCCTTCACCAAGGGGATGGAGAATAGGTACAACCCTGCACAGAAATAGCTATCGTGATCCTATATCAATTTTTAAAATTTCAACTTTTTATGTAAAATACGTTCAAAAGTTATAGGGATGTATCCAGGCTTTACTTCTACTTACCCGGAGATACTAGAACAAGAAGATGTTTAAATGTTATTTTAAACGTATACTTAGCGCTTAAAAAATAGAAAAAGCACTTCTAGTCATGTATATAACACGGAAAAGGCTTTAATGTGAATTATACGGAAATCACTTTCCATTAATATTCTAATGTATTTAGTGCTTGCAAAATTTATTGTACATTAAAATAGATATAAGTAATATACTATAGCTACACATGCACGCAATTCTGTCAGTTCCTCCTCAAATTAACCGATCGGAATACACGCAATTCCATCGCCCATCTACTTCCATTTAATAACCATCCTAAAGCAGAAAGTAGGACAAGAAGCTAAATATCGGCAGTTTAATGTTTGAACACTCCGAATTTTAGCTATTGATTGCCATTATTGGTTTGCATATAACCTTCGAACATGATTTCAGGGTTAACCTGTAATGGAGAGCTAATTTTAGTAATATTGATTATTTTTTCTAAATAATTTAATAATGCAGAAGCGAAAATAGAATTCCTTAGAAGTATTTTACATATTCAGCATGAAACAAAGACGAAACCTTTCCATTTATTCATGTAACCTTTAAGAGCACTAAATTCGGTTTAGATTGGTTAATTTAATTTGTAAGTAATTCGAACATTTGGTAGAACCTTTCAAATAATAATAAGATGTAAGTGCTTTTTGTTTAAAATGCTTAAAACTTTTTATACATAGAACAGTTGCGTGAAACTTTTAACATTAGATTGACGTGATACCATTTAAATTTTATAGGAAAAGTTTTCTTAAATTAATATATCTGTTAATGCATATTTTAATATTTGAAATGTAAAACATTGCATATTTTTTAGGATTAAGTATAAGATTGCTTAAATGAATTGTTTTTTTTAATTTTAATTACTTAAGGGAGTTGTGCAATGCCGAAACAGCCTCAAAATGGATTATATCCATAAAAATCGAGAACCTTTACTTTAATTTAATGTAAATGAACGCTAATTGCGTCGTTTAAAGCGAATTACAATGTAGATTTAAAAACTTCCAAATGAATAATAATAAATTCTACAGTAAATTATTATATTATTTAACCAGTCTTAATTGTAGGCATTCTAGTAAATTAATTCTAGAAACTCCTTTAAATGGTGTGTTAACTTCATTTCCATTATTTTTGTACTAGTTTTGGCCATTTAATTCTGTCTTTAATTTTGTCCAATCTGTTGGTGCCAATTGTCCAAGATTATCTTTGAGCTTTTACCATTAGTGCTTACGTAAACCAATAAATGGTTCAGATAACATAAAAAATGTGTTGATGAGCTTATTAAAGATTTCACTACATTAAACAGGTTGTTATTATCACGTTCGCTACCACAATACAATGCAGACAACCCTTCTCATAGACCAACACTACTTTATGTGAATTTCCTTAGTAAAAAGGTGTGCTTTGCTAATAGACAGAGTCGTTTTTAAAAAAATACGTTTTTTTAAAATCGGCCAGAAAGTAGTAGGTACTTTCCGGTTTATTTTTAGGTCAGAAAATCTCATTTTGTCGGACCGAGCCAGAAAGTTATTGTGATAGTCCGGTAAAAGGTTTTACCGGACTCATTTTTACTTTCCGGCCTAGAACGGTCAATTGTTCTGCCCGTTTTAAAAAATATATTGTACGTTATACGTCCCAAAAGTGCTTTTACTGAACTCGCAGGCTTGCAGGACTCGCCAGCGGCTCGCCATGTAATTTGCCTACTTGTCCAGTAAAAGATCACTTTCGGGACTTGTTACGTAAACTACTATTTTGTGCCCTTTTGTCCCATGTCATATATATGTATGTGACGCTGATCTATGGATAAAAAACATCAGAGAGGTCCATCTTCACATATATGCGACGTAAAAAATGCTATATTTTGGGTATTTAGAGAAGTTTCCAATGCAGTATAAAATATTTATTGGCAAAAAAATAACAAACAACAGAAATCTCATCTAATTATTTTATTTCTGTAATAATATCTAACAAAATAAACAAAAAACAAAAATAAAGTATACACTGTGTCCAAGATAAGGAGGGTCACTATGGGGATTTCGGAAACGGTAAGAGATAGAGTTTCGGTTAAATGGGAGAAAAGTTGGGCAATTTTGAGTTTAGTAAAATGAAATTTTGAAACTGACCAAATTCCGAACCGTTCCGAAGTTATGCGACAAAAAGCGAATTTTCAGGATTTCGTTTTTGACAAATTGTTACTTTGTCGTTGATGTTAACTAAAAAGTAAAAGAACCTTCTACAGGTACTTTTTAACGTTCTTTAACATGGCTTACAGCAAATTGGAATCCGACGTTTCGTTTTCGAGCAACCATCATCAACTTTGTTTTTTTAAATACGGTCCTGATTTTTTTATACATAATATTAGAAGAGCTTTTTATTCTGCATTCAAGCAAGTATCACACTTTATGGTTTACTTAATTGCGATTTTATACTTGCTTTACGATTAGCGGGAAAATCCTAAGTACGAACCTGTATTCCCCCTCAATAACATTCAAACTGAATTTTATTTATAAATGGACTTTTTCTAACTGTGCTTTCCTCACCAAATTAATGAAATGACACAGAATTTTCAATTTTGAACACAAATTTTATAACCAAGTACATAATTACAAACAATCAACAACACGTCATAAATGAACAGAAAACATTTGATGAAATGAAAATTGAAACATGACACATCAATAATTTAAAAAAAATTATAATAAATGCTCGAAAAGTCCTCCTTCGTTCTCCAATCGTAAATAGCATCTTCTAACTGTAGAATCCAAGCATTCTTTAACATTGCAAGTGTTACAGCGTTGAGTATACTTTATACTCAACGGTTACAGTTTGGAATGCGTTAAGTACAAACTTTCGGAGATATCTTTGTAAACATAATTTCTTATGTACCCCCAAAGAAAAAAATCCCGCAGAGTTATTTCGGAAGAACGAGCTGGCCAGGGTGTTTCAGAATTGGGGCTTAAAACTCTTTCGGCAATCCTATTTGAAAGGTAATCCTTAACCACCTGTGAATTGTGCGCAAGTGCACCATCCTGCTGAAACCAACAATTGCGTACTACGGCTTAGGGTAAAATATCAAGAGCATCTTCCAAAGTAGAATCTAGTAAATTTAAGTACAATAGTAAAATAAGTATAAAATCGTAATTAAACCATAAAGTGTGATACATGCTTGAATGCAGAATAAAAAGCTCTTCTAATATTATGTATTAAAAAATCAGGACCGTATTTAAAAAACAAAGTTGATGATGGTTGCTCGAAAACGAAACGTCGGATTCCAATTTGCTGTATGCCACGTTAAAGAAAGTTAAAAAGTACCTGAGAAGGTTCTTTTACTTTTTAGATAACATCAACGACAAAGTAACAATTTGTCAAAAACGAAATCCTGAAAATTCGCTTTTTGTCGCATAGCTTCGGAACGGTTCGGAATTTCGTCAGTTTAAAAATTTCATTTTACTAAACTCAAAATTGCCCAACTTTTCTCCTATTTAACCGAAACTCTATCTCTTACCGTTTCCGAAATCCCCATAGTGGCCCTCCTTATCTTGGACACAGTGTATTCTACTGAAATAAAATCAACGAAAAACATAAACATATTCTGCACAATATTTTCATGAGACTATTAGGCGTGATAATTAGCGAGACAGAGGTGAGCACAAAGGCCAATTTTTTGCTCTTTGTCTTTACAACTATCACAAACAAACCAAGTAAGAGTTTTCTTTTTGTCTTTAGAACACTGACGACCTAGAGGCCCATGGCTGAAATAATTTTATCCCTGTAGTTGAAATAGCTAATTTTCTTTCCAGCGGTTTTTTTTATAAAGAAAATAGCAATTCCAGAGTGACACATCCAAGAGATGAAAAAATAATTTCGGCACAATTTTTTTAGATGTTCGGCACCCTTTCGATTTTTTACAGATGTCATAACGAATTTATGACATGTAGAGAGCACTAACACATCCCTTTTATCTCGCCACTTTCCCACAGTAGTACTTCCATTCCTTTTCCGTATAGATTCACCCCTTGTCAGTTTTTTTGTCACCACTTCAGTAGGATTACCTCTTCTAGTGCTTCGTACTGTTCCTACGAGGTGAGTGCTCTTCTGTAATATGTCTTTTGCAAGACTAACACTAGTATAGAAATTATCCATATAAATGGTGTGTCCCCTTCCAATATGTGGTATCAACAATTCTTGAACCACCGAAACCGCATTGCCATCTTCTTCACTGGTTACTCTACCTTTGCCTGAATATATTACCATATTCAAAACGTACCCGTCGGACGTACATAATTCATATAATTTGATGCCATATTTGGCAGCCTTATTCGGGATATACTGGTGGAAATATAGACGTCCGCGCCATAATAATAATGCTTCATCTATAGACAGTTTAGGACCAGGATAGTAGATATCTTGAAAGTTTTTCAAAAGATGTGAAAGGACATTATTTATTTTATGCACACGGTTCTGTTGATCTTCGCTCGTTTCATAAAAGCAAAGACATCGCAGGATCATTTCGAAACGATTCCTTCCCATAATTTTTGAAAAAACAGGATGTTTGTATATTATCTGCTGGCTCCAGTAACTTTTGATGCTTGGCATTTTCACCTGGACCATTAGGATCGAGAGGCCCAGACAACTTTTCAGTTCGGCTGATGTAATATTTTTCCACCTTTGCATGTTCGACTTTCTTCGCAGATTATCTTCCTGCAAGTACTTTTGAGGTCTGGCATTAGTCCAGTTGACAATTTTATCAAGAAGCTTAGCATCAAACAACAAAGAAAAAGTTTCCATGGGTGAAATATTTGCAGGTCACTATGTTTTTTTGGAACCCTACTTTTTCAGTAAAGGAAAAATTGAGCGGCTCAAAATCTGAATCTTCCTACTGGTTTTCGTCAGTGTTATTATTGGGCTCATCATCAACACTTAGACCGGTTGCGACATTATTCTGGCTGTCATCATCCCTTTCACCTGTTGACCCTGATAATGACTCATTTGATGCTTCCAGAGTCTATATACACATCCACATCAGAAATCAAGCCTTCAGTCATTATACGATCAGCTGCTGCATGGAGGCCTTAGCTCAGTACTGACAATGCTGCACCCATTACCAGGTATCGTAAGTACTTTACTTGTAATTTAAAACTTCTCTGTTTTTGTTAAATAAATCTTGGAATTTGTTTTCCAAAATTATTTTGTTCTTCCTGCACTAGATCAAGCGCTGTTATAAAATAACGAAGAGCAAGAGGTCCAATTGTAATTATTGAACAAGATTCTGCCTCCAATACCTCCCATACCGCCTACGATATTTTTTAAAAATTGTCCCAAACGTTAACAAACAACGTGCTAAAGATAAAACTGTTATAAAAGAGTTTGTTAATAAACTATTGCTGAGTTTTAATTTTAATTTGACTAAACGGTGAAAGAAAAATGCTTATCGCAAAATATAATGTTGTTCGACTACTCAACTATTCAGTAAAATTAACTACTGTTACGAGGATGTTTTCTTTTCCAACTCCTCGCAAGTGCAACACGTATTTATGAAATCAAGTCTTTATTTAACAAGAACGTAACGGTAATAACACAACAATAACAGTAATCAGTAACGAACAAAATTTTACAAACTCGATTATAACGTATTTTTAACCTCAAATTATTATTATCCCAGTTGCCTGAATGTAATAATATAATATAGGTTAATTAAGCATAGATGGCTTAGTTCCAGACGCCTGAACTCTAAGACCAATACTTCTCTTATTTTCTCACGGTGCAGCCTCTTTTATACCCCTTTATGTGACATCGTGATCGTTCGGCTATCACGTGGAACGATTCGGGTCACATGATTAAAGATGGGAAACCAACCACTTTCATTATTAGAGATGGGGAAATCATCACTTGCAGCGCCACACGTGCTTTGTAAATGAACTTTGTTACAATTCTCCCCCTTTGAACCAACTGTCGTCCCGATGTGCCGTTCAATGTTATTTCTATCTTGCCCTGTTTGATGAACAATATTACCTTCTAAATTTTCGAGTGGCAATGATTTTGCTTCGATCATAGCCATATTATTTATATCGTACCCTTTTCGGGGACGTCCACGCTGACGAATTGGGTGTATAGGAAACAAATTATCTTTCTGTGGCCCATAGTAAGGTCGCAGACTCGTGATGTGATATGTTCCTAAAGATACTTCGGGTTCTTTAATATTAGCTATTTTGTAGGTGACCGGTCCTTTTTTTTCAATAATAAGATAAGGCCCGTCACGACAAGGTACAAATTTAGATGTGTGCCCATGTTTTGCCTGACTGAACGGGTGTGTTGTTACCCAAACATAGTCACCGATGGTGTAACTTGGTCCTGACGATGTCTTGGCATCTTTGATTTTTTTATAATGATCCTGGTTATGTTCGTGTATTTCTCTTGCATACTTCAAGGAGTCGCTAATTTCCAGCAAACGAGGAGTGATTTCTGCGACGAAATTCTCACTCTGTACAATATGTCGTAGATTTCGTGTAACGTCGTTGGGGGAATGCAACTGTCTACCAAAAGTCAGATAAGCGGGGGTGAATCCGGTACTTTGACATGTTGCACTATTCATAGCGAAACGAATGGTTGGAAGTTGTCGTGCCCAATTTCGATGGTCATTCTTTAGTAAGATGGATAATTGTGTCTTAAGATCCCTGTTCCTTCGTTCGACAGGGTTCGCGGATGGGTGATATAAGGGGGTCAGACTTTGTTCTATTCCTAAACAGAACATTGTATGTTGCATAACTGAGCTTACGAACTGGACCCCGTTATCACTAATAATTCGACGAGGACTCCCATAACGTAATATTACTTCGTCAATGAGTACATTGGCACAAGCGCTGGCGCTTGCCTCTTTTAGTGCAAATATTTCTATCCAACGTGATGCCACATCTTCGATGATGAATGTCCAACGATACCCATTACTTGTCTCCGGTAAAGGTCCAAAAAGATCCATGGCTATGACCTCAAATCTTTGTTGCATCACCGGAGTCTGGAGCAATCCTTCTGGCTTCCTGTTGGCGACTTTGTATCGTTGACAGTCTTCGCATTTCCGTATATAAGCCTCCACGTCTTTATACATCCCGGGCCAATAGTAGCGCCGAGCTAACTTCTGGTAAGTTTTCTGTACGCCATAGTGTCCAGCGGTAGGTTGGTCATGATTTTCCTGGAGGATTCGAATTCGTCCACGCTCCGGTATTACCAACTGTGGTTCAGTATTGTCGTTCTCTCCATCATTAGCGTATCTATACAGACAACCATCTGATATTAAATATCCACGGGCGGCCCATCGGGCTCCGTCTTCGTGGGCTCCTGGTGATGCGAAAACGTCTAGTATCTTTTTTACCTCAGGATCTTGCAACTGTTCTTGTCGAACATCCTCTGCTCTTATTCGTGGTAAGTCGACGCTGATTTCGTACACTTCACAATTTTGTAGTGGGGGTCGTGACAGTGTATCTGCAACCACGTTTGTCTTTCCCGAGTTATATTTGATCTGAATGTCGTATGGTTGAAGTTGTAAAGCCCACCTTGCTAGCCGTCCTGTGGGCGTTTTAATAGACATCAACCATTTGAGGGGTTGGTGATCTGTGATAACGGTTACCGTCCCTCCTTCAATATACCCTCGGAACTTTTGAATACTCCAAACTACTGCTAAAGCTTCTCGTTCTGTGGTAGCGTAATTTCGTTCTGCTGGCGTGAGCAGTCTGCTGGCATATTCGACGACGTGCTCATGATCGCCCTCCCCCTGGACCAGAACTGCCCCGATGGCGTAAGCGCTAGCGTCGGCTTTTATTATGAACGGTTTACTATCGTCCGCCTGACTTAGAATAGGAGCAGTAGTTAATAGTGTTTTTAACTTATCAAAAGCCTCCTGTTGTTCGTCATTCCACTCCCAAGCAGCGTTTTTTTTAGTTAACTTGCTAAGCGGCCTAGCTACGGCCGCAAAGCCTTTTATGAACCTTCGATACCATGAACCAGTTTGTAGGAAGGTGAGTACTTGTTTGACATTCTTTGGCGATGTCATATTTTGTATGGCTGCTATTTTTTCTGAATTTGGCCTTATTCCATCTTTTGAAATTATATGACCCAGATACTTGACTTCTTTACAACAAAAGTGACATTTAGTACGGTTTGCACGAAGTCCAAATTCCTGTAACGCCTTAAAGACGACCTCCAAGTCCCCGAGGTGTCTTTCAAACGTTGAAGACAGCAGAATTATGTCATCCAAATAAACGAGTATGTGTATTTTATGGGGAATCAGATGTCTTTTGAACCTGTCCATAAGTCTCTGAAAGGTTGCTGGTGCATTCCGTAACCCAAAAGGCATCCTACAGAAACGATACATTCCAGAGGGGGTAACAAATGCTGTTTTGTCGCGGTCTTTTTCGTGGACTTTAATTTGCCAATATCCGCATTGCAGGTCAATTGTAGAAATATATCCTGTATGCTTAGCATCGTGCAACAAGTCATCTATCCTAGGTAAAGGATAATGATCTGGGCGAGTTATTAAATTTAACTGTCGATAGTCTATACACACGCGGATCTTCCCATCAGGTTTCGGTACCATGATCACAGGTGCACACCACGCACTTTCACATTCCTCTATTACATTTAACTCCTTCATTCTTTTAAGCTCTTCCTCCAATTGTCTCTTCCGAACTGGTGACATCCGGTATGGGGGCACAGAAATTGGCGAGTTATCACCAGTATCTATTTGGTGTTCGGCGTAATAAGATGGTTCCACAGGTGCTGTAAACACCTCTTCATATTGGAATATAAGCTGTTCTAGCAATTTTTTATTATCGGATGTAATCTCGCTACCTTCTTCTTCTCGTAACGTCAATGGTATAACATCCACAATAAAAATTTCCAACTCCATTATGGGTTCGACGTCAACTTCCATCTCTTCCCAGAGACGATGAAACTCGATTTGTTGATATCTTCTTGCCTCTCGACTAGTAGTCGGAGTTTGGTGGTCCAAATCGATGAAATTCAAATGCCATTCTCTGGTGGGTGGCGTTTCCGGTAAACCTGCCCATATCTCATTATCTTCCTCGTTGGTCGATGTTTTCGTTAATGGGATCCATTTATTTTTAGGCGACGTTAAACTTTCTTCATCTTGAATTGAAGTGGCAGATAGCGGCGTGAGAAACGTGGGAAGTCGATGCTCGTCAAGCATCCGATATATTATCTCTTCCGTTTGCATAGCCGTCTCTGTCTTTCGAGGTGGTGTAGCAGGCAACGGCGTGAGTAACGTGGGAAAGCAATGTTCTTCGAGCATTTGATGCATGGGTCCATCAGTGTTCACTGCCGTTTCTGACCAGTAAGCGGCGAGTGGGACTCCTGCTGATACCTCTTCTTTATCAATGAACGCATTTTGTTCTTTTGGCCTGTCATGCATGTACCAGCATTGTCTAGGTATATCGATGACGATTCCAGCCTCTTTGATGATATCTACTCCCAAGAGTGTCTTTGTAGATGGAGCATTTGGGAAAAAGATCATTGTTATTTGTAGTTCTTTTTTTTTTATTTTGGGCTCTGAGTCTACCATGGTTAATTCGACTGTTCGGGCTTCATCGAGGAGTTGCTTAAAGGTGACAAACTTTGACCTAGGCACCCGTTTCTTAATTCTGTGGTGTAACAATGCGTATATCATATCCAGCTGTGTACTGACGTTATGGTTAGGATTGAACTGTGCCAGTAATGCCCGCTTAATGCATACAAAACGGTCGGTCAACTGTCCATCCTCTTGTTTGCTACCAAATAATTCCACGTACAGCTGGTCATTGGTTTTCTTGGCTCCGTACGCTCCTCTGAGTTCCTCAATGGCGGCGGGCCATGTTTCTGTGGTAGTTTTTACACCTTGTCACCATGTAGCGGCGAGATCCTCCAATAGTAAAGGAAGGCCCTTAAGCGCGATGGTATCACTTATTTGGGCGCATTCTTTATAGATCTCTATAGTTGCTATGAATGCATTAACATCTTGATCCTTTTTCCCCGCAAAACGAGCTGTACAACGAGCGAAGTTTCCACCTTCTCTTAGTGTCGGTAACGGATCATTTCTAAATTCACCTCTGATTCCCTGTATCAGCTCGTTGAACTGCTCCTGGCTCATGGTGATTGCATTCATATTCTCTTTTTTAACTTTTTTCCGTGTCTTGGGACCCGTCTTTATGTAATTTGTTTAGAACGAGAGTTCATATACACACGCGCACTAGACTATCTTGATGTTCGGCACGAGTAAGAACAACTGTCTTGATATATTTTGGTCGTTTGTTCGGCCCCACGTTGGGCGCCAATTGTTACGAGGATGTTTTCTTTTCCAACTCCTCGCAAGTGCAACACGTATTTATGAAATCAAGTCTTTATTTAACAAGAACGTAACGGTAATAACACAACAATAACAGTAATCAGTAACGAACAAAATTTTACAAACTCGATTATAACGTATTTTTAACCTCAAATTATTATTATCCCAGTTGCCTGAATGTAATAATATAATATAGGTTAATTAAGCATAGATGGCTTAGTTCCAGACGCCTGAACTCTAAGACCAATACTTCTCTTATTTTCTCACGGTGCAGCCTCTTTTATACCCCTTTATGTGACATCGTGATCGTTCGGCTATCACGTGGAACGATTCGGGTCACATGATTAAAGATGGGAAACCAACCACTTTCATTATTAGAGATGGGGAAATCATCACTTGCAGCGCCACACGTGCTTTGTAAATGAACTTTGTTACACTACTCATTTAGTTATATTTGCTCTTGCTCCCACATGTTGAACGGAAAACCTCGCGGCAATGTCAGCAAATTTTATTGCTTCCCGTGTTTGTCTATGATTGGAGGCTGACACGATTTCTTCAGGGGCAATAACACTGGTATCCTCAATGTTTGTCCAGTGGAAAGTTGAAGATGAACCAATCCTTCTAGCAATTTTTACATAGAGATAGGGTTCTATTTCATTGATTTAAGCCACATACATCTTGGTCGTTCTCTTTGATGAAAGATTCACCAATACCCAATCATTCACTTTTAATTCTTCAAAACCTTTGTCCATAATTTCCACGAATCTATCATCATCTTCGTTCTCTTCGAGATCTGATTCATCTTCGATAAACTCTTCGCTATCTTCGTCGCTTTCCTTTGCAGGGCAGATTTTCTTTTGCTTCTTGACCTCTTGACAAGGAACATTTTTTTCGGCAGCTTTATTAATTCGATTGCTCTGGAACATAACATAACATGACTGGTGTGCGGTGGTAATTTTAGTATTATGATACTTTCAGCTTTTGCCTTTTGAACAAATGGTAAACCGAAACATGACCATTATATATATGAGAACAGCTGGTCTTTCAGGGTGAATATTTCTCAGAAAATTTCGAGTGCCATAATTGTTGAAAGTTTTTGCTTCCATCCAACCGTTTTTTGTCGCAGCATAAGTAATGCTCTCCGGTTTTACCAAGGATTTTAACTCTTGTGGGGTTTAAGCAAAAACTAGACTCATCTAGGTTCCACACCTGTGTTGGGCCAATATTAGTAGTAACGTTCTTCAGAAGCTTAAAATATTCATGGATGATGAATGGGTCGATAATTTTTTTTCTAGAGGCTCACACAGGTTGAGGTTTTCTAAAACTTAAATGATGAGCTTTTTTAAATCGAATCATTAGCGCCCATTCCAGATTTAATAGATTTTTCTATTTTTTGTAACTCCTGGCTGTACGTATTTCTCAAACTTTGTATTTTTGGACTAGCATTAACAACAGTAAATTCATCCACCCCTAGTTTTTCCAAAGACGCCACCCTCATCTGGTTATTCCTATAACTTGGTTTATTTACATCCGAAAGACGCTCGTGTTCAGAATAAAGTTCCACAAGCCTAACGGTTTCCGCTTCGATCCACTTCATTATTCAACATTAATTTTAAAAAATCAAAATAAAGAAACAACGACACTGTTCCGCTCTTCAATATTATACTAAACTTATCTGGTCCCGTCTACACGGCTAGTTGATAAGTTTATCGCCTGGTCAGTGGGAATTTCTGTGGAAGGAGAAGGCTAGTAGGCAAGTAAATAGATGGGCTGGCTATTTACTTTTCTGTCCTCGTTACTTGTACAAGTACCACTTACTTATCTTAACTGTTCACATTGGATTAGTATCTCTCTTGCAAGTTACTGGTACACGCGACTAACACATTTACTATACCAATGTAAACGGCGCTTGATCTGTGGATTCGAGTCCTCTGCGTATGACATCTAAATATTCTGTATATGCATTTGGTGTTATTTTTGGAAACTCGAAAGTGAATCAGGAACAGGAATCCTTTAGTAGGGATAAGATGGGAAGGTCCATTCCTAATATCCTTACGATCACACCAGACGGTAAACGATACGTGACCGTAAGAGATTCTTTATAAAAATATATTATATTGAATTAATTTAATTACTTTCAATGAATATTTTAGCGTTACTAACCTGATTCTGGTTTATTTTACTATCAATATTACTTTCAGTGCAGAAAGCACTGTTTTCCTATTTTTCTTATAAACCAACCGGGTGTCGAATCAAATTCACATTTTTCCGAATATTTTTACAAAGAACAATAAATAACTACCCTTAAAGCAAGTCAGATGTGTGTACGGAAAGCAACGTTTATAAATTTTCATAAACCAATAAAAAACTACCCCTAATGCAAGTCAGATGTGTGCACGGAAGGTAACGTTTATAAATTTGAATAAATCGCACAAGTTAGAAATATTACCTTGAAAAATTTGCTAATGTATACTATGTAGAGTAGAATATTACTTTTACAAAAACATGTACTAACAATAACTATACTTTTACAAGTGTAATGTCTGACATTCAAATACATATTTAAAATTTGCCACGCATGTGGCACGTTTATACCAAACTCAATACGACGAAGGATAACACAATGTATAAAATGAACATCTCAAAGTGTCTTTTTAAATGAGAGCTTTTTACACTCGCCAAAAAAGAAAATTGACGTTTCTGTACTTTATTACTTAAGTTAATTTAATAAATTAGAAATTTTGTAGAGATGGTTAAAGAGATTTGTTGGTATTTATTCTGAATCGTTATATCCACTTTCCACTCTAACTTGCTCCATTCAGTAAGTAACTTGAAGTAACTAACTACCAGGAGGGTTACAAACCGCAAGGCTTTGATTAGATTTAGGCCAGTCTAATTAAATTGTAATAATTTATTGGATGCTAGGTTGCTAATATTAATGATATAGACATCCTTTAATCGTTCCTGTTCGAGAGAAAACCACAGAAATCTCACATAATTGCTTGTAGAATAGTATACTTTACAACAAAAAATCTAATCCATAAAATGTAAATTTTGGTCTTGTGGTTTAACTGACTCGGACCGACACGCTTTGAGCTTAATGTAATTTTAAATTGCTTTGTACGTCACTTCTAGTTTAACCCTTGATGATAGAGTGAAACTTTTCTTTGTAATCTTTTTAGAAAGTACCATTTAGCATACTTTGAATAACTATCCATTTTAAAGTGTATTGAAACATTGTTTCAACTATGTTGCTTTGAAACGGTTTCCTACATAGAAAGTGTTACCCATGAGTGTTGTTTCTTTTAACGAGAAAAACGCAATTTCAAGAAAACGGCGTATTTTTACATCAAATAAAAGAAAATCAAAATTGAGAAATCAACAATACGGCGTAGTGCAATCTCATTTTCGCTCTGCGTTATTAATGAAGATGAAACCTACTACAATAGCAAGGAATATTACAACATTCTAATAAGAAAAAAATGAACACTGTAAAGTGTGATAGAATTGAAATTCATCATGAATTAAATTAAAAGAAATTCGCTTATTTGTTATAACTTTTGGGTCGGAAAATGTTCACTCGTTGAATGAACGTCCACTAAATCTAAAAAATTAGACCAAATAGGCAAATTATATTATAAGCTCTGATCTAAAACAATCACTAAGAAATTAAGTGATATAATCCTCTTATATTTTCATCAGAGACTAACTAGTAACATCAACTACTTTATTTACTTACGCTTTAGAAACTACCAAGTTTGCGGTAATCGTAAGGGAAGAAAAACACGGACGTACTTCAATCTCCGTTTGATTGAAAATTTTATTGTGAATAGTTCCTAATAAAATGCTTGAGTTCATAGGGCAGAAGAGGAGAACAAGATCGAAATGGCACAGAACGCTCAACACAGCTGATAAAACAATTTGCAATAGGCTGGCTAACACCATAAAGAATAAAATAAAAAAGTTGAAGCAAGAAACCTTTCAACACTATTTAACTTCACTATCTCTTGCAGATATGAGTATCTGGAAAGTCTCCAAAGCAAATAAAAGACCTCAGATTGTAAATCCACCATTTAAAAAAACCAAACAATGAGTGCGCCAGAACAGACCAAGAAAAAGCAGATCTTTTTGCCAAACACTTTGCTGAAGTTTTCACTCCTCACGCCACTGTACCTAATGACGAGATACAAGCCTCCTTCCAGGCGCCGTTGCAAATGTCTCTACCCATCCAGAATTTAACATATTATTCTGAAGTGCTTGACGAAATTCAACATCTAAACAAGAAGAAAGCCACTGGATATGATCTAATTACGGCCAAGCTGCTCACCGAATTGCCCAGGAGCAGTATACTGTATCTACGAAGCTTGTTCAACTCTACGTCTTCAGTACTGGCCGTCATCGCTAAAATTTGCATAAATTATCTTAATATTAAAGCCTTGAAAACCTGCTGAAGACGTTGGATCTTACCTTCTCATTAAGTTTGTTGCATCTCCTGTCTAAACTCTTAGAAAACTACACGATAATGACATACCGTAAAACTTTGACCGCTGGGGTGAATTTGACCAAAAACAAATAAAAATATTCAGTGTGGTGTACTTCAGTCACCCAGTATACTTTTTTGATTTTGATTGAATGTCAATCTTTAAGTTGGAGCAATTGTTAACAGTATTTAATGGAGGTGAAATCTGCAACATGGCCAATTAAGGAGAAATGGTTAAAAAAAATATCGTTGGACTTTAATATTTACATCAGGAAAGAGTCATTTTTTGTCGTTATATTATTATTTCAATAACATAGAGGTCGTCTACTAGCGCTTGGCGAGACTACCTGGCTGTTGGGACCCTAAATACACATTCTTAAGCTTCTTAGGATAATTGACATTAACGTAAAAGTGCAAGTTGTGGAAATCCAGTGGCGTCACAGTGATTACACCAGTGAAAGTGATGACGAATATTATAATGACAGTGATTAACGCGAAAAGAGTAAATGTTCATTAGTTGCCCTTTTCTATGTATGTAGTAGTTTGTATAATAGCGTCTAATGAAAAGTAAAAAAAAACCTGTTAATTTAAAAATTTGCTGTAATCACTTTGACGCCACTGGATTTGCCCAACTTACACTTTTACGTTAATGTCATTAAATTATCATAAGAAGCTTATAAGAATGAGTATTTGGGATCCCAACAGATAGGTAGTCTCGCCAACCGCTAGTAGACGACCTCTATCACATAACAATACCATATTAATCACCTTTTTCCACAAAAGGTTGTTAACGTTGGCAAAAATTTATTTTTAGATTTGCCGTGCAAGATTTTTACTATTTTGGAGAGAATTTGAACGCCGGGTTGATGTTGACCGACTTGTCAATCTTGTTTGTTCTCAGTAGGTACCAGCCTTCGACGCCGTGTATCTGCTTTTAGTCTATTTTTGATTATTGTGCGTGCATGAACATCAAAATTTTGTAGTAATATTTTTTAAATTAATCAAAAATGCCGAGAGTGTATACGCGTAAATTAGGTGCAAACCGATTTTAAGGATTATTCTGAGGAAACCTTAGAAAAATGTTTACCTGAAGTTTTAAATAAATGGAAATATAAGTGCGAATAAAGCGTCAAAAAAATATAAAATTCCTAAAGGGACTCTTATCGATAAAATCCATGGTCGACACATAAAAAACATGGAGGTCAAACTGTGTTTTCATCTGCCAAAGAAACTGACTTTGATTATTTTAGAAGACAACATTCAAGAAAAATTCGCTAAAAGTGATGAAAAACTACAAAATGGTTCATGGGGGAGTTGCAGAAATATCAGAATAAAAAAACAATTGAACATTTTGTTGGGTAAATTGTAGCAATCGATCATGATGAAGCGTCAGTTAAATTTGTAAAAAGGTCGGAAAACGAGAGATTTGTTTGGCCAAATGTGTAAGACACAAATACTATTTTGCTTTCTAATATAAAAATAAAATTAGCTAACCCCATAGTTTGCCATAGGAGGTAATTATTATTTGAAATTGACATGGCTTTTTTAAAATATTCAATAAGATATAACTATATAACTACAGACTTTAAAGTTTCTTTGAGGTAAAATTCTATTTCATGTTTTATTTTGTTCGTTTGTAGCGTTTATATTATGTATATTTCAATGATTTTTTGTTCGAATATATTTTTAACGTAAACTGAACTATGTTTTATTTGGTCAAATTCACCCATGTGACACAGAAAATAAGTTTAACAGGCAAAATCCATTTACGGTCAAGTTTCCCCAAAATGGGGCGAACTTGACCAAAAGCCATTTTTTTTTTCTATGTCATGTTTACTTTTTTTTTAATTTTGATGTAGTCGATTTATAGGAGACACCTAAATCAATAATAAAACTTGCATAAACCGAAGTGCAGCAAAATTTAAAATATGAGTTTTCTAGGATCAAAGCACAAACTCGGTCAAGGTCGCGCCATTGTACGGTAGTTGAAAGCTGCATACCAGATCACCAGTTTGGATATAGGAAACATCATTCTACGGTACAAGAATGCCATAAGATTGTTAATATTATCAATGCAGCTCTAGAATTCAAATCTTACTGTCCTGCAGTATTTATAGATATTAAACAGACCTTTGACAAAGTGTGGTATGCCGGCCGCTTACACACGATTAAAAAGCTCATGCCAAGTGAGTACTACCTCTTACTTGACAGATCGCTATTTCCAAATAAAATATGGTCAACAGTATTCTGGACTACAACCAATCAACTGTGGAGTGCCTCAAGGAAGTGTCCTTGGACCATTACTATATTATATACTGTATACCGCAGATGTTCCTATAACAGACGATACATACATAGGCACATTTGCTGACGACACTGACCTTCTAACTAGTCATATTAATTCTTACACTGCATCCTTTGAATTAAAAAACCACTAATGTATCCTACAAATCTGGCTAGACAAATGACAAATAAAAGTCAATGACACTAAAAGTACCCACGTTAACTTCACCCTAAATCACAGTGACTGTCCACCACTGTACTTAAACAACATAATTATCCCACAAGCAGACGAAGCTCGCTACTCACATGGAAGGCACATATTTTAAAAAAAAGGAAAGAGATTGACCTGCATATTATAAAGATGTACTGGTCGATAAGCAGAAAGTCCTGGCTCTCTCTCGAAAATAAAATCCTACTATACAAAGTAATAATGCAACCCATATGGACCTATGCCATTGAACTTTGAGGCTGCTCTTGTAAATTCAATTTTAACATCTTTCAACGGACGCAATCAAAAATCTTAAGAATGCTTGCTAATGCGCCGTGGTATGTTAGCAATCTAACACTACATACCGACTTAAATATTGCAACAATACAGTGTGTCCACGGATTGAGTTCACTATAGGTGTAAATGACCAAAAATTTTGAAATTTCAAAACGATTTTTTCAAATTCTGCCCTGCTTCATTGGAAATGAATTTTCATCATATTTTTAATTTTTTTAATTCAAACCCGCCTTTAAACTATTTTCTTTGCATAGAGCAAAATTTTATTTAAAAAAAATTGTTTAGAATCAAAAAATAATAATCAGTGCAAAATTTGAAAATAATCTATCTAGGAATCTATGCATACAACATTTCAAACAACAATTTCAGTAAATTATTTAAAAAAAAGAAAACGTACATTAAATAGTGAAAAGAACAACCATTCGATGTAGCCTCCAGCAACTTCAAAACATCTCTCCACTCTAATTCGAAATTCTTGGTATACATTTCTTAGCATGGCCGGAGTTATTTCACTTAGGGCATTTATTATTGCTGGTTCAAGATGTTCAATATTGTGGTTCATATCCGTTTGGTACACTTTCTGTTTTAGGTAACCCCATAAAAAAAATCCAAAATTGTTAAGTCTGGTGATCGGGGCGGAAAGAATATCGGTCCATATCGTCCCATCCATCGTTTCGGAAAATATTCATCCAGCCATCCTCTTATCAGCATAGTCGAATGTGACGAACAGCCATCATGCTGAAAATACATCTTACGCCTTTGCTCCAAGGAAAAGTTCTCTAATTCTGGTAATAAAAAGTTGTCTAACAAATCCAAATAAACTTCCTGATTTAAGGACTCATCCAGAAAATACGGTCCAATTATTCTGTCTGGTAAAACAGCACACCAAACATTTACCTTTTTAGAAAATTGACTTTTACATTGAATCCTGAACTGAGGATTTTCACTAGCCCTATATCGACAGTTTTAGGATGAAACAACTCCATTTGTGGTAAACGTTGCTTCATCGGAAAATAAAATATTATAGTGAAAAAAAAAACGGTCATCCATAATTTTGTCACAAATTTTACACAAAAATCAAGCTTAATGCCATAATCACAAGCTCTTAAGGTGTGGATAAATGTTAGTTTGAAGGGAATAATTTTATTTTCTTTAAATTAAGTGGCTTTTGCTAAAACCAACCTCCGCTACTCTTCTTCGTAAACTCAACCTGGGATTTTCGAATAAAGAACGCATGGCTAAGGCAGTAGTTGCGTCGTCGTCTTCACGGTATGCCTTTTCCCTTTCTTTTTGACTTCAACAGATCCCGTCTCATCGAATTTCTTTGTTAATTTTTTAATTCCATTAACCGTAATGTGTACGCCTGCATATTTTTTATTGAATAGTTGAATTGCACACCTGTATGGAACATCCCCAATACCATAGTATTTTACAAGGAAAATTCTATGTTGAAGAGTTATCATTGTAACAGAATGGCAATCAGTATTTTTTGTAAATAAATGACAATGTATGTTGCATGCATAGATTCCTAGATCTAATCGATGATAGTTGACTTAATAAAATATGAAAATAACGGTTTCATGAAATTTTGCCGATTATTTTCAAATTTTGCACTGATTATTATTTTTTGATTCTGAACAGTTTTTCTTAATAAAATTTTGCTCTGTGATACACAAAAATTCCTGCAAAGAAGATAGTTTTTGTTCCACGATCAAGGCGGCTTTGCATTAAAAAGTTAAAAATATGATGAAAATTCATTTCCAATGAAGCAGGGCAGAATCTGAAAAAATCGTTTTGAAATTCCAAAATTATTGGTCATTTACACCTATAGTGAACTCAATCCGTGGACACACTGTAGAATAATAGAGAACAAGACGAAGTAATAGATACTTTCTACGACCCAAACATTCTTACACCAAATCTACATCAAGATTATCCACCAAGGAGACTAAGAATAAAAAAATGGCCTAACGACCTAAAAGGAGGTTCGCTCCATTGTAACGGGATAACATCGATGGATGGATTTCCCCTCGTGTCAATAACGTCATCATATTAACTCATACAACACTTAATTAATTGTAATTCATTCTGTTGGTTAATTTGCTGTTAAACCAATAACAAAAAAAAATATTATCTTTAACCACAAGTTTTTTAAGCGGCGTTACTTTCATGTCAGTTCTTCTCTGGCACCAATACTTTATTGAATTTGGGAGAAAAGTTCTTGGATCCATAAATAGTATAAAAGAAAGAAATTATTTTAGAAATAAAAATTCGAGAAAAATTTTACCGGTTTTGATTGGACTTCTTGTCAAGCGCAAAAAAACACATTTCCCCTTTCTTTATATACAAAGCTTTCAGTAAGTAGTAAAATTTTAAATAAATTTAAAAGTGTGTCTTTTCTCATGTATTGTATCGCGGTGCTGAGAATTTCAACCAAATTTGTTTCAAAGCCGCAGTTTGTATTCTCGAAGAATTTCACTGAAAAGATAAAAATGAGTTATCACATTTTTAGGTACCATTCGCAAAGCTGCATTATTACTGATTTGAATTCCCTTGTTAGATCTAATCGTAAGATATTTCCGTATATCGAATGTAAGATTTATTTACGATTTAATTAAAGATATTAGAATTATCTTAACGAGAAATACATCTAAGTTAGTTTTCATTTTAAGCTTTTCATGAAAACATCTCGAACGTGAACAGGATCTTAATCAGATTATTGTTACGTAGTATTCAGGAAATCTTTTCCTTATTAAAGTAATCAGATTTAGATCTTCCTGTAACAATTATACTTCATTCAAACAGAGTATTTTATCTCTTTCAATACGAATTACAATCAAATCTCTTGTAGATGTTACTTGCATGATCACGATATTGATTCTATCTTTCATTGCTGAAATTGCAATTTAGAATATATTTTGATCTATCTGTTCATTTATAAACCTGTCAAAAGAGGAAAAACGAAAGGCAATAAAACTTTATATACAAAAGCACAATAAAGTAAAATCAATAGGGAACCACATTTGAAATATCAAACATTTTGATTTCCTGACATTCGAAATTTAATAAAATATATTTCCAGAGTTTACGTTGTGAAATGCTCTAATTCGTGCATCTTTGTGACGGAATTTTAAATTTTTACACACGAGTGAGAATAATTTCTACCTTACCAATTACGCTACGAATTTAAAATTGGTTAGAATACATTTTACAACCCCGCATTTATCGTTCGTATCCTAATTTAAACGGTGCAACTGTTTACATTGTGTGCTAAAAAGGAAATTAGACACTAGGAGCTTATAAAATTAATGACAAGCATTGTTAAAAGGCCGCAAAAACATTTTGGTAAGTCATGTAACAAAACTTTTTCTCCAAGGGAGCTGTTACTCAGAAATAATTCAAACTTAACCCCATACGCTTGTCCACAAAAAAGTTTATTTGGCATAATTTAGTATGTAGATTGTTTCTGGACTCCCTTGTTACATATTTGTTGACAAACTTTCCGCACCATTCCGCACGACTTCTCACGCTTTTGAATGCTCGTTATTTACATACAGTCATATTGCAACAATTCCATTGGGTGTACTGTTATTATTAAATTCATAAAAGACCTACGAATAAATTAGTCATATTTTTCAGTCAGTTAAAGTAACAATTAAAATCATGTTAAATGCAATTTTGATTTCAATAGGATGTACCTATAATAGTAATTATAGTGTTGAAAGGCGGAAACGGTGCGAAACAGAACAAGGTCTCAACCCCTAGCGAATCGGATATCATGCTGAAATTCACCCCATCACATAGTCAACTTTCATGGATTGCAGCCCTAATTAAGTTTAAAGCTCTGCAGATGTCTCGAATCGTTGTGAAGCAAGCCAGTTCTTGGAGTGTAGAAAAGAATATGAGGGCTGTACCGTAAAGGAAAAGAATTCTCAAACCCAGACATTCCAGTCAATGGCACGGAAAAGGTTAGGAGGTGTTTTAATATAAAGTTGTGTAACGTTATGCCTACTCCGCACTCCAAGAAATCTAAAAGCGCATCCTTTACTCCCAGAAGACTAGGTAAGTATGATTTTTTCAGTTTAGTTGGTCAAAAATTACGCAACTGCATCGATTGTTGTTTCGCTTCAGTATTGATGTACAAGATTCAGTTTAATCACGATAGCTTAGATTGTCGGTCACGATTCTAAACAGTTGTACTTGAGACCTTTGTAAATTGTTTGAAAAATTTAATAAACGTAAAGCTACGATTTTCTTACACCTTTGCTGAAATAGTTCACAATAGACATCTTTTGATTGCAGGAAATGGCTTTCAAAATCACGAGACCTAACTTATGGGACGTATTGGCAACCCATCGCAACTTGATTTTAGTAGGCGCATGATACCTAGGCTGCAGAGAAACTATTGCGAACTTTTTCGGTGCTAGTGAACAATAACGATGCCATATTTCATGTATAATTTACTAATCACGTCTAGAAATTTTCAGAAACGGAGTGATAATATTGTGAAGTGCTTAAGGGTGTTTGTTTATTTATAATTGAAAGCATTGGGAGAACACAGAGTGCTGAAATCTTTTTCACTCATATTATTATTTTGCTACGGGTGCTCCCAATTGGTCCCAATTCATCATATTGGCAAATAAAGTGATAGGGCGTTTCTTTTACTCCACCACAACCCCTGCATATTGGGCTACCGGTTAGTCCCATGTTATGCAGATGTTTGTTCAGGCGAAAGTGGCCCGCATTGAACTTTACACTAGAGTTGACTGGTGGTCCGTGTCTCTGTCGCAAGTTTTAGCTTCGTCCTTTTTTAATTAGGAATTTTAATTTGAAGGTGACCGTTCACTCAGCCCCCCCCCCCCCCCACTCACCTCTTAAAAACGACAACGGAGAATCGCGCATAGGCGCATAATTAGGAGCTCTTAAACTAATAATAATAATAATAATAATAATAATAATAATAATAATGTTTAATTGTCCAAACAGTATACTCCAAAATAGGACAAACTTAAGGCAAAACAAAAAATAACTACATTGTCGAGTAAAGCAATTTAAACTTAATAATAGATACAAAATAAAATAAAACAAAACAAAATAAACATTTACTCTATGGCGCTAACTATTTTTTGTAGTGAGTCACTGAAGATGTCTACATTTCTAGATATAGTGTTGAAATTAAGACACATATTATGAATTGGCGAGTATTGCAGAAGGTTAGTTTTGCATTTAGTTAAGTAAAATGTCGCTGAGCATCTTGAAGACGCACGCGGTATTGCAAAGTGTAGCCAATCCAAGAGCGAGGTACAATCAACATTGTGGTTCAGCAAGTCATACAAGAATTTGACGCTCTGCTGTTTTCTTCTCGTGTGCAAAGATACCAGATCAAACTCCAACAGCAGTGAACCCTGTGGATAGCCTTGAACGGGATAAGAACCAGTACGGCGAAAATGCATATATTTAAGAAGACGACGTTGAACTTTCTCTAGTTCCAATTCATACTTTTTAAAACGCGGATACCAAATTAATGCGCCATATTCCAACCTTGATCTCACTAGCGATGTATAAAGCACTTTAATTGTTGACAGATTAGTGAATTCGGCACAGGATCGGATAATGAAACCCAAAGTTTTAAATGAGCGTTCGACGGTATTGTTAATATGGTTAGAAAATGTGAACATACTGTCAAACAGTATGCCTAAACCTTTAATTAGAGCTGTCCTATTTAATGAAACACTTCCGATACAATAGTTGAAATCAATTACATTTGTTTTACGAGAAAAGGAGACAACCTGACATTTGGAAATGTTTAAATTTAGTTTGTTATCTTCACACAAACTACATAAGGCATTTAAGTCAGCTTGAAGTTGTTGACAGTCTTGGATACTAGAGATTTTAGTGAAAATTTTCAGATCATCTGCAAACAGTAGATTTTGACATGTTAAGCGGGCAGGCACATCATTAATATAAAGCAAGAACAATAGCGGTCCCAGATTTGAGCCTTGCGGTACTCCTGATGTTGGTGTAATTGAAGTTGATTTCACCCCATTGTATAATACGAAGTGAGTTCGATTAGATAAATAAGATTTAAAAAGGTCAATCAAGGATGCGTTAAAGCCATAATCTTGTAGCTTATTTATAATGATGTGGTGATCTATTCGATCAAACGTCTTTTGAAAGTCGGTATATAATACGTCGACTTGTCCTCGCAGGTCTAGAATCTGTGAGCAGTACTGAGAAAAGCAGGCTAGGTTGGAAATCGTTGATCTATTGGCAACAAATCCATATTGGTGGGGAGAGATTTGTGATTTCAGTTGAAAAAAAAGTTTACTATACAAGATTATCTCAAAAACTTTGGAGAAGTTGCAAAGAACAGATATAGGTCGATAGTTTTCTATATTAGAGGACAACCCAGATTTTAAAACAGGACACACTTTGGCTATTTTCCAGATAGATGGAAATGTACAATGTTTTAAAGATAGATTAAATATGATTGATAATGGCCAAGCTAGAACAGCGGCACAGTCTTTAATAAGGAAAGAAGGTATTTGATCACACCCTGCCGTTGATTTGTTTTTCAATTTTTTTATGGCTTCAAGAACATCTTGTTCAGTAATTCGATCGACTCCGACCTGAAAATTTGAATTATTTATGGAGATTTCCTGATTAATAGGATCAGATCTTATGTACACACTAGAGAAGTAGTTCGCAAAAGCATTTACTATTGATTGAGGAGTGCTGTATGTTTGATCGTGAAGATGTAATTCGCCTGGAATACGAGTACACTTCTTTGATCGAACGAATGACCAGAAATTTTTCGGATTGGAGTGGAAATCATGTTCAACTTGTAAGATATGCTGTTGCTAATGTAGTTTCGACTTTCGAGCTCCACCCCTTACCTTAAAACAACCCCAAAACTAGTTTCGCGGAAGAGGTAACTCACAGAAAATACCATTCATCTATAATTTCCTTAATGCATCTAGTTCCAAAATTATTAGAATACAAAAATATGTAACACTTAATTTCCAAGTTGCAACTCCTTAGCAAGAAATCCACCACTTGTGCCAAACACACAAGAGGGAACTGTGTTAAAGAATCTGGAAACGGATCATTTTATGACTGTGTATTATCTTCCGATTTAGGAGCTTTCGAAATATGTAACACTTCATTTCCACGTTGCCACTCCTTAACAGGAAAGCGACTCCTTGTGCCAAACACGCAAGAGGGAACTAAGTTAAAGAATCGAGAGACGAATCATTTTATTACGGTATATTATTTTCCGATTTAGGAGCTTTCGAAATATGTATAGACTGACTTTCGAGGTGCATCCCCCTAGCAGGCAACCGCCTCTTGTGCCAAACACACAAGAGGGAACTAAGTTAAAGAATCGAGAAACGGATCATTTTATGACCGTGTATTATCTTCCGATTTAGGAGCGTTCGAAATACGTAACACTTCGTTTCCACGTTGCCACCCCTTAGCGGGAAAGCAACTCCTTGTGCCAAACACGTAAGAGGGAACTATGTTAAATAATCGAGGAACGAACAGGGCGCCGTTACTAAATGACAAGACTGGTATTTCATAATTCGCGTAAATCCATTTTAGAAAATGTTAAAAGCTCTATTCCATCGGGGACTCTGCATACCCTATTGATTTACTAATTTAAAAATAGGTGAAAATTTTCAAGTATTCTAATTTCTACTTGAAAAAATCTTAAGGGTCCCCATAACAAATTTTGATCCGGCGCCCCTGGGAACGGATCATTTTATGAAGGTGTATTATTACTTTTATAATTACTCATGAGGGTATTGCGATTTATTCTTTTAAAATATTTATACACTGTGTTCATTTTAAAACTTACCACTCCTGTAACTTAAAAACCGCAATAACTTTCAACATTCGCGGGGACACGTCGATTTTTATTTTAGGGGGGAACATTTTTGACAGTCAAGTGGTCTTGATATGTTCATCCCTCTAACCCCTAGCAACCCCAATTTTAAAATCTCAAATGCAATTACCCCACTTGTTATACATCATTTGAAAGCCCCTTTCAATACCAATACAACAGTGTATTCCATTTGAAAATTGGGTGAGATTTGATAAAGTTATGGGTCAAAAAGCAATCATTTGACAAAAACTTATTTATTTATTTTCTTTAATGGTTAATAATGAAAATCCCCATCTATTTCGGGAAGGTAATACGCAATACCCCCAGAACATAAATGTTTGGGCAGGAACTTTAGGAAACGCCATAATAGGTCCCTTATTTATAAATGATTCTCTAACCGGGGACGTGTACTTAGATATGCTTCGGGACACAGTTGATGGACTAATCACTGAATCTTTAGAAAATCAAGTGGATCATCACGGAAATTCTTTACTGCAAGAAGACCTACTACACTTTCAACAAGATGGTGCACCCGCGCACTACGCTAGACCTGTACGTGATTGGTTGAATATCACATTGTATAACCCATAACTTTATCAAATCTCACCCAATTTTCAAATGGAATACACTGTTGTATTGGTATTGAAAGGGGCTTTCAAATTATGTATAAGTGTATAACAAATGGGGTAGTTGCATTTGAGATTTTAAAATTGGGGTTGCTAGGGGTTAGAGGGATGAACATATCAAGACCACTTGACTGTCAAAAACGTTCCCCCCTAAAATAAAAATCGACGTGTCCCCGCGAATGATGAAAGTTATTGCGGTTTTTAAGTTACAGGGGTGGTAAGTTTTAAAATGACCACACGTATATAGGTTATAAATTATGCGACCAGTTTCATAAAAGCATAGCTAACTATATCGTCAACTAACAATGCAATCAATTGATTACGTGATCAAATTTTGTTGTTGTTGTAACTAGTTTAAGAGCTCCTAAAGAGCTCCTAATTATGCGCCTATACGCGATCCTCCGTTGCGGTTTTTAAGAGGTGGGTGTGAAAGTTCACTCAACCCCCTCCCCCTTGGAACACGGTCGCTTTTTGTCCTGGGCTTACAGGAATTTTGCAGTCCCATCCATTGCTCTTGTACACTCCAGAGCCATTGTCCTTAGTGGTTTTCGAGCCGTCTGTGTAAGACACGATTCCATTCAGCTTTGCTTTATTGGAATTATTCTCCCAGTCGTGCCGAGTGGGGATTTTTGTCTTAACCAGTTTGGTGGGACAAACTGTTTGGGTATCCTCTCAGTTATTATACTGAGGTTTTTATCTTTGGAGATCAGCCGGTATGCCTCTCTGAGCGCCTCTGCCCTAATTACTAGGTTGCGCGGCGGCAGGTTCAAGAGAGTGTCCATAGCTATCGTAGGGGTCGTTATCATTGCCCCCGTAATTCCAAGGAAAGCCCTTAGCTGCTTTTTGCTCATAGGTAATGACTAGGACTTAATTAACATTAGTTTGACAATGTGTTAATGTGTACAACCTGTTCGTCTATTAAATGTCAATCAGAAACCACAATGCCCTCTTTTTTTCCGCCATTTCGCTTGTTGCATTAGGTTTTCGATGCATAGGCCGCGTTTCTTTTTATCTTCCACGCTACATACAACGGAGTTCAGTTGTGTACGCCGGTGAAAACAATAGCTGGGTATATTAGATACATGAACGGAATTGATAATAATTTCTTCTTCTACATAGATGCCCAAGAAAGTTCGTAGTTTCCTAATACCCCAAGGAAACAAGTCTTTCATCCCATATTAATTTCTTCTGAAATTTCCCACGCCATACCAATCTAAGTTACTCTTTCCGGTCAGTTAGAAATTCTCCAATAAGAAGATTACGTGATTTCATTAGTCTTCGTATGATCTCTTAATGAAATGAAGGAGGAAGTAAAGAAGCTCTAAATCATTTTATTACATGGTTTTCGATAATGAAATCACAATGCAGACGAGTCCTGAATGATATCGCTATCCCAAACACTTAGCGCTTCACAGCTTAAGCTTTGCATATCTTTTTCTTGAGTTACCTCGAAGTGTCTCAAATTCCCTCGTGTAAATATCCATCACAGTACCTAAACCATGAGCGGATTTCGCTACAAATTAACATCTTCTCAACAAACGGTCGTAGTTGCCATTAGGAACAGATGTGGTTTATACTACTTAGACATGATCGATATCGTTTTCCAACAGACTACAGTACCCCCTGAATGGAGACGCTACCTTTTCTGGATTAGAGGTAGGTAGTACAAATAGTTTACATCTATTTGCACAGGTCTGCCTCGCGACCTGTGCTCGTAAATCTTTTTTCCTTTGGAGGTATGGACCATAAAGGCTTGATGAATTTCGTATTGTTATTATTGTATCTGTAAATTTAGAAATGTATAAATGTACCGCATAAATAATAAGTTCAGAAACTAGGGTAAATGGATGCGACAATAGAACTGTTTGGTAGAGTTATGCAGAAATGGTTAATTCTTCTGTAATATACGTACATCCCAGTCTCTAATTTTTGCAAATCTGCTAATATAGCAGTGAACGACAGCACTTTATTGTTAATCCTAATCCTTTGCCACAGCGTAGGAATGATAATGTATACGTTTCATTTCGGTTAAAACTTTAAATAGGTATTTTGAACAACTCTTCTAAGCTTAATATGTCATTAATGGAAAGTATCCCTTCGGTCTATGTAATCCAAGTTGTAGAGGGCATTAAATATGCCTAGGTACTTATAAACTTAGTTTTAATCTGCACACAACTATGCCACTTGCCCAAAGTATGGAATTTGATCCTGAGAGTTTATCAATATTTCCATCCTGCGCGTACAAAATATATTAAGGTGTAAAGTGTGAGATTAATATTCGGGATTCTGCTCGGAGTTGTTGACCCAGTAACGCCGTTGCACTTAAGAAATCAATAGCGTAGTGTACTTAAAATTCAACACGTTGGTTTGAAAACTTCGCAATTAGAGATTAAATATTCTCCTTTGTGTCAATGTTAGTCACTAGTTCAATAGCTTCATAATCTCCAAAGTTACTATTCGTAATTATGAATTCACGATTCAGTAGTCTAAACAGTTTTCATGTAAATCGAATCGAAACGCTTCGTTTGGTAGAAATCTGCTTCCCAACAGGTTGCGTTGGATACCTAAAGCTTCTTTTGTAAGTTCGTAACGGCCTCTATTGGCGTAATCGCCAACATTTTTGTAGGAAGTGATCTAGAAGTGTACTGCGAAGAAGAATATTGTTTATTAGAATTAAGGTAAAAAGATCTATTTAACGTGTGTAGCAATTAATGGCTGATTCAGGGTTCTCTAATGTTCCCATTCGGTTATTTAACAATTTACAAGGTGTGAGTCTTAGATCGGAACTGTAATCACACCAAAGGTTTATTAGCGATGGGTAATAAATTTTTGGTATACTTCAAAAAGGTAACTGTAATCTATTTTCCATTTTAAGACTTTCTGAATACAATTGGGCTTCAATATATGTAACTCCATTCTATAAACGAAAACTATAGTGAATAGGGCAGAAATTCGCTATCGCAAAGTAAACATTAGTCAAACGCTGCTACGGTAGATATTACGTGCTGCAGTAAACAGGGTTCTTCATTGATTGTTCAGATTCATTGACATTGTTTCAGGGAGTAACATATACGAGTCGATTTTCTTTCCATTGCCCAAATTGTAAATACATAATTTACAGCATTGGTACAACAAGAAAAAATATCATCGCTAGATATTAATTCATTTCTTTTCTCAGAAATAAATGTTTTATCGAAAATTATGCATTTTGGAGACACTTTTAATTTTAATCTAAGTAGTTATGAATATAAAGATTGTTAATATATACGTACACGGTGTCCGGGGGGAACTACGATGAATTCGTATACGTAAACATGCAAGAAATGAATTGGAATGGAGGAAGGTAAAGGGGTGAGGGAGGAGATAAGACAGGTGAGGGATGAAGTTGAGAAACAAGAAAGGTTTAGAAGAATGAAAAACATAATTGTTAGAGGATGTTGGGCAGAAAAGGAACTGGTAGGATATATAAGGGAGACAGTGGGGGTGCAGGTAGAGATCAAGAGTGCATGGGTTGTGAATAGGGGAACGGAAGGAAATTTATTGTGACAGAAGTGGGAGAGGGAGCTAATGGCGAGTAAGAGTACAGGTACGAGTAGGCGAGTGCAGGAGGAGTTGAGAAAAATAGCGATGGTCGAAAGAGATAAGGGGCGGAGAACCAAAGTAGGATAGAGAAAGGTGTGGATAGAAGGGAGCAGGTACGATTGGGATTTCGTAACGCGTTTAATGCGCCGCCGGCGACAGTCATAATGGGCGCTTTGCACAAGACTCAAGCGCCAGCATATATCAAAAAACTAATAAACAGCTATCTAACCGGACGGAATGTAGAGGTCAAGCTACCGTCAGGTAGAAAATACAAAATGGAAGTGAACGGGGGTGTTCCACAAGGTTCCGTGTTGGGCCCCCTCCTCTGGAACATCGCTTACGATGCGGTAGTAAATATGCAAGTTCCCAGAGGAAAGTCCAAAGTGTAGCCTTCGCGAACCACCTGACGGTGGTGGGTACAGCCAGAAAACTGGAAAAAGCGGTTAAAAAACTAATATGGTTATTGAAGGAATTGATACATGAATGAAAGAGAACCAGTTAAATCTCGTTGGGACCAAGTCCAAGGCAGAATTTGTTGTGGGAAGGAGAAGACTACCACAGTCAGTAATCACAGTAGAAGGAACGGAAGTGCAAATACAAAAAGAGATAACTGTGCTAGGTGTCAACCTGGACACCGCCTTGACATTACAACGGCACGCGAAGTTATAAGCCCAGAAGGCAACCCTAACGGCCAACAAACTGCAAATACTCATGCGTAACTGTAAAGGGCCAAGAGAAAGCAAGAAATGACTGCTATCCACGGCAGTTAACAACGTGATTTTGTATGGCAGCGAGGTATGGGGTAAGACAGTTGAAATGGGCCAAACTCGGAAGTGGCTGGACAAACTTCAAAGAATAACAGCATTACGAATAGCGTTTGCATACCGCACAGTAAGTAACGAGGATCTATGGGTGGTGGCCGGCACCGTCCCGTTCAGACTTCTCGTCAGAGAAGGGTGGGAGGGAAACGCACGTGAGGCTACAATGCGGAGGTGGCAGGAGGATTGGAATGAGAGACAGTCTTTTACCAGGACGTTGATCTCCCACCTCGAGCAGTGTGTGAAGAGGAACCACGGGGAAAGGGGATATGCCCTGACCCAGTTCGTAACTGGCCACGGTGAAAATAGCGTGTACTTGATTAAATATAAGAAAATAGAAACTGAGAACTGCGTGGACTGTGGCCAGAGGGACTGGGAGGGACATGCGGCGCTGGAGTGTGCGAGGTGGGGCTGGAGCAGGTGGAACGTAAATCTGCAGTTGGAGACAGACATTCACAATAGTAATATCATAAGTGAGATGTTGGAGAACAATTGGAGAGTTCTAAGCGATAACCAAAAGTTTCGGTTGTGTGAGCACACGTATTTACTTGTGCTCTGCATATAATCAATTTCTCAATCATATCACAGTAGTGCGGTATAATAATAATTCATCATGCCAATATTTAAAAGCTGCTCTCTATGTGATAAAAGTGTTGACTTTGATAAACAAAATGTTTGCGTTTGTGACAAGTGCCATCTACTATATCACGGATCCTGCTCCGGGCTTTCCCGCTCAGATGTGGATCTATTAACAAACAGTGATAAACGCCAGCGACCTGCCTTCCACTGTGATAAGTGCGTCTCTGAAAAAGTACAGGTATCTGAATTACTTAAAATTATTTCTAATCTGCAAACGGAAATATTAGAACTAAAGCAAAAAATTGTTAACTCGCAATCAGAGGTACAGTCCCCACTTTTCACGGAACAAATAATTAATGAAATATCAGAAAGAAAGAAACGAGCCGCTAACATTATCGTCTTTAACGTCGCCGACAAACAAGATACCGAATTGAGTAATGATAAGGCAAAAATAACAAATATAATAAATTCAATCGCTAATGTTGATACATCATCCATAAAACTGTTTCGTCTGGGGAACTTTATTCCTAACAAAACTCGTCCCATTAAAGTAATTTTTCCAACTGAAAACGACGCAAGACACGTACTAAAAAATAAGGAAAAACTCCCACCCAACTCTATCAAAATCGTATCTGATCAAACGCCAGGTCAACGAAAGTACCTCCTTGATCTACGTGCGTCCTTAAAAGTAAGACAGGAAAACGGCGAAGCAAACATTACCATCAAATATGTTCAAGGGGTCCCAACGATAGTGTCCATCGCTAAGCCAAAAAACTAAGTTCCTGCAAAAACTTTACGTTTTACTATCAAAATGTGCGCGGGTTAAACACCAAAACTTATTCCTTTTACCAAGAAATCTTAGAATGTTCCTACGATGTAGTGTGCCTAACAGAAACGTGGCTGAGCAGTGGAGTGAACAGCTCTGAACTATTCCCTAATAACTACACCACATTTCGATGTGATCGCAACTTTGAAGAACGCGGTGTATCGCGTGGTGGCGGTGTGCTTATAGCTGTTAGGGATGAGGCTGTTACCGTAACGTCTATCCTGGACCTATCATTCATAACCAATGCATGTAAAAGTGTAGAAATTGTTGCTTGCGTAATTAAATTCGGTCAAGTGCCACTACATTTAGTTAATGTATACATACCGCCTAATATTCCATTAATTGAATTCCAATACCTACTAGAACTACTCTCATCACTAGATTACTTATATTGTAACAACGTTATTATATTGGGCGATTTTAACATACCCAGTCTCTGTAATAGTAATAATCGCTTAGATAGTAAGTGCAATCTCTTACTCAATTTCACAGAATACATTAATTGTCTCCAGTTAAATCATGTGCGTAATACAAATAATAGGCTCTTAGATTTAATAATAAGCAACATCACACTTCAAGTGGTCAAGAGCGATTCCAACCTTGTGAAAGAAGACGATCATCATCCCGCGCTTGACTTCACCGTTAATTTAAACCTAGACTCAAGCATCAACTTCCACCCTTCTAAACAAATTAACATGTATAACTTCAAGCACGCAAACTACCATAATTTGTATCGCGACATCTTCAACTTAGATTGGAGTATCCTTAATCAAATCAACGACGTCAATGCAGCCTGTCATGAGTTCTATGTGATACTCGGATCAGTTTTAGACAAGAACGTTCCACTTCGTAAACAAGCAAATAAGTGTACATACCCGCCCTGGTTTAGCAAAACCATTATTAAGAACATCAATACCAAGCTGCAATTGCATAAAAAATTTAAAAAAACAAATGACACCGTATATTACGTTGAATTCAAACGGCTACGAACTTTAACAAAAACCCAGATTTCTGCTGCATATCAAGATTACATCTGTCAAATCGAGCAACAACTACAGTCAAACCCAAAGAACCTTTGGTCGTTTATTCGTTCTAAGAAGGGAAGCTCTCGTATCCCTGGTGAAGTGACCTTCCACAACCAAACATACAATACTGCACAAACGATTGTGGACATCTTCGCAGATTATTTTGAAAGTGTCTATAAAAAATCTTCCCCATTATCCGATTGCCAACTCACACTGCCAATTTATTCACACCAATTAATATCAGTCGATTCCATATCAGAACGTGACGTTACCCGTGCTATCGAGAAACTCAAGAACAAAAACACCTCGGGAACTGACCAAATACCTTCCTTCCTGATAAAAGACTGCGGTCGCATTCTCTCCTATCCTCTATCAATCATATACAACTTAATACTGAAGCTAGGAATATTTCCATCGGTTTGGAAAACTGCAAAGGTATGTCCAGTGCTAAAGTCAGGTTCACCAACAGATATAGCAAACTACAGGCCAATATCGATCTTAAGTAACTTCTCTAAAGTTTTTGAAATTATCCTGTACGACAAACTACTATACCAATTCAAACCAATATTATCCATAAACCAACACGGATTCATTCCCAAAAGATCCACTATAACAAATCTGGCATGCTTTTCCCAGTTCTGTTCTCAGGTACTAGATAAACAAGGACAGGTAGACGTAATTTATACCGACTTCCAGAAAGCGTTTGATCAAATTGATCATTACATCATTATTAATAAACTCAACGCTTATGGACTTAGTTCACCCCTGCTCCAAGTCATAAAATCCTATCTAATAGACAGAACCCACGTAGTAGCACACAATGGCACAATATCGAAATCATTCAGTCCCACATCCGGAGTGCCACAAGGATCCAACCTGGGTCCCCTGCTATTCTTAATCTTTATAAACGACCTACCTTCCCGTTTCCTATGTAGTAGCCTACTGTTTGCCGACGACCTAAAAATATTCCGTGAAGTGTCTAACACATCGGATAGCCTTCAGCTGCAATACGACCTATACACATTATACGATTGGTGCGAAGTTAACAGACTAAACTTAAATATTTCCAAATGTAGTGTTGTGTCTTACTCTCGCAAAGCTCAAACTATCACGCACGATTACTCGATAGCTGGACTATCGTTAAATAGAAAGACTTTGGTCAAAGATTTGGGAATATTCTTTGATAGTGCGCTGACCTTCTCCCATCACATACATGTAACAACGAAACACTGCTATCAAATACTGGGTTTCATTATACGTACCAGTAAGAGTTTCTCAGATCTGTCCACCATAATGACTTTGTATATATCATTAGTAAGAAGTAAGCTCGAGTATGGCTCCCTAATATGGTATCCGCGATTTCAAAAATATGAAGTTGAACTTGAGAACGTCCAACGTCGTTTACTTAAATACCTGTACTTCCGAAGTAACGGCCACTATCCAGAAAGAGGTTATCCACAGGAGTCATTATTGATAGCTTTCGATATTCCTGCACTTAACATACGTCGAAAGCAAATTAGTATCAAGTTCTTACACAATATAATAAATAACAAAATCGACGCCATAACACTATTCAACTGCTTAAAAATAACAGTACCACGAAGAGGATCAAGACATGCTACAACCTTCTACCTACGGAAGTGCAACACCACCTGCCTACAATACTCACCTATACATGTCATGTGTAGTAACGCCAACAAGATTTCTGCAACTGTCGACATATTTGGTGATTCACTCCTGTGGGTACTACAACACGTATCCTAATCCTAGTTAGTATTGCACGATAGAGACAATTCTTAAGTTTTAAATCTTCTTAAGTATTCAAGTTTAAGTTAAGTCTATTACCAGTAACCTTATATTTCTCCTATTTGATTTGATTAGAATTCACTTGTTTTGTTTTATTTTTATATATATTTGCGTCTCCCGCAACCAAATGTAAATGCTTGTAGTTTTGTCCTATGGTTGGATTATATCTGTCTGGGCAATAAAGAAATATTATTATTATATTATTATTATTATTATATTAACAAAGTGATAAGTCAGGGAAAAATAAACGCGAAGGAGGCAAGGGCTGCAAACACCCACGGTATAGTTAAGTATTACGGTGGTACATTGTGTTTACGGGATTGTTACTGTTATTGTTTATCTATTTGTGTAATGCCGCAGTATACCTCGCAGAAAGAATGAGAAACGCTATCCCCGAAGTAGTGTCGAAGAGACGGTCCCGAGGTGAGCGTGGATATCACAGAGGAAGAAGAGGGTTTCAATGGATGCAAGCCTCACGCTGTCACCAGAATAGAGACATGTGAAGGCGTGCGTTCCAGGCATTATACTAAGTCCCAAAAAATAAAAGGAACGATTGGGATGAGGAAAGGAAGGAGGTGAGGGGAGTGCAAGAGGAAGGAAGGCAAAGAGGGGCATAAAAAGAGAGCAGAGGGATATTCGGGTCTAGTAACTGCTCTGTTTTTAGCTGTAAATACGAATCAATCATTATTTAAGCGAATAAAGCAATCTATTTATCTATCTGTCCTATACGTACTCTTTGAACAATTTTAAGCAAAAATAATTCTGTGCAATTTTTCCCAATTCCCCTGAGAGGTATGGGCGGTGGAAGTTGGCATACCCGCATGGGTCATAACAACAGTTAAACCTGACTCAATTCGTACTAAGTCCTATCGTAGTGACGTAAATCATACTATCTACAGCCAAAAATGTAAAAGTAAGTAAAGAGCACACTCTTAAGCTGCTTAGGTCTTAAAATTATCATAAAACAAAACTGAAGAACCCATAATTCTTACTACAACGAGGAGAGACGCATAATAAAATAAATTTTATAAAGATTCAAGACGGCTTGAAACTTATACTACCGCAAGGAGTTACCCTGTTGGTCCGCGAATCCATTGATTATGCTGTTTAACTTGCAGCACTTTTAGTACTTAATAAACAGTAAAATGAACACTTTAAATGTCGAAATGGTCGCCCTGTACGATGCCTCGGTTCATTGAGCCCTGTAATGATCAGCGTAATAGTACGTTCGTGGAAGCTCCAATAGAGAGCGTCCCACATCAATATCAGGTCCTTCTACACAATTTAATATGTCCGATAAACATATAGTAGATATACACTGATTATCTAGTTTAGACGTCCATTGTACATTCTGCGTCGATATTCAACGTATGTACTACGAGTATAACCGCTGTTTGCCATAGCGAGCATACAATTATATTCTGAGTAAATTAATGTCCATAATAAATAGGGAAAGTAGATCTACAGAAGTGTTGTCTAATTATTTGAATAACCATTTTCAAGTAAAATGAAATTAAGGTCTTATTCTAGCAATTAAAAGCCCACTAATAAATCTTACACTAATCATTGATCTTTTCGCTTATGGCTTTACCTTTACCTATGTCTTCCTATATTAGTTTACTAGTCAGATGGGTCTGACAACGGTCGAATGGCAAGGCGTAGATTGACGGATGTAAAGAGATCTACTGAATCCTTGAATAGGATAGTTATTAACTCTACGCACTGACCGACAACCATCCCATCGGAATTCATATCCGAGATCTGAAATAGGCGTAGTTTAGTGGTCAACTATTATCTATATATTTTATAAAAAAGCTATTTGAAGGGAGATGTCAAGCAGTTCATCTCAATAAAAAATGTGTACCGTATATACTGCGATAGTGCGCATAGTGATCTGGGGTTCGAATCCCATCCAAGTAGTGTAAACTATATGGAGATATCGATAAGTTTGTAAGTATACAGAATCCTATAACCTTAGAAATTGATACCCTTAATGTGAACTTAATTAAGAAAAAAAAACATCTACTAAAAACTGTTTAATTTTATTTAACAACAAGTTTGTATGGAACTCCGTTTCACTATGTAATATACATATTTTATTTACTTTGTATAATCTGAAGTAATTCCTTTTATATTTACGCTGCTTTGCTTTCAAAGTGGACTAGAAAATAAGGCATTTCAGATAATTTATAAGATAAAGGGGGTTATTTAAAATTATCAACTAGACAATACAAAGAATTCGTATTACCGCTAGAGATAAAATTGTTGCAAAAGTTGGAAGATAAATAAAGTTTATGGACGAAGTACTAACACCGCGTTCCATACATTTGTGCTAAAAAGCTTGATCAAAGATTATGCTGTTTTATTCAAATGTAACTGGATGTCGCCAATTTGTATGGCTCGGTTATGTTTTTGCTTATTATTCCCTTTCAGGGTGGAGAAGTAAACACAGAAAATGTGCGCGTCGACGTATAGTAAAAATTAAAATCTTGTACATTGTGCTCAATGATATTTCTCAACCTGCCCTTCATTTCCAGAGTTTCCTGTTGTTATCGTGGCTACATGTATCAATGGGTCTGAAAGAATTCTTCTAACATTTAGTAGCATCCTATAATATCTAGTTTAAGCGCCTTTCCTATTCCACATCCACCCGTGCACACTATTACAAAATAACAGATTTACGTTTACTAAATTAAGTAAAGAAAAACAGCAATGGATAGATGGCGCACGTTACTCGATAGACAGTTTTACCGTTTTACTGTCGGCATTTCATAAACGTACAATTTTCTAAATTACGTACACATTTCACATTTCATGTTAAAAGCGCATTAACCCAGGCGATTATAAAACGTGTTTGGTACAAATAACTGCACGAAAATCTAATGTTTTTCAGTAAATGTAAAACTATCGAAATAAATGGTTTTAAACAACATGTGAGCTAACGTTGCTGTCGGCAACTTTCTTACACACACACACACACACACACACTATATCATTTGTTTCAGTTTTCCTTCTGAATTCATTCTCAATGATTTATTTGCTGGCTAATTTATAGCCCATACCAATAACTCACGTTTTCTAACGTTAGAATGGTATTTCCAATTTTTCCTACAATCAAAAAGGCGAGGAAAGTTTTAATCCACCCTCACTCGTACCACCTCCTCAATCTATAAATCTGCTCATCGTATGAAGAGTGATATTTCCATATACATACGAAATTTGTCACTTGACCATTAGACTACTAATAACAACTCTGGGCACATGTCAATTGAAACAGCTTTTTAATTCCAAAGTATAAAATCTGGAAGTTTTAAGGTCAAAATTTAAATTTTAAAGTTTGCACTCTGAAAATTAGGTACAACTCGTGTTCCTAATTATCGTCTAAGTTTGTTTTTAATTAAAATTATTGCAAGTCAACTTTGCAGGTCTATGCAAATTAAGTAATTTGTATTTTTCAAGTTACAAAAGTAAAGCATTAGTTAATTGGGATTGCTTTTATATTTTAAAGTAAATAAAAGGAAAGTTAATTAAGATGATGAACTGTATCAATGGTACTCTCGCGTAATATAAAATATCATCTTATAAAGTCATATTAATAATTATTTGCGAAGAGATTGCAAGTTGAGTTGTTCATTTAAATCATATATACAATCTCTTGATGTATGGCTATCAATATTATAATATTAAATTTTGACATGATTCCTATCTCAAAAATTAATTGTTATTCACTCTGCTTTGATAGTTACTCAATTTTATTTACTGAATAATAACACAGACAATTCACGTTACCTTGACTCCATAATACTCAATAATTTTCACACTACATTGCAGCTCGTAGCTCTGTAAAAAGTAATGATCCTGTTCACTAAAGTGAAGCCATACATCAAAGCTTGAAGTTAAATATCAGAAACTTGTAATATTTAAAGTACTTTCGTAGATCCTGTAAAACGAAGATGACGCTGCACGAAAGATAGTAAGGGATGTTTGTCAGTAACCTGAGTTAACATGCAGATCGACTCATTTAACTACGTTTAGATTTGTGCCAAATTCTTGCACTAAAGGTATCTCAAAACAACAATGCCCAATTTTCTTGTTATAGAAATAGTACGAGGTGCATTCAAGTTCTAAGGCTCCCAATTTTTTTTCTAACTCGCCCAAAAACTATGAAACTGGTGTTACTTCTCGACGTAATCTCCCTGATGATGTACACATTTTTCACAACGTCGACGCCATGATTCCATAGTCGCGGCGAAGGCTTCGTTAGAGGTCTGTTCTGCCCACTGGAAAATCGCTGAAGCAATAGCAGCACGAATGGTGAATGTGCGGCCACGGAGAGTGTCTTTCTTGTTGAAAAACTCACTTGGAGCCAGGTCAGGTGAGTAGGGAGCATGAGAAATAACTTCAAAGTTGTTTTCATGAAGAAACTGTTGCGTAACGTTAGCCCGATGTGAGGGTGCGTTGTCTTGGTGAAATAGCACACGCGCAGCCTTTCCCGGCCGTTTTTGTTGCAGTGCATGAAGGAACTTGTTCTTCAAAACATTTTCGTAGGATGCATCTGTCACCGTAGTGCCCTTTGGAACGCACTGGGTAAGGATTACGTCATCACTGTGCCAGAACATGGCCACCATCATTTTTTCAACGCTTACTCGATATTTTTTTGATGCTGAGACTGGCGCTTTGTTTCTGGATTGAAAAATGGCATCCACGTCTCATCCATTGCCACAATAGATGAATTGAAAGTCCCATTCATGCCTTCGTTGCGCGTCAACATTGCTTGTCAGCATGCCACACCAGCAGTCTTGTGGTCGTCCGTCAGCATTCGTGGCACCAACCTGGAGGACACTTTTTGGATCTTCAGGTCGTGTTGCGGGATTGTCTGCACAGAACCCACGGAAAGGCCAACATTGGAGGCGATCTTTTCCACAGTTATTCGGCGATCCCCAAAACAACTCTCTCCACTCGTTGTCGTCAGACCGGATTGTGCGAGCCGAGGTTGTTTTGGTTTGTTGTCACACGATGTTCTGCCTGCACTTTCGACACATCCATAACTCCATCACCACATGTCTCCTTCAACTGTCGATGAATTTCAATTGGTGTCACACCACGCAAATGCAGAAAACGAATGATTGTACGCTGTTTGTGTAAGGAAAAAGTCGCCATTTTAAATATTTAAAACAGTTCTCATTGTCAACGCTGCCGCCAGAGTTTTATCTGTCGTACAGTGCTGCTATTTCTGTCACGTATTAACAAAGAGTGCTCGCTCATTATAAAACCGCATGATTTTTATCTCTTTCCAGTCTGAAGAAAAATAGTCGGAGGCCTTAAAACTTGAATGCACCTAGTACAATCAACTTCGTGCTCCAATGGAACTCATAACACATCCAAACTCATTCACTAACACATTCCGAGGAGAAATGTTCTCTTTCACCACTGGTCAACTTTGAAAATTTAATATTTTATTCCAACTATACAAATTCAACTTCACCCTTATTGGAGGAACCAGAAAAAACATCCCGCTTTACAAATGTCAGTACACGAGACTCTTTCTATAAAGGAAATCATCCACCCCGTGTAAATTTTGTCCACTAACGTTGCTAAATGAGAATGACAGTAAAGGCGTCACTAAACGCTTCACTCGAAGAGGAACCTCCGAACTAAAAAAAGAAAAAGCGCCAACCTTTCCTCGATTGACACCAGATTTCGAAGATACAGCATTTCGACAACTATTCATTCGACAGCGCAAAGGAAAAACTGTAACCTGGTTGGTTTAGATGTCAGACCTCCCCCCCCCCACTTCGCTCTATAGCGGGGGGGGGGGCGTGGGACTCCCATCCATCTAACCCACTAAAACCTTTTCCTCTCTCTAACCAAGTGGTACGGTCGGGCATCACCCGTAGGCATTCTTCGCAGCCGTGGAAAGCCCGATGGCAGTTGTTCGCCACCTGGATGATAGCCTAGTTCTTGTCCACGCTGCTGTGTTGCAGCCCTCAGCTTCTCTTGTTCGGTAAATCGTCTCTATTAATGCATCTTCCTCCCTCCACATCATCAGCCTGGAGATGTTGTTGGGGGCTATGTTGCAACCCACCCTGGCGCTGGCTTTTCTGAGATCCGCCTCCCACCTTCCGCACACAAAGACTACATGCCTTTTATCGTCCTCCAGCCCGCAGTCGATACACCTATCGCGTCTCTTCTTATTCTGTGCAGGTATCCGCCGTTCTCGCTATGGTCGGTCATAAACTGAGTAATGTGCTAGTTCACCTCTCCATAAATCTTCTGCAGTTCCACTTTCTAATATCCGGGAACAGTACCTTTGTCCATGAATCTCAATCATTTCACAGTTTCTGCCATTCGTCGTAAACTCGCTTCTTGTCTACTTCTCTACTATCTGGGCAAGGGGAATCTCCGCAATCACCAACACATCCTTGAGCGCCACCGTATGGTAGGTGGATGCGACTCTGATTGCGATGAGCCTTCGTTCTCCAGCAGACTCCATACTGTTCCCCATTTAGGAGCAGAATTCCATAACTCTGCCGCGTAGGTCCAAATGGATTTTACCGTTTTCACTGCTGTTGCTTCACCTTCATTTGCCATTAATCTGGACAGCGCCCCGAATGTTTTGTAGCCCGTTCTACTGCATAAGTGCATACCTGACATGCCTGAGCTGACCCAAACACCTACACGACCCTGGTATCTCCTAATAAAATTATGGCAAAGTCAAAATAGAATAAAACTTACCACAACCATCAAATTCATATTTCCTTGCGCACAAATCATATTAAGCTTGCCCTTCTTAGAGGTGCATTGTGTGCGTTATACTGTCCACGTTCAACACTCATGCACACGGTTCTTGCACCCGCACACCCCTACACAGAGATTGTTTAATTCAATATGAAAATTATAGACGATCTAAAATTACACCTTCTATCTTTTTTCGACACTACTGCCACGGATCTTTACAATCAACCAAGTACTCCTTCTTTTTCTCTTTTTGTCACTAAAGAGAATATTCAAAATACTTTAAACAAATTTGAAGATTGTGGCAATCTAATCTAGAAAATAATGAGCCTTCAATCGTTCGACCCAAATAGAATTTACTCCAAAGTGGAGTGATCAAATCAATAAATTAAAATAGGCTACTCCATTACCAATTCAATAATTTTCTCTAAATAAATTATACGTAGCTTGATATAAAATGCGAAACTTCCATTTTAATATCAGTAAATCGCAGTAAATCAAAGAATTTATTACAAACGGAATTAACCTGTCTACGTCAATTAACATTTAAATGCCTCAACATTTCTCGACATAAAAATAAATGGGCCTGAATGAAGAAAAAAAAAATTGCTGAATACTTCCTGCTTAATAATTATTACAAACACGAGATCGCGTCTTATCATGAAGGTGAAATTGGAAGGTCAGTTTCAGTTTGCGTGATTAATGGGAAAATTTAAATATGAATTACAAGTCAGTCAGCGTAAAGAATTGTATGAAATACAGGTGTATTGCAGTCTGTTAGTTTCACTTCCAACCAGTTTTCCTTGTTTTTCAGTATCTTGGCAATGCACGGCATTTGATCGTTATACGCTTTTATTACCGATTTTCTCATACCACCGTTGAGGCTTAGGCTAGACAAAGGTGAAAGTAATATTTTTTTGAAAACACCGTATTAGTTCAATAACTACATTTCACAACGGATCTGACGTATATAGTATAGTTTACAATTAATTTTGATGCATAAAGTAAATGTAATAGTCACGATTCTCCGTATTCATTCACGACCACTTATTGTAATATCTTTGAATAAAATCTCCATTCTTCAACATAAATAATTAATCGCTAACTTGATACGAAGTCGTTTGAAAAAGATCGGCTGTAATTAAACAGGAACTAAATGGCGTTTAAGTGAAGTCAGTATAAATTAATCAAATTTAAATTAGAGGAATAAATATCATTATTATTATTAAATTACACAATATTAGCCTAAGAAAATTAGACAAAAATTGGACAAATGTAACATAACCAGCTGAAATTTTGTATGACTCTGTAGGTAGATACCAATAATTATGTAAAATTCCCCATCCCTGCGCCGCTTGCGTCCTGAGATAAACAGGGTGTAAGGGAAAATTAAAAAAAAAATGAAAACTGTTAAAGAAACTTAAATGAATAAAAATGGAGTAAAAAGCAGCAAAAAAAAGTGTAAAAGAGCGTGAAAATATTTCACTAGCTTTTGCGATGTCGTCATGTTCAGCTCGAGGATTGCTGAATACCGATACGGCTTTCCTCAACTCTGTGTCGCTTAAACATTAGTAAGTTGTTACTTTTCCTTTTCTGAAGAAAGCAGATGTATCACAACCTGACATTGCATGTTCAAAAAATAATACATCTTGCAAAGGACCCATACTTTACCGAATTTCCTCAATGTCATAGTATTTGCTGAGCCTCTGATGACTTTCAGGTTTTAGCATGTTTAGATTTGGAGCATTTTCATCATCAGATTTTGCTATCGATATTGGTCATTTGAAGACAAACAAATCGCTGTTTTCGCGATCAGTGTGTCTGCGTCTGCTTCGGCGTGGAGTACGGCCATTTGGTTGGCCTGTAGCTTCTGTGTTAATAAATCAATAAGCTGTGCTTTGTTTTCTGAATTACAAAAAATTCATCTTTAATTGGTAAGTAAATTTCCACATTTAAATCTGCACACGATTTACCTGCAGATCGGCGTCATTGTTGGTCCATTCTTGTGCATGTCTCTCTTCTGTAACCGTCAAATACTGTTATGCAAGATTTTCCATAGTTCCTTTCAATACATCATACATACGAATTACATAGGTACATCTTTATAAATTGCGGGTCATGGTGGCCAATTTACAACATGTATCAGGTATCCGCCGTAATGAACATAATCTGTGTCGGGAGGTAAAGTTGGTGAACAGGGGAAGTAAAATTCAAGTTTTTTCCGAGTTCAGCCTTGTTTGTCTTCTGCAATGAAAGGTCATCAAATAACCAAGGGGGTTTCGGCGCTAGTTCATATTTAAATGCTTCCTTTAGGCAGTCTTCTCTATGCATGACGAGTATCACGACAGTAACTCATAGAAGACAAAGGTTTAAATTTATGTTTCCTCTTCAGTTTCATGTCTCCGAAAGTGCCATTAACGTTTTTCGTAGACTCCTGGCCAAGAGCCCTATCACAGTTTGTGAACTCATCACCAAGTAATCCAGTGGCCAAGGATGCCAGTTCATTTTGTCGTCTACATACAAATGGATTGTGGTTTGATAACCAGTCACGTAAAATTTTATTTGGTTAACCAAACCGTACATATTTATATGTATATAAAGCAGCTACACACAAATATTTAGGGTAACTTTACAGAAGTTGCCTTGATGCTGAAATGAAATAATTAGTAATTGATTTCGAAAAACTCGCAGTTCTGAGGGGCCGGTTCCCCCAGCACCCCCCACTCCGTATTTCGAAATGAAAATTTACACACGAATTGTGCTCGTTTTGTGCTGAATTGTGCCGTTAAAATTTCGTTTTGTGCTTCATCCCTTTCGTAGATATCGCCAATTCAACTTTAGGGGACCATTTCTCCAGCACTCCACCCAGAATTTCGAAGTAAAAATTTGCACACGAATTGTGCTCATTTTGTGCCGTTAAATTTCGTTTTGTGCTCTTTTCGTCCTAAAAGATATTAAGTGGAAGTGCCAATCCCATTGTTCACAAATTACCATCATTAGTGCTCTCACCTTTCAATAGATATTACGGAAACTTACGGGTGAATGTGAAGTTGTAAAAATGGGGGAGCCCTCTTTATCTGGAATTTGTAATTGAAACGGGTCTCAATCTTTTACATATACGAGTACATACCACATTTTGTACTCACTTATGCTGCATACTTTGATACTTCTATCCATACCGTTCACTAAGTACTAAGTTAAGTTTGGGTGAGATGCTTTCATTTTTTTATAAAGTTTTAACTTTGAGAATTTAAGTACTTAACATTAGTAACCATAATTCCATGGGACTTACGTAGAAAAATAATTCCTCGAGAACTGTAACTTCCTCAGACATAGCATTGGTGTCTTATCCTTCGGTAACCCTTCTCTTTTTTTGATCCAGCAAGGCATCATCCGTGCATCTACTCGGTAATAATAATAATGATAATAACAATATCACTAATAACAAAAAATTAAAAAATATTTAATAATAATAGTAATAAAAATCAAAAATCTCAAAAACAGATATCTTCTAAGTTAACAATAAAACAAATATAAACAGGAATCTTCTAAAAAACAACCACCTTTAGTAAATAAAACCATAATAAAATGAAATATAAAATAAGCCACAATAAAAACAAAACAAAACAAATGACCCTTCTACAGTGTAAAAAATTTTTAATGCAAAGGTAAATATAAAGGAAAATTTACTATTTACTATCAATGAATAGGCATGGATTAAAACCAATATGTAGACAAACAAATTTATTTTTTCTCTTTGGTATCGATGGTCCCTGACCGAAATCGATAGCAATGAGAAAAAATAAATTTGTTAGCCTACATATTGGTTTTAATCCATTCCTATTGATTAACAAGGTAATATATTGACATCTTGGGAGTTTTGGTCTCTCACAAAGGGGTTTAACAGAAGTAGATAAATAAAATCTCACAGCCTCCGCTGGCTTACTTAAGGTAATATATACAGGGTGGACCAACGAAAAGGTAAAAAGGTAACAGACGCTAAAAAATTTTTTTTGCGCATATATTTGTTGAAAATTATTGATCCATTTCACACACATGCGCAATAGTATTGCTTGTAAATATCCATTCGTTATAATGTTTACGGAACGGTATTTGGCATTTTCATGATAACGCCACCTATAGACAAATACACCAAGTTTCGACATTTTCCTATTATTTGCTATTATTTATTTATGCGAATTTTCAAACAATTTATATGCGATAACTTGCGATCATTACGTTATAGGTTTTTTTTAGTTGTCTGGTGATACTCTCTTAAAGGGGAAAAGTTGAAACGGCTTTGTGATGGTCCCGAATTCTAAGAATTACCAAATGGTTAACCGAGCGTAATTTAAAATCGTCCAAAATGGGATTTAAATCAACTGCACACATATCGTATGTGGGGATCAATATGACAGTTCATTTTTTTAATCGTTGTAGATGAAAATTTTTCGGCGCCTAATTGAATCGAGCGTAGTAAGTATAAATGACTAGCGTGTCTCTCTGTTAATCCGCCACTGTACAAGAGTTTGCAATTAACGAATGGGGGGGCTGGTGGCATTTTTAATAAAAGTTTCAGTTTTATTCATTTTCCGGTATACCAGCCTACAACAATTTAAAGCGATATTTAATACTTAACCTCAAAATAACATACAACCCCCTAAATTGTGCCACTCACGTTCGTTTCATAAAGATATAAAAACCCTAACGACTATTTAAATTTGCAAATTGTTTCTGCTAGTGAACTATATAAACGACCATTGTACTTGCCAGCTGCAGATGAGCCCAAAAATTGCTGTTTGTGGAAAATTAATGCATTCATTATTATAAACGTTTACAAAACAATACTTTGCATTTACCAACAATATTGTATTGATCTTTGTTAGGTTGCAGTTGGTATTACAAAATGATCGCTTTTAGTCATTTAGATATAACAAGATATATTTTAATTTTAAACGGGAAGTTAAGTAACTATAACTGATCTACACTTGACCTAATAACACTCACTTCCTCGGTTGACATACATAATCACCACGTTATTGAGTCTGCTCGCTGTACCAAATATTAAGCAAAATAAGCTGTGTGGGTGAAATATTTTATAATGTGTACCATAATCACTGCCTTGAAAACACTGAAATGTAAAACACAATTTGGCAAATGGGTACAACATGTATTCCCTAATAATAATAATCCAAACATAATTGCACATTGCTGCAATTTGATCTTATGTGCACTGAATTTATTAAGCTGGTTGTTGAAATTTAATTAAGATGACAATTTAGACTGATTATGTATGAAATTCTCGTAATGTTTTCTTAAAGAATCTTTTGTTTATTATAGATTATAGTGTGGGGTGCAAAGAACCATAAAATTAATAATAAAATCACGACTCTCTTGGCTATGTTAATAGAAAACAGACAGCTCTATATTATCTGAAAAAAATGAGACTAAAATTAAGTGTATTCTCTAAATAACATGTTTCGCACAAACAGCTAAGTTCCCACGCTCATAAATGAATAAAGTGTTACGGTAGAAAATGGTTGGTAACGCAATCTATAATGCAATGGCTCGGAAAGCTCAGTTATGAGGGGCAATCTAATGAGGGTAGGTTAGATATGTGTATAGAACTTAAACTCAGCAAGCAAAAGAGGGTAGTCAAAAAGCTGAAGTAAGTTTATATCAAGTAAGTACATTTAGGACGCCACGATGGTTCTTTAGAAAGAGAAAGTTGCTAAACAGAACTACGAAGATCTTAGCAGCTTGAAACCTAAGGGGGGTTATACAACAACCGCGAAGGTGAACTTGCAGCTTTTCCATTAATCACACTTCCCGGGATCACAGGCCCTCATTAAAACTGACAACGGCGAACCAATAACTTCGGAACCGTGGTGCTGGCTTAGGTGGACAGTGCAGAATTCCCAGCCGTATAAATACCAGGGGTGGTTGAAATTTTCCCTGCTTTATTACAACCTTGCACGTTACTAAGGGGGAGCATTGTCCTGGAATACACACCCATAGCATGGAGGGACGTAAAATCGTATTCATTTCTACACCTGGATGTCCAGGTTAAGTCGTTTAGACTCATCAGTCTCTCCTAAAACCATTGGAGAAATTTATTGAACGACATAAGGGTTCGCCCCCATCCAATGTGTCTATCAACCTGGTAAACACTGTGAACTTGTTGTCCACAAAGTAGTGGACGTAGCTGAAAGAGCGATCTCTCTTAAGGAGGTCGAGCCAGGGGCGTTTCTAGATGTAGAGGCGAACTTTTGACAGTAACTCTCCAGAATCAATAAAAATGCTGTGGAAAGCGAGGGTAAAGGTACACTGTTGCTTATACCGATGCCCCTGACAATCACTATGCAGCGATTGTCAGGGGAGTAAACACGGGAGGTAAAAAATAAAAGATATGTTAGCGATCCATACGACTGACTAAAGAACTTATAATTATAATAACTTATATTCGAAATACAATATTTTGTGAATATAAGAAAAATATTCGCAGTATTTATTAAATGTTGTCATTTAATGTAAATTAAAATATTGTACACAATATGTACCTTATTACTAAATATTGAAAATCTATATTTGAGCAATATAACATACATATTTTTAATATTGAGTAAATATTGCTATTTAATGTAAATTCAAATATTATACACACAATAATATATAATATAAATATTGAAAATCGATATTTAAGTAATATGTACAACATACATATTTACACTATTTAGTATACAATATAAAGTCAATATTTATTTATCAATAATATAACAATATTGTGTTTTCAATGTTAGGTAGTGGATATTTAGGCAACATGAAAAAATATTTACAAATAATAACGTTATAATACTTTCTCAAAATCCGCCGGATGACAATTAAGTGATGTCAAAATCATCAAAATTATGCAGGTCCTCCTACATATTTCATAGTTAAACTTTAAATTTCAAAATTATATCAATTTCCGTAACTCAGTGCTATCATGTCATCATAGCTGACTGCTAACCGGGCGATCGATGGTTTGAGTCCTGCTTGAAGCAAAAGGTTTTTCAGTATCGCCGATTTCTTCCGAGTCTACACTAAGTGAATGGGGTTCCTGGGGAGGAGCCACAGGAGCACTGGGAAATAGTCCATCGAAGCAGTTAGGGCTCTGGGGTGGCCCAGGTCACATCCCCTTTCTTACTATTTTGGGACACATCACAAAACAATAATGGGCCAATATTGTATAAATATTTTCCCCAATATTGAAATAATATCGCTTAGTAATATTTAGTCAATATGTAAAATTGTTCACATTTCAATGTTGGGACAATTTTGTACATTAATAATAATAGTAATAATATATTTAGTGTTTATGTATAAATAATATACTTACACTCGTCATTAACAAAATATAAACATAAATGTAAATAATAAGCATATCACATATCAATCGTTAGGTTACAAGTATCACCTACCTATGTAGCATTTAATATTGGTGTAATATTGGCATTTCATTGTAAATGTATTGGTAGAATATCAATGTACAATATTGTCACAACATTGAAATGTGAACAATTTTGCATGTTGGCTAATATTATTAGTATTACTAACCGATATTATTTCAGTATTGAGGAAAATATTAATACAATATTGGGCCATTATTGTTTTGTAATGTGTCCCAAAATATCCCATTATTGTTTTGTAATATGTCCCAAAATAGTAGGAAAGGGTGACCTGCGCCGCCCCAGGCCCTAACTGTTCCGCAGCGCCTGCAAGGCTCCATGTGCTCCTTTGATTTCTTCCGCAGGATGTGTAGACTCGAAGGAGATCGGTAATGCTGAGAAAGGCTTCTGATTCAAGTAGGATTCGAACCATCGATTACCCGGTTAAGAAGTCACCCCCAACTGAGCTACGGAAACTTATATTAATTTAAAGTTGAACACGATAAAATATTGAGGGGGGCGTGCACATTATATTTTGATACTTTTGATATCTCTAAATCGGGGAAAATTCAAATTCGGTGAATTTTGAGAAAGTATCATAACGTTATTATTTATGAATATTTTTTCCATGTAGTATAAATATATCATTTTAAGTATCCAGTAATATTTAAAATACAGTACATATTGATATGTTATTGATAAATAAATATTGACTTTATATTGTATAGCAATATTTGCTAAATATTGTAAATATGTATGCCATATTGCTTAAATATCGATTTTCAATATTTACTAATACTGTACACGCAATATTGGTACATTGTTGTATGCACAATATTTGAATTTACATTTAATATCAATATTTACTTAATATTACAAATATGTATGTTATATTACTTATATATAGATTTTCAATATTTATTAATATTGTATGTACAATATTTGAATATACATTAAATAGCAATATTTGCTAAATATTGTATTTCCAATATTTTTATAATATTACAAAATAATAGTCACCAAATATTGGCGGCAGTTCGACAATATTGCCCCAGTCTCTCTATATTGCGCTAATATTCCGCCAAGCTAATGCCAATAAATGGTGCTACATGGGAAAATTCTTGAAAATCAAAAATCGCGTTGACCAGTAAAATTTTTTTAACTATTTCTCTGAACTTACTCATTCGTAAATATCTGATATGTTCTGGCAATCTGTTAAAGAGCAACTGGGCCTGAAAATGGACCGTTTTATGTCTTAAATTTATATTCACCAATATATTTACAATGAAAAGTCAATATTATACCAATATTAAATGCTACATGGGTCAGCGCACGTTGTCGAGTGATAAAAGTTAAAGCCTCCGCGAAAAGTAAATATGTACATAATCCAAATAAAAGATTAATATGCACCACAATATTAAAGCGTAGCATCCTATGTTGTATTGGTAACCGTTTCACTTCACACAGCAAGGAGATCTTAACAGTTTTTTTGATTATATAAACGAAATAGAAATAGATGTATCATTCTTTTTTGTGCACGACATTTCCCTGTTTCCATTTTAGTGTTTTATGTGCTCTTGTGGAATCCATTACGCTCTACGAAAGGAATCATATTTTTCTATCCGATACTATAAATAAGAAAAATTGTCTATATACCTTGTCGTGAGACTGTTAAAAGATTCTCATAGTAAGTAGGTACGAAGTATCGTCTTTTTACGTTAAGATAAGGAACTTCCGAACAAGTTTCATTTAATTAAGTCAAACCGTATGATTCATTATAACAATCGTGGCATGGCATTAGCACGCTTTTCATAAAATAGCTTATGGCGTAATAGCAATTTCCCAATATTACTGTAGATATCAGCATTTTGCGCCTACTCAGCGTTACTAGTCCTGTGGGGATGGTTTATAACACCGGACTGCCTCATCTCTTCCATCGCAATTTATAACAGCTTTCTGCTTATTTTGTAAAGAATGTAAGCTCAAGGCAATTCCCTTTTCACAAATCTCATAAAGCTTTTCGGATCGCAAATAAACATGTAAAGCATTTAAATTCAAAGGGGTTATTTTTAATAGTAGAAACTTGCCAACTAGAACAAAAATTACTTCTTATAATTCGGCAGTGACCCAAATACTTATTTGGCGCACTCGTTCTAGATTGTATCAGAAAACCACACTCATTAACCTCGAAAATTCTAGCAAGAGGAATTAAGATAACAAAACGATTATGGAAGCTTTCATTATTTCCTCCCTTTACAGCGCTAAGAATGAAATGTCTTGATTTGAAAAATAAAGAATGGCACCATTTTAAAAAGTTAATAAAGAAACTTCTAATAATAATTAAAACCTTCAACTAAGTTTTCTTATTAAGTCAAAAATAAGTACATAGACATACGCTTTTGTGTTTACTCTATAAACGACTAGTAATCACTGATGTGCTTCAGTTCCACTTTAAATATATACGAAAATAGGTAAAAGCAAAAATCTTACAAGAGCGTTAATAAAATATTTTAGCGCTCAACACTGTATTGATTAAAATGAAAATAAATTTAACTTTATAACGATGTAGATCTTTCAGAATTTCCTTCAAAATTATTATGAGAATGAGAAACGTCGCACTGATTATTTGTAAGTAAATTATTAATTGCTTTAGTATCGATTTTACTATCTGCACGCTAACACTTTCTAGAGATAGTCTTGTTAGTGGCGTAAATTTCAAGATGAAAATAAATGCGATACTTGAAATAAAATTTTCATTTTTATTACAGCCACATTTTCAGCTTTGAAATCCTGTGAATAATGACTCCCTTACGATTTTATATATATACGAAATGTTCGCGATACCGAATTAATTTGGAATAGTAACATTTCTGTTTCACCCTCAAAACGGGATCTTCCTCCAAAATATTTCTATAAACTTGATTCAACTCCTCCCGCTGATGCGCCAATAATTTCATCCCTTTATGCGACTACGCTAAGTTGAAGGAACTACAAATTATAACTTCAAAACAAATAAGGGTACAATATGAAATCAACCTGTTAATTATACGATTGTAAAACACTAACTGACAATAAATTTAATTTCCACCAATTTACTTTGTTTTATATAGGAATCGTATACCTACTACCAACAAACTACTATAAATAATTTTACTGCCTAACCATTACGTTACAAAACTAATTAATCCTTTCCCTTTATCCTTTTGTGGGTTATAAACACATTTTGAAACGCTCAACTCAATTTCCCGATGAATTTAACATTTGGCCAAAATAATTAAAAAATCATTAATTTACAACGAAACCTACAGATACGACTAAATTTTGTCAATACAACTGAGCTTGTCGAGTCCTTGCACATTATGTATATACACGTACTTTCTGGGATAACACCTCTTTACATCAAAAGAGATACCGAGCAATTACAACCGTAAGGTGATTCCAGAGGGTAGTGTGTGTGTTTAAGCTCCTACATAAAGGGGAAGGAATTTGTCCATACAAAGACCAGTGGATTTAGTTTACGAGAGCAACTTGACCTTTTGTAATTATTGTAGTAAGGGAATGTGTGGCGTATTTTCAGTTGTAAGCACTTTAGAAGCCAAGGATGTATGTAAATTTATTACAGCTAAGTACGTAAACGAATTTCCACCTATTGTAGATCTCTTCAGAAGACTGGGGAGATTAAATGTGTCGCATCTGAACGTGTGTAGGTGAAATATTATGTTTTTCAGTTTGATCCTTTGTGAATGGTAACAAGGTAATGTGTTTAAGGAATAACCAGAGGTATGTTCCCTTTGACCTGTAGTGTTTTAATAACCTTGGTTCCCTACATTGCATACAAATTAATCTTGCCTACTGGACGGATATCATTTTATCACCTTTCTTTTTGATTGGCTATTAGACATTTGGGAACGCCCAAAATTTCGAGTAGTATAAACGTTCCGTTAACAGATTTTCTACTCGACGTCCAATTGAATAAGAGAATCTTCTTCCGGGTGGTCATTGGCATGACAACAAACTTGTTTAATTTCGTTCGTTCCGTTTTATTGAGCTGGAGGACATACCGGGTGTTTCAGAACACCCGTACCCCCCAAATATCTCGCGAAATACAAAACGCACTGAAAAAAGAAAAAATACGCCTAAAAAATTTTTAAGGCTCTATTGTTTGATGGTAATAAGATGTCCCAACTCCCACTCCCGGGGGGTGGAAAGGGGGTAACTTCGTAGTCTTAAATAGCACCCACCAGTTTATTATGCAGATTTGAATTTTTGTTTGAAACATTTTTTGAAGTTCGTGACTGATTAGTATGATCGCCGAAAGAAGTTTTCCGATTACCTATGCAAAATTTGTTGTCAGTTTTGTTAAGTTACAATAAAAAATGTTAATGCTTTGTAAAAGCGAAGAGGGGGAGCTTTATTTACCCCCCCCCCCTCCCACACTGTCACTTCGCCCCGCATCGATCATTGCTGCTGTTGCAGATATCATTCCACAGCCTGATGTTTATTGAATTCTTTTCTACTACTTCAACTTGCATGGGGATGACACTGGATTCGACATCCTACTGAACTACCCTGAGGATAAGTGGACAACAACTGATAAGTTACTTTGAAATTTCTAATTTATCTTTGAACTTCATTAGTAAATTTTGCCGATTTTAGAAAATTTAGTATAACTTTTGTGTCAAAGTGACACAGTTGTTGAATTTATTTAATTTAACTTAGCTATCTCAAGCTTATTATTGTTTAAAAGTAACGAAATTTGTGATTAGCTAAATTAATAATCAAATTCGTTTGCTTGTTATTAATTTTCAATTAACTGTTCAGAAAATATTCATTTTCAAATAACTGTTCATAAAAGATTCATTTTCAATTAACTGTTCATAAAATATTTACCCTATTCACTATTTACTTTAAATCGATTTAATTTCGTTCTGAATTCTTCAATGTCAATATATTTGATCCTTGTTGAACATATTTCAACTCGGTAATAATTGATTATTTCTTGCTGGAAAGTAACTGTCATAATCTGGACAATACACTGTTGAGGTCCTTTGTATTCTTACTTATATTTAGAGGTATTTAATCAGGATTGGAAACTATGCATAGGATCCACCTCCGGAGAAAATTATAAAAGGTAACCCATACTTTATTGTTTATCCGATTTGCTTTCTTGTATGTCAGTAACCAATTATATACTGCCAGTTTAGTTCATTGACTTTAACATCCGATTAACAACGAATCTGAGCTTCAAAGTAAATTAGTTTATTCTAGACTTTTCCTTCTTCATTTAATCTTATATTTCAATGTTTATATAATTAATAATCCTGTCCTACTTATCTGTGGAATTTCTATTTAAATATCCACGTTAACTATTTTCACTGTGTTTATTTATTGACTACTCCTTTCTCTTTCAGATTCAGCTATATAGTTATTATTCAGTATCATATTGAAGATATCTTCGCAGTTATAACCTTCAATTTTGTGTACATTTAGAACTACGTAGCGGCCTTTTTCCCTTTTATTGTAATTATTACTGCAAAACTTCCTAATTCTTATTTATTGTATTTAACCCACACCCATCGAGTCCTTATAACTGAGCCACCGTGATCTTTGCATTTTAAAATTTTGTTACAAGTCAAAAGTTAACAGTTGGCAGCTTTAACTTTTTTACAACAATTAAGCTTTTTTATAGCCATACAATAAGTAAGCATCTTCCAACATACCTGTGTTGATAATTTTTTTAAGGAATGGATTTATTAGTTTATTTCTTGAGTTCGTTGCCTGCGATATTTTAATGACGTAATGAGTATTAAATTTTTATAAATTGAAATATATTTTTAATCGATAATGCGGTTCCCAATATATTTGATTAATAAGGGATTTCAGACGAGAAAATGAGGTACGAAACGGCCTACTAAGCGTTTACAAAATCATTTCCTTTACTGTATCCAAATATTTTACAAGATATTTATACAATTCTTACTGATCTACAATATGATATGCGGTTCCATGTATTTCACAGCATATTTAGGTATTGACGCCGCGCCGTGCAAAATATCGATTAAAGTGTACAAACTTAAATTTCCCACCCTTACCCTCTAAATTAGTAAGAAGTAACCATGTATTAGGTGTTAGGTACAAGAAAGTGTAAAACTTCCTTGTTTTATTTTATTTATTTCATGTGTATTAGTATAATAAATATTAAAATCAATAACAAGTAATTCCACTCAAACTTTTATTTTAAATACAATCTACTCAACAGTGAACACCTTTCGACACTATTGTAACAGATTAACAGATTAAAGCTAAACATGAGTTTACAACATTATGGAATCATTTGGAGTACTTATCCTCAAGGTAGGGACGTTTCATTCATACCCTTACGATTCGAAGAATTACGAGAAGAGCAAAATAAACGAAAGGTTAGTAAAAAGAATGGAGGAAATATATGTGGAAACGAAGAATAGGGTGAAGGTGAATGGAGAGGTGAGCGAAGAATTCGTGTCAAGGAAAGGGCTGAGGCAAGGATGCCCACTGAGCCCCACGCTGTTTGCAACATATATAGGGGACCTAGAAGAAACAATGAAAGGACAGTAGGCTGGGTCGGGAGGCTGAAAGTCCCTTGCGTATGCGGACGATCTGATATTGATGGCGGACAGTCAACACATTTCGACACTATGTATCATTATCTAGGGTAACCGATTAAAGCTAAACATGAGTTTACAACATACAACATTATGGAATCCTTTGGAGTTCTTATCCTCGGGGTAGGGACGTTTCATTCATACCCTTACGATTCTTACACGAATTAAAGGCCATTCCTGACCAGACCCTTTCATACTCCACTAAGTCAACTCAAATCATAACCATATACCGCGGAGACCACTCCAACATTAATGGTTTCAGTTGGACAAAGGAATGTGACTAAACCAAACCCATCTGGTGCATGTGCTCGTTGCGTGTATGTACAGTGCCCAGAACGTATGATCACGAGCAAGCGGAGGCTCTTCCTTGATAGCCCTGTTCTAAAACGTGTCACTTGTACCGGTGAAGACACCTCGCTCTCTCTCAGGACCAAAGTGTATCATCACGTTGTGTTGAGTAATTAGGTTGTTTAGAGTTGGTACTCTAAGTGAACAACCAGTTCTGGTCCACAAGACACGATTTTAGACCAATTCTGCTAACTCATCGACTTGTGTATTGCCTTTTCATGTAGCATGCCGCATCGTCTGTAATAGATTTTCCATATTTTTACGTATGGTGCGTGGCACCTTGGATCGTTTAGTGGCACACACAACGCGTCAATATCGACTTAACTGTTGTCTCTTCTTCGGCATTCAATGGTTAAATGCACAACGGTATCAACAAGGAACTTCCGATGGGTTGAACACACAGTAGAAGCTGTTTATCCTCTTATTAATTTTACGTAACGGAGAATTATTTTTGATGAAAAGATGATGGGCAGGACGTAACTCTCAAACCCATACGAGCTCGAGGGATTTACTGTTAGTTACCTACTCTAAAATATTGTGACTCTCACTGGAAATTCTAATTATTCCCTATTACCCTTACACTAAGTGTTTTTACTACCAATTCTACCCGAAATACAGGCATGAAGGGTGCATTAAGTTGGGATGCCATTTCCGTATCAAAAGAGATGTGACAGTTCGTCACACTCATAAATTGAGGAATTCCCTTTCTTAAAAACCGCCAGGACTTGATTTACCTCTTAAGAAATTGTCATCTCGAAATTTGAGCTGATTTGAGAACATCGCGCACGTTTGCCAGCGCGCGCTGTTGTCATTAGTCCATTAGTGCATATCGTCCCTTAAAAGAAAAAGCGGTATTTGTTGTTCTAGTCGGCGTGTACAACGACTAACCTAACCTCAAACCGGCTTTTATGTGTATTTGAAGTGTGTGTGTTTATTGGTGATTTCTAGTGTGTTAAATACACTTCCTGCTTTTTAGATATTCCAAAAATGGACCCAAGCTTGTAGAGCACAAGGCGCGGAGGGTAAGTTTATTTGAAATTATGGACAATTCATAGAATAGAAGTGTCAAATCCTTATCTTAGAATATTGCTAAAGTACTGTAATATTGCATTACTAACGCACTGATATCATTTGTTCATTCTAATGTGACATAATTGGGCCCTAAAGCTCGTGTCCCTTTAAAGGGACGGTGCGCATAATGACTACTTTTCATGAAAATCAATTATTATTCCAGCCTGCCTCTTCATGAATTGATAGCAGCTCTAGAAGATCGATTCTGCGGATATTTACATTGCTCCACCCGACGACGGACAGGAAACTGACCAAGACAGTGAACGTTCAGATGACGAGCATGAGGGAAATGTCAACCATTTAGGTCGTGCAATGTTGCAATCGGAAGCTGAGGTTATTTTATATCATAACTCACAACCTGGAACAAGTTCAGATCAGCCAGAAAGTTCACCTTACGACATGCAAGACTCAAGTGATGATGACCTGCCTCTCCTATCTTTTGTACAGCCAAAATCTACCTTACCAGAGGAACAATGAGCAAAGAAGAGAAAACTAGCGAAGAAGAACCAATCAGCTACTACCCCAACTAATAAAAGAGAGCCACCAAAGAAAGAAGAAATCAAATGGGACGAACGGGAACCTCACTTTGCGTTGAATGCTCACTACCTGGCCAAAGGTCCACAAGCGGATATGCACAATAAACAGTCATCTGTAGAATTCTTTTCCCTCTTTTTCAACGACAACATTTTGGAGCACATTATAGAGCAAAGAAATGTACATGCTTTGGGAAAAAACCCAAATCAACCCTTAAACTTAACCAAAGAGGAGTTCTACGTTTTCTTTGGTGGTCTGCTATTGTCTGGTTACGGAAAATACACTAACAAGAGAATCTATTGGGCTCGAGAAGATGATGTTCCGACAATTTTATCAGACAGTATGCGGCTGAATAGGTTTGAATGGATCATACCTTATAGGAACTTCTGAGCATACAGTCCCCTTAAAGGGACGGTCTATAACTTTTGTTAGAATAAACTTTTTTTTGTTTTTGTTTTTGATTTTGGTTTCGAGTTCCACTACTATCCTAATGAAGCAAAAAATCGTTGTACAATGTCTCCTATAAACCTTATGCACTAATGGGTTAGACCATTGGGCTCAAAGAAATGGCTTCATTGCAGTTAGCAAAGTGATAGGTACAGCTTGCTAGCCTGAAGTACTTGTTCAGGCTTTCCATGTGTTCCTCACAAAGAAATTGCCTTTTGGTGCATTGATAAAAAAGCTTTAGAGACCGTAATTTGTTCTTCCTTACTACCTGATGTCATAATGATTACTACCCTGTCCAAGGTGGTTTCTTTTAGTTCAGAACTATACCGGAGATGAACGGATTAGGTGTGAATTCGAGTTAAAAGCATACGTTTTTTTACATGAAAACCGAAACGTTAATTAAATCAAACTAAACGTGACATTAAGAGGTACTAATTGTGTTTCCCATATTAATTACCCGTTTATCATTAAACATACCCTGATTAATACCGGATGTTAGAAATTATAAATTACTATAGTTTCCACCATTTCAGTGTAAAATTTAATCAAATTTGAGTAGGATCGAATTCCAATTGTAATCACTGCCATATATCTCAATTCAATCTCTCAAATCCTTAATAACAAGATTTTCTCCCTTATATTCTGCTGACACGCAAATTCTACTTATTACGTGAGGCATAATATTCATATTACAGGGAGCATTATAAAAAAAAAGTATTAATAAACCAGAAAATTTAGATATCTGCTTTAAAGCTGCTTTATAATAATATTGTGACCTTTTCGCACAACCGTTACGTAAGTTGTATTATTTGTCGTGTACGAGTCGTTCGCTCCGTAATTGAGTGTTTTATACTCATAGCAAAAGTAGCAAATTCTCTTTGTTATTCAACATATTATTGCTTTTCACCATTCCTTAATTAACAATAATAAAGTGTAATTATAGTACTTTGGTACTAATTTATGTTTCCCATTTTAGTTGAATGCCGAAAACTTCTTAAAGCGACAAAAGAAAATTAAAAATTGAAACGTCATCCCGTCGGAATCTGAGGAAGTACGATTAAAGGAGTGTTTAAAATGATGGAAAAGGAATAAATAAGGACACTAAAAAGTAATTTTTACAGCTGCAGGAAATAGATCTATCTAGTGACCGATTTTATAAAATTAAGCTTTGTAATTGAGAATTATGGCTCTAACAGGAGCTGATATCAATACCCTCGCTGATTTATTATTGGGTTAGTTATTCTTCTGGAAATAATAAGTATAAAACGATTTCCGTAAAAAATTTTGATAATTGGTGAAATCTCGTGCATTACTTAAGGGATACCCGTGCGGTATCCCTTAATTGTCGATCTTGTTTTTTATTCTAAATCGTGCGTTTCCATTCAAGTTATAAACATGCTAATAAGGCGATCAATCGATAAAATGCTGGTTTTATGATAACCAAATAAAATGAAAATTAATCTGAGTCACAAGGTCGGTTATTGTTTTTTAAATCAACAACAATTCAGTATTGCTGTGGACGTAAACTTATTATTTTTTCTTTAATGAGCACTTGGAATGTTGGCTTAGAATTCTTAACAATAATTCTATAAAATTCTACGCTATAATCTCACAAAACTTTTCCTTTTTAAAAGTAATCTGTACAAGCACACTTAAAAGGGTAACGCGTATTTATATATAAAGCTTTCAGACAACTTTGTCGTCACGAGGATAATAGGAACGTCACTAAGATATGAGAACCGACGCTTCCTGACATTCAATTCCGCTACACCTACAACCAAACTTTTACTACTTAGGCCCTATACCTTCGTAGAAAGTTTGAAACCTTCACTTTCAACGCATCATTTCTATATCGATATTGGCATTAGTTACAAGACTAAACTGTTGGAAAAGCTCAACTTTCTACTTCAATAATTAAATGAAGATCAAAAATTATGTAAAGAAATGCTTTTAACATTTATATTATTATTAAGCAAATAATAAATCAGTTTTTTCTGTGCTTTGAATGTGAAAAGAGCATTGCCAAAAAATATTCGATTGACCCCACTGACAAAAACCTAAACCTTGTCAATAAGTTTTTCGTGCAGTTGAACATGATATGGATGGTATTTGTTTTGTTTGAAGTTTCTCTATCTACCGATTCGCTCAAATTCCTACACCACTAGTGTGATCCTTTGTTATATCGTTGAGTGAATCTTTATTGAATGGTTTCTACGTAGTACAACATTTCATTCCCTTTCTTAGGGGTAGGTTTAGGCCTCACACTTTTCTTTCTGGAATTTTTCGTAAAAGTTGCTCTCTTTTAGGATATCGGTCATGTTTCAGTAGTACATTTCATACATTTCAAAATTCATTTAAATAAATATGATTCTCGGACTGTTAAGATGTTCATTAAAATTTCCACTGAAAAATTTAAAAACATAACAGCCCTCATTAATATAGAAATATGAGCCACATTAACATTTTTTTTTCATTTAACACCACGTTTAACTATTGTTTTGCACATAATCCAGTCAAGGATCAAGCTTATTTGGACATATGGAATACTTAACAAAAGTCAAAAAAGAGTAGTTATGGGTGAATTGTGTCATACAGGATTTGCAAACGGGAAGAAAGTGACTAATGCAAACGCAGTGGCAACTCAAGTGTGACATATCATTGAACTGAATTGAGGGGTTTGGATTTTGGATTTAAATAGCGGGATGAGTGTAGTCCAGGAACATGTAGGGCTCAACCGACTCCACAACATCATTTAAGCCTCCCCACCCCAACATGTGAAATATATATGAGGATAATGTGTCGCTCTAATAATAGCCACGTTCAGTCAGCACTTCCTCAACATGCATCCTCTCAGTTCGACAAGTGCAAACACGCAAAGAATGCGGTGGGACGTCTCCAAATCCAAATACGGTACATGCGTTTGTGTATAGTGTTCAAAAGGTATGCCCGTGAGTTTGTTCATTGTTTTGTGAAAATCGCGCCAGACTGAGAGAAGGTAATCCCTTGCACGACGAGGGTATTATATAGTTTAATCTAGCGTTATGCTTCATCTTTCTCATTGCCTTTTGTTCATGCATATTCTTTAACACTTACAGGCCAAGGATGTTACTGGTAGCTACCTAGTATGTGGTCACCATCAATGGTTGTTCTCTATGCTATGTATTAGAACTTCTCTTGCACTAACGTTCCACCTGGAATACAGTTGGTTGGTAGTTGTGTGATATGGAAGTTTTGTTCTTTGGAATAAATAGTAGCGCATGTTCCCTTCATTGTTATAGAAAAATCCATGAAGATTGATATATCAAGTTTAGATGCCACTTTAACATTAATAATCATAAATTGGGAAACGGAGAAGTGCGATCTTCTCCTCAGAGTAGGCTACCACTTGATCGTCTCGCCTAGAATATGAAAGCGTCCTACCTCATTACCTTTGTTATTCAGTCCCTTCGTTTTTAGTTACAGGGCGGTCACCAACATGACCTACTGCTGCACCTGGCGTTTCAGTGCAGACGTTCCTATATGGTACTGCATGATAGCTGTAGGGGTTAACCCACTGAACTATAGTGTTATACTCGAACGTGCAGGGACTCTGCCATGGACATTCCACACATCCAACCAGACTATGGCCCATATTAGCATAGTGTTTCCTGAAAACAGGCTTGTCAGTAAAAACCTGTGGCCTCCGCGGTCGCCGGATTTAACATGCATCGATTTTTATTTATGGGCAGCTCTGAAAAACAAAGTTTATGCAAACAGCCCTGGGACGATAGACCAACTTAACCCTTATCCGGGAAAGGGAGGCCTAGTAGGCCCGAACAAGAGTTCAAACTTAAATATTTCTATTAATAAATGGAATTTGAGTCAATGCCTTCTAGAATTCTTCCAAAATTGTATTTACTAATTATTCGTCAAGAGATTATGGAATTTATTTTGTGCATATTGATTTTATGAGCATTTTTCAATTAAAGTCTCATTACCGGGCAAGCGGCGGGCTTAATTGTTTAACGAAATATCATTGCTTTTAAAAATTATATTTATCTAATGATGTATCTACATAATTACTCCGTCATTTGTCTAAAGATATTTAGAGAAATTTTAGTAGGGCGAATCTTCGTTACTTCCTCCTGTGTAATCTTTTCATTTCCAAGTCGGTGTTCCCTTGCCTTTATGAATTCCTCACATTGGCAAATGACGTGATAGGGCGTTTCATCTGCCTCACCACAACCCCTACATGTCTGGCTTTCGGTCAGTCCCATGTTGTACAGGTGTTTGTTCAGGCGACAGTGGCCCGTGACCATTTCTGTCGCAAGTTTTATCTTCGTCCTGCTTAACTTTAAGATGGACGTAGCTAGGTCCCCGTTTGGGGTTTCCAGGAAGATCTTGGAATGACTCTGTCCTGGGATTTTGGACCAATGTCTGCAATGCTCTTTCGTGAGTATTGCCTGAATCTCCGTTTTGGCTGTGTTATAAGTAATCCCACAAACCGGTTCGGGTCCTATGAATGGTTTTGCGCTTGCCATTCTCGCAAGCTCGTCAGCAACATGGTTACCTGCGATTCCCGCGTGCCCAGGTGCCCACACTAGTGTGACTGAGTTGCACTTACCTAGTGCGTTTAGCATTTGTGTGCATTCAAGGACTAGCCCTGAATTTACCACATATGAGTCTATTGCTGCAATCGCTGGTTTGCTGCCTGTCAGTATAAAGATTTTTCTTTTGATAAGGTTCTCTTTTATTAGTTGAGCCGCTGTCATGATTGCATATACCTCGGCTTGGAACAAGGTCGCTTGTTGTCCTAGGCTTACAGAAATTCTGCAGCCCCGTCCATTGCTCCCGTATACTCCAGAGCCAGTGCCCTTTGTGGTTTTCGAGCCGTCTGTGTAATATATGATTCCATTCAGCTTCGCTTTACTGGAATTGTTCCCCCAGTTGTGCCGAGTGGGGATTGTTGTCTTAAAGAGTTTGATGGGACAAACTCTTTTGGGTATCCTCTCAGTGTTCATACTAAGGGTTTTATCTTTAGAGATTTCGTCAAAATTGAGCGAGTGCCCCACCTTTGACGATCCCTCCTCACCGTTAACTCAGCCATGTATGCCTCTCTGAGCGCCTATGCCCTAATTGCTAAGTTTAGTCGCGGAAGGTTCAAGTGGGTCTCCATAGCTGCCATAGGGGTCGTTATCATTGCCCCTGTAATTCCAAAGCAAGCCCTACGCTGCACCTTAGTAAGTTTCTGTATGTTCATGTGGGTGGTGGTTTTATGCCACCACATCAGTGAGCCATACGTAATGATTGATCTGATCATTCTGGTGTATATCCAGTGGGTCATCATTGGAGCTAAGCCCCACTTGCTTCCGAACGCTCGCCTACAGGCCCACAAGGCTTTGTCGCTGTCTTCTCTAGGTACGGTTTGAAGGTTAGCTCTTGGTCTAGCGTTATGCCCAAGTGTTTGCCTTCTCCCAAAGAGAACATTACTAATAACATGAATAACATCTCGCCTCAAGAATTATAACGTGTCAACCAGAATATTCTCGTACAGCGATGCCTGGATACCGGTGGAGGTCACTTTCAGCACTTGTTATATCCGGTAAGTCTGGGCTATGCCATATTTATCCCATATTTACATAGGAAGTGTCTTGGTTGAGGAATTAACATAATATAATGTAATGTAATGAATGCAGTGAGGCGTACCGATTTTATATGGGACACCTGGTACTATTCGTGGTGCCCTTGATGTGATGCTAATTTTCTTTTAGGTGACCTGTTTGAATGTTCAAGTTCGTTAACCCATTGTTTCGTTATAGCAGTTATTAAAGGTACTCTTTATCTTTTACGAATTATGTATTCCTAAATACAGCTCATCGGCAAGTTTTCAAGAAGCTGTCAAGGGTTTTAGAAAAACTACTGGACTTTATTAATGCAGATGGAAGTTCGAGTCTACTGAAACCACTGTTCTACCTTTGCAATACTTGGTAGCATCTCGAGATCAAAAACATCTTAACCCAGTTGCTAAAAATAAAAACGCTACTAAGAGCTCCTTCATCTTATCGCAACTCTTCAGCGGGGTTGGGTACTCTCAAAAGGCTATCTCATCGCTCGATTCGCATTTCCAAATGCTGAAATTCCCCTTCGTTATATATCTATCTGGATCTTTCACAAAAGCTTCATTGTTCTCTAATAACCTTCCAAATTTTAATTCCACTCCACAATAAATTAAAGTAACTAGATGCAGTGTTATAACCAAGAACACCTTCACACGGTCATTCGTAGAAGTCGCTCCACATCTATTATTATCCTCATGTAGATCCCATACGGGGATCCATTTGCCAATAATAGGCCGTATTTGGGCACTATTGGATTGAAACCTGCTTGAGGAGTGGTTGGGCTATTGTTATATCATCTACACTTGAAGGCTTCCACCTTTAATTCTTTCAGCTTTTCCCTCCCCCTCTTGTGAGATATGAACCTTCGATAAACAATACAACTATGTAAAGGTCATGGGTGCCCATAAGAAGGGGCAAGATCCCCCCCCCCCCCCCCCCCGGGCTCGGACTCTAAGCAATAGTAATTTCTTAAACAACGAAACGCTTTTAATTTGCTTCATTCTTAATGTTGAAATAGCTAATGATCTTCCCCAAATCGCCCCCCCCCTCAAGGAAATTACTGTATGGGCGCCCATGGTAAAGGTGCACGTATAATTCGCAAAAAGTATTGTAGAATGCCTAAACGTCGCATATTGAGAGCTAAAGTGCGGAGTTGGTAAAAGTTCAGTAAAAGCTAAAAACATTCTCTACGTTGCATTAAAATCTAACAAAGAATAATCTGAACAATTTCCAAATTAACACAACCACAACCCTAAACAGTTTAGTAACATTTACCAAAATGAGAAAGGAGTTCGCGACTCTAAAACGTGCTTGTAAGCCACCGAGGTTTTATTTAATGTTGAAATTTGATCGTTCTTGCAATATTATAATATTCACAATTAAATACAACTTGCCAGCACGGATATTAATTTCTAATTATTAAGTAATTGTAAAACTTCGATATGTTTTAAATTATAATAAGGTACGAATTGATTAATTAATGCTGACCCAACAACTACGTACACAAAATGGAATTTAATCATTATGCTTTCCGAGTAAACAAAGCTACATTCTTTTCTAATTGATTTAATTGTAATTACATTTTTAATAGGAATCCAATCAATTATTTGTCGGCCTGATTTTTCATCCCAAATCTAATTAATGAAAAGCTTGAAATCTGAAACATTCTTTAAATGAAATACTTTATTGTGATTCTTTGATTGTGCAGGGGATAATGCATTTATAATTATTTAATAGTGCATTAAAATTTAAGACTGTTTATTGTTTTAAATATTATTATTTATTGTCGAAATGATAAATTGAACATTTTAATAAATAAAGGTACAATTTAAACGAAAATAATTTCCTCATACCATTGAAGATGAAAAGTTTAGGGACTTTGGTAAAGCCCAAGAGCTTTCCGACAGAAAGCCTTGTTCCATTGCTCGTGTTTCACACTACAAAAAGTCCTTTCAAAGAATGATAATAGAGAAGGTCAAAAGATTTCTATTGTAGTAACTGCGAATGAATACTACAGTGGACGGTTTGTGCCTAGATAAGGATCTTCCAAGGAAAGATAGAGGCCATACTCTTTTCCATGGCGGTTATGACTCAATGGTTCCTTCAACAGATCGAAAGGTATATCTGACCTTTTTGTGTCCAAAATTTTGATTGAAGGGCTTTCGTGTACGCCATTTGGCCAAAAAGTCATAAGGTTTCATTTTAACAATCATGTTAACTTTTGGTATTCGCCAAACCCTACAGAGACAAGTTGGTTGCCAGTGGTAACCTCAGAAAGTATGAAGCAAATTCTTGTACACCTCAAAGCGATTTATTCTATATACAGGGTGATTTTTTGAAAACGATCCACCTGAGATATTTCAGAAACCAAACTGAAATTAAAAATTTCCGAAAACAGGTCCACTTCTATGTCAAGGGGGAAACGGTTTGACCTATAATTCACACTTTTGACGTTTACCGCTGAGCCCCCACGAATGCCTCCTCAAAAATTTTAAATGGAATGACCCATCGCGTGGTATCTCAAATGGAAGCATATCTTATAAGGATTATGGTGATGTGTCACTTGCGCACGTGAAATGATCATTTCGAATCCAAATTCAGTAAAAACATTTGCTTCAGTGATGAGTGCACTTTTTATTTAAATGAATACGTGAACAAGCAGAATGTACGATATTGGAGCGACGAAAATCCGCATATGACAAGAGAAGATCATACCCAGAGACCTCAAAAGATTAATATTTCGGCAGGAATACTAGGTGATTCACTAGTTGGACCTATATTCATTAATGAAACGCTAAATGGTGACGCCTACTTGAATATGTTGGAGAAAACGATCGATCCTCTAATAACTGAAGAAGTGGAAAACAAGCTTGATGACGAATATCAATTGTTCTTCCAGCAGGATGGTGCTCCACCGCATTATGCTGCGAATGTTCGTAACTGGCTTAAACGGAGATTTCCTAATCACTGGATTGGTAGACGTGGAACAATCGAATGGCCTCCACGATCACGGGACCTCACAAGTGTTGACTTCTTCCTTTGGGGTCATTTAAAGTCAGTAGTTTATAAGACGAAACCCATTGATTTAAATGACTTGCGTCAACGAATTATTAACGAGTGCCGAAACATTCCACTAGAACCGTTTCAGAAAGTAAGGCAAGAATTTGAAAACCGGCTTTTCTACTGCATGGAGGGCAATGGTGCTTGTTTTGAGCAGTTCCTGTGAATGTTCTTTTTTTAGTTTTGTTAAAATGTTATTTTCAACCTTTACAGACATATTATTCTTATCATAATGTAAAATTGATCATTTCTTAATGCTAAATAAAAAAAAATTCGCAAGTGATACATCACCATAATCCTTACAAGGTAAGCTTTCATTTGAGATACCACGCGATGGGTCATTCCATTTGAAATTTTTGAGGAGATATTCGTGAGAGCGCAGGGGTAAACGTCAAAAGTGTGAATCATAGGTCAAACCGTTTCCCCCTTGACATATAAGTGGACCTGTTTTCGGAAATTTTTAATTTCCGTTTGGTTTCTGAAATATCTCAAGTGGATCGTTTTCAAAAATTACCCTGTGTATGAAACCACCCGCTGTGTAAAAATGCTTACTCATTACTTAATAGCAGACATACAAGCCCCAAAGTTGTCTTCTTGTGAGCCGAACGTTGCCAAATTTCCTGTTTAGTGTAATTCCTCTTCATTATTTGAGCTTTCTGGTAATGTCACATACGCCAGATGTATCAACCTAACTGTTAATTAAACTCAACAATAAGCGTACATTTTGAAGCGAAGCTTTTCCACGCCTTACTTTTCAGCATTTCTAAGTGAATTCTTTAAACTTAATCCTGATCCTAACAAAAAGTGCCGAAACGCTTAATAAATGTGGATAATCTTGAATTAATCCAAATTTGGCATAAGTAGATACGTGTAATAAATGTTATGGATATCAAATAATCGGTTAGACGGTTTCCGAAATTTCTCTGTTAACTATTTGGTGTAATGGTGGCATAGAGCAAAAAACACGAGAGAATGGGGTTCGTATCGAACCAAACTCACGGAATAAAAAAGGCAAAACGTATAATCAAAAAGAAACATAAAAATATGATTTAAGGACGAAGGAAAAATAATCTCAAAAAGGTATAAAATTAAATTAGTTTTTTGTATAAATACATAATCCCTAAGAAAAGGCGTTGACATACCAAATCCGTCTAACGAGGAGATAAATTGCTTAACCGTGAAAAAGGGCGAAATGAATGGTAACAAAAAATTATATGCCAGAGATATTTTCGGAATACAAATGTAAGTTGTAATTAATATTTTTGCTACAAAATACGTTAAGTATACATTTTGTGTAGCTTTTTATCCTTTTATAAGCGATCATTTTTACATAGCCACGAAAGAAGTGGAAAAAATCTCATCGGTATTTTATATTTAGATGGCTTTTACTGATAAACTTGTTTCAGGGGGAAACTTTTTAAACAGAATAAAATTTTATAACTACATCTCTAAAATAAATTACGTTGGAGTTTGATAAGTTTTTGAAAGTAGCTTGTTGGGCTTCTTCCATGTAACATTTTCAGAATTTCAATAGAATTACGTTTTTTGTTCTATTGTGCAAGCTAAAATGAATTGGAAGCGAATACACGAATTTTACCCTAACAAAAGTTTGATTATAATATTTGGAATTGGGGATGACCTTAATTTTCTAAAGTTCGGAATTGCTTTTCTTTCGTAAGTACTAAATCGAATTGATTTTGCATTAACCGGTTATTTACAATCTCACTTGCAAGAGTTTAATGCTCATCGCCCTTTTCTCCTTGTCAACTAGAATCGAATATTGAAAAAAATGTAATTGTTTTGTGCTGAATTCTTGAAGGATCTCAGTGACTCATTTGAGTCCTTCTTCGTTGGTTACTCAGCCGTATTATGCATTAGCACTCAAGTACAGGAACGGGGGGTGGTCAATTTTGCACTTTGAAAATCATTCCATTGGCGTGCTATTTTCTCCTGATGGAATATGTTTATGTTTAAATAGTAAGGTTTAGCTTTCTGTAGCGTGTACAGTTTATTGAAGTAGTGGGTGTTGTTCCCGTTGGTTTATTTAGTAAGAGTTTTTACATTTTTAATGTTGATTTTTATTTTGTTTCTTGTTCAGATCAAATCCCTTCTGCAAGTGAGCGAAACGTTGACCTCTCGTTCCGCATTGACACGGTCCAGCTTCCGCTGTGATACTTCACAAAACTTACCCTTATCTATATGTAACCCATTAATTTGCACCATACTTGAGTACTACTTGTTAGAGAATAGTTTAGTCGAGTCAGATGTTATTAGTTCTCTATCTTATAGAGAAGGATTCCTTTCTAACGTTTCCCGTCCTTTTGATGTGAGTTGGGTAGGTAAACTGGTAAAGGAAGAAAAGTAGCGTAAACCTACTCCTAAAATTTTATAGGTTTTGACAGGTTCATTTACGCCTACTTTCTGTTTCTTCAGCCCCAGGAAAAAACTAGCATCCTAAAAGGGTAATTTGTACATTTTTTTGCATCCCCATACATACATACAGGTAATTTTTGATAGTCGTAACCATAAGTTAAATGAATGAAATTTTTTACTTTGGCAAGATTCGGAACCCCTGCTTTACGAGGATTTTAGTACCAAAATGATATAGTCGCATACACGTTCTAGGTTATAGAGTAAAATTTGTTTTTTTAGATATGGTTGTTTATAGAGTGCGAAGAGTTATATTTGGTCCACTGTGTAGATCTGCTTTGATTGTGCATTCACAGTGGCTACGGTAGCTTCATCTGGAAAAAGGGGATTTATTTGCTTGGCTCGAACTCGTCGAAGAGCTTCTGCATTTACGTGATGGTGTAGCCTGGCTTCATGCTTGACAGCAAACCTTTTAATCGCTTTACGGTTAGGATTCGAAGATCTCTTTGTATATCTGAATTGCGAACATACCAGGGTGCGTCTACTATGTTTCGCAGTGCTTTGTTCTGAAAAGTTTGGATACACTTGATGTTTCTTCAAATCAGCCAATAATGTTGCCTATATCTAAGCCCTAGTTCAGTTCTTTTCTTCTTGACATGTTCCTTCCACCTAAGTTTGGCGTCCAGATTCATGCCAAGATATTTTGCATTCATCGATTACGGTATGATTGTTCCATTAATGTCTAAAAGATGTGCATCTTATATTCGTCTATTGGTATAATTTACTTGGATAGATTTAAGCTCGTTGAGCTTAATCTTCCATGTCTTGGTCCAGTCTGCTACCGCATTACTTGCTGCTTGTAGTTTTCTAACAGAGCTTTCTTGATTTTGATGTACTGCAAGAAGAGCGGTGTCATCAGCAAATGTGGCAACAACTACATCTTCTAGTTCTGGTAGGTCGTTTGTGTACAACAAGTATAGGATAAGCCCGAGAACACTGCCTTGTGGCACACCAGCTTTTATTTTTTTAGGTTAGAGTATTCGTCTTCTTGTTTGACTCTAAACACTCTGTCAGATATATAAGATGCTAATATGTCAGCATGTTGTTTTGGTAACATTTTATTTAAGGCTTGAGCACCATCTGGGAAGATAGCAGAGCAGACTTGTTTTCCTTGTAGAGCATTTTCGATGATGTCTGTAATTCTGTCCACTTGATCTATTATCGAGTGCTTTTGCCTGAATCCAATTTGGTAGTATGGTATTACAATACTATTTTCTATTATTGGTCCCTTTTAAGGAGTAATTTTCCGAAGAGTTTTGGAACTATCGGCAGAAGGGAAATCGGTCTGTAAGATTTGACATCATTTAGTTGTTTCTCTAGTTTTGGTAGCATGATTACTTCTGCCACTTTCCAACATGCAGTAACATGTTTTATTCTAAAGGCTGCATTGTAGAGGTAGGCCAACATGACTATAACTTTTCTAGGCAGATGCTTTAGGATTTCTTCAGTGATTAAATCGAAACCTGGCGCTTTCTTCGGATTCAGGTTGGTTTTTATCTCCTCAGATACTTCCTTTGGGGTAACTGGAGTTATATCTTCTCATTCTTGATTAACAATGTTATTATCTATGTCTTGATTTGTCTGTCCTAGGTTAGGGGTGAATATTTCTGCCAGGTATTCGGCAAACAAGTTTGCTTTGTGTTTATTTTATCTGGCCCATGGTCCATTATTGCTTCTGATAGGCGGAATAGAAGTTACTGGTCTCTTGATCTTCTTGGTTGCTTTCCACAGAAAATAATCGTTATCTTGAAAATATAGTTACACCTAAGGAGGCATTCCAATTACTTATAACAGATGAAATGTTGGACATTATAATTCAAGAAAGCATTTATAGGTCTATTCATAATTGATGGTTCACCGAAAGCATGTCATGGTATGGTTGGTATGCTATTGCATTAATTTGTAATTTTTCATATTATTATTAAACCTAATAAATGTTGTTTTGATTATCAAAATAAACAACCCTATACTATAGCTGTTAATGAATGGGGTCACTAAGTGACCCCACCTGGTTCTCTGTGTTATAAATTTTACCTGGTCAGGTTAAGACTAAAGAAAGAGCTGTTCATAGCTTCAGCGTAATATTACATGATATCGGGAAGGACAGGGTAGCAAAAGCGCAAAGCAAGAAAAAAATTAGATAAAAGCCCGCCAAAAGACGAATCCGGGTTGCAGGAAGGATGTTCGCGAGCATCTTTAGTTAGTGTTTCTCCACGACCTTGGAATGCAACAAAAGAAACATCATGATAGCGCCGAAGTACCAGATAGTGTAACCATTACCTTCAGAGTTGATGGAGTTGACGCGGAACTCATCGAACCTTGCAAAACACTAACTCAGTCTACAGCGTTGTTCATTATCAAAACTCGACTTTTCTACCCTATTATGTACAGCTTGCTTCGGAAGACTTTTGTCACAGCGCGGCTATCCAGGTAAGGAACTGCTGCTCTGGACCCCGTCGGCACCGTAAGTGTAGTTTGACACAGATAGCATCGCTGACGTTTCCTCGTACTTTTATCGTATCCCATTGAATGTGTGTAAGTACCCGATTTAATAAGACATAAGTGTTAATACAAATTCCCTTCCAGTGCTTTTCCGCTTACACATGAATGCTTTACCTCAAAACGTTGGCGAGAAGTATGAAGATCAACCAAAACACTTTTATTGAATGTGAAAAATGAATGGGCCAAGTTTTGTACACAATTCAACATTTTTTTATAGAATTAATATCGGTTACGAAAGTCATTTTAAAATAGTGTCTAAAGGTAATAGAATTTTCAACACAATTTCCCCCTCTCATGACATAGAAAGAAGGAACTACACTGCAAAACCGCAAAAAGGCTAGGTCTTACAAGTGATTAAAAATAACCCAGTTTTATAAACGCGATGAAAACAAAGTAAGGTTGAGTCAATATGTATGCAAATAAAGTATTAGTACCCTTTCTTATGCAAAACTCCCTTAACTGCGGTTTATTTTATTAGTTCACTCTTTATTACATTCTATGCAATCCTGCTAAAAAGTTAACCAGGGTCAAATTTACTATAGAACGTGAGGTTCACTATTCTGTAGTTTGGATACGGAGAAATTTCTTTTAAAAATATAATATTGGAAATTTGGAAACCCTTACAGTTTGGGAGAATTTCTATTGATTCAAACTTCGTTCATTGAATCGCTAATAGCGTACGTGATGTTAAAACGTGCCTTGACTAAATGGTCAACTTCCGCCATTGACCGATATGTAAATGTATTTTCGGATGATCAGAAGCGATTACGTACCTATACGGCAGTTGTAATAAGCATTGAAAAGAGAAGACACTTCCATATACTCGCATTAGCAATCCTTTATCAGGCTCGTTGCTTCTAAAATTAATTCAGCGGAAAAGTCACCATAAATTCAGTTTCCTTATTTTAGTATCTTAGCTGCAACTCGAAATGAACAATTTTATGAAAAAAAAAATAAAAAGTAATTTGGCTAAGGTTTTTGTAATAGGCAATTTTCAAGTTCTGAAAGTATTTCAGTACAAATTAATTAATAGTTTATCACTTTATCGTGAGGAAAAGTTGAAGGATAAGTATGAGGATAAGAGTTCTCAATACTCTAATACTTTTGCAAATAACTCGACAGTTACACAAGGAACATGGTCCTTATTCCGCCTACTGGGGAGATACATACAGGAATTTCTTTGATATGACAAGCCTTTGAGTAACAAATGTACAGTTGTTAGATTAAAGTTTTTCCTTTTGAGTTTTGAATAGGTACATTGTTCTCACCTATTCGGCTTACATTAACGAAAATTGTTTCATGTATTTGCTTGGTTTACGATCAACAACTACACCTCCAGATTTTGCAATTTATTGTACTTTGATGCTACGTTAAAATAAATTATCTCATTGTACAGTCTTATTTTAAAAGCCACATTATTCAACAATGGTTCACCCTATCGCCTTTAAACAATAATATACCTTTTTTGTGAGGAAAATATGGAAATGTGTGTTTCGTAAATGATTATTGTAAAAAGGTAAACAATTAGGGGTAATAATCCACAACATACCCTTTCAAACTACCCCTCTGAAAATTAATTTTTATTTGGCTTTACTATTAAATCAAATGGTACTTGAGTTCTCCTCAAAATTTAAAGTTGATAATTTACTCCGTTGAATATTTAGAACAGAAAAACACGTTTTTACCTTCCCTCTTTGAGTGGTAAGATCTTCCTTATTTCAGCATTTTGGACACTAGCTTATGTAATAAGTAGAAATTAATTTTTAAAGTTCTATCACTTCCTAAAATGTTCGTATGACTTTTTGACTCACCTTGTATAACGATGGTTCGTCCGCGTACTTTGTGAAGTGATGACTCCACGGATCTGAGAATGAGAGAGTGGTGAGACTAACCACCCCTTCCCAATATGTCCATCTGCATGACCTACTCACTTCGTAGCTTCCTATCGTTCAATATTGCTGTTTCCAAAAACTTAAAGGTGAAGTATCTGTTGAAGGGTTGGTGAGTGTATTACCTAAGGTAATTAATTTATCTTCATTAATTTCAAATCCTCAAAATATAATGGTGGAGGGCAATCCCACACCTTTTTACTGTTAGGTACAAGATCCTTGAGGTAATTAGAGCGACCTCCCTCTACATCAAATACGATAGAAGGTATGTACAAAAGCATGCAACAATAGGTAGAAGGAATGTAACCCATTGTACAAATTTTTGTAGTAGCACTTTGGGAACTGAGGATGCCATGGAGCTGATACGAATGGAAGTTCTAAATAATAATTATGAACTAACGGATAAATCAAATCATACTTTAACATCTAATTTGTCCATGTTACCTTATAGCCATTTGTTCAATTCATCAAAGAACACTTTCGCTTCCTCCTCATCTGAAGCCGTGATCCAGTCGGACCTCTGCCCAGATATAATTGCTTCTTTGTATAAAGACGTATCATCGTCGATCTTAGCAGCTGCCCTTAAAACTTCGAGGTCATCCATGCAAGTAGTCGAATAGTTCTACTGGGACCCAATCAGGAATTATTCTCGTTTCCGGACTGGGAACAGGAACAATAGTGACTTAATTTTCATCCGACGAACAAATCTGATCTCGCTTGAAATATACCTCATCGGATAAGACAATTTTCCCTTTTCCCACCATTTTCCGAAGAACACTGATCAAATTTCTTCCGAAGTCGTTTTGGGATATGCACGAAATACTCCGTGCCGAAAGCTTTCACATGCTGAAAATTCGTTATACGTTATTCTTGATAAGAAACATTCGTCCAAAATTGGTGTAATCGTCTTTGAATAACACAAAATACTTCTCATCATTAAATCCAGGTTCACGCATAGGGCCATTTACATCCACATTGATGCCCTCACCCACATTCGTGGTTCGGTTTGAACGTGTATGGAAAAATTTGACTTGAGCCTTGCCCAGAGCGCAACCATCGCAAAAATCTGTCTTATCCCCGACGAATTGGAGTCCCTATTTCTGGAGTATAGTTTTCACATGTCGTTTATCTTAGTGTCCCAACTGTTTATGCGAAATTTACAGGGAATCCCTCGTAGTCGCAAGATTGACACTCATTAAAGCTTTTGGTGGAGTTATTCTCATATTTACAGAATTTACAATAATCGTATTGTTTCCACCCCATTACGAGCATCACCAACCACTAGTTATGGACCTGAACAATTTAGAATTTACAGACCAGATTGCTGTACCGACCAACCGGCCATTTCTCATAAGCTTCCCCGATGAGGATACAGTCCACTCCACATATCGTTGCAGATCGCACAAACAACAAGCAAACAGCCAATTGATGGACATAGTAAAAATTTTTCAGTTCACAAGGCAACCATTTTCCATTTACTAACATTTCAATCAAAATTTCGCCAGGACCATACACCAGAACCTTGTCACTATTTGCAACGAAAATGTCTTTTGGTTTATCAAAACTCACATACCTGGAAAATCAGCGTCTTTGAGGACACGATTGCCTGCATCACTATCACATATCCATACATAGCCTTTAGACATACCACCATAGGCGTAGAAAGCTCCCGCTACGTCCAGAATTAGACGTAGTGCCAGTCGGTGCAGAAGAATCTTTCTTCTTGTTCTCCTTCAGCTTCAGATATTTCTTTATTACATGACCTTCCCGATTACGGTACGTACCTGCAGACAAGTTTCTTTGCACCATCATTCGATGTCTTGATCACAAACCAGCCTCAGTAGACAACGACGAACCGCACTTCTGACGTTTCTCGATAGTACACAGCTTTTTCAGTAAATTAGCAGTAGTTTGTTGCTCGGCGGGGAGACTCTCCCATACATTGACAAATTGTTTATATTTCGGGCCCACAGTTGACAAAATCTGACGATGTAATAATTCCACTGGAATCTCGTTAGCAGCCTTGAGTTTGTTTAGTTCAATGTTCATGTCAACAAGCAATTTTTCAACTTTAGCCATATACTGAGCCACAGTTTCATTAGTTCTTTTCAGTCCGAAAAATTCAACCATTAACAAACTTAGCCGTTGGACACTTGACTGCTTATCTACGCTCACCAGTTTATCTTAAATATCCTTTGAGCTGTCCAATGTCAACACAAGACCGGAGATTTCGGCAGAAAGCGATCCCGCTATAGAGGCAGTCGCCTTGGCGTTATTCTTTTTCCACTGACGATAGTTATCGGCCTCTGCAGCCGCAGGGCATACTTTCGTACCATCCAGAATATCCGTAACTCCAAATTGCTCAAAGTGAAACTTCATTTCCCACTTCTATTTCGACCAATTGTTGGGTCCGATGAGTTTTTCAATTTTAACAACAGGATCCATATTTGCGCACTCGTTAAGCATGCGAACCGATAACCTTTTGAGGTTGTGAAATGTAAATAATAAAAACATAATTCACATTAAAAAGAAATAATTGAATTTATCGTCATGTGTATGATATTCTTAGAAGTTGAGTTATAGAAACATGCTCATTTTATGTACCTATACAGGGTGTTTCTAAATAAGTGCGACAAACATTAAGGGGTGATTCTGCATGAAAAAATAATGACAGTTTGCTATACCATGTGACAAGTTTCAAAGCGGGACATAGCCGAATAGCATGGGAAATCACATATTTGCAGTTTGTTGCTCACCAGTTTCATCTACACGAACGGTAGGTAATGATGTCTACCGAAAGAGCATTATTTTCTGAGCCTGTTTATACCAAATATTTGGTATACCTATTTACTAATTCACTACTTTTTAATTAGGAAAATACAATTTTCAAAAGTTATGACATGTCAAATTCGAATAATTTTGAATATTAGATATCAATTCAAACGTTTTCAATTATGTAATATGGCATTTTCCTGAAAAATTTAACCATGAATAATGATAGATAATAATAGTTATTATAACAAAGAAGGAGTGTTTAAATAGGCAACAGGTCTAAAAATTAATATTAAACATTATTTGAATTTGACATGTCATGACTGCTCATACTTTTAACTTTTGAAAATTATTTTTTAATTAAAAAAGCAGTGAATTAGTAAGTAAGTATACCAAACAATTTGGTATAAACAGACTCAGAAAATAATGCTATTTCGGTAGGCATCATTACCGTTCGTGTAGATGAAATTGGTGAGCAACAAACTGCAAATATGTGATTTCCCATGCTATTCGGCTATGTCCCGCTTTGAAACTTGTCACACGGTATAAACGTGTGTCTACAAATGCTTAGTTTTCCGAGATACAGGGGTGTTAAAATTTATCTTAAAAACTGATGATTTATTTATTGCTCTGAAACCGGTCGAGATATGCAAATGAAATTTGGGATTTTTTGTCACAAATTGAACGAGGAATTCAAAAATAATTTTTAATTTGAAATATCTCGACCGGTTTCACAACAATAAATAAATGGTCAATTTTTAAGAAAAACTTTAACACCCCGTATCTCGGAAAACTAAGCACTTGCAGACACACGTGTATACAGCAAACTGTCATTATTTTTTCATGCAGAATCACCCCTTAATGTTTGTCGCAGTTATTTAGAAACACCGTGTATATTTGGAAGAATCGTATTTTTATTTGAAAATAATAATAATAATAATAATGTTAATGTATGACATATAAGCGAAACAAATAAAAATTCGATTCCTCCCTATGCAAACAAAAACAATTTTCATACAAATTTTAGAGAAAAATCTTAATAACTTTTGAATCGTTGATTTTAGACATATGCATTAGGTACTTACTCATAGTTTTTGATAGAAAATGAAAATTTATTCAACACAGAATAAAAATATACAGGGTGGTCCATTTAAGTTAAGTGAGTTTTTGATGTTTGAAAAATATAAAATATGAGTCCTTTTTCTAAACATCCTGTGCATAGAATCGAAATCCCACGTAGTGCAAATGAAAGCCTTAAAGGTCAAAATAAATCGATATAAAAGGTTATTGAAAGTAAGCGGATTCCGTGTTATTAGGCGTTGTTTAAATTGAATATTTTTCTTAAAATTACAATTTTCTCAAAATTGGTAAGCGATAGGTTTAGGGAACGTTGAATAAAGTTGCCTTAGTTTTTAACGTATAATCTAAAAATGTAATAAAATACAGGGGGTTGCATTTAAAAAAAAACCTAATTTTGATATATTTGAATTTTGTGAACCATCCTGTATAATTGTAAATGATTTAAAAAAATAGTCGTTATCACTTTACATATGTCACCAAAAAAAGAAGCTGATATCTTGTACCCTTTAGGCACGAGAGACCGAGGGAATAGTCTTGAATCACCCTGTATATACATAAAGAGGAGAAGAAAAATGAGCATGTTTCTATAACCCAACTTCTAAGATTAAAAAGAAACGTAGTTAGTTTTTAATAGTGTTGTCAAATTGTACCGTAATACTTGTTATTTTTATATAAAAGAAAAGCCAATCTGCCAGCCTCTAACATTTTAATAGAATGGCGCGAAACATTTCAAGAAAGTATTTTCTTCAACACATACACATAACGAAATGGGAAATACTCACCTTCATACGATGAATTGTGTGATAAGGATGCTTGCAACAAAGAATTTAAATGTGTCTCAAAATAGCAACTTTTTCATTTATGAAATGAACAGTGATCGTAAATAAGTCGAAAGTCATAAGAGTTAGTCGTTTATGAATAAGAGCCCACCCCAATGTCTTTTCATAACGTTTTATCGATATTTAATGAACAATCATATTGATTTGGGCTCGCCAACCGGAAACAAATAAGATTTTATTGCCATTTTATTAATAGAATTGAGTTTTCGAAAGATCCGCCATAGCAATTTAACTTTTATAGGTTTTATTCCACTCATCCAGAACGGTAAAATATGTATATTGAGTAAAATACGTCCTCTCCGTCTCTCCTTGGGTTAAAAGCACGACCCAAAACTGAAATGAAACGTTTCAAAAGTAAATCATACTGTTTAATTAGTTCTTTCCTTTTTTCAAAAAAAGCAAATTGTCAGTAAATTACATTAATATACAAAAAAAAACAAAGCTTGTTCCTTAGAATGTATACGTATAAGTAATTTATTATAGCTTATAAAACGTTTGTTTAATGATAAGAATAAATATTTAGCAAATTATTTCGTAAATTACGTATTTACACTAACAAAAGCATTAATATTACAAAAATTAGAATGAACGACCTAAATTACATCGCGATAGATATTCAGTGCCTACTTTTAATGTTTTGAAAATATCGACGTAATACGAAATGGAATTTATCGTACTATAATTTACGTTCTATTTAAGGGTCTTACGTAGATAATTTCAAATGCAATATAAAGTAATCAATTAAAAGCGATGCTAATGTACAGTCTATAGGTAAACCAATACGTGTGGCTCTTACATTATACAAAAATAAAAATAGAGAATTACTTAAATTAGACTTATGTAAAAAAAAAACTTTCAGTTCCTTGTGTTTTGCTAAGTAACAGTGTTGTAACCTAAACACGTCTTCTTACAATAAAACATCTATAAACATCAATGTCTACGCGATTTTGACTTTCTGACTTAATGAACACTTGAACATTGAAAGGAAGACGTACACATGAAAAATTTTTCTTCTCATACGCTGTTATTGATTTAAATGCGTAAAGTAAACACGGGTCAGGTTATGGTATTTCGATGTATTAGTCCTGTATTGTTTTGTTTATTTTTTTTTCATAATAATTATGATCCCACTTATAAGAAATGCCTTACAAAATTCATTGGTCAAAAGTACACAAAAAAGTTTTTAAAAGAGATAATTATATTTACGTCCCATTATCTAAATTCACATTGTATTAATTGCACATTTTGCTAAGTAATGATTGTATATCGCTACTATATTGTTATGGAAATTTGTAAGAACTATATCATTTTTTTTTACAATAAATAGTAAGTACATTAGGACTTATAAACATCGAACATCGAGTTACAGCAAATTTATTTGGATATAATATTTTTTTATTCAAGATTTCATTTACTACATTTTTAAGTAGGCTTTATTTTAAATTCAAAACGATTTCTTTTTTTTTACTATACAATACATTTTTTGTACTAGATTGAATTAAAGGTCATTAGTAAAAGTATAAATACAACTAAATCAAATTCGTTCTTCTATATTAACACAATAACAATATAATCGAATGACAAAATTTTCCAGCAGGGTTATATATTTACAACTTCACCTTATCACAGAATATCAATTAAACTAATTATTGCTTTAAAACTTTGGCATAATTATTTAATGTCTGCAATTACTTTATAGGGAACAAAAAACATAGTTAAGGAAGACATTTTGGTCACACCCTATAAAATATGACGAGGAGTAATAGAATACTGGCCTTGCTGTCGTATGGCACATACACAAATGTGACAACACAGTTTGTTACTTTCACGACTGAAAAGCTTAAACAACTAATATCTAAATCATTCAGAAAAGCAAGGAGTGAAAATAAACTAAGGCTAACAGCAAAAGTTTTGTTGCTTGAATATTATCAACTGGAAAGATGATCCGATTTGAGTATCTGCCATATCACCGCTATTTCTAACCTTAAATTTCCAATAATGGAATAACTGCTTGAGAGACACATTAGAATCAAACTTACTATTCAATGCAAAATCTACACAAAAATAATATTAGTCTCTGGAAAATATTAGGACTCATGGGATAATGTCGATAAGAGTATTACTAATTGAAAAACATAATTCTTTTTTATTTAGGAAAAAAAAATTCCAGTAAAAATAGGATGAACGATTGTTGTGATTTTGACATTGTTTCAATGAAGTAAATGATGAACAGTGCGAAACGGTATTCAGTACCATTTGTACACTGGAGAGCCTTGTGCTGAACAAAATTGCAGATAGTAGTTCTCTTTGGTACAGCTTTTTCCCAATATTAGATGGTAGATATAAAAATTAATGGATGTTGGAATTGCATAAAGCTATACTTTAAAAAAGTGTCATGAAGTGCATGTAATTATGAAAATAAATTACTTTCTCTCATTTATATGAAAATAATAAATTAATAATATAATAATTTATATGAATTATAATATCTAATGACTAGAATAATAAAATCTAAGATCACAATAATTGTCAATTTTGTCGTACCAAGTTTTTTAATAATAAAAGAAAAAAAGAAATTCACGATTCATTAAAAAATTATTCAAATTAATTCGAGAGTATACTTTTCAATTAGCGAAGAAGTATAAATTTAATAAATTTTAATTAAATCGGCACAATTTCGAAAGTAGAAGGCGGTTCAGAAATAAATTACTTGGTTTTTTAGTCGTCTTAATCTGCCTCTGCTGTAAAATTATGACATTCAATAAATTTTCAATGATCTTTCTACGTTCCGAAACTGTAATCTCCTAAATAATTTCGGTTGCTTTTTAGGCAGCAGCTTTATACAATATATATATGTCTATTAGGTATCTTTCGCTGTTTTCCTTTTTAATCTGGCACGATAACGCCTAAAAGTATAAACATAGAAATTTTTGTTTTAGGTGCTTTATAATTGATTATATACACGTAAAAAATTGCAAACTTTAAGCTAAAGGCTCTACCTACTTCTAATATAAAAATTATATCACTTTAAATCACATCACGCTACACGTCCGCTCATTTAATGAACTTAATTTTCAACATAACCCCTAAAGATTAGCACCATTAACGAAAATTCAGAACAAAACTAGTAGTAGACTCAAAAACTAGTTGTCGTAAGTCCACTACTAGGTATGTTTACTCAGAGGCTTGATCCGTACTCAGAGCTACGCCTGTCAATATTTTTGAGGTAAGTTTCGGAGTAAACGCTCCTTGTTCTGTCATCGTATCGAATCGAAGGTCTTCTTACATCTAAAGCGTCTAAATCGGAAGGACGTCGTCGACAATAACTACAAAACGCGCACTTAAGAGTGTTCTTGAATGCTTCTCTGAACTCCTTATTAAAGTAGGCATAAATTACAGGGTTTAGTGTTGAATTAAAGTATCCAATCCAAAATACGGTGGTAACCAACACGTCGGGATTGTAGCACTTCTTACATAACGTTATAGTAACATACCATACAAAAAATGGAAGCCAACATAATATGAAAACACCCATGATTATACCTAAAGTTCTAGCCGCTTTGTGCTCACGTTTCATTTTAATAATATTACGATCCTTTGTTGGCGTGTGATGTAAACTCTGATTCACTTCGTGCATGGTTAGGTTTTTCGAAGATCCTCCAGAATTAGAGAGCATATCTCCGTTGGTATTATTTTGGTGTAGCAACATGGCGTTACCGTGTCTTGTAAATAGGGCCTTTTCCTGTCGATTGGCCTCCCTAAATATAGCTAAGTACATACAGACCATTATTGCACAAGGTATCCAAAAGGAAATGGAACTGCTTATGATACCGTACGGTTTATTCGCTATCCAAGCACATTCTAGGACGTCTGTATTATTTTGCAAGTACTCAAGATGTTCACTTGTTGTATACCAACCCATGTAAATGGGTAGCAGTAATACTGTGGGGCCTACCCATGTAACGACCAACATTATTGCGACAACCTTCTTCGTCATATACATGACGTATTTTAAAGGTTTAACTATTGCAAAGTAACGATCAACACTAATACAGCATAGATGTAATATTGACGCGGTCGAAAAGTAAACGTCCATCGAATTCCAAAAGTCACACATAAATCTTCCAAAAAGCCACTTTCCTGATATTTGCACACTAAAATTAAATGTCATGGCAACCATAGCTACTAGCATATCAGCAAAAGCTAATGAAACTACGAAATAATTTGTTATTATTCTCAACTTTCTGTGTCTCATAACAGACACTATAACTAGTAAATTGCCCAGTATAGCAGCCACAATAATAAAAACCATTATCGTGGCTGTGGTCACCTTTAACAATACACTGTGCCATTGTTCGTCAGTTGTTGTTGAATTTGTTGCGGGCGTAGTACTGATGTTACCGTACATTGTAACTGATTGCTTTTAAATTTTTATTTTATTAGGTAATCCGAGCATATATTAGATGAAATAGCCTATATTTCATTTTTAAGCTTCCTTTTGTACGTCCAAATGGTCTTCAATGTACCCACTTCGGTCACGATCTGAAACAAGAACAAGATGTTAGCATTCATCCAAATATTTCACCTACAAGTACATGCGAAAATAGCTTAAATTTCGTTTGGTAACAGAATTTAATAAAACTACATGTAAGTATTTTAAAGCACGACAGACAATGGCCGTACTTACACAATAATAATTTACTTACAAGCGCTTTTAAAATACTAATTGGTTTACTCCAATTAATGACCGCAGTTCCATATAATAAAACGGCTTTGTGATAAAAGCTTTTGGAATTCGTAGTATTTCTAACTTTGTTGAAAAGATAAAGTAGGTAGTTCTCTGCAGCTCAACAAAAGGGATGCGCCGTTGCAATTTTGCTACTTATTTTAACGGGTATTAACGAATCCAATTTATTTTTCGTAGTAACTTTCAAGTAGCAACTGAAACCTCTCTATAGTAGCAGAGTAAAATAATGTGGACGTTTTTGAAGAAAGAACAAAAACGTTTGCGCGTTACACAGAATCGTTTTATTTCGTTTAATACAAAGTTGGAATAGAAGATGAAAGGAGAAGTAACCGTAATTTCTCATACATTTCATTAATTTAAACATGAACGCTTTGAAATAAATTTATAAATAGAATGCGAGCCCCTTCCTTTGTAATAAATAGGATCAAACATTTCTTGGAATTATTGAACTGATTAGAAGCTATCCGATATTAAGGCAAATCAATAAAGGCACAATTTTGTTATGTAAGTAAATTTTTGGTAGGCCCTTTGTGAATATTTTTCAACAAATTGCTCTTTCTCTCGGTTTTCATACTAAAAGTGTCTCAAAACTCATTTTAAATCAACAAAATATCACCTGATAATTAGCATTACTACATTTTATTCACAGATCGGTCTCTTGTGAGCTTAAAGATCGAATATCTTCGTTTTTATTCAACGATAATATTATAAAACTGACGCATCGTTAAAAATACAATCTTCGTATGATCGGATCACATAGACGCCACTTTCTGTCGTCAATAGGTTATCAAACTCTACAAAATCTACCGATTTTACTTAAAATTAGTCTTTTCTGATTTACCTAAGTTCTATATTTTTGTTTAAAACCAATACTTCAATTTTTGAATGAGGGAGTTTCGTACAGGGGCGGATCCAGAAATTATTTATGGGCAGTGGGGGGGGGGGGGCAATAACTTTTTTTTCGGTCTAGTAAGACTTGAACCCCTTACGTACCGACGGTTTCTTTTAATTCAGTATCGTTTGGTTTCATACATACCTTTTTTGAAAAATATTGTATATTGAATTGATTAGGGTCAGTATCCAGTATCGACCATGCCGACTAATAAGTCGGTACCTACTCAGTACTCATCGGGGAAAAGAAGAGGGTTAAAAGAATCAGATTTTCAGATATATGTACGTATTTATAAATAGAATATTTAAATAATTATGTAACAACGTTGATTTTTTGACGCGAATCTATCTATGATTTCAGGTATCGTATCAATGATGCAAAATACCGAAAACTACTCTCTGCAGAATTCATGCTAATTGTCAAACTTAAGAAAATGTGTAACAGGTAGTTTACAATTAGGATAAAAGTCTGCGTCGCACATTCTAAACATTTCCGCAATAGGTAGATCGCCGCTCTGCTTCAATTCGCGATCACAATAGGCGTTCCACAACACATACAATTTTTTTCCGAAAGTCGAATGAAATCATCAAACAAAAAATGGCCCATGGCCTTGGATCCACCCTTTGTTTCGTAAAATTATGTCACCTCATTGTTTTACAAAGATTTTACATTTATTTGGGCGTTCTAAAACCACTTTACTTAGACTCACGGCATCATTTCCAACAATTTGACACCAAAAATATTGATTTTGATGTATTTCCCATATACTCCCATGTTAAATTTTGGACCCTCATAACTTTTGATCACTGGGATTCGGCGCCATAAGTAAGGTATTAATGAACATGTCTTGGTCTACTCTATAGTCTTATTAGTATAGGCACAGACAATATTAGGAAAAAACATTTAAATTGAAAGTTATTGAGTATTACGTATTCTATACTATACGGCAAAAAAATGTTTTTTTGTTGAGCCATTTTTGCTCCCCCCGGCAAAAAAATTTTTTTTAATGGCGACAACATTTTTTTTTAATTTCAAAAAGGGAAAATTTTTCTTAATTCAACGATGTATAAATTTCAAATTTTGGCATGAATTTATTTAAATAGCAATAGAAGAAATATTTGATTTCATTAACATAGGATGCTATAAAAACAAACCCGCCCATCATCTGTCAACAAATTTTTCATGTTTTAAGTAACAAAAACATAATAAGTTGATTTATTTTGTCATTATTCGATCACTATGGTATTGAATTTCACAAATAACAAAAAGGCTGATATGTTATTAAAACATTAAACTATAGTTTATTTAAATAAATTTCATATCAAAATTTGAAATTTATACATTGTTGAATTCAGAAAAATTGTCTCTTTTTGAAATTATAAAAAAAAATTGTTGTCGCTATTTAAAAAAAAATGTTTGGGTGGGAGCAAAAATGGCACAACACAATAAAAATTTTGCCCTATAATATAGATTATGTAATACTCAATAACTTTCAATTTAAATGTTTTTTCATAATATTATTAGTTTAGGAAATATAGTCTGGACATTGCAAGCCAAACCACCCTGCATATAATATGATTAGTGTGTTGCATACCTTAAAACCTATTCGAAATTGTTTTAAAAGTGTGGTTAAAAGTATTTTAATAGATGGAGTAATTTTTGTAAAATCCGAAGTACATAATACTTACATATATACTCAAAAGTTATTTCCTGGAGTTTGTATAATGCTTACCTTATGTAAATAGATATGTTCAGTTCATACACATAATTGTTTGTACTTTTATATCAATATCAATAAACTGTAAAGAACCACAGTTCATTGTTTTATAACGATATAATACAGGGTGTCCCGGGACTAATGGGAAAAAAATCAGGAGCGTGTAGTCTGAGCCAAAATAATGTTAGTACTTCATAAAAACTTTTTCTATGCAGGCCCTCGTTTTCGAGTTATAGGCCTCCAAAGTTTGAATTTTGAATTGGTTTTTTATTTTTTTTTGTACTGGTTATTTGATCTTTATAAAATTTTCCGCATAACCATAACATACATGTATCTTTATTTTGGAAAGGTAAACAGATTCACAGTAGTGCCTTGAAGACAGGGACGGACTACTCGCAATGGTTAGTAATCCAAAAATTTTGCAGGGATGGCACATCCTGTATAAAATTATCGAAAATGACTTCCCCACGCATTAACCTAACGAAATGGTACTCTTGTTGGAATTCGATAAAATAACCCGTTTGGCTGGCTTGGGTAAAGTAAGCCATCTTCCTTTTTACTTCAAACGCCCCAAATCCGGCCGGTTCAAGATACCAGACTTATCTTCGTATCATCGAGTAGTGCCTCGAATGTGAAAAAAAAAACAATTCCTCATCTGGAAATGACTTGACTAAATCGGTAACTATCTCTTAGCTTTTAGATTAGCTTAATATAACGGGTGGCTGATTTATCTGGAGACATTGAAATATCTCGAAAACTACGGTTCGGATCAAAGAAAGTTCTGAATAAAATTTTTTCGACTTTGGTGTCATTGGATGACCCTCTTCCAAGTGAACAAATTTTGTTCAAAACCTTTTTTTGATCAGATCCGTAGTTTTCGAGATTTTCAATGTCTTCAGATGATTCGGCCACCCCATACATTAACTTTCAAATTTAACGCTTGAAAATATATTAACAATAAAACATTGCTATTACACATTTGTTTTGTGATAATTTTCAATTCCGTATTTCTAAAGTTTCCTACATTTGCCTTTTTTTGTTTTCCAAAGTTAATGAAGATTTCCCGATTGGTGAAGAACAAGATTTATTCAATAAACGCGTTGAGTGAAAGATTCTTTATTCAATGATAAAGACAATGAAGTACCTAAGTATATACAGAAGCAGGGAGAAGTCCACTTTATTTCAAATAAACTTTTTTCGTGGTAATTTTTAAGCGGATATAGTTCATTAAATTATATTGTTTCTCAATTCACGAACAGTGGGAACAATTAACAAAAGAATTGGTAATAACACAGGGAACAAGTAATACGTAATAATGGGGAATACGCAGAGAAATACGTAATCATAATATTTGCTTTATAAGTATAGGTGTAATTGTAATGTAATGATGTCATAGTACAGACTTAACAGACTTAAATATAAATTACACATAAATAATGGTAACGCTAGCGATTTTCTGTAGCGACACGACAGCTTTCTAACCATAAAGTATATAAAGTGTCAATACTTCTTTCCCTTGGAAATTTGAAAACGCAAATAGAAATCTGTAGAAGAACTAACACATTCTTGTATGTTCTAATAGATAGAGCTTTTAGAGGTATAACAAATGCTTAAATAAGGAGACATTTGAATCAAAACTGAGGTGCTTTTTTGCACATAAGATTGCCCGTTTGTATATAAGTAATCTGTGGTATAATATAAGATTGTAGACGGAAATAATTATTAGAAAGCTGATTTCTTCTGAAATACGAATACGTTCTTTAGGTCCCCCGTATTTCCTCAGAAAAATCCCAAAAAATCGTACATGGGGAGGACCCTTAAATTTTTAATAAACGGCTACCATCTTGGACTTTTCCAAAAAAAGCTATGACTGAGCAATGGACACTGACTCAGAAGCAGGTGCCTTTGGTGCCAAACGATTCTGTTTTGGAAGAAGAACTCATTACCTACTGCAATAAAAAATCAAAACTAGAGTTGATATAATTTTATACACCTATTATTGCATGAAACAGGTTTGAAAATATACAAGAACAGATTTTCTTTCACTAATGAATGGTACAATTTGTTGGTAACTTATAACTTGAAGTAAGTCATTTGAAAATGAAAAAACGAACACGTTACAGATACAGATAGTGTTCAATTTGTCTGACAAATTTGCATAATCTTCTCTGGTGGTGGCGCTGCGCTGGTACGTTTGGCGTCGACATGATCCTCGGTGTCACAGATGCCTTCGAATTCGTCTTCTTCCTAGGAATCAGGAATAGTCCGATTAGTGTATGTCAGCCCACTTCGTTTGCACTCACAATTTCGGGAGCAGTCTCCTTTGCACCCACAACGTACGAGTGCATCAGGTAGGTCTAGCATTGGGGATAAAGTGGATGTGACAGGCTTATAGTGTCCTGTTCGACCGTCCATCCCCAATATTTAGCTGAAAAGACGCCTGGATTTGGTCATATACTCGCAGACTATGCTGGAGGGCGACAGCTGAAGTAGGAGGAACATTCGCAAAATGCGGCAAAATGCATGACGTAGTTTGGAGATATTTTGGCAACAGTCTGCTCTGAACATATTAATTAAAGCAGGTGTAGTGGCAAAGGACTTTAGCAGGGGATAGGTATTACAGGACTTTTGGACTATTGGATCACGGTTTAAATAAAATATATCATTAGAGGTGAAATAAAGAATATTTTCGTTACAGCAACCACTTGATTATTGTCATTTTGGTTAAACTTTTTCAGGCTCAAACATCTCATAACTGTTAATTCAGTCACTAATAACTTTTTTGAGTAGGTACAGTATAAAGATACTTTTGCATTGAACTATTCTTGAAAGGTAAAGTCACATTTATTAGGTCACAAGGGCAAATGAATAGTCACTACAAAATAGAAAACATATCCCAAGACATATAGAGAGACAAAATGAAGGAAGATCATCTACTAGTTGAAGAAAGGACTGTGTTTTGGCCATCCAAATGGAAGAACAATTCGTAAAATGGGTTCTTAATGCTTCTTAAACATAGTATTTGTGGACAGTTATGCTTGGCAAGAAAAAATTGACAATACAGTCGTGAAGAACATACGATAAACATCAACACTAGCTGGAATAGTAAAAGCATACGTATTGCTAGTCTTGTCAAGAGATGGAATGAACTTTTGTTTACCCTGTTTAGTAAAGTTTGGACGTTATATTATTTAAAGTAATAGAAATAAAATTTCCGTTATAAATTTTTTCATTCGAAGATGACGATCCGTAGTTTTGTTCCATCATTTATAGTTTAATATTATATTCCGCCTACATGCATTAAAAATAGACACCAACATATTTATGTATGAATTTTATTTACTATAAAATTAAAGGCGACGTCAGTTACGTTGTAAATTAAATGGAAAGAAAAAGAGAATTATTACTCGTAGAAGTATTCATGTAATTGTAGAAAAGTCGACTTATCTGTTAGGAAGTTATCTAATGAAACGTTCTTTTCATACAAGTACTGCGATTGTCTATAGAGCATGTAAACTTCTACATACAGTAGACTAAGATGTAAAGTTGTTCGTGTATTTAATGGAAACGGGAAAAAACTGATACAGTTTTAATTGTTCGTAAGTTTCCTAATTAAAAATTGTAGCATCTTCTGGAATAATCATTAGTTTGGGATACTATGAAAATCAGGTGGTCAAGTTTCTTGTGTTCCCTAATGATAAATTAATACAATTACAATTTTCTAATACGTTTCTAGCCTTTGCTGCACAGTAAAATTGCTTTTCCTTAGAGAATAGTTTATTTTAATAAAGCACTAAACATAAACATAATAGATTAATAATGAAGGTCTTCAAACACATTTGATGAGCTTTGAACCACCAAAACGCATAAAATAATATATCAAACTTTACTCCAAAAGTCTTAATTTTAGGGCGAAATTTTCCACCAATTAGTAACTCAATATCTTTAATAACATTTTAATTTCTACATACATAGATACTAACTCATTACGTACCTACCTAATTTTAACTTGAACATGTTAAATAATGAAAAAAATGTTAACTGATCAGAAAAAAGCAATGAAATTGAAAATTGGTTAACAACATTTTTAATAAAACATTCTTTATTTTTTTAACAAAGAATCTATGCACACCGAGCGCACAAAACCCAGTCAACGCCTCTTCAGACATAATGGACCGCAACCAGGTCTCAAAGTACTAAATGATCTTTCAATAGTTGTGGTGTGAGACAGAGCCAGAAAAATCTTCAATGCTTTTTTTAAGCTGGGAAAAAATCAGTATTTATCAACAGTTCAACAAGTTTCCACTTCCATTGTCATTTCAGGGGTCACGTTTGCTTCCACGCTTCAGACTTTTGGATATCGTATATTTTTGAAATGTTAGAATTATATTTTTTTAATGATTCAAAATATTCAATTAACAACTGTGCATGCAGAAGTAAAAGTGCAACTTCCTGAGAAAATATAATCTACAATAGATAGGGAACAGAAATGAATATTCGAAAATAATCCTCAGCACATGTTGTACCATAGTTAGGTCTTTGAGTTTGTTTAGCTGCTAATCTGGGAAATTTTATTGGAATATCGAATTTGTCTCCAACCGTCTTGCATTTTTAGAAAATATATTTGAAAATCTTTTCAGTGTCATTCCTGTGATCTTTAAGGACGTCTAAAAGAATTTGTACATGATTTTTAGTAGATTTTGCTTGTAAAATATTACGAACTGGTTCGAATTTAGTGGAATAGTAAGAAATAACATATAAACATATATCTAACATATCTTCTATTTTTTCCATTGTATACGACAAATGTTCCAAAAGATTTATACTTTGCCGACCATCGCGTTTCACAAAATAATGGGATTTTAAGTACATACTTCCTGGGATATGGACTTTTACGAAAAAGTTGATAACCCTTTTAATTGTATCAACAGAATTTTGAACATCCTGAAACTAATTCAAATCATTGATCACTATAGTTTGCTTTCTTGTATTTTTGCACCCCAGTTTCATTGGCTGCCATAGTAGAACAACCATCGATCCTCAAACCCACCAAATTCTGCATATTTAGGCCATAATGTTCACATGTGCCTATTGCCGTCGATATACATATTGCATTCATTGAAGTGAATTGAGTGAATCCTAAAAACTCCTCTTTTCTATCAACGAACCTCACTGCTTTAGAAAGTTGCTCGATGCTTGAAATATTCAACTCTAGCCCCATTAGTACTCTCTCATGTTTTGGCAAGCTTTTGAAGTTGCCCTTTATGCCCAAATTTATCCACAAGTTAAATACTTAATATCTCCTAATCAGCATGAATTTATGGAAAACCGCTCTACCGTCACAAATTTGGCATCTTTAACACAATTTGCAATAGAAGCTCTTCATAATCAGGGTCAAGTTGACATAATATACACAGATTTTATGAAAGCTTTCGATACAATTGTTCACAATATCATTATACCTACAAAGAGTATGGGTTCGGTAACACCCTCATCAACTTCTTTAGATCTCACCTGTCCAATCGCACTCAATATGTTATATATAATGGTTTCACTTCTGTCATGTTTAACGTAACGTCAGGTGTTCCCCAAGGCTCTCATCTAGGTCCATTGTTCTTCTTATTGTTTGTTGACGATTTAACTAACACGATCTCTTGTAATCATCTACTGTTCGCCGATGATTTCAAACTTTACGCCACTATTTCAACATCTGATGACTACCAAGATTTTAAAGTTTATTGCTTATAAAGTTGAAGGCAGATATCCGGAAAGAGGTTATCCCCAAGATTGCTTGTTGCAACAAATTAATATCCCATCATTGGAATCAAATGCTCACTTAATTTTTTATTGAATATTCTTAACCACCGTGTTGATTGTCCTCATCTACTTAAACAGATAAATTTCAATATTCCTAGATTGACCTCACGATCACATAAAACTTTTTATTTAAAGGTTGATAAAACAAATTTGCTGAAAAATTCTCTGATATACGTAATTTGCAATAACTACAATTCAATTTGTATGAATCAGTGATTCACCAAGCCAAGCAGCTTGATTTGAAAAAAATAGCTTGGCTTGAGCTTGAGAGGTAAGCTTTTTAAGAAGACAAGCTTGGCTTGGCTTGATGTTTGCGAATGCAGGCTTGGCTTGGTTACCATGCTTTCAAAAGCTTTGTCAAGCTTTTTCAAACAAATTCCGAAGAACCGTTATGTAGAACGTACGTTTTCCAGAATATCTACACATTCACATTTTCTAATCAACCAACTTCAAAAAGTTGGTTACTAAATTCGTCCGGATGTCTGTGTGTCTGTGTGTCTGTGTGTCTGTGCGTTGGTCGATGTTACAGGGTTTAGAAAGCTGGAAGTGGTGTCATCTTACAGGAAATTCTTCACTGATTTCAAATCGCTGGTAAATTTTTTGATCGGATCACCCGTTCGCCGTCGGGACGCCATTAAAGTCAAAATATACACCCTTTAATATCTCGAGAATGACACATCCAATTACAAAAAGAAAAAAATACGTTTCCTTTATTTGTTGAAACCTATTGAGTCATGATACGTAAACATCACCCTCACCCCTCCTGTGGGGTGGAGCGGGGGTGAGTTTTCAAAACTTAAACGGGAACACCTATTTTTTATAACTTTTGGATTGTAGTATCCACAGTTGGGTTACCTATATTTTAGAGATCCGACAACATGTACAAAAAGCTGAAAAGTAGTGGCAACATCGATACTTTTGTTTTACTGTAGTTCCATCTGGCGGGGGATTTTTGGTGTAAGCCGTCCTTCCTAAGGTTAACTTTGAGACATCTGATTTGAAACCGCGAAGTAGTAAAGATCGTTTCATTTGTTTTATTTTTGGTGACTCCATTTTAGTGCTTTCTGCAGGTGAAACGTTTTTGATTAATATGATTTATATCTGTCTAATCGAATTGCATTGTGTGTTATTATAAATTGGTCTTACCCTGAATTTGCATTGCCTCGCTTTTCAACGGGAGTATTCAATTAATTTGAATACCACATTGGAAGCGTTCGTTTATATATGTTATCGCGTGTATGTCGTAGAACCATCTATGTATTCCATTTGCTTTCATTTTAAATATGTGTTTGAACTTATGGCATTTCCGACATTTAATCTAATTATGTGTGTAGTTAGAAAAAAAAATATGAAAACAAAACAAACAAAACAAAAAAATATGAATACTTAAAAACAGACAGTCGAAATGGGGAATGCCCACGGCTGTTCTGCTTCGATATTATTATGATTATGTGTGTAGTTAGCAATTTTTATGATGATTTCTCCTATTTATTTATGTGTTTTATGATTAACCCTTTCACTGCCACGCACGCGAATTCGCGTGAGGCAAGTACCATCTCACACGCCAAGAACGTGAATTCGCGTACAACCTAATATGACTTTGCATTTAAGATTATTTAGTTGGCTTTTCAAATAGAGGGATATGGAGTAAGCGGCGTGTTAATAGGGTTCTATACTACATGTGTGTAATGTTGGTTGCCAGATATAAGGCTCGACAAAGAAGCTTAGCTCAATATCCAGACACGCGATAACGCGTCGCAGTAATACGTATTTCTGACGCTAACTACTTTGTGGCGTTACAGTTAGAGTATGATAATTTTCTTGTAAAGTGTTAGTGTTTGTGATGGCAAAAGTTATGGACGGCTTACCAAGTACATCAAAAAGGACATTAATTCGGAAACTGACAACAACAGATCTCAACGGCAAACAAAGTATCTTTCTACGTAAATTCGCGTTTTCTATCTCTACCGCCATGCACGCGAATTCGCGTAGCGAGATTCGACCGTTCCAATGCGCTTGGTGTTTAGCGGTAGTAGACAGATCGGAGCTGGCAGTGAAAGGGTTAATTGAGGGACATTACAAATGAGTTCAAATTGAACATAATGTATTAAATATTTGTGGATAAACAGAAAAGGTGGATCTATTGTACTCGAAACCGTACCTAACGGTGTCCTTTGTGTATCTTTACCTGAATTTGAACCCTTTTTGTAACTTGTAAACTTCTATCTCTTTAAACTCTCTTGAACCCTTTTATTTTGTTATGCAATGTATTTTATTTGGTTTTGATTGTTTAATTTAATGTGATGTAGTTTTCTTTGTCTCACCATGTGTACATGTCGTTTCTCAATAAGAGCCACACATTTGTCGGAAGCTTTAAATTTAGTTGCAAACGTACTCCCTCATGTATGTAAGCTCCTTGATGGATGTAAAACTAATGATGCCTTCTTTCTCCCGTGCAGAGTTGGATGTTGGTCGGTATTCACAAAAGCTAGCAACATCCTTCTCGAAATTCATCTTTAGCCGATTAAGGTCGTAACCTGGTCAGTCGGTCCATTTCGGGGGGGCCCGAGTAACTAACTTCTTACATGTGTTTATATATGTTTTGTGTACGTGGTAGTTGACGAACCAGGGGGGAGTATAAGTAGTGGGTAGTTCCGTTTGTGGCCTTGAGTACCGAGTGTACATTGGTTTTGCTTTGTATTACTTATATAACTGAATTTGATATTTATTGTGCCATATAAACCATTGCTGCATAAAGTATTTAAATCTGATCGAAGCGTACCTATCAACAATGAAATTATTGTTTAATGTTTTGTCTTGATATTATTTAACACTCTTGTTGCTATAATTTTGTATTTGAATTAATAATAATAATAATAATAATATTTATTTATTTGCAATGTGTATCTATACAATCATACATACAAACACATGAAGCAACTATTGTGCAATGATGGCATGTATGTAATTATGTCAAAGGAGGAGTTTTTTAGTGTTCGCACTTTTTCTCCTCCGAATCGTCGAGTAACTGTCAATAAATGAATTATTTTGGTACAGTTAATGGTAGCTTTGTTTCTCCTTCCCGATCACAGTTCACGACCAGTATATTCGAACCTATTACACGATAGAGGGCCTGCCAGACGATCACGAGCTTCTGTCATTTTGGGGTTGATTGGTTTTGGAGGGAAAGTTTAATTTTTGTAGGCCATGTTTAGGGATTCCCGCTCCTTTTGAATTTTTTAACGTAATGGGTGAAGTTAGCTTCTTCGTAAATGTAAAGTTAGTTAAGAGGGATAGGGGGGTACATTACAGGATTTTCCATAAAAACCCATATTCAAATTGCAAATTTCACCCCCAACTGCAACCCCTTTTTTGGGGGTGAAAAGGGGGAAAATTGCACGTCCGCAGAAAAACGATTTTTTTTACTTTTTTTTCCTCTAACATTTTTTCGTGATTTACAAATTGTCCGTCACCCTCTCCACTCCCATCTCCCTTAAAGGGTGGAAAGAAAAACAATGACTCATTTGTGCAGAATCCGGCGTGGTTGTGTCTGAGGTGGGGAGAGGGGGTAGTTATATACATACAGGGTGTCTCACGGTGACCGTCGGTTAGAAGTATATCAAGAACTGTAAAAGCTAGAAATTTGAAATTTTGCACATGCGACATGGAGTGTTTAATCTATTAAATAAAAATATTTTCCAAATGGCAGCACTTCCGGAAATACCGGAAGTGACCATCAACTTCTTTATTTTAAATACAAACCAGGCAATTTTTTTTCACATTCTGATGTGTCATAAAATGTTTAGTAAGTATGCTTAAAATAATCGGCGTATCAATTTTGATTGTTGAGAAAAAAAATTTTTTTCACTGAAAAATGTCAAAATCTTGTTTAGGAAATAAAAGTAAAAGTCGAAAGTGGTAAAAGTTAGGGAAATGGGATTTTAGGTTTTCAATGTCAAAAGATTGAGACACAATTGTCTGTCATGGATTATAAAAAATTGCCCGCGGTTACGTATCTATTTGAGGTTATTTCCAGACATACGAAAAACTTCAAAAAGTCTCTTTTTTTAAATGGAATGCCTATTTAATTATCAGCCTATTCGATGCAGAAATAAATTTCCTTTAAAATGATATAACATGTTCCTATACCTAAAATCAATGATTACAGAGTTATTTACATTTTTCTATTTAAATTTATAATTACATACTTTACAAAACATGGTTGGCTTTGAAAATTTTCAAAAAATTTTTATTCGATTGTTTCTTATGATGACAGTTGTCAGTTAGCTATCAGTTTGAAAGTTTACGCTACATTTACGTTTGTTATCAGTGTTGTCTGTTTGAATTTTGATTTTTGCGCTTAATATTTGTTTTTAATTGGGAAATATGGAATACACAAACGCTGATATTCTAAATTTGTTTTACATTCATGGCGAGTCTGCTCGTATTACTTTTCGGACCTGCAGAACCTTTAACTATTGAATAAAGAATCACTCCACACTTTAACGATAGATATCCGCATTTACCTACAATGACAGAACGAAAAATCAGGATGATTGATAAGAATTTTCTAAATTTGGGCGAAGTAAATGCACCACGAAATTTGGCAAAGCCAATTGTCCCCAATGGCGCTGCAGAAACCAATGTATTGGGATATTTTAATGTTTTCCCTGAAAGTTCTGTTCGTTCGGCGGAAAGAGACCTTGGATAGTCAAGAAGTTGCATAAATAGAATTTTAAATAACCATAAAAGCATAAGAAACATTTGAATAAAAATTTTTTGAAAATTTTCAAAGCCACCATATTTTGTAAAGTATGTAATTATAAATTTAATTAGAAAAATGTAAATAACTCTGTAACCATTGATTTTAGGTATAGGAACATGGTATATCAATTTAAAGGAAATTTATTTCTGCATCGAATGGGCTGATAATTAAATAGGCATTCCATTTAAAAAAAGAGACTTTTTAAAGTTTTTCTTAAGTCTGGAAATAACGTCAAATAGATACGTAACCGCGGGCAATTTTTTATAATCCATGACAGACAATTGTGTCTCAATCTTTTGACATTGAGAACCTAAAATCCCATTTCCCTAACTTTTACCACTTTCGACTTTCAATTTTATTTCCTAAACAAGATTTTGACATTTTTCAGTGGAAAAAAATTTTTTTCTCAACAATCAAAATTGATACGCCGATTATTTTAAGTATACTTACTAAACATTTTATGACACATCAGAATGTGAAAAAAAATTGCCTGGTTTGTATTTAAAATAAAGAAGTTGATGCTCACTTCCGGTATTTCCGGAAGTGCTGCCATTTGGAAAATATTTTTATTTAATAGATTAAACACTCCATGTCGCATGTGCAAAATTTCAAATTTCTAGCTTTTATAGTTCTTGATATACTTCTAACCGACGGTCACCGTGAGACACCCTGTATATATTGTATATAGTATATGCCATAATTAGTTACAGATTTGAAGTTGGTTGAAATTAAAATTCTATAAGAATTTGCGCCTTTTGGTACTTGTTTATAATTTTTATCTGTCTCAAACATACCCTGAATTACACGTAGGTACTTCGTTTATACCGAATGAATATATTTTATGGTAGAACACAAAATCATCAGCTGGATCCTCTAAGAATTACGTTCCATGGAATAGCAAAAAAATGCTTAGAAATATAAGCTTGAAAGCTTGGGAAAAGCTTGACTTGGAAAAGCTTGATAAACTCAAGCTTTTCCACTGATAAGCTTGGCTTGTATAATACTTAAGCTTGGCTTGGTTTTTTTGTAGGCTTGACTTGATTTTATGTCAAGCTTTAAAAATTCAAGCCAAGCTCATGAATCCTAGTATGAATTGCGATATACATTTTTGTTCATTAAATTATCTTTTAAGACCTGTTTAATAGTTTTGTAGGTATATGCGTCTATGGCTTAAAATAGTGTTAAAGATCTTTTGATTTTTCGAAATTGTTCAGTTGTTCAGCGATATGAGTACTTTTGGCTTTAATCATTTTTTGAAAAATCATAGTCTTCAGCGTGGATTCACGGTTCCTTTCTGAAGCCATATACTTTTTCGCGTTTTCGCGTCCTTGAAGTTATTATAAGGCTTTAGTATGAAAGACCCAAAAACTCCTCTTAATGAAATTCTTGTGAAAAATCAAAATAAATTGAACTATTTTCATTTAGTTTAAATTATATTCCCAATTTGCACCAAGAGCAAATTCCCCCCTTTCTGGCGCCCCTGCTCCACCATAATTGAATGGTCGATTTGTGCAATTTTTCCTATATAGTCCAAAATACTCCCCACCTTCGTCTTTCGGTAATGCTTTCCCGTTTTTGCCTTTGCATTTGATGTTCGGTAGTATGTATTATTGCTAAATTAGGACTTAATCAACTCAATTATGCTACACAAGTAACCTTCACCTTCTTCATGACCCCCTAGAAGCTTATACACTAAATTTGTCCACAATTGAATGAAGTATTACTAACAATTAATTTTCTGCGTGAGATAAAGGACCTCAGTTGTATAATAACAATAACCGTTAAGTTAGGAATTTGGGTGATATATGTACGCGTTATCATTTTTAGCAAGTTTTTTTTTCTGTCAAAACGTGCACGAATTACAAATTTGGAGTTAGATGTAAATCTAAATGTTTGCAATGTGAAAAATTTGCTCGGCTACGCACAGTTAAAAATAATAATAATTAGCATATTTTAGTTTCAAGTAGTGGCACTAGTAATCCAATCCTTTTCCAAATCAGATAAACAAATTTAGACAATTATCCTTGAGTTATATTAAAGAACGTTTTTAAAATACTTAAGGTTGTATTTATAAATGACAAAGTTACGTTAATATTTTTATCACTATTTTTGCTGCTAAATGTGAAGATTATGTACATAAAAAATGTTACCTTGGGGATTTAACTGGCGTATCCAGTAGAATAGTAATTGCACTGAAAACTCGGGGGAAACATCTATGCTGTATTTGCAAACGTTTTCGGTCCGTTAGTAAAAATTTATATGCTTTGTCGTTAAGCAAACTAAAATAAGTGCCTTGGCACAACTTATATTTGTTATAAAAAGTTCGGCACCTACTTCCTTGAGACTATCATCGTTAGACAGTTACGTGTCTGATATTGAATGAAGGTTGTTTGTCGGAAGATGCAATTGATGACCTGCACTTAGATATAAGCTAAATTACCTTTTATCGACTTCTCGCCATTTTTGCGAAACTTAACTAAACGTAATTGAAGGATTTTACAGCAGTATCAAGCTTGAATTAATTAACACGATAAACAACACATAACAACACTTGATATACTACAATTGTTTAACCGAAATGCCATTAGACATCACACGTAGTTAACAACTACCCACCCACGCTTTATTTAATACCGCAAAACCGCAATTGCATTGAACTTGTAAAAACATTACAATCACTCTAACTGTAAGTGTTAAAAAGGAAACGAAATTATAATGTCCATTTCATTAATTAACAGTGTTTAAGAGTCGATTTAAAGGAACAGATATAACGGGTCCCGCCACGTCCACTTCAATTTCATTTATGCACAAACACAACGTTTTTGCGATTACCACATACCACGCACAAATTTCTCGTAGAAAATCAAAAAAATCAATACGCACGAACACATACAACTTTAAAACTGTTTCACTTTACACAAAAACGACTTGCTAAGCCACAAGTTTGCCAAAATTCCTCCTACTTCTCTCTTCAAATAAGACATTTGATGTGGATTGATATAACAAATAATTTATTCACGTTACTCGATTTCTAACTCACTTGCCAAGTGTGAATATTATTTCTGGTTAGAATATTACGGGAAAAAAAAAACTTGCGTAAAAATTTGCGAGCGGAGAGATACTTATAAATAAAAATTCGAATGGAAATATTTCAAAAAAAAAAAAAAATGAAAAACTAAAATATTTCGATAATAATCTTGGTTTCAATTCAACTAATTTGATAAATTTGTTTTTAGAAAATGCGCCAGAAAATTTATACGAAGAAAATGTTTTACCTACTTTTTTGAAATCTTGACATATTTGATAACAGTTTTATTTTATTTATAGTTAATCGACACCAAGTAAAGGAGAGTCTTTTTGTGGAGGAATGGGTTTTTAAAATGACGTAAATACGTCACCAAATAGGTTACCTACATGAATCGTACGGCAGGAAATTATATTTTAGTTAGATGTTTCCGTGTTGGAAGTAATTTGAAATATACCACCTACTTTCAAAAAAAAGGAACCAAAGATTCCTAAATTAATAAAGTATATAAATATTGATTCAGGAAGGATTGCAGGGATGTAATGGTAAAACGTCATTAAATACATACAATACCGTTGTTTTCATTCTAACTTTGCTAAATGGCCTTATTTACAAATTAATATCGGCTAATTAATGAAACAACTTTGCGTATCCTGTTACTATTTAGTGCGATCACTTTTATTAAATACAAATGTATTATAATATTATTCTGTTTACTATTTACTTTTTAGTCAAATGAAAAACTTTACATTTTTAAATATATATCGATTTCGAATGGAACATTCAGCTATGTAAAAAACGCTTCCCTCCTAGTCCCTAAAGCTACGCTGACTTCCGCTGTCGCCTACGCAAATGTCAAATTTGGCATCATCCCCACTTATCATTGAATCCGATTTGTTCCAATTCAGATCTTTCAGCGTCTCTTTGTTTGTCAACAATAGTTTTACTTATCGATACTTTCTGAAAGTTTAGGATTTGGCCTCAGGAATATATTTAACGTAAACAATAACGATACATTTATAACTGCTGCACTAATCTTCATAGATATTTTACCATGGGTGTACCACATGGTTCAGTTTCGGTTTGTTATACTCATTAACCACTTAGATCTTAATATTTCTTTTAATGTATGCTGCATTTGGATCACTACATAATAACGGAGACATGTGTGTATGTGTGTGTTGATGTGCACTTTTCCAACGATCATTGAGTTCTGACGAATGTGGGTGTGATATGTTAAATTTAAAACCAAAGCTATTATAAGCTACAATCACAAATACCCCCGCAAACCATGCAAATATCTGCACTAATTTTTAAATTAAAATTAAGATCGCTGGTTATTCCTGGATCTCAGCAGAATTAAGTTGTTTTATTTGGATGATTTACCAAAGTGTCAAATACATAAAATAACTTTGTGACGTTTCGCTGATTCAGTGTCGGACTTACGATATACATATAAAGATGATAATCAAATAATTAAACGTTTTATAATCAATTTTATTGATACAAGAAACATCAAACTGAAGTTAGATTAATCAATAAACTATCATTTTATGAAAATCCTTCTATAACTACTTTAAACACATCATGTATATCGTTCCTCACTTCACACATGCCCAATTCCCAACACAAATCTAACTTGTAACGGGGAAAATGAAGCAAAAGGAAAAAAAAAAATAAAAAAAAAAATAAAGAAAATCGCTTTAAACCTACGGCTCCAGCTGCTCACGGTGGGAAGGGGTGAGAATATAAGGAACAAAACTGAATACTTACGAGGTGGAGGTGGCCTTTAAAGTGGACAATATATATATATAATGAAAAGGTTCGGTCGATTCCACAAAATCGGTCACTGGTTGATGATTTCAGATGTGTAAATTATATATATTGATTGGTAACTTCAAAAAAAACTATCCGGGTGGTGCCCTTATTCTCTCCTAATAAATCCCAACAATATAGGGTTGCCCAATAGATTCTTTAGATCCTGAGCTCAACGGAAGAGAACGTTTGGTGCTAAATCCCAATTAAACTTGGATTTTCACAGATAAAACTCATGCACCTCAAGACACACACACAGATCTTCAAAAATTCGAAAACAGAATGGCTTCCCGGAATTCAAAAAAACTAACGACTACCTCCCAAGGTCAAAATTTTGGAGAAATTTGGATTAAAACTGTAGAAAAGCGGAAATCGAGAAAAGAGCGGGAATTAACAAAAGAGCGGGAGCAACCTCGAAGATAGGCCCAGAGAGGTCACATGAGATACTATAACATTATGCTTAAAACCAGAGGTAGTACCAAGAAACAAAGCTAAACACCGAATTAGGCAATGGTTAAGGAAGGAAATGCGAAGGTATAAATGAGGCGTTACATGCAAAAGATGAGGTGAAAATGAAAAGAAACGGTATTACAACAGAAATCTTAAATGCATCACGATAAAACGAAAGGCAGGGGTAAGAAAGTTACGTACGGCACTGGTATTACCTTACAAAATGTAAATAAACAAACTACAGCTAACTTCAAACCAAAACATTCCAACTAAACCTCTAAAATAAAATGCATTAAGCGTAAACGACAAGCAAATAAATTAAGCTTTTAAATCAACAACTAAAAGAACAATTAATTTCAGATATGGTACGTAACAAACTTCAGTTTGATGTTTCTTGTATCAATAAAATTGATTATAAAACGTTTAATATTATTTGATTATCATCTTTATATGTATTAATTGATGTTATGAATTCCAATCTTATGGCCAGTAATCTCGCTTCATGAAAACACACCTTACAAATTGTTCACTACATCATAATTATATGCATGTAAGTTAACTTCAAAATGCAAAATGCTTGATAAAAATGGAAAATAAAATTATTCTTGTACGCCTATTACTTTAAAATAGTTTTAATCCAATTATTATACAAAATTTTTGTTAATTCTTTCTATATTTCAATTATGTTTAAACACAATTATCGTAAGTCCGAAGAAGCTGACATTGAGTCGGCGAAACGTCACAAAGTTATTTTATGTATTTGACCCTTTGGCAAATCATCCACATAAAACAACTTAATTCTGCTGGGATCCTTCTTCTTAAACCCCAAATCTGCACTAATTTTCGTTTCTGTCCGAGGTCCTTAACCCATTTCGAACATCAAAACATTACCAGAAAGTACTACCGCGAACATTTTCAAAATGACAGGTACTTATCGGAAACTTTTTCTCGACAACATGGAAATTTAATTATTTCAAGTTGAAAAATTATCCAAATGATGAAAAATGATTCTATTATGGCTCGCGTTAACATTTTCATCGTCAAAATGATGGTAAGAAGTAGCAACAGCATTGATTAATTTATGTTTCTCGGTACCTTCTTTTGGTAACTATCGAAATGTAGGTACATGTTCGTGTACTTATTTTGAACGATGGACGATGTCGTCGGTAACATACATATATATTCGAATGTTTTGAAGAAAGCGTATGGTTACGTTACACTACACTTCTAAATATACCTACAACTTATATTGTAATTAAGAAGAAGTAAAATCCATATTTAATTCTGCACATATACGTGTAAATGATGCCTTTAGTTAGTGAAATAAGCAAAAATGTGAAACTGTTTAAGGTAGAGAAGGTCTTTCTATAAAACAGATGTTATGCTACGTTAGACCAACTTCTATTTGCACATTTTATGTTTTATGGTATTTTTAGTTTTACTACAGTTACAAGATGAATTTTAAAACGTTCTCCCTAAGGCCATTCGCATTCCCAGAAGTTGCCAGTGTCCAAATTGAGTTCCTTTACATTCAAAATTCATTGTAAACAATCCTTATGAAGTTCACACGGAATTTGGTATATTTCGTTAATTTTTGGGCAAAGACGTAATTAACATTGTGAAAGGGCCATTATGTATTTTTGGTTTCAAATCTATTCTAAAAAGTTTACATTTTGTTGAAAACGTACTAAGAGGTAGGTAGGTATAAAGTTGAACGAATTCGTATATCTTTATCAAATATCAACCGATTTTAGTGATTTTTACGTCAAATGAAAGTAAATTTAATCCTTTACTTTAGTTGCGTTAATAACTTGCTAAATTACAGATATCTACCGGGTCAAAAATCTGAAAGGTACAAAAATGTAATTTTTTTTGCTTTTTTCAAACGGCTAAACCAGCTCAACGAGGTGTCATATTTTAAAACCAAAGCTATTACAACCTTACCCCCACAAACCACGCAAAACGCGAGAATCGGCTGTACCCCCCGTTTATAATTATAATAACATGAAGGAATTTAATGTTTCCAGTGCTACACTCTCCGCAAAAAATGGAATTTACGTTTATCGAAACAAATCTTCTAAAATCCTACTAAAATACAATAACGCAAAAAGTTGCAAGTAACAATATTCTGGGACTAAAATCCGATATACTTGAACCTAGAATCACACTATGAGGTATAAAATAACTAAAACTGTAGGGAAAATAGTCAGTTCCATACTTAAAAAGGATGTGATAAACCAAAGGGAGACTTATTTACGAAATTCTGAAAAGTGGTAGTTAAATAAAGTTTCAAAGTATATCATTCTCTAATAACAAAAGCTTTATAGACTAGTCATCATTTCTAAATCGTTAACTTTATCTGACAATTATCATACATAACCTAGCCAACGGAAGAAATAAAACTATCCAAAGGTCTATTTACTTTTGAAAAGGATCATTATTTCGGTTTTTTGTATAGGTTTATACAAAAAAAATTATATTATGCCATCTTGTTTTAACTACTTGTCGTGATTATAAGATACCCAACGTGTTTCCACACAATCTAACATTATTAAGGGTTATTGTATTTGATAAAGAATTAAACCACGATTACTAGTAATGTTACTGGGAAAACCTTTAGTGCCACATCGAAAATACAACTCAAAAAACTATATCTAATTTCTGTTAAATCCATTTAGGCTCTGAATTAGCAAATAATCGTTAAAAATTCCTTAATAAAGTTTCACATAGGTACAAGTTTCAAACAAAGTTTTGACTTGCCAAAATCGTTAAATTAAAAATACCCAGGCAGCTAAATGATACAGTCTAGAACAAAGCCAAACGCATCTAATTCGAGAATTCGACTTGTAGTTTTATACAAATCATACCTTAGGCAAATTTAGAGCGTACCAACAAAATTCCTCATAATCATTAACAAGCATTTTCTAAAATACCACCCCCAAAAGGTGTTCTAGTGATCTTTTACTTAATTAAGGTAAAGTTCGCTAAATGGTTAGAATCGATTCACTTCATTGGCCTTGAAGTCAATCAACATTATTTTAACTGTATAATTATGTTATATGTATATAAAAAATCTTTTAGGACAATTCGAAATTCTTTAAATTACAGTTTAAGGAATATCATATCTCGGTTTCGTCGTGTTTGTGACATTGTGGCTTGTATTAGTAAATTTGTAGACAGTACCGATACATTTCATTATTATTGATGAGAAAATGAAAAAGACAGGTCAATGAATCTTTTATATCAGATCACCAAATAAATTCATGCGATTTTTGTATAGGTACAGCAGAGTGCCATGAATATTTTGTAAGTTGCTGATCGATAACAGTTGTTTGTTATCTGTCATTTACTTTAATATGAATCCTTGTTTTGTCGAACACATACACTATTGATGATAATTGCTTAATTCCTAATTTAAATACTTGAAAATGGCAACAAATATAACTTTTAATTCGAGGCAGTGTACAATTTTGGTACCAAAGGTGTAGTTGAGGTGCGAAAAATACAGGGTGTCCAGAAATGAAGGTGCCAAACGAAAATCCCAGTTAGTAGACATTATTTTATGTCGATTTAACCCAAATTACCTTAGTCCAAAAATGCTTCTTAAGCGAGCTGGAGCTCCTTATAGATAGTGTCATGAAGTACTTTTTTTTGTAATATCTCAAAAACGTTTCGATGGAAAATGTCCAAACTTTGCACAATGACTTACCTTCTGATCACACATCGGTCGCTGTAAATAATACTTCCTTGCTGCGGTCATTAGCGTCCCATGTGGGAGGTGCCGCAGACATTTTGGATTGTATTTTTTTTACCTTTATTTTTTTGACATTTTTTGTGTCAAATTCAAATTCTCTAGGGTCTTTTCTAAAAATAATGTGCTCTTGTTTCAAATCGTTATGATACGCCCTTCTCGAAAAAAATAAATTTAAATAAATTACTAATTTATTTAACTAAATTACTCTTACATCAAGTTATATCAAAAACAAAAAATTTTACAGTAAGTGCTCTACATGACGGCCGCCTGTTTCAATATATATTACAAAAAAAAGTACTTCATGGCACCATCTATAAGGGGCTCCAGCTCGCTTAAGAAGCATTTTTTGACTAAGGTAATTTGGGATAAATCGACATAAAATAATGTCCACTAACTGGGATTTTCGTTTGGCACCTTCATTTCTGGACACCCTGTATATACCGCATTCGGAGATTATTGATCAGCACAAATGTTGCTCACGAAATTTTCTTCGGGAAATTTCAGCTTGACCGAATATCATTATAATAACGAGGATATTGTGGAGGCAAATTCCAGTGCAACGTGGTTACAGAAACGTTCAATGTGAGTGATGAAACCATTCGATTTCACCGTCATCGCCTAGGAAAGATGTAGCAAATGGATCCCCAATGAATTTTATCAAACGATAACAAATTAAGTCGCCTGGCCATTTCTTTGGCCAACATTTCACGCAACGATAATGAACCATTCTTTGAGCGCCTACTGATTCGGTACCACACACTCCGAAACGTTCCTTGCACACAAATAAGATTTTGTTGTGGGTTTGATGGACATCGACCGAAATGAGTTTTTGGAAATGGGTCAAACCCTCAGAATAACGCCAGACCGCATAGCAGAAGAGTGACTCGAGAAAACATTTCTGAACTTGGCTGGAAAACGCTACCACGCCCGCCACATTCTTCTGACATTTCGCCAAGTGATTATCGCCTTTTTTTGTGCCGTGAAAACTGTATGAAGCAAAGATACGGTTTGGAAAGGAAATGTAAAAAAACAAGGATATTATTGTTTATATCATTAGAGAGAAATCAGACAATAAAAATACTGTAAGACACCGTTTTGTAACATTTATAATAAAGGACCCCGTAAGGTCCTAAAATGAATTTCTCTCGGTGATTTAGGCCACTCGCCTGCGGCTCGTGGCCGTAAACTTCATCTCGTGAATAATAGCCGTCATTATACACTCGTTGAATAATATACTATTAATGTACTACTAATTATCCGTTAACCAGTTATTTGCTCTTCAACCCTGATCTTCGACCAGATATACTCGAATTGATAAATGTTGTAAGGAGCCGACTAACCACAGAATAGTCTAACTACAGATTGGGTGGGGGTCGGCATCTTAGAACACGATGACTTAACATCGACAAGAATAGGAAAAACTAAACATTTATGGAAACAGTGTTAACAGAAGTAAAAGAAATCAGTGAAACAGTAATAGTACAGAGAAACAATAAAATATTTTTGAAAATGTCCCCAAAAACGTGGTTGGGTCCGATAAGACACCCCACCCGGTAATAGGTGTATGTAAAATTTTAATGTCTAATATTGTTGAAATTTTGTATTTAAAACGTTTTCTTTGTATTCTTTAAATATTTTCTTATAATCCTATCATAATAAAATGTCATTATCAAAGTAAGTATAGTATTAAAACTGTAGTTGTGAGCAATGTGCATTTTATTTTGAATCCAGAATATTTGTTATTTTTTGAGCTGAATTTTTGAGTTTTTGAAAATTTTTGATTCAATTCTTCCGAATAACAAAAAACGCACTGAGGTATAATTCCCAGGAGAATGTTTGTTTTGAATGAAAAAAAACCACCCGGTATTTACTGTTTTAAAAACCACCCGGTGTTAGGAGGGTTAATTAACACATTTATATTTTCAGCTCACTTTTTGAACACTTCACTTTAACTAGCCACTAATATCCTTACGCGTTGGTAACCTGTCAGTACATTTTAACGGACGTTGCAAAGACAGGGTAGTACTCCAATGTGCAAATGTTTGTAGTGGTCTAGTGGCGTATATAGGGGGGAGGGGGGGTCCCACCCCCCGAAATAAGTTAACATTCTGCACTAAATTCTAAATCACTTAGTCAGCCGTAAAATTTCTTATTACTGAATTGGAGATAGTTGACACGACCTGACGAACTCTCATGTGGACCCCCCCCCACCGAAAATTATCTCCAGCTACGCCCCTGTAGGGGTCAACATATATGGAAAAAAAAAATTATGCACATTCGTTGTGCGGGTTATAGAAATTGGACCGAATGCGTGAAATGAAAAAGGAGCTAAAGATAAATAAATAATAAATTGATTCCTTCTGTGTAAAACCTCGATAATTATTCAAACGGCACTACATCAACAAAACGAGCCTTCCCACTTTTTTTACAGGCGGAGTTTTAATAATGAAATAACAGACAAGCTCACTGTAAAAACGAACATTTCCAATCCGTCAAGTGATAAAAGAAAGTATAAATGAAAATTCATAATTACGTACACCTATTCAATAAAATTTCTACTGTCATTAATTCTAATTATGATTTAATTTTGTACTCCATAAGGGAAATTTTGCAGTAAAGTAGAATACATTTAAAATGACGCATTAAAGTGTCACGGATGAGTATGAAAAGTTAGCAGACACATTAAGGTCTTAATAAGGGAATGAAAGTGTGAAGCGTTACCGTAGTGAAAGGTAAAATCCCAGTATTTTCGGCTCGTCTAAAGGAAAAATGTTATTATACCTAAGTTAAAGTAATATGAAATGTAATTAGAGTTTAGTGAGACTAAGCTGATGTGCTTGACAAGTTCGTAGGTAGGTAGTTAAAATGTAAACATTTTTTCTTCGTTCGCTTGCATTGTTGCGGAATACTTACAAAACCCTCTAAACCTTCATAAAGCAGAACTATTTATGTTACAAGCTTATATAAATAATTACATAAAACCCTAAACACATGGCTACGTTTATTGAATCTAATTAGAATTAGTTTAAGCTTTATTTTACCATATACACAACCCCATTAAGATACTCGAGGGTGTTATATAAGTATTTAAGTTAAATAACTTAAGAGATTTCTAGTAAAATATGTGCTGTAAATGAAACTAAATCATAAGACCTAACGATCGTATATTAGCGAAACTTGTGAAACTTTCAAAACTTGGATTCAATTCATATTTGCCTAGTAATTTAGGTAAGCGTATAATGTTAACATTTATACTTTCTGGGTTTCTAATCTCTTCTCCCTGTAAATATATTTACAAATCCTATCTAAACAAGGTCGGGTTTACCCGTATCAAGAACTTACGGGAGTGTAGACTATTTACTTATTTACAACAGGGAGGTTCTACTATTCTTCTACGTTTTTACTTTGCGATTTTCGCAACGTTTTCCTTTCAACATATGCAGCTGTTTTCTAAAAAAACGTAGTTGGCAGCATTATAAATACTATAAGGTTAGATAGTAGGTATTTCGAATCCAGTATAAGACAATAAATGCTAACGAACAGTATATAATTTTATCAGAATAAGGGTTATAAAAGGGAAATCTACTGATGTAACGCAAGGTGTGGAAAAAATAAATTCCTTTAAAACTTGGAAAGCCATTTGTTACCGAAGATGTAGGCAACAAATTGGTGCATCTGCTCGGCAGGTTAGGTCGTGAGTTCATAAGGCTGCACGGGAGCTTGCAGTTTCCCTATACAGCGTAATGTAAACGCGCGCCACTATAACTTTTTAACTATAACATTTTTCACTTTTTGTTTTTACATATGTGTTTGTCAATACATTATCTAGAAAAACTCCGACCAAATATTTTGTATTTATGGAGTAGGTCCCTCAGGAACCTACAATAAAATTCGTGTTTTCTTAAATTGACCTTAATTACAACAGCAAATTTTTTATTAATAATTCCCTCTGAGTTTTTGTAGAAATTATCATGAGAAACATTTTAAGGTATCGTAGAGCCTTTTATCTATCATAACAAAAAAGTTACAGTGGCTGGCGTTTACATTACGCGGTATAGGGAAAATGCAAGCTCCCGTGCAGCCTTAAGTCGACAATGAGTGTAAGGGCGCGAAGGTCTTCGACTACTAAAACTAAAATCACAGTGGACTGATCACAATAATAAAGGGAATAACGTTTAATGGCAATTGGCCAAAGGTTGGTACGCAAAAGAAAAACTTAGTAACCAATGTACAATCTCCGGAAAAAAGGATAATTCACTAATGTTCAAAAAGCTGTATCCGCTTTAGAGAAAACAAAATATTAGTTTTAAAACCTTTTGTTGCCCATCCGACAGCACGCGGTTCTTTTGTAATTATGGATAGATAAGATTTAGATTAAACATATTGGGGAAATGCGAAGGAGCAAGGAAGGATGTAAGATGGGGAATGAGGAAATGGAAGAGAGAGGAAATAGACAATGGGGAATATAAAAGGTTGAAGGGAAAATATAAGGAAGAATGCAGAAGGAGAAAGGAGGAGTATAAATATGAAGTAGAGGAGGAAATAAGGGGGTTAAAGAACGAAAAAGATATTTGTAAACAGGAGAAGAGGGAAATATGAAAGAAGGGAGGTTGAGTTGGATGAATAGGAGTGGAGAAAGCAGGGAAAAAAGGTGATGGGAGGAGAGATGGAGACACCAAAAATGGGAAAAGAGGGGAAAGTGAGAGGGAGGTAGAGGAGAGATAAACCGGGAAGAGGTAGAAAAAGCATTGAAAATGGTGAAGTTAGGAAAGGGCAAGGACCGGACGGAATACAAGGGGAGCAGTGGAAATACATGTGGGTGAAAACAAGGGAAAGTATAAAAGGGATATCAAGTACAGTATGGGGAGGGGACGGATTTCCGGAGGAGTGGAGGGAAGCGAGGTTAATTCCGATGTATAAAGGGGAAAGGAAGGGGGCAAAAAATTATAAAAGCGTGAGTATTACCAATGCGGAGTATAAGATATACGCTGAGGTGCTGAGAACGATATTAGTGCAGGACTGGTAGGCGGACGGTGGACAACAATTGTATTCTAAAGCAAGTGATAAACAAGGTGTTGGAAAGAAAGAAAGGGAAGATATATGGGTTATTTTTGGACGTTAAGGCAACTTTTGATAATTCAAATAGGAGAAAGATGTGGAGAGTGTTAAGGAAATGTGAGATAGGAGAGGATTTGGTGATGGCAATAGAGAAAGTGTATGAGGAAACAAGGTGCACGACGACGAGAGTGAGGAAAGAGAAAGGGGAAAGGTTTTGGACGAAAAAAGGTTTAAGGCTGGAATGCCCGTTGAACCGGAGCCTTCTTTCGTTATACAGGGTGTTTCAGACCACCCGTACCGGCCAAATATTTCGCGAAATACAAAACGTATTGAAAAAAGAAAAAATACGTCTAAACAATTTTTTAAGACCCTATTGTTTGATAGTAATAGGATGTCCCCACTCCCACCCCCGGGGGGTGGAGAGGGGGTAACTTCGTAATCTTAAATAGCACCCCCCAGTTTATTATGCAGATTTGAATTCTGCGTTAACAAATAGGAACTTTTTGTTTGAAACATTTTTTGAAGTTCGTGACAGATGGCGCTATGATCGCCGAAAGAAGTTTTCCGATTACCTATGCAAAATTTGTTGTCAGTTTTGTTAAGTGACAATAAAACATGTGAATGCTTTGTAAAAGGGAAGAGGGGAGCTTTATTTACTCTCCCCCCTTCCCCACACCGCCACTTCACCCCTAATTTTAGATTTAAACGTATCTCGAATGTCAATGTGTTCTTTACTCGTGAAATCAAAGTATTTCAATTTTTTTTCTATTTTCCATCAAAGACAAAAAAATTTACAAAACTTAACTTCTTCAATCGTGGTATTGAACAGTTGTTTAAATCTAAAATAGTTGCGTTTTCCCATCCTAAGTTATGGGCCGTAGGGGTGAAGTGGCGGTGTGGGGAAGGGGGAGGGGTTAATAAAGCTCCCCCTCTTCCCTTTTGCAAAGCATTACCATTTATGATTGTCACTTAACAAAACTGACATCAAATTAGCATAGGTAATCGGAAAAACATCTTTCGGCGATCATAGCGCCATCTGTCACGAACTTCCAAAAATGTTTCAAATAAAAAGTTCCTATTTGTTAACGCAGAATTCAAATCTGCATAGTAAACTGGGGGGTGCTATTTGAGATTACGAAGTTACCCCCTCTCCACCCCCCGGGGGTGGGAGTGGGGACATCCTATTACCATCAAACAATAGAGCCTTAAAAAATTGTTTAGACGTATTTTTTCTTTTTTCAATGCGTTTTGTATTTCGCGGGATATTTGGCCGGTACGGGTGGTCTGAAACACCCTGTATGTTTGAGATTTAGAAGAGGAGGGTATATAGTGGAGGAAGAGATAAAAGCTGAGAAAATAAGAGTTTTATGAGAGAGTGGGTTATGCAAGAGAGGAGATAGTGTAACAATAAATTAAGTCAGGTGACAGATAAATACCCAATGAAGAATGTCCGGCCTATGCGTTGCCTCGTCCACGCGCCTTAACCATCGCGCCATTATCTACTGCCGTAAGGAATAGAAAATCTCAATTTACAAAAAAACTATCGCACTTAGGTATAGGGTAAGCTTAATAAAGTTACACTAAAATTTACCGGGGATTCCAAATATGCAATAATAAATAGGGTGTGCCATTTAAAAAAATTAAGAAAAATTAGTTTGAAAATGTCGATGTTTGGAGCAAGAAAAAGTGAACATCCTGTATGAAATAATTTAATGTTTCGTCACGGTTGAATACTCTGATTCAACCCAAGTCCACCACATAACTTACGTAAAAACAAAAACAAGACGTTAAAAAAATACAAGCATATAATGGAAGGGTTGATATTTAGCAAAAAAATATGTATTAATTAATAACTTGGCAACGCCGTGTATTAATACAAAAATAATGTACGACTGAAAAGTTCACCCAAGGCCCCTACATTTGCGCTTAAAAAAAGTGGGTCATTCCATTTAAAAAAATATACGTTTCATGCGCCATACTTTTTGGAGACACCCTGTATGTGTCTAAATAATTTGCAAATGTGCTTCATCCAACCTAATTGCAATCCCGTATATTTATTTTTTAGTAAATTTAACAATAAAGCCGTACTTGAAGAACGGGCTACTAAATGGACGCCCCTGTATATTGTGCTATACTTATTTTTTTAAAAAGTGTTAAAAAAATCATCTTTAAAAAATGACTAACGCTTTATAGGTACTCAGAAACTATTAAAGTTATCGAAATGCGGTTTTCGCCAATCGATTGCATTCGGACCAAGGGCGAAAATGCTAATATTACCTTTGATGAGGTCACTTCCGGTATAAGCTAAAATGGCGATACTCATTTTTTATAAGAATAATACACTCCAGAAAAATAAACCAATGAAATTAATGAATTTCGTTTAAAACGACCAATCACATAGCATTTTCTCTGAAAAAATACTACTTGAATTACCAATAATCGATAAAAAGCTAGGTACATTTTTAATAAGTGATAAAAATTTTCACCTTGTTTCATCATCTTTCTCTTACGTACATTTTAGAACATACTTTCATTGCTTTTTATTTAACTATAAACTCGAAATTTAGCAGGCTTTAGCGCAATTCGTCAAACGTCAAAATTTTTTTTGAAATACTCGTCGTGCATTAATCTCCCTAAAATACATTCGATGTTAATTTTTTTATTTCGATAAAATTGCTTTTTAAGGAACTCAAATTTGATTACCATTTGGTAAAAACTCTCGAATCAGAATTAGTTAAATTCACGAGCGCGTGGGTAGCGCTCGTGAATTTATCTAAGGTGTTGATTCTCGAGTTTGTAACCATGGTAATAAAATTTTCGTGTAAAAAGCAATTTTATCGATAAAAAATCAACATCTTTTGTATTTACCCCCGATAAAATTGCAGTTTTTTTATGTACTAGTTTAAGAGTATTTTTTTCTGAATTCAGCAATATCCCAGCAAACACACATATAAAATATACATACAACATATATAAATTGAAGTAAATACCCCTACATATGCTTTTTTATATATCAAGTATGTAAGTATTCTTTAATAAAGTTATATAAACCGTATGCCACACAATTACGTATATTTTACATAATAGTATAGAAACTTACGGATATTTTGTATACAGAAATTCATATAATATATACATATAGATAATTACATATCACTCATGAAATTCATGTGCTGTCATATTTACATGATTAGATTTATGTACGTTCTATGTAAAATATATGAAATATTACTTATTTTTTATATATGCCTTCTGTAAATATAATTAGAAATTATCATTACATTACATGTATTGTATGCTCGAAAACAAAGTCCGTTTCTATTTGCGCCACATAAGTAATCGCACGCGCGTGTTTTCTATAACGCCAAAAATTATAGTTCACGTACCTTTAATATTAGATCCGTAATGACTAAAATGCGTCTAATTTATATAGAAAATAAATAATATAAAATAAATTAAATCCTGGTCATTTCTAACATAAAGTTAAGGAATAAGACTTCGCTCAACGGTATAATCAAACAAAATTTAAACTAATAACGCTCAACAGCGCAAAGTTACGAAGTACGAAATAAAAAGAAGGGATGTTACAGATTAGCGCAGTGGTGCAATGTCGGATTTCAGAATTTGCAACGCCCACCCGCAAACGTTCGAATCCGGTTAAGGGACACTTTTCAAGAAAGTACCTATATATCATAATAAACTGTCGGCTTTCAGTTCAGGTGAGAACGGGTTTGTGCAAGAATTAAGTTAAATATAATTAAAAGTACAGTTGCACGTAAAATGTAGTTTTTCCATTTTTTGTATGGAACTGCTTAAATAATTTTTTACATTGATAATAATTACATTATGCTCGAGTAGCTGCCCTTTTGGTCATCGCAACGCTTTGACAACTAATATTTTTTATGTAAATAGTACATAAAATATACATAAAACGTATATAAATTCATGTAGAAGAATTTACATCTAATAGACATATATATTATTTTGAAAATTGCTGACATCCTGAGATCTCTTATTTTTCTTCCAGTTTTATATAAATCTAAAAAGTTCTTACATAATTTTTATGTATTTTATATATAAATGTGTTTGCTGGGATATATATTGTGCTATATTTATTTTTTGAAAAAAGTGTTAATACGAGAGAAGTCTCGTGGGAACTTGCCAGAATTTTTTAATTAATAATAGACAAAGAGCAATAACATTAAATTAAAACTACAATGCGACAGATTCTGAGATTCCAACATTAACAGATTACATAACATGACACAATATATATTCAGAATACCTTCGATAGTTAATACCACACGAAAGTAATTGACAATGAAATAAGGCACTCACCTCAACTCACCCGAATTCTTCGGATACTGAATTTCTATGCATATATTACAGTTCCGTTTTATATATTGCTGTAATAAAGTTATGAGGGGAAAACTACAAGCAGAATGATGTAGTTTTAAATAATGACAATTATATCAAGTGTTAACGGGTAGTAAGCAATTAAATGATTCTGAAACAATTTGTTGATATAAAAATTGAAATTTAAGTTAATGTATGATCATGAATCGTTATCAAACAGAATTAAACAGGGATAAATAATGAAAGTTAAATCAAAGTTATTAAAGTAAAATGAATTACTGAAAGTAAACTGTAAATTCATCAAGGGACAATAGATAAATAGAATCAGACTCTAATTAATACACTGGAAATTCAAGGCAATTACCTCATGAACTGAAGATACAAAGAAACCTCATACCTGATATTATCAGCTCGTAGACAACAAGTTACGAAATCTTGGAAAGCAGAAAGTCGTTCACACAAAATACTGGATTATTACGAAGTTTTGCATTATTCACGCTTATATATCAATTTTTCGTTTTTTTTTTTTAATAAACAACTCCATTAGTCATGACAACTAATCACGTGAAGCAAAATAAGTTCGTTTGATTGGTTTTCCTTTAGAAAAACTGTTATGAAACCAACGAAATCGTTGAGATTAACCAAAACGGAATATAAAATGAGAAATTCGTAACTGTGTCGTAAACAAAACTATCTTTTACGCGTAAAATTAATTCAAGGTCCCTGGCTCGCAAAACATTAATTAATCGAATTGGAACGAGAATCTTATGACAAGTTACAAAAGAAAGAAGATAGAGAGAAGAGAGAGAAGAAGGAATATGGTAGAAGAGTTGGTAAGAAGAGATAAGGATGTTCAAGGTCAGGAAATAAGAGCGAGGATAGGATAATGAGGGATATCGGGAGATTGTGGCCGAGTACCTATTGGGGAACAATAAGTAAAAGAAAGGGTTACGTTGAAAAGTGTACCTTTAATAGAAATTGTGTAATTGAATAAAGGTTTTAATAAAACCTAAATTGGAATAATTACAAACTATTAAATACATAAAGTAAAAATAATTTTTTAGAAATTACCTTCTCAAAAAATTTCGAAAAAAGTAATTGAACGATCAGTAACTATTTTGAAGGAAACAATATTACCTTCAATTAGAGGAAAAAAAAATAACAATGACTATGGAACCTGATTTAAAAGTTTTTTTTTCCTTAGGTATTAAATGAATATTAAGGTAATTGTCTGAGATTATCATAATTTCACTGTTTACAGAAACCAATATAATTAGCTATTGTTCCATTAATGATTGAGTTTCTATAAATGTAACTTCCTGAATAAAACCCAGGTAGTTTCGAATGATGGTACCTGTGCCGTATTTTTACAAAATGTCAAATAAACACACCCTCGCCTTTTCCTTTTGGCTGTATTTGTTAATAAAAAATCACTTAACTTGTCAATTTCTTTTATTGGCGCCGTCTGGTAGCTCCTGGGGCCGAGAGAAAGGGGTCCGTGAAGTTGGCGATAACAAATGATAGTAATGTGCTGTAATTCAGAAAACTGATTGTATGTTATTAGTATCGATTGTAGTCAAGCTTTTTAACATTTGTAGAATTATGTACTGTTCATAAATTAATTAAAACAAAATTTATCGCCAACTTCACGCTAGCGACATCATTTCACGATTGTCCAAAATCAAACCCGAAACATGTTAGTATCCCATTTGTACCGATTGTAATCAATAAATTTAAAGGGGACAGAGTTTCAGTTTAGTCGTAATTAATTAATCAAAATTGTGTCGCCAACTTCACGCTAGCGACAACATTTTACGATTATCGAAAATCAAACCCGAAACATGTTAGTATCCCATTTGTATCGATTGTAATCAATAAATTTAAAGCGAACAGAGTTTTAGTTTAGTCGTAATTAATTAATCAAAATTGTGCCGCCAACTTCACGCTAACGACAACATTTTACGATTATCACAAATCATGCATGAAACATGTAATTGTATCCCATTTGTATCCATTGTAGCCAGCACATTTAAAGCAAACGGTGCTTTACTTTCGTCGCAATTGATTAATCAAAATTGTGTCTATCATGTTAAAATCTTAGAGATTATTTTGCTCACATTTAATTTATCACTTATGTTTTAATATAAAATTTGTTGTTTTATCCCTTGAAACCTTTAAACATGGTTTATTTTTAAATAGACATTTCGCAAAACTATAGTGGAATTGCAAAGAGGGATCCACCGCTCGTTTTTGCTATACACTATTTGGAGTGTTTCTAAATAAGGTGCCATTTCGTAAGTATTCAACTTAAGAGATAGAGATTTGATTATATCATAGACGACACTATAATCTAAAACGGTACAGGCTGACATCCTCGTGTATTTTGTTTAATTTCCCAAAACAACCCCTCAAACTTTGCATTTTTTAAGAAACTTTGAACAAAAATATTTAGAAATGCAACAGGGTTAAAGAAAAAATCGCTCTGTACCGAAGTAAATTATATACTCGTGAAGGTATACCATTTTTTTGCTAATTTTCTGTTCATTAGTTTATTAATGGTATCTTATTTCCGAGACCTCTCTTTTCAACAAAATCATTCCTGATTAGTAGCGCATCATGCGGCAGAGTGTAAAACTAGCGCGATACTTCCATTTGATTTATGAACCCTTCAATTTTTATTTGAAATTTTCTGTGTACTTTTGATCAAAAATCAGGACCACTCTGCTATAGTGCAATGTGTACGAGGCACACAGCGGTACTTTATCATGATAGATGCAATGATTATAGGAAGTACCATATACAGGGTGTTTTTCTGGGAGCTGCATAGTTAAACGTTTCGCGGAAACTTTTATGGTTAGTTTTTTGAAAATTTGTGCTAAAGGGGATTACTCTGAACGCCGAATTGATGTAAAATATTTTCAAAATGGTAGCAGTTCCGGAAATTGCGGACGGTAACGAAGTATTTATTCACAAAGAAATCAACAATTAAAAAAGGTAGTCATCCATAGGATTAAAAATGCAAATTCAAATATCGCTTCAATTGTGGCATAGCGTTGTCCTTTCATGGGCCTCTTTAGTTTTTGAGAACAGGAAAAAATCAAGGGGGCCAGGCTGGGGAATAATGTGGCTGCAGCATCATTAGAGTGTTGTTTTTGGTCAAAAATTCGCGCACAAGCAACGATGTGTGAGCAGGGGCGTGATCATGGTGTGAAAGACAATTTTTCTTCTTCCACAAATCCGGGCGTTTCTGGCGGATTGCTTCGCACAAATTGCGCATTAATTGCAGGTAATATTCCTTATTGACTTTACGACCCTGTGGCAAGAACTCATGATGCACCACGCCCCTGCAATCGAAGAAAACTGTGAGCAAAACCTTCACATTCGACCGAACTTCGCGCACTTTTTTCGGTCTTGGCTCATGCGGTAGCTTCCATTGCGATGATTGAGCTTCGGTTTCCACGTCATAACCATAAACCCATGATTCGTCACCAGTTATGATCCTCTGGAATAAATTTGAGACGTCGCGGACCTAGTCCAACAGCTCCTTAGCAATGTTAACGCGACACTGTTTTTATTCGCAATTGAGCAATTTTGATACGAATTTCACTAACGGTGAGTCGACCATTGGCCAATATCATTTTCTTCACTTCATCAATGTTTTCGTCTGTTGTTGATGTGCTCGGGCATTCCGCCACGCTTTTCGTTGTTCACATTGTGATGAATTGTCCGCGCACTTAATTTTGTTTTTCACACAAAATTTGATACAGATTGTTTGATCCATTTTTTGGAATAGGCAAAAATTGAAGACAAGCCAAAACACGCCCAACCAAAATAGCTGTCAACAATTAACTAAACATTGAAAATCGCCGACTTTGTCAGCATAAGGGAGAGACATGAGTACTAACCTAACGCCACAAAAAAATCGAAAATCGAATATACATAGCCCGCGGAAATTCAAAATTCGCGATACTTTTTGAGCAGACTTCGTACATGAGCTCTTCAATTTGATTAAGAATTATAATTATGGCAAGTAGGTATATATTCGTCAACAAGTGCAATTACAATTTTTCTGTTTCTCAAATATCGTAGGTACTCGCATTTAAAAAGTTGAGACAACCCATTGCAAAAATAAGCATTGTTTGTTTTTTCAAATCAGGTTTCATCTCATAAACGTCGATGGTCTTCGTTTATAAGACATTAAACATTTTTTCTTCTACTTTTTATTATCCTGTGTTTTTATTATATTATATACATAAATGATGTACATTGTGTTTAGATCACATTTATTATTAGATGTTAATGATATTCAAGAAAAAATTTTTTTTTAAATATCACTTGCAATTTTATAAAAGTATTTTTTATTACGTCTAATTTTTAAGCAATTCCTAAACTCGAAAAATGTACCTTTGCGAAATTTACCATCATATCCACAAGTACTTTCATATAGTAACGACAAATTTTTGATTAATTAATTACGACTGAACTAAAACTCTGTCCGCTTTAAATTTATTGACTACAATCGATACAAATGGGATACTAACATGTTTCGGGGTTGATTTTCGATAATCGTAAAATGTTGTCGTTAGCGTGAAGTTGGCGACACAATTTTGATTAATTAATTACGACTAAACTAAAACTCTGTCCGCTTTAAATTTATTGATTACAATCGATACAAAAGGGATACTAACATGTTTCGGGCTTGATTTTCAATAATCGTGAAATGTTGTCGCTAGCGTGAAGTTGGCGACATAATTTTAATTAATTAATTACGACTAAACTGAAACTCTGTTCGCTTTAAATTTATTGACTACAATCGATACAAATGGGATACTAACATGTTTCGGGCTTAATTTTCGATAATCGTGAAATGTTGTCGCTAGCGTGAAGTTGGCGATACATTTTGTTTTAATTAATTTATGAACAATACATAATTCTACAAATGTTAAAACGCTTGACTACAATCGATACTAATAACATACAATCAGTTTTCTGAATTACAGCACATTACTATCATTTGTTATCACCAACTTCACGGACCTGAGAGAAAGCCTCCTATTTATTTCGCCCCATTCGTCGACTTATTATGGTTACAATTTTTGGTACAAACATCAAAGCATGGACCACATCGTATATATATCAAGGTAAAGGTAGAAGGGTTTGTTTTTACCCTTCTCATTCACCACAATTTCAAATAAATTAAGACAATTAGGAGGACTTCCAATATCTCTGCGCGAAATGATGGGAATAAAAACCCTATTCGACACTTTACAGCCAGAGTTTATCAGCCACGAAGATAATCGGCGGATATGATCCATTTTCCATTTAGTTTAGTTTTAGTTTAGCTGCACATATGGGTACAACTCTAAAACAGGTATGCGAGCAACAAAAATGATTAATAAAGAAACTGTTGCCATTAAGAAGCGATGTAATGAAATTTCAAAAGTATGTTGTAAAAGAAGCCAAGGAAGCGAACGAAAATATCTTCAAAAAACATAAAATCATCAAGTAATATAAGGTCAACTCTGGGAAGTGCGCACTATAAATATTTGACTTTGCCCCGTCACTGCTAATACAAATATTAAAATCATAAGTTGCAGATTTTTCCTGTTTATGATTAGGGTTTTGGGAGTGCAGTGCTGTGTAAACTTTTCATGTAAACCTCTAATTTTATTTTTGCATGCATTTTTGAAAATCACAGTCACAGCTGCGCTCTTGCCCCCATGTTGTGGGGTAAGTGCGTAACAGGCCTGTAGCTTTATACTTACGTACTTGTATCAGTCCGTGGGGCATGTGCGTAAAATTCAATATGTTCGGGACAAAGTGACGCTTGCAGAACTGAAATATCTTTATTTTTCTAGATTTTACATAATTTTAAAAAATATACCGCTAAAGAAAATAATTAGATAATTCTAATAATTCTAATCAAACATCACTGAATATTGAAAGAAGAAAAGCCCACTGAAAACTTAAGTTCTCCTCGTCGGCGTCGCCCCACAACTGGATTTGGCAAAAGGGTAACTATGTCTTCATCAGGTACATCGCTTCTGTCCTCCTGAGGGGGATATTGGAAAACGGTCACTCCATATTCTGATGTTTTTCCTTTCTTTACAAAATTCACTACAAATTCGCCCCATTCATTGGTATCCATAATATTGCCCACGAAATGCTTTATAGTTTTTTTAGTACTAAATTTAACAATAACCCAATCGCCAATTTTCTTTTCTGACACAGCTCTAAAGGTGTTATTCTCTTCTGCTTGCTCCTCTTCCTCGCGTCTCAAACAATCAGAAAACGACTCGCTATCTGAAGATGAATGGTCACTAAAATCAGAATCATCATCTTCTTCATCAGAAATATCGTGTGGAGGATTCTTCTGCTTCTTTGGGTTTTTTCTTTTTTTAACTTGGGGAGATTTCGATACCACTTCCTCAATAATATCTTGTACACAATTCTTTGGTTTTCTATTCTTTTCATGTTTCTTTTCTTCATTTTCTTTTAGTCTTTGTACAGCACCATCTGTTGTAATAACTTCTGCACCTGGGCATACGCGTTTCTTCTTAACTTTTTCGTTGGAATTATGGGTTTTCATAACAGCAAGGAGTAACTGCTCAAAACTTGGCGTTACTATAGAATTTTTGGATGTAGAAGGGATTGGTGGGTTAGTATCAGAAACTGAAATAGTGGGACATTGTGGTTGAATTTGAAGTGGCAAGTTATTTTGCTGAACGTCTTCTCCCTTTGCTATTGTACTTGGTGTGGGTGAAGAAATTCGATCTTGATTTTGTTTATAATATTGCTGTTTCCATTGCTGAAGCGCTCTAGGGTCGTACATTTCTTCTGGAATTATTTTGTTATTGAACGGAACTATGCCTCCCTTTTTAAAACCGTTTGTAATCACATCTTTATTTGTTTCACGCCAGATATTGCCAACCATCTTTGAAAATTCTTTTTTTGGCAGCTTTACTCCAATATGATGTCTTTGCCATGTCTTCAGCGCAGCATCCCAACGAACTTTCAACGATTTCATAACAGATAAGTCCAGTGGTTGTAAAATATGACTAGAATGAGGAGGCAGTTTAAGTATCACAATATTCTCTTGTCTAGCCATTTCGACTAACGTAAGGCCAACATGTGTCGAATGACCATCAAGAATGAGGAGGATTGGTCTTTCTGCACCAACAGATTTAAGGAAGCTGTTTTTAAAATAATTATTAAATACACTTGTTTCCATCCATCCATTGGATGTAGCAGCATACGTTGTGTTAGGAAATCCAGTGATTTCGGGTGCCATAAATTGATCCCATATGTGTTTACCCTTGAAAATTATTAGGGGTGGAGCCTTTTGTTCAATTGCACTGCACGTTAAAAGTACAGTAACGTTTTCCTTGCCGGGTGAACTTGTTGTGCGTGTAGCAGCAACACCCTTTTTCCCCACAATCTTGGTTTTCGACGGATCTTTACAAAACCTTGTTTCATCTAAGTTCCAAATCAGGTGCGGCTTATCATTTAGACCAAGTTCATCAAGTGTGTTTTGTAATAATTTAAAATATTTGTGAATAATAAATGGATCGTAGGCTTGCTTTCTTGCATATTCAACGCTTTGCGGTTTTTTAATAGACAATTTATGTCTATTTTTGAAGCTGATAAACCAATCTTTGGAAGGAACTCCATCTTTGAAAGGAGTTTTAATACCTTTTTCCGTTACATACTTTCCTACCAACTCCAGAACCTCTTTCCTTGATAAACCGAAGCCATATTTCTCCATATAGCAAAAACCCTCTACTAATTTCTTTTCTTCCTCTATAGATAGAGCCGTCGAGCGCCCTAAGGTATTGGAGTTCATTCCTCGTCTTCCTTTAATGTGATCCATGAGAGTAGTTAACGGAATGTTATAATTCTTGTGGGCCTTATACGGAGTTATAGCTCCTGATTTTATTTCGTCTATAACCTTTTTCAGAGTTTCTTTGGTGTAAGCTTGGGCTCTGTTACTCTTCCGTATATAATTACGAACCATTCTTTTCTTACAAATTAAACCTGCAAGCAAAAAATGTTTTTTTTCATTCATGGGGTAAGTGCGTATGTCAACCACGCACTTGCCCCATATGGCAAGAACGCAGTTTCCCGCTTTTTGTTTTTTTGGGGTTAAGTGCGCACCCCTTATAATTTTTTTATACAAATGTTAACCGTAAAAACGAATTGCGTGGTTGCAAACTTCACTTCAAGATGGATGTGAAAAAATAATTAAACTTACCAGGAAACACAATAATATAAGGATGAAGCTGGATTACAATACACTCTAACAACTTGAACCACCTGTTCTATAGACATGCACAAATAAAGTAGCTCTCAGTTATTGTAAAACAATACTCATGCTGCCACCTATTGATAAAGAAGATGAAACATGGTCGATATATAGACGTGTTATAGTAGAAAGTCAATCACTAGTACACGAAAAACTAGAGGCAATTGCCCCGTTTGCGCACTTCCCCGAGTTGACCTTAGGCGATTATCAGAAAATTTCGTGGCTATGGTGATTTGTTAAATAGAAAACTGATAGGGGAAGTCCGATTTCTGAAAAACGAAACACAATTCAAGAAGAATTTTTGACCACCTTAACGAAAAGCGAACAAATATTGGTGCAAAACTTTAAACGTGTTCAAACTGTTACTGTGTGTCGATGTTAACGTTTCAGTTGTCAAAGCAGCTCTTCAGGAAATAATTCGTGGGGGCACCACTCCTTTAGGCACCTTTCTGACACACATTTGTGATGTACTCGGCTTTGGCAGTTCGATTTTAAACGTTTCCCGCCGTAAATTGTCCGTTTCTAAAATTGTTTCGAAGTGATGGTTACGCCACTGGGCATTATTTTTATAAGCCTTTTTGCCTTTGTACCGCCAATAAAAGTTGTCTGAAATTCCAAAGTTTTATTAAATTTGATAGTAATCAGCGAAGACTCAGAGCTAATCTCAAACACTGAGCTTGAGTGGGTAACCCTTGAAATTATTAACGCTAATTTCTTCTCTCCATTTCTTGTGTTTTATTTATGTTTGCACAATCGATCCTTGTAAGACTAGCACACATACAGCTCGAGCAATTCGTTCAGGTTTGTTATTAACGATCACGTGCCTTGGGGTTTCAGTTAGTTGGCGGGAGATTTGGTTTTTGGTTTCCCAGTTACGCAACCGTCTCTCGACGTTGCACCTGGGGTACGTTACACGTTCAACGTATACGCTATCTACTTTAAAAAAATTCAGCTCTTGAGCAAACTTACCCGTAAAGTAGTTGAAGACAGCAGATAAAAGAAAAGTCCAATGAAAGCTTGTAATTCTGCCATAAGTTCATCTAGTGCCGAAGACGGGTATTCAAGATCCATTGAAAAAAGAGTTCAGGTGTACAAGACCAAGGGTAGACATGAATCTTCTCTAAATTCAGAGGAATTGAATTCTACAGATTTAAAGACCCAGATGAACATTAGTTTTTTGTATTATTTCTTCATATATAAAAAGCAGAACGTAAAAAGTCTGCTACTTCAATAAGGACGAGATTAAGTGGTAAACTCTTCCAAAGCTGAAGACCTATAAACAAGTTTTATATGAAGATTCTTCGATCACAGAGGTAGAAAATTGAGTGAATTTGTGTTCGCAGACTGCACAGAAATGGTAAACAGAGGTCTGTGCATCGAATCTGAACCTATTTTCAAATATTAAAATATAGGAATGTGGCAGCGCCCTTGAACGAATATTTAAAAACTTTAACGTATGATCGAATTCCATGAATGCAAATACCAAAAGAAATTACGTCAATGTTACAAATATAAAGACTCGTGAAGAATAAAAGGTAGCCATGTTATGTCAAAAGTAAAAAAACAACTTTTCTGTTTACGTTCCCTCCATTAAGACACATTAGTTTCATGGTTATTAGGTATTTTTTTTCACAGCTGTTCACGTAGTCGTATTTATGAAGTTGATCAACTTTTATGTTAAAAATTTGGCAACTGCACACTCAAAAATGAAACAAAAATTAATAATATATCATAAAAATAAACATACTCATTCAATGGACTTTTAACTGCCTTACTTACTTAAGGAAACTAGTCATCGCAAAATTTTCGATGCCAAAAATAGAATATTAAATGGGAAGTCCAATAGGAGGCTTTGGTGGACCACTCCCCTTGACGGCAGTGCAATCCCATAATCAACAGTAATGAACACTTTCAGTACATTAACATCGATTAAGTCAATCAAAATTCTCAAATTTATAAATATTATTAAAAAAAGGGGATTGGCTGCTACTAATAAAAATGGTAAAGGAGGTAACCGATTTACAAAAATAAAACTTCATCTATATCAAAGCTACAAATAAACGAATTTTATTAGAAACTGCCAACAATAATTCTTCTATTTTATTGTAAATTCTTTTACGATGTAAAACTGAAATGATCATAAATAAAAAAAAAGAGTCAGATACAAGTTTGTCATAAAGTTGAAACTTTATAAATAAATCAAGCATTTTTTTTTTAATGAAAGAAAATATCAAATCGGTATCGCTAACAACAATTTCCTATGGGTCAAGGATATTTCATGCTCGAAAATAAATGGCGGATTGTATGATGCACTATCATCGGATGTGCCTTTCCAAGAGTACATGATTTGTGTGTTGTGCTCTGTGTTATTAACTGGTGAAAGGTTATATATCAATCTTGGTATATAGCACTTTACTCGATCGAGTTTATGTCTACGAGTATGAATGGAAAATAGCTTTTTCTATTTTTGTATGTAGTAACCCTTTTATTGACTTTTTAATGCCACGCTTGCTTGTCTCGAGTAAATGGTGAGCATTCATTTACAACTTGAATGAGTAAATAAAGTGAATACTACTTGTCTGTGTGAATCAATAATTTCTTATTATAAACGTCGTGTTAATAAAAACACTTTAATTGGTTGTAAATTTCCAACAGATCTTCATACCTTTCAGGTAATCTGTACGAAATTGTGTTTGTTGGCACGTCATTATACTTATATAATAATATAAATATACGCGTTGGTATTGAATTCCATAAAACCCATGCAATCTGAAAATGGAAATAAATTACTAAATTGTCAAAGAGATACGTTAACTTCGAAATGTTTAATTAGAAGATCCAAATGTGAATTGTGGCTTTCAGGAACCTAAATTTATAGTCCAATTGATTTAAAACGTTAACCGCCATCTCAAAATTTCTTTGTAGAATGTAATCGATTTTGAAGGGTAGAGTGTTAACGGATCACGTGCTTTCTTTGTGTAATCAACATGTTCTTGCTTTGATTTTGGTCAACTGTGGCCTAAATGCCAGGAGGACTTGTACTACAATTCCACAAAATTGGCAGACGGTACATATGTATTGTGATGTAACACATCTGGCAGCTTTGAATTTAAATGTTTCCCGCTAAAATTTGTCCGATTTGTGTACGGTAGAGAAACGATGGTTATACCACTAGAAATGTAACAAGCGAGGAAAAAATAGGAGAATCTGGGCAAAGGGGTGGCGAGCGGGATTTGGTGTCCGTGTACAGATCAGAAAAGACGTGGTTTTGTGTGTAATTACACGCTATCGTCAAAATAGTTAAGTATTTCTTTTGTTTTATATATAATTTATTATACAGTTAAATACGCAGGGTATATTCTTAATTAGCATGGTACGTTTTGCTGTTTTATTTAGTAGGTATTTACTACCACGAACTATAAATTTGTAAAGTTTAATCACATTGTGCTATATTGGATTCTGTAAATTTCCTAAGCTTAAGTAATTATTATCCTATTTAACTTAGGGGTAGCTTTATTATTTCCAATGTGTATGTTGAGGGATGGTAAGAGGTGTAGTGGAATTTAGGGTATGCATCTGGTCATTGCGTAGGTATGGTCTATACCATTTTAAATGTCCGCATACGTACCATTCATTCATCCCACATTACGATATCAGACTTCACGACGGAGCACGCAAAATATGTTTGTTAATGTATAACTGCGCCTTTGCTTCTTAACGCTATGCATGAGGTCGAAACACCCCGATTCGTTAATAACCAAGTTGTCAATGCTTCGTAAAACGGGCCAACCATATGACCTAGTAATCTCAGTTGCTATGTGACGTAAAAAAATTCGCGTGCGCAGCACGTTCGTGCCATAGAGTAGCACGCAAAAGTAGATTAAAATGTCAAAAGCTAAAAAAGAGGAATTTTACTAAATTTATGGCAAAATAATGTGCGTGATCCAAAAGAACTGGGGAAATTGGTTAATGTGTGTAAGGTGGCTGTTTATTAAGAGGCTGATGAATGGTGAAGGTATGGAGCACCGCTGGGCTGGAGGTAGAAAACGACTGGTGCAGGGTCACAAGTGTTCAAGTTATCTCAAAGAGATATGGCTTGGGGCGGTATTTTAGCAAGAGGTGCAACAACACTTTGTATCGTCGCAGGTAGTGTAAACTCTGAGACCTATTGCTCCATACTGAACGGCCATTTGTTGGACACTGGAAGCACTTTGTACCTTGACGGCTACCGGTTAATGTAGCACAATGTGACACGATTAATACAGCAGTGGTTGCATGAACAAGGCCCGGAGACATTACCTTGGTCAGCGGCGTCACCCAACCTTAACCCAATCGAGAACATCTGGGGTTTAATCAAAAGGGAGGTCGAACAGACTGGGCCAAGAACACGGGAACATCTCATAACACTCCTACTGAAAACATTCACTTCTGTGACAGACGAATACGCCGACCGACTAATAAGGGGCATACCGCATCTTCAGAAGTGTATTGCCCTTGGTGGGCGCTGCAGATCACGTGGGGCAAATGTTCCCTAGCTAGAGGTTGCGTAAAGACCTTCCCTAATGCGGAGATAATTGTGTTTTTCTGAGTTAAGAAACCAATGCGCGGCACTGTATAATATAAAGCCAGAATCACTTTACGACGTCAAACTTTACGACAGAGCACGCAAAATATGTTTGTGCATGTATAAGATAAAGAGAAAATCGTCTAAAGGCGTTTACACGATTCTGTGAATAGCGATGTGGTTCCAACAAGATGGCGTCACATGCTACACACATCACACATGGTCAAACAATTGATTTATTGAAAGAAAAGTTCGGTAATAGTTCAAACTTGAGAAATGGTCCGCTCGCTGATGCTATTTAACGCCATTAGATTTTTACTTCCCGAGTACGAAGTAAAAGGGAAGTATTGTATTAGCGATCCAAAAAAAATTGACCTATCCAAATTTTTACATATCTTTGCGTTTCTGAATACGTAGATTCAAAACATAAAAAAAATTCTGGCAAGTTGCCATAAGACTTCCCTCGTATTAACATTTTTTTCAAAAAATAAATATGGCACAATATACACTGTGTCCAAGATAAGGAGGACTAATATGGGGATTTCGGAAACGGTAACAGATAGAAAGTTGGGCAATTTTGAGTTTAGTAAAATGACATTTTTAAACCGACGAAATTCCGAACCGTTCCGAAGTTATGCGACAGAAGCTTCTACAGGTACTTTTTAACGTTCCTTAACATGGAATACAGCAAATTGGAATCCGACGTTTCGTTTTCGGGTAACCATCATCAACTTTGTTTTTTTAAATACGGTCCAGATTTATTTACTTACTTATACATAATATTAGAAGAGCTTTTTATTCTGTATTCAAGCATGTATTTCAACTAACCGTCATCAACTTTATTTTTTTAAATACGGTCTTGCTTTTTTAATACATAATACAGGGTGTCCCAGTTGAAACTGACACATTTTAAACGTGATTATTGACTAAACGAAATAAGATAGAAATGTGCTGTTTTCACCAATGAGTTTCAAATTTCGAAAAGTTTTTTCCTAATCATATTAAAAAAATTTTCCAGTTATACAGGGCGAGGAAAAAATTGACTATTTTCAACTAAAAAGTACTTGACTATTTTAAATTTTAAAGGGGGTTCCCCCTGCATATTTTTCCACTATTCGAAAACTGAGTTCTTTAGCTTTTTAAAAATGTCAACGTGTGTTAATAATTCATTTTTACAAATAAAAAAGATACGCGAAATTTTATGAGTGCGTGCATTCTCATTAGTTTCAATATCGCCAGTAGCTTTTCAATTTTTTAAAGTACTTATTTTCTGCATTTTTAGTTTTTTTGTCATTTGTACAATGAAATAAGTACAAATTACCAAAACCTTTAAAACATATGTAGTTATAGCTAATTTAAACATCATGGCAATAGTTAAGAAGAAAATATGGCAACTTAATATTATAGAAACTGTCGCATATGGCCTCTTCCTTGGTGTATGCACTTTTGAAATCTATGAAACTAATGAAAGTGCACGCACTCACAGAAATTTGCGTATCTTTTTTATTTGTAAAAATGAATTACACACGTTGACATTTTTAAAAAGCTAAAGAACTCAGCTTTCGAATAGTGTAAAAATAAATAGTCAAGTAATTTTTAGTTGAAGATAGGCATTTTTTTTCCTCGCCCTGTATAACTGGGAAATTTTTTTAATATGATTGGGAAAAACTTTTCGAAATTTGAAACTCATTGGTGAAAACCGCACATTTCTATCTCATTTTGTTAAGTCAATAATCACGTTTAAAATGTGTCAGATTCAACTGGGACACCATGTATTATGTATAAAAAAAATCAGGGCCGTATTTAAAAAAACAAAGTTGATAATGGTTACTTGAAGACGAAACGTCGTATTCCAATTTGCTGTATGCCATGTTAAAGAACGTTAAAGAGTACCTGTAGAAGCTTCTGTTGCATTTTATTTAAAATGTCATTTTACTAAACTCAAAATTGCCTAACTTTTCTTCCATTTAGGCGAAACTCTATCTCTTACCGTTTCCGAAATCCACATAGTGGCCTCCTTTAACTTATACCGGAAGTGACGCCATCAAAGCCCGTACACATTTCCTTGCAACGCTCTATACTCAGAAACTATTAAAGTTATCTAAATGCGGTTTTCGCGAATCGATTGCATTCGGACCAAGGACGAATGGCTGATATTACCTTTGAAGACGTCACTTCCGGTATAATCTAAAATGGCGGCACACATTTTTTTTATAAGATAAAGTTGCAGTTTTTTTATGTAGTTTAAAAGAGTATTTTTTTCTGAATTCAGCAATATATTGCGCTATACTTATTTTTTGAAAAAAGTGTTAAAAAAATCATTTTTAAAAAATGACTGCAACGCTCGATACTCAGAAACTATTAAAGTTATCGAAATGTGGTTTTCGCCAATGGACTCCATTCGGGAGAAGGGCGAAAATTCTGATATTATCTTTGATGGCGTCACTTGCAGTATAAGCTAAAATGGCGGCACTCATTTTTTTTATAAGATAAAGTTGCAGTTTTTAATGTAGTTTCTGAATTCAGCTATTTATTATCATTTATTATTGTGCTATACTTATTTTTTGAAAAAAGTGTTAATACGAGGGAAGTTTCGTGGCAATACATGCCAGAATTTTTTTTATGGGGTCGTGTTAAGTCGTTGGTTTATGCCAACAAGCCAACAACGTTAGAGGAGGAACTCGAACGCGAAATTGCTAGCGAAAATAATACGATATACAGAAAGCTCCCAACAAGTTATAACAGCCTGAACACTTATCCCATTTTTGAATCTTTAAATAATTCCATTTTTCCCGTTATCAGTTGGTGCGAGATAAGCGTGCCTCTTTTTAATCGAACCCATTCGTCTCGATTTCAGCATACGTGACCAAGAATATTTTCCGCAACACTCTATACTCACTAGGCTGCTATGTGGTACAAAGTGTTGCCGTTCTATGTTCTAGGAAAATTCACAAAATTTTACTACGATGACCAATTTCGCTACAATAAAATCGATCGGCAGTTGTTTATCTAAGTGTAGGTACAGGTTTTACCTTACCAGTATTTCAGTATGTGGAGCTTTCTACATTTCATTTTTTTGAAATCTCTGCTGTAACATTTATATTACACGAAGGGCTCTGCTGAGATGCTGCACCATAAAAATATAATGTAACCACTTAAGAATCAAACTAACACACTCTAAGTTAATTTATGATCCTCTTACTGAAAACTTATGGATGGAGTGTGGCATTACACCCTGTAGATGATTTACGTCGTTTCGGACAATAGTAGCCTTCTTCATCTTTGATTGTGCTTAATCATGTGAAAATAGCTGTTCTTCAAAACATTTATAATAGGTAGTCCTTTATCAGAAAAAGAAAGTTTTATTTACCTACTATTTCTATGTAGTAGTATAACTAAATTTAATCCTTGTTCGTTATTGTAAAAGTAGTATCTGAAATGCAACCACCGATTTATGCGGTTTTTGATAGTCGCAACGTATGCAAAATTTCCATATAACGTATGTAAATGCAGTATTTCGTTCGTTTTATACGCGTCTTTGTAAAGAATAGTGTAATTTTATTAAATTTATATCCTTTACTGCATTGCAGATGTTGCACTTATTAACCCTCCGCTTCTGATGTAAAAAACTCTGCATTAGTCACACTTGCAAGAGTCACTTAACTGTCTTCTCATATACCAAGTACCATTACAAACACACTTCTCGTCTAGTTTTGACATAGCAAATTGAAAATGTTAGAGTAAATAGGGAAATACTCACTCAGTGTAATAGTACGTAGTCATGCGAGTCTTATACGTTAATAAAATCCCTTCCAAATTTATGGCGCACGACAAGTTAAATCTGTTTTACGAAGAGCTTTAACCACGTGTTGACAGGATGAGATTTAATTTTATTAGATCCCTTAAATATTTGATTCGCTTTTATTCCTCTTTAACATAATGAGTAAATATATTATGTTAACATTACTCGGAGGTAGCAAAACTCAAATTTTAAATGTCTTTCGTTATCCGTTAATTAAATTGTTTGGTAGTTAAGAACCAAATAGGTACTTAAGTTGTGCCACCTTTCTAATACAATCTCAAATGTAATTAAACGTTGGTCACAATTTACTTTTAGATTTTAACGAGCACAGTCTGAAGCGCAATAAAAGAAAGAATTCACCTAACAAGGCGTACAACTTTACGTAATTAAATCTTATTTGTAACTACATAATGATTTATCCTGTTAAATCAACGGATAATTAGTGTAATAAATAAAATCGCAGAATACAAAAATGAAGAAATGACGTGGAGTAGGTAAATCATGAAAATAAAGGTGTTGCTCAACAAAACAATAAATCGGCAAGGAAGATCAACGCGATGTTAAAAATTCCCAAGCAACAAATAAATCTGGAAAGGCAAGGAGTATACCGAATCCCATGTGGCGGATGTGCCTCGGTATATATAGGACAAACGAAGAGGAAGATCAGTGCAAGAAGAGAAGAATATATTAATGCTGTTAAAGATGACCAAATTACCTTATCGTTGGCACAATGTACGAACATTAATACTACCTACTATTGATTTCCAAAACACCACAATATTAGTCAATATCGAACATTACGGATCATCAGAGAGGCTAACCTCAATACCAGGGATGATGGATTAAGATTGCCGACAACATGAAAACCATTCCTAATGGACAAACACATTGAAACACCACGACAAACAAAACTGAAAAGAAGGAGAATACCAAAAGGGAAAGTGAAAGAGCGACGAAAGAATACAACAAAAAGGAAAGTAGAGAAAGTGAAAACGCAGCAAAGGTACCAATCAGCCTTGGTTCCTTTCTTGAACCTCTGGATCATCGTTGATGTTCACGTCGTCCTCTGGTTGTACTTCTTTTATCGTAACGTTTTGAGCAGCAGGTTTAATAACGTCCATCTCTACGTTTTCTTGTGCGTATTTAGAAATAGCTGTAGCGACCTGGTCGCGACCTCGGCTTATCTACGCTCCTGGTGTGCATGACGCCGTTTTCATCTTTAATTGTATAAAGTCTGAACCTTTCCTTACTTTTCACTGTACCCAACGACCATCTTGGCATTCCTCTTCTGTAGTCGTGGAACCGGGCTGCTTGTCCAACGGAGAATTTTCTATGTTCGAAAAGATCCTAATTTGGAGTACCCCATAAAGCTCAGGTCTCACACTTTCAAGAGGTGTCCGCACATTCAACCCCTTGCAGAAGACTTCGGCAGGTGAGCAATTGTCTTGTCTTTCTAGGACTTGAAGGTGCGTACCGTGTTCTCCGCTAAACCATTTGAAGGTGGATGGTATGGTGGCGAAAACCGGTAGGTAATTCCATTTTTGTCGAAAAATTCGGCCAATTCTTGGGATCGGAACTGACTGCCGGGTGATACCTGAGCTTCATGGTACTCCAAATAAGGATCTTGTCATAACAGGGTTTCGAGCTACCTCGAAGTTGAAGTCGACTAAGCTGACCCAACTCGGCCATTTTGTAGGTTGAGCTAAATCAAAAGGCTATACTGACCGTCGCAGCGACCACGGACGTTGGAGCTGCAATTTTTGAAGCCATACTGGTACCACTCTCTTCCGATTTTGTAGTCATTTTTCACTGATTTTAGCTTCACTGTCAACAGTTAGAGTTTTCTCGTAACAATAATGTTCTGTACCTCTAAACGCTTTTGTATATCTATGCTTGTAACGCACACACTCGCACTCTTGTAAGCGTACCGCGCGAAAAACCAACCACACGTTTCCGAAAAAAAAAATAATTCAACAATTTTTGATTCAAGATACCTACTTGATTTCGGTTTTTTATAATGCGTGAACATATCACTGATCAACTCAATTTGTTATAGTAACCTTAGGTTAAAATTCATTTATTTAACCTAAGAAAGTAATCCAAACAGTATCCCACACAAGTTCTTCTTTGAGAAATTGAACAAAAGGCCCTTTAGTTTTCACTCACATGGGTGCCTTGAAACTTTGAAATATGCCGAAGAAATAATGCTATAAAATAATAATATACCTATTATATTACACTCCACTAAAGTGTAGGAGATCGTTACTTGTTATTCCATGCAGTGATCTTATATAATAAGGTTTACTTTGGAATTATCCAACGACAGTTTCAGGAGTGTTGACGCCGAGCAGTACTGAAAGATAAATCAGCGCCAAACTTGAGCACTATGAAAAATCTGCAGCATTCCATTTGAACTTTTCAATGTCTTCCTGTGCAACAGAAAATGACCACAGGACTTGAAATAAAACGTCTAATGCAATAAACGAAGCTGAACAGGTGAAGGTATTGTCATATTTAAAACATCGTGTTCATCGACACAGCACCACGTGACTTCAATGGGCCAATTAGCTTTTGTAAATAATTAAAAACCTGTGATAAGACCATCGAAAACTTCAAATCGTGTGGATGAATGATGTTAGGTTTACAAATTATAAGACTAGCAGAATCTGGAGAAGGAGAAGGACGAATGGAAGATTTGGAGGGGAGGAGAAATGAAGTGGGAAGCAGAATCTAAGTTTAGAAGAATTAAAATGTTTTAGTTGTTTATAGTTACCCATCTTTTGTAAGTGCAAAGGCACCACTTTATACAGGGTGGGCCAACGAAAAGGTAACAGACGAGTTTCTGGCTAGAGGAAATTTTTTTTTGAGAAACGCAAAAACACGTCAATTTTTACATCAAGGGGGACAACTTTTGCTATGAATTTCAACTTGAAGTGATTTCATCCCTTAGCGCTGTGAGAACAACCCTTAAAATGTAAATAGGGATGATGGGGCAAGTGATACCTCATTTGAAAGGTCTTTCTTTTCTGATTTTAGTGCACTAGTTTTTTTTATATTTTTTTTATTTTTAACAAAAAAAATTGAAGTTCCAAAATGGAAAATGAGGAAAGAGATTGAGGTATTTAAAAACTCAAAAAAGCTCGGACAGGTTTAAGGGTTGTTCTCACGGCGCTAAGGGATTGAAAAAGTTGACAATTATTTTAACGTTAAAATACAAAACTCTTATCTAGTTTACACGCAGTGCGCGAAATTAGTATTTCGCGCACGGTGTCATGGTAACGTAGAAAAGTGAAAAAAGGGTGATTTGTTTTCTTACTTGATTGTGCACGAGTTAGAATAAAAAGCTGTAGACAATATTTTAGCTTGTATAATCAATCAATTTTAGAACATACAACCAATTTTTGTAAATTATATCAATTTGCCAAATTTAATGTTCTAAAGGTGTACGTAATTGAGTTAATAATATGAGACTATAACATTGATGGACTAATAAATGTCATGCAATTTACGTTCGGACTAATACACAAACATAAATCTCAAAGGACATCTAAATCCACAGAATGCGGCTCACAATAATATAAAAGGTTTGAAGTAATTTCCTTTAACAAGTGATATTAAAGTAGGTACATAGTCACGTATATAATATAAATGATTGTATCTTCATTACGGTTAGAGGGACGTTTAGGCAAATAATGGTTAATAGAATGTTAATGACGCACAACGTGTATCATTCATTACGGTTGTTCTGTCTATATAATAATTTGAACAATCGGCGAGAACAATGGGACAGTGCATAATTAAACGTGGTGTAATTACACATGTAATTAGATGTTATTCGAAATGTTAATTTTCATTGGTTTCTTTTCGCAAAAATCACTCTCATAGGTAGATTCCCTGTTACATATGTATTTTTTTGCATTAGGTACTAGTGTTTCAAATTGGCACAGATAAATAAATAAAAAAAAACCATAATCTTACGTTTAATTGAGTCGGCTATCAAGTACATTTTATTCAAGTAAAGATACAAACCCCCCATGTATATGTATGTATATAACAGTATTACTACTTAAAACCTGTTGACCAAAATATAAATGTCATTTGATATTGTACTGGTAACAGATCAGTGACACAATCAAAGAACACAAATCATGAAGAAAAGTAATACTAGCAAGATGGCCATGTAGAAGATAAATATCACTGAATCTTACAACCTTTGTGTATATTATGAGATTTTTTGTATCTCTATATCAGTGTTTCACCAATCCAAGTAGCTTGACTTGAAATATAATAGCTTGGCTTGAGCTTGAGTGGCAAGCTTTTTAAGAAGAAAAGCTTGGCTTGGCTTGATGTTTGCGAATGCAGGCTTGGCTTGGTTACCATGCTTTCGCAAGCTTTTTCAAATTTAGTCTTGCTCCTTACGTAAGTGTAGTCAGGTTGGAACACAGTGCGCATTACGTCATACATATATAGCTCATTGTAGGACTTTCGCAGTATTACTCAACTGCAACTGCTGGTTAATGGCCAGTGGGCGATTATTAAACTATGAGTTCTAACAAATTATCTGAACATTCCGAAGAGCCGTTATGTAGAACGTACATTTTCCAGAATATCTTCACATTTACATTTTCTAATTTATAATTTTTATCATTTTTGACTTCGTACCAATAAAAAACCGTTGCAGAACATCACCTGATAACCGCATAATTTTACAATTAAAAACTAGTGTTACAGCGTGACGTGCAACAGATTTTGTACAAGGTACCGTTGCGCCCATTGCGATTTTGAGAAATATATATCTATATATCTACTGGTAATTTTTTTACAATGATTTTTAAGTAAAGTATTCTTTTCTTACTAAATCGAATCAACAGACCTACTAATGGTATATTTTGTTTGAGTAGAGCACAAACTATCTCAAATAAAATACCCTGAATTATCTACACGTAGGTAGATACTTCTTTTATACCGAATGAATATATTTTATGGTAGAATGCAAAATCATCAGCTGGATCTTCTAAGAATTATAGTCCATGGAATAGCAAAAAAATGCTTAGAAATAGAAGCTTGAAAGCTTGACTTGGAAAAGCATGATCACTCAAGCTTTTGCACAAATAAGCTTGGCTTGTATAATACTTAAGCTTGGCTTGGTTTTTTGTAGGCTTAACTTGATTTTATGTCAAGCTTTAAAAATTCAAGCCAAGCCCGTGAATCCCTACTCTATATGCCAAACTGCTCACCATAGCAATTCCAGCTGTTGTGGCTTCGGCTGTTAGCATGGTGGCAAAAATCCAGAAAATTTCAAAAAACTGCTCAAATAGTCATTGTTTTTACATCTATACTCCCTCGCAACGAAAAGGAAAAGAGTTATTCAACCAAGTACTAAACAACGCCGTCCAAATAGTGAATTTGATGTGATAGGTGATCTACAGTGCAGGCTACTTAAATGCTCAGTAAAGAAACGAGAAGAATACATACGAAATTATACGATGGTTCCAGAATGTAAAGCATCGTACCACTTTTCTTTTAATTCGACTGGAAGTTTCTTCATTTTTGAATGAACAAAAGAGTATGTTATCAAATTGTTTGAATGAACAGGAATGGTTGTAGTAGGTGGCCAATTTTTTGGAAAATTCGGCAAACGTAAAACAATATTCCACGCTATTGACAAAATTGCTACGTTTAAGAGAAAAGAAGTTCCACGTGGAAAGCATCAAGGATAAGTATATAAAAAAAAAGTTTTTCATTGTCTTCAATTCACTTGGGTGATATGTAATAACAGTAAAATAATGAATTGTTGGCAGTACGAGAAAAATACTGTATCAATTCGCACTTTCAAAATTGATTCGAAGAAATTCTGAGAGGATTGTAGATCCATCATTACTACGGCTGAATAAGAACTCTATAGTCATGTTTTCGGTTTCGAGGTAAAGCCCAATTTCTCCTTCAAACAATCAAGAATAAGCAAATAAATTCAATTCTTATCAATTGACTACAGAGTAAAACATAATTACTTTACATCAAAACCTACATCAAAACAAGAAAAAAGATTTATACAGGGTGTAGCCAAATAAAAGAGTTGAATATTTTGCAATGTAAATTTATTGAACAAAATAAATGTAACAAAACTCCAGCGAATAGTAATGACGCAATTATTTTTTAATAACATACTGAATTGAGCGACTTCAAACTCTTGTGGGTCACACCATTGACCCTGGCCTCCAAAACTGATCACAGACTGTAATCAATAGAATTGAGATCCAGCGAGTAGGGCAGCCATTCGGAAATCTGGAAAAATTATCTTCCTGGGGCCGAGCGGCCGCCTGCATGGCGAAACTCTTTGGAGTAATCAATTGCATTACACAGTCTGCCAAGATACATTTAGCATTTCACATTGGAGTTTACCCTGACGAAAGAGCCCAAAACAGCAACATGTTTATTTGATATCATATATCATAAAAAATACAAAACAAGCAATAGGAAACTGGGTAAATATATCAAAAAGTGTGAAGAATTCAATAAAACAAAAATTATTTGGCTGCGTTCAAACACTTTTGCTCTAAGAAGCAGTAAACTTTACCTTTTTAGGTATAAATCAACAATAACCAAAAAATCACGAAACCTCCCCCATGAATAACATTTACTCTGATTAAGATGGAGAAATGCGCATGAATGAGGCGAAGTCCCTTTGCTTAACTTACCATTATTCGGTTCCCCTTAATAACCTGCGGCTGACTTTCCTTTTTGGTTTCCGTTTTTTAGCAACCTTGATGGATTGACTTGACGTTCTCGATTTCAATAATCATTTTGTAATTTGGATTTTTACTTCGCTTCATTCATGTGCCATTACTCCATCTCTACATCAACTTTAACCTAATTAAACCATGACAGTAGACCTGATGATGACACCATATAGGTGGTCGAAACATGTCGTAAGCTTAGTCAATTTATTAATTTTATCCACTTCGATTTACAATTTAATCAGAATAAATGTTATTCATGGGGGAGGTTTTGTGATTTTTTTGTTATTATCAGTGCACCCCATTTGGACAAAAAATCACTTTACAACTACATTATGGATCTTATCAATAAATCAACAACTTCATTTTTGTCTAACTAAATGTGTTGCACACATTTATTTGTCATTAGTCTGTATCCACCGTACCGATCTGCAGGGCATTAAATAAAAACCTCGTGTTCAACATTCAATTGGTGAAGGGTTGCAAGGTGTCGACAATGTCACGTCAACAATTCAATTGTCGACGCGTCGACAATTGCCACGTCGAGTAAATCATTGTCGACGTATATTGTCGACGCCATTGTTGACACCAATTATAATCTAATCATCTCAAAAATTACATATTAATATAATATGTTGCAAGACATATAAACGTCACTTATTTGATTCAAAAATACAACAAAGTAAACTAATATGTCGATAAAACACAGTAGTGTAGTACATTCAAAATCTTTCATTATAGGCATCCAAGCATTTATACCGTCGCCGTTAAGATGCTTAAATAACAACTTGTTAAGCTCATTTTTATGATAAGATAACAACTTATTATTATCATAACTACTAACCAGGATGAAAATAGTACCTAAGCTACTAAACTGTAAACGTTGAGAGCCATTTCTTCACGATGTTAAATATTTCACAACAAAATAAAAAACAAACATAACCTCAAAACAACTGGTATTGACTTTGTTGACATACTCGACATTGTTGACGTATTGTTGACATTCACTCGACGCGTCGAGGTCGACATTAAAGTTGACGCGTCGACAAACAACTCTGTAGTGATCTGCCAGACATAATTTTTGTATTTGGCCGCGCAAATAGTAACTAATAGACACGAGACTCCATGTATGTATGAGGAAAAGGCAAACTGGTTCTGAAATGTGGTATATCTCCAAGTTCAACGTGAAAGATATTTCACAAGCAGCTCATGTATCCTATCATCTTCAATATGCGCAGTGTCTTTGGCCTGCTCATCTGATCGCCCACCACGGGAGAACTGCCAATCCATTCTTTGTCTTTTCAGTTTTGTTTACAAGTGAGGAGAAAGAGATCGAAAGAAAATTTCCATATCCGACACATATGGCTCGATCAACATATACATCGGCATGAATACCTATGTTACTGCCTGGTAGGTCCATATCTTCATATAACTGTTACATACATGGACTTTATTCAGAGCATTATCGAAGCTCATTAAAGAAATAAGAAGAAACATGTGGGTTATGCTTGATGCGGCTGCAGCACATTTTAGTTCTAAGGTGAGAAATGAACTATGTTAACGTGTGGAGAATACGGAGAACATTTTGAAAAATTATTGTAAGCTTTTTTCAAAGTGTCAATGTGTAACTGATGTGCAAAATATCATTCACTAATAAACTGAAGAACTAAAGATTTTTAGTAGGTAATATATATGAACCTTTTCTCCTGATTTGGTTAGAGGACTACCTTAAGTTTCAAATCATAATAAGCGTTAATCCAACCTTACTTTTAGGTTTAGGTGCGGAAACTCTCAACTCCCCACATTCCATCATCATATGTTCCAAGCTCTTCCACCCTTCCCCAACAGTCTATACATTCTACTTTCGTCCTCCCTCTAATACCTATTTACTCTCTCTCTTCATGTGTAGACTGTGTGGGGAAGGGTGTAAGAGCTTGCAACATATGATGAGGGAATTTGGAGTTGAGAAAGGAGGAAGGAGGTATAATGGTAATATTAGGCGATGAAAGAGAAGGAGTGGTGTGGATGAAGGAAGTGTTGGAGAGAAGGAAGAAGTTAAAGTATTATGTATAATTATGTTATGTAGAATCAAATTCTTTGTTTTAAACTTGTGTAAAAAACATATAAATATTATTATGTTATTATGTTACTTTTAGGTATTATTTATTAATTTATAAATATATTGTTACGAATAAGAGTCGAGGAAAATAATTGTGTTATTATGTTACTTTTAGGTATTATTTATTAATTTATAAACATATTGTTGCGAATAAGAGTCGAGGAAAATAATTTAAGACTTTTGTCATTATTATTTACGTAGATGCTACAAGTATCTCTAAAAAAATAAACCACGTTAAGGAGACAAATTACATAACGTAGGTATTAACTCAAGCAGTGATTGTAGAAAAAATGAATATGGTCATGCAAACAAGTTTACTAAATCTGGTTACGTTACTACAGGGTGCCATTTTGCTAAAACGTGACTGTTTAGGAAGCACGTAACACCCCCGAATTCTAATAATTTGAATTGACGCATTATTTAAGTTAACGGTCCAAAGGGCGCCCTAATAAAATTATGTAATAAAATATACTACTAAAAGCTTTATAGGTACGCTTTTAATATAATCGGCTTTATAAAAATATTATAATGCAAATAGAATGTATACAAATTATCATGGGAAATCATTTTAAAGGACTAACGATCAGAGTATGTGAAATGTAAGTGAGTTGTACTCAAAAATCGTATATAATTTCGTATAAAATTTTATAAAATAGAACGTAAAGCTCTAGGGATTGAATTAAGTTACAGAAAATTATGCTATACAGAACATCTTTTCAACATCTCTATGTTAAACTGTGATAATTTCAAACAGCGCCCTTAACCCTTCTGCACTGAGATGTACAAAATTTTATTACCTCTCTAACGCTTATAAAAAAATTATAAGGTAGATTTTTATTTGAATCACCATTTATTTGTGTGCCATTTGTGTTCATTGAAATTAACGAATTTGTATAGCGAAGTATGTTCCAGAAAACACGATTTTTCACATCGATGCGAGAAATTCAAAACTTTAAAAATTAATTATTAATAAAAAACAATTTTTAAGAATTCAAACTTATTAGCAAAGTTGATCACATCACAAATTTCAGATTGAAAAATCTTCATTTCTTTAAATAGAATGCGTAGTGTTTTTTTATGACACCTAAAGTAAAGCAGGAGGCGCACTGAATCGGCTCAGCTCTCCTCGGTACAGCTAAGCACAATCAGCATTCCCGCCCTACCGCGCACTGATTCAGTCCTTTCGGAACGTTTAGACCTGTGAAGTCTTTACTTACAAAAAGCATTAGCGTTCTTCTTCTTAAGTGAAAATGAGCAGTCCTTCGGGCAAATCAGATGAAGATATAATGACAGCTCTGGCTTGGCACGAGATTGAAAAGCGTCACCCGAGATTTTGGATTCGCCCGATTAATTTAAAGCCATGTGAGGAGGGGTTCAATTGTCCTAAGTAATAAAAATTTCATAATCGCACTCCCATATAAAAGCCATGTTAAAATTGGACTTTGGCATGCATTTCTGGACAACTCGCTCTGATCATAGTTTTGCTCCGATCATGGAGTTTTGTGTCTCAAAATGACCCTAAGAACATGCCACGGCTCATATGCCTAGTTTTAGCAAAAAGTATAATATTTCAAGCTGTCTAGGATGTGTCAAAGTGAGACAGATACTGTTCTCTTGCGATAATTTGCGATTCTTTTAAAGTTACAATAAAAATAGCATACCCCAATGCGATATCGATAGGTATAACTACCGTGAGGGTTCATTGGGGTCATTTTCAGATATAAAAGTCAACAACCCGACCAATACAGTGGTCGCAGCGAGTTTTCCAAAAAATGAAGTCCGAGTATTTTCCAATGGCGAGTGAACTTTTGGCGTACTAGCAGGAAAAATTGTCGTTCCATCACAACTCTTTACCTCAGGCTAAATTTCCTCGTAAATTGCTCTCAGTATTCGAAAATTTCGGAATTCATCAAACAAATTCATAGAGATTTCTTCAGTGGAATGGGCCAACCTAAACCAAGATCGGTGCGTGCAGGTGAAAGAAAGGTGGCTAAGAAGAACACCAAACTGGGCAGACGTAAGAGAGCTTTGGAGGCCTTCAACGCGATAGAAATCAGGGTCAATATTGGATCGAAAAAAGTTCTTGAACCCCCCCCCCCCCCCCCCCCCCCCCAATGTTATTAATTAACTAGAACTTTCTTGCACCTACTGCACTGGCTAAACTATTGAAAGCTATCCGCCCGTTCAAAAAAGTTGCTACCTCGAGCAATCTGTGCTGAGCCGAACTGAACGAAAAAATCCGTACCGTTCTGAGGCGATTCAGTGCGCGGGACTTCATTTGTTCCCTCCCATGTATATCAAAACTGCTGATTGTGCTGAACTGTACCGAGCCGAGCTGAGCCGATTCAGTGCGCGTGCTGCTTAAAGGATTTTATTTTTACTTAAGCGTATCATATACTGGGTGCCCCAATTTAATCTTACCAGGGGAATTTCTTGAAATGAGCACAATTTCATGACTTGAAGGTTCACTCCCCCTCCCCAACACCCAGGGGGGTGAGTTTAAAATCCATATTTTTTATTGCAGATTCGGAAAGAGCATAAAAAACTATGAAGGGATTTGGGAACTTTTTCTTTATTTGCAACAGAAAGATAAAATGTGACCCAAATACAAAATAAATAGTAAAATACCGATTTTATCGGTTGCAGCGCCACCTATATCGATATATCGACCAACAGCGCAGTAATGGGACACCTTGTATATAATAAATTTATACAAAGATTCCTATTCTAGTCCCAGTAAGTAATCCTCCATAAAATCAAATTTCACATAATAGGTACATAATTATCAAAACCCATTAAAACCATTGTAATTTCTGTCCTCCACCTCTTCCATCCACCCCAACCCTTCCCCGATCTCGTTTAGTATCTCTCTCCAGCTCCTTCGTTCTTCACGCAGCACCGCGCACTCTTCTGACATATGTTCAAAGTCTTCTCTACTATCCCCACACAGTCTACACATTTTTTCATCCTCCAGCGAGTACTTGTTTTCCCATTCATCGTTTCCACATTTAAATCTCCCTACCAGCCTCTTCTTCTTGAAGCTTAAACCACCGTGTAAGGTACTTCGGAACTCGTTCTGTAATTATTTCTCTGTATCTTCAGTACCTCTCATTCTCTATTTTTTCCCGACTTTCTTGCCTTAGTGTGTCTGTCCCTCTCACCGATTTCCTCCCTCTCTCTTCTCCTCTGTACCTCACTTCTTGCATATATCTTCCCCTTTCGTGGTATTTCCACCTGACTTGACCATACTTTTTCATTGTTGATCTCCTGCTAACAGTGTTGCAGTAGATCGCCTCATTCCTCCCTCACCAGTCTTTCTTCATATTTCATTGCAATTTTCCCCGTCTGCACCCTCATCCTCTCCCCTTTCACCTCCTCTAACAAAATGTACCCCGGAGTCTCCCTCTTCAATCCCAATACCCACTTCCGACACCTCTCCTGTACTCTCTCCATCACATCCCACCCCTCCACTCCCATAACTCAGCCCCGTACGTCATTATACTCTTTATTAGCTTTTGAAATAGCCATCCCCTTTTCCTCACGTCCTTGCCATAGATACTCTCTCCCATCCCCCATATCCGTCCCAATATTTTTTTTCCTTTCTTTACCAATTCCCTAACATGAGCGTCCTCCTTGTTGTCATACTTCATTGTGTATCCTAGGAATTTAACCCCCCCCCCCCCCCCCACTCACCATCTCTTACTGCCCCTATCTTCACGCCTTACTAATACTTATACTTACTTGTTAACAGTGAAAAAAGTTTGATTTTAAATAACGCACCTTTTCTATAAAATTCTAGTAATACAGGGTGGTTTGGCTTGCAATGTCTAGACGATATTTCCTAAACTAATAACATTAGGAAAAAATATTTAAATTAAAAGTTCTTGAGCATTACGTATTCTATATTATAGGGCAAAACACATTTTTTTTGTTGATCCATTTTTGATGAACAAAAAAATTTTTTTTTAAATAGCGACAACAATTTTTTTATAAATTCAAAAAGAGACAATTTTTCTGAATTCAACAATGTATAAATTTCAAATTTTGATATGAAATTTATTTAAATAAACAATAGTTTCATATCTTACTAACATATCAGCCTTTTCGTTATTTGTGAAATTCAATACCATAGTGATCGAATAATGACAAAATAAATCAACTTATTATGTTTTTGTTACTTTAAAACATGAAAAATTTGTTGATAAATGATGTTTATACATCGTTGAATTCAGAAAAATGTTCTCTTTTTGAAATTATAAAAAAAAATTGTTGTCGCTATTTAAAAAAAAATTTTTGTTCACCAAAAATGGCTCAACAAAAAAAATTTTTTGTTGGCCTATAATATAGGATAGGTACGTAATATTCAATAACTTTCAATTTCAATGTTTTTTCCTATTGTTAGTAGTTTAGGAAATATCGTTTGGAGATTGCAAGCCAAACCACCCTGTATATTGTCACCTTTTCATACATACATGAAACACATGGAAATTTAGGTTTGCATAAGTTTAAGGTAATTTTTGTAAAAACAATATTTAGGTCCACATCTGCTCACACAGGTGATAAATGTAAATCCTATCCAAGGATTGTTATGAAACAGACGAACCTATACACAAGAAGATTCCTTAATTTTTTAAATATAACACACCGTAGTTATTAAAAACTGTGATTTGGATGACATTTGCAATCGTAGGGATATTATGATGGGACTTTGTTAAAATACAGGAAATTATACTGAATTACTAATCGTAATTTTACCACACGTGGCTTTAATTAATTTTCAGGCAAACATTTGTCTTTGATTTCCAACTGTTTGCAGCACAAACACAAAGGTAGTACCTACGCATTTTGTTTTACACTACAATGCACCGCGTATACAAATTAACCATATTTTTACATTCGAGATACTTTCAACGAAACGTTCAGTTGGCAGATACACCATTTCAAAAAATCTCATTATACACGTAAAGGTGGTTCTTACATCATGTTATATTTCGCGGTGGTGAAACGAAATGAACGTAATGAAATTCTCGAGGGAAAGATATTACAGTATACGTAAAATGTGCTATTATTAACACAGTTAGCGAATGTAAGTACCTTTCGGGTCAATTATAAATACTTTCGAAATACCATTGTTCGTCAATAACAGACTTAGACCGAAACGAAATTGGAAAATTGAAAACTTTGTAAACTAACAAAACTTTATATTGAAAATCTGTTCTTCGTAATAAATTTAATTAGCACGCCAACTGCGACCTGTGAAGTACTGTTAATTAATTTTATAAATAACGTTAACATACTATTATGTTAAATTTGATGCAGAGAAACAGGGATGACGTGAAATAAACTGATGTTAATGAGTCAACGAAGCCTTAAATACCTACAGAAATGCAGCGTGGCAGGAAATATCTGTTGTTTGTAAAGACTTGTTTGTCATACATAGCCGAATTTATAAAAGGGTCCGTATGTGTTTTGGACATGGGACGTTGTAAATTTATGGTCGGTAGTTCCGTTGATGTATAGTATACGTGTACTGGGTAGTATAGTGTTCTCTGTTCCAGTTAAAATTACATTCATAAACAACCAGTACGCGATTCTTTTCTATATAATTTGACAAACGATTGATCCCAAATGGCTTAATTTACCATTAGTGATTTTATAGGACGCAATTTTTTTTTAATCCTGTAACATGCTGCGGTTTGAATTATATACGATAATGAAAAACGCTAAATCACAAATCTGTAAATAAAGCTCGTAAATGAATTACAAATTCGAAATTGATTTGGTTTTAAATTCTTTTGACGTTTTATTGTGTCAAAATTTAAATAAGCATTTAAATAATATCTGGTCATATTTTAGATGTGGTAGAATAAGAAATTGTTTCGAAAGGTGCAACTTTTTGTTTCATAAACAGGTAATTCTAACGTTTCCATAATCTTTTTCTATCCAATTGGTACGAATTAAAATTAATCACCCTAAATATGAATGAAAACGGGGGAGGTACAAGAGGGGAGTGTAGGAAAAAACCCTGGAAAAAAAAACCCGGGAAAACCCGGAAAAAAACCCCAGAAAAAAAAACCCCGGAAGAAAACCCCCCCGAAAAATAATTATAGATGGCTGTGAATAAATTTTGTTGTTGATGAAGATTGTCATTTGCGGCGAATGAAACATAAACTTTGAATAAATGATATAATAACATACTTTAGATTTATACTGCATTATATTTTACATCACTATTACAAAATCATACATAATATACAAGGTATCAAACAATGAAAAAGTATCAATTGAAAAAAATATACTAAACCTGCAAATAACCTAGGCGCTTTAGTGGCAATCTACGTTTAAGTTTGGCATTACTTTTATTTCCAAACTTTGCATATTTATATATTTATTCACAGCCATCTATAATTATTTTTCGGGGGTTTTTCTTCCGGGGTTTATTTTCCTGGGGGTTTTTTATCCGGGGGTTTTTTTCGGTTTTTTTTTCCAGGGTTTTTTTCCGAACCCCACAAGAGGGAAACGTGGGCCCCATTTACTGCGTTGAAGTTAAAATTTGGATAAGAGGGCAAATTAAAAATTCAAGTCAAATTAAATAATCGAAAATATACGATGAGAAGGTGTATCGAAATTTCTGATCGATACACGTTACTGAACAATAGCACAATGTGAAACAAAAAAGAAAGGACGAGCGGTAATGGTGATAGAAGAGGGGCATGTCCTGTTATATATAACGGGGTCAAAGTGGAAACGAAACCTAAAGAAGGAAAGGACAACTAAACTATTAGGTTAGTGCGGGGTGCAAAATTAAATAATACGATCGCCTAATATTGAACCTTCCATTCTAACCGTGGCTGGACACTTGACTATATTGAGTTTAGGATAAAAAACCCTGGAAAAACCCCCGGAAAAAAACCCCGGAAAAAAACCAGGAAACAAAAACCCCGAAGAAAAACCCCCGAAAATTGAAACAAAAAAATACTAAACTTGCAAATAACCTAGGCGCTTTAGTGGAAATCTACGTTTAAGTTTAGCATTTTTTTTATTTCCAAACTTTGTTTAGTGTCATAATGTTTCCATTTTGTATCAATTGAAAAAAAATATGCTAAACCTGCAAATAACCTAGGCGCTTTAGTGGCAATCTACGTTTAAGTTTGGCATTACTTTTATTTCCAAACTTTGTTTAGTGTCATGTTGCCATTTTGTATCAATTGTAAATAAATATACTAAACCTGCAATTAACCTATGCGCTTTAGTCGCAATCTACGTTTAAGTTTAGCATTTTTTTAAATTCCAAACTTTGTTTAGTGTCATGTTGCGATTTTGTATCAATTGAAAAAAAATATACTAAACCTGCAAATAACCTAGGCGCTTTAGTGGCAATCTACGTTTGAGTTTAGCATTTTTTTTAAATCCAAACATTGTTTAGTGTCATGTGGCCATTTTGTATCAATTGAAAAAAAATATACTAAACCTGCAAATAACCTAGGCGCTTTAGTGGCAATATACGTTTGAGTTTAGCATTTTTTTTTAATCCAAACTTTGTTTAGTGTCATGTGGCCATTTTGTATCAATTGAAAAAAAAGATACTAAACCTGCAAATAACCTAGGCGCTTTAGTGGCAATCTACGTTTAAGTTTAGCATTTTTTTTTAATCCAAACTTTTTTTAGTGTCATGTGGCCATTTTGTATCAATTAAAAAAAAATATACTAAATCTGCAAATAACCTAGGCGCTTTAGTGGCAATCTACGTTTAAGTTTGGCATTACTTTTATTTCCAAACTTTGTATATTTATATATTTATTCACAGCCATCTATAATTATTTTTCGGAGGTTTTTCTTCCGGGTTTTTTTTTTCCTGGGGTTTTTTCCGGGTTTTTTCCGGGGTTTTTTTCCGGTTTTTTTTTCCAGGAGTTTTTTTCCGAACCCCGACTATATTTATTAGATTTAAGATATTGAAACACAGTTACTTGTCATTATAAAAAAGGTAAGATGATTCCTGTCAGTGTCATTGAAAATAAGGAAAAATCCAATAAAGTCATACAAGCTGCTTCAAAGCCGACTAAAATTTTGCACAAGTTGGGGGTCAATATATTATACCCCTAATAGTTTTACATGATTTACATTAGGTACCTATTTCTTTTAAATTTTTAGACTATGCCAAATGTGTTGAGTTTTATTTGCAGTAGATTCGAACTAAACCGATCGAGTATTTTATTTTTTGATAGGTCAGATTGAGTATTGACGTTATTAATTGAGTCGTCTGTAGTTATAATACTCAAGTCGTCAGCAAATAAAATTAGTTTTTGATCAAGAACAGAATCAAAAATGTCATTTATAAATATATGAAACAGGATCGGGCCCAGCACAGATCCTTGTGGCACACCTTGATTAACTGGTTTTTTCAGAGAGTAGCAATGCTTAACTATTTGAAACCTTTCTGATAGATACAAAGAGATTAAATTTAGCGCGTTACCACTGAAATTGTAATACAGTAAACTCCAAACAAAATCCGTTGCACGTCAGCAATCAGCTGATAATTGACGTCCCTGCCGTAAATGTAACGGCATAAAAATCGTGAAAATTCGACCTGTAAAAATTAATTTCATCAGAATTTTATGATCGCCACGTTGGTAACAATGGATTGTTTTCAGCAACGTTGCCAATGCCAATTCCATAAGGTATCAATTTTGTAATGTTTTGTTGTGGTTATGTTTTGACTGTCACAATTAGATTTTTGCAATACGTCGTTAATTTTCTGTATCAGTGTATGTGCAAAAAAGCCCCAAGTATGACTCAAAACAAAACGCACAAGTGCTCGACTTTAAAAATTAATTACGACTATATTATTGAAACTGAGTGATAGCTACTTATATATTTGAAGAATGTATATACCTATTTGTCGGTGTGAGATGCTTTTGAGGCCAATTGGTTAATTAGTCTTAAAGCTATAATAAATAAAACGAGATCTTGTGTAACTGACTACATGAACGTTCGATATTAATAATATTGACAGTAACTTAAAAAGTTAAACCAATTGTGATCTAACAAGATTTAAAAAAATGTATATTTTACATAGTATTTTTTAAAACAAATTTGGAAAAAAGAATGGATGCTTCGGTCCGCGCGGTGAAGTGCAGTCCGCGGGGAAACTGTTGTAGTACACTATTACTATGAAGCGCATGGTTTTGTACAATGCAAAAGAATAATCATATTGTTGTGGTTTGCCGCTCGCTGTTTACGATGTGGTAGATTACTTCTCGCGAGAATATGTGCGTGTTTCTTTCGCGGTAATCATAGTATTTACTTTGAATGACAAGAAAACACATTGTGTTTTCAATAAGGAATAATGCAGTTTGATTTAAGTAATACAAATTTAGCATTTAAAATAAGAATTTTTTCTTTAGTTTCCGTATATTGGAAAATAGTAAATGTTCGGTTATAGTTCATAAAATCAGTTAATTATATCAATAATCAACATTTTTAAATATGGTAATTTCCTCATATCCCTTAAGCCATTATGGTACCAATGTAGTTTTATATTTTTGTTTCTTGAATTGGTTGTAATATTTGAAATTGGGAAAGCGACGTTTCTAATAACATTTAGTATATTATTCATAAATTGATTAAATTTCTCATTCAGTTCTCCACCTTTAGGTGATTTTAGAACAGTCCAATTAACTTTAGAAATCTGGTTAAAAAAAGAAAATAATCCAACTTGTGTAATCTTTTTGAATTTTATATTTAAGTTAGTATCAATGATTTATGGCATGATTATACGAATTATTTGCGCAAAGTGGTCAGAGATATCTTGATCATATACTTTGGTTGCATAATTATCCTTATTTATGTTGCCGAGTGAAAAATCTGTGATTGTTACCTGCATATTATAAGATGCAATTTGAACGTTTAATGGTTGAAAATTGAGATTTTCTTTGACACATGATATATTGAAGTCTCCAACGATAACTTTACTTTTGTCGTCTACAATTCACAGGGTTTATTTTAATTTTTATTAAAAAAATTAAATATCTCGGAAACGGTTAATTTTAGGACTAAGAAAACTTGACGAAAGTCCACCTAAAATTTTACGTAGAATCCAAAATCGAAATAATATATAGGGTGTTACATTTAAAATAACAAAGTTGGTGTCATTTCCGGAAAAACCGGAAGTGTTACGTAAACGCCATTATTTTACTTGAGGAGGCCATGCCCGAAAACCCCATTACCCAAACTTTCAAAATTCAGATCATAGTAGTTTCTGAAATATTCGAATGAGTGGTCACCGTGAGACACCCTGTATGTAGAACACCAAACTACAGTGAATGAATTGTCAATATGACTCTTGTGAAAAAATGCTTCGGGAATTGGAGAACCAGTGCACAAGGCGAATATTTTGAAAAGCAATAAAACAGCTTGTTTCAAAAAATTCCTAGGTAGCCCTCAGTGTACAGGTTCAAATGCTTTTAAGATCAATTTTAATCTACAACATAGAACAAAATACGTTTGTTCATCGTTTATACGAAGATTAACTTCTTGGCACTAAACTCTAACGCTTATATACGTTAAAATCTTTTGTATTTTTAATATAACTGGGTAATTTGTAAGAAATAAAATTCTACAATTGATCCTAAAAATGAAGCCAACAACAGGCATTTCCAAAATGTCTTAGAAAGACTCAATTCTATTCTTATACAGGAGATATAATCACTTTGTTTTGGAATACCTGAAAAATAAACATGTTTACGCTTTTCGACACCATGTGTCATGGAATTACTTGCATTTATTATTGCAACTAGGTACTTATGGAGTAAGTTTAGTGAAAATATATTATGTTTTCCACTTGTTACGAGTGTATAAGACAGTTCGATGTCGGACTATTTGTTTTAATAATGTTAATTAATCCTAAAAGGATAACTGTGACCATACTTAAACTTAAAATACACACGTTTTCTTTTGGATTTCAATAAAAATTTTGGATTCAGGTCACAGAAACGCTTCCATATTTTTCACCAAAATAAGCAATTAAGAGTTGGTCGATATTTCGTTAATTAAATTACGTTATAAGTCAATTTCGATGTATTGAAACTGGAAAATTTATCAATAACTTTTGCACATGATAAAAGCCATTAAACTTTGGATTTATCATGTTATCTCTAGGTAATATACGGAGATGTAGATAAGGGTAAGCTATAACTTGTGCGGTTTCCTTAGAAGTCCCTAACAAGGAGGTTAGCAAAATTTATAACATTTATAAGTGATTCTAGGTCGATCGATTTAGAGATTCGCTGTATTAAATGTAACCAAAAATCGAATCGAAAAATCCTTATTGCAGATTGAAATGTAAAAGAAAGCTATAAATTTCCACTATATGCAAAGTTTTCTAGTTTCTCTATTTTACTGTGCGGTTATATCCAGTCGTCTTTCGTCGCCTCTTTACATATTGCCAAGAAAATAAGCTACGGAAAATTGATGGATTTTCTCACTCGTTCGCAAATACCAGTCATTCTGCAAGCTTTGAAAAAAATTAAAAAGCTTATATAAAAGAAGATTTATTATCGTGTTAAACCTTTTGAATTGGTGCGTTTTGGGCTATAATTATTTCAAAAGTTAATTCGAAAACTGTTATTAGGTGATATAGAAATGTCTCCGCTCTCAATAATAAAAATAAAAATTTTTATATGCTCGCATCATAATTATATTTTTTGAGTTACAACCAGAAATATCTTTAAATATCTCGAAACGCTTGGAGATTAATAGATATTCTTAGCTTTTTCAGCTGTTAATACATTAATTTCAAAAATATTCGTAACTACGGATTTTGTTCTGTAACTACCTTTGGTTTATTAATATTATTATCGTCTTAATTTTACTGTTTGCAGAAACTATAATTAGTTTCTAGTTTGTGTACAAAATTGCACTTTATGTTGTTAGTTCAATGTTACGGTTGCATCAAACCAAACGCTTTTCGTTGAATATTTTCCAATTCTGACAGTTGAATGGCGAACGGATTAAATTGAACTGATCTCAAAATAGTACAATGTCCTATCCTTTAAAACGACGCGCATATTTCAATTTTAGACGTTCAAATCGAGCGTGAATTAGTGTTATGTGGGATGGTTATCTGGCAATAAACGATGAAACACAAAGAAATCCTCATCGTTATAATATAGGGATTAACTTCCTGTGTACGGTATTAAAATTCATATCCAAGAATTTCTTTTTTGTTTCCACTTTCGAATTACCTGTTTTTTTTCTATTACTGTTTAGATCTTCTAATTTCGAATCACAGAATTATGAACTCCGGTCCGCCCTTTCCAAAAATATGTAAAGTGGCTGCAAATACCGTCGCTAATTAAACCTTTTGTAATGTTCGATAAGGGCACAAAGAAAAACTACAACTTGTATTAGTATAGGTACTGGATGCCATAAGGATAATGAAACACCCACACGAGGGTTGGTATTTCAAGATAGACATGGGTATAATAATAATAATAATAATAATAATAATAATTTGACTCACACCATTCCATAACTAGATCAAATTCATTTTGCAAATCGTATTAGTTAAATTGTCAATAAACAATAAGAAGAATAGTGGACCTAGATCAGAGCCCTGAGGAACACCTGATGTTGCGTTAAACATGACAGAAGTGAAACCATTATACAATACAACATATTGAGTGCGATTGGAGAAGTAATATCTAAAGAAGTTGATGAGAGTGTTACCGAACCCATACTTCTTTAATTTACTTGAAAAATATTGTATTGAAAGCTTTCATAAAATCTGTGTCAACTTGACCCTGATTATCAAGAGCTTCCATTGCAAATTGTGGTAAACATGCCAAATTTGTGACGGTAGAGTGATTTTCCGTAAATCCATACTGATTTGGAGATATTAAGTATTTCACTTGTGGATAAATTTGTGCATAAAGGGCAACTTCAAAAAGTTTTCCAAAACATGAGAGAATTCTAATGGGCATAGGTTTTTTAGTTCAGAGGTGTCGCCGCTCTTAAACATTGGACAGATTTTGGCTAATTTCCACGTATTGGGAAATTCGCAACACTTTAAGGATTGGTTTAAAAGCACACATAATGGTTTAGCGAGTACCGATACACAATGTTTTATTAGAAAAGACGGGATTTGGTCATCACCTGCGGTAGATTTGCTTTTTAGTTTTTTAAAAAAAATTAGAACCATAGATTCAGTAAACTCATTTATAATTATAGCTGTAAGGTTATTGAAAATGAAACCAGATTGATCTTGCGTGGAAGAGGAAAGTGTATAAACACTAGAAAAATATTCTTTGAAAGGATTGACTATAGTATTAGGCGACGAAAAAGTTGTATTATGATTGTGCATTATTCCAGGAATTCTAGATTTATTATTTTTGGACCGAATGAAGTACCAAAGATGGCTAGGCTTTTGATTGTAAACGTATATTCTATAGGATGTTGCTATTTGCGATTTAATTATTTTTCTAAGACGTTGAAATTCAATTTGACATTGAGATAATTAATTACCTATAACAAAAAACATTTAGTCATACATTTTTATAACCTAAAAGTTAAAAGTTATGCGAGTTTTATAAATTGCCTCATGTAGGTACACAACTCTACTATTGAATGCATAATACATTCACTGCAATGAAAGCAGTACCTATTGGAAATTTCTCAACAACTTTTAAAGTTACAGCACAGAGTATATACTTACTTAATAAAGAAATGTTTCACTCCGAATACGTATGTATAATGAAGGCATATACCTTTCGAAGTTCGCTTACTTACCCTTGTGAGCGTAAATTGGATTTATAAAAAGATGCAGACTCTACAAACTCAAATTATTTGCTTAGTTTTCGAAAATAAACTTACGTCTATTTAATCCACCTACGTTTATAAACAAATCGCAAATTTGTCTAAGCGTGTCTCATATTAGTTCATTTAGACTTAAAAAAAAAGTCTGTGTGTTTCTGCGTTGCACGATGTTTTACAGGGTTTAGAAAGCTGGAAGTGGCGTCATCTTATAGGAAATTCTTTGCTGATTCCAAATTTCTGGTAAAGTTTTTGATCGGATGACCCTTTCGCAGTCGGCGGGCCGTTAAAGTCAAAATATATACCCATGAATATCTCGAGAACGAGACATCCAATTACAAAAAGAAAAAAACACGTGTTCCTTTATTTTTTGAAACCTATTCAGTCATGATACGTAAACATCACCCTCACCCCGATGGGGAGTGGGGTGGGGATGAGTTTTGGAAAAACTAAATCGGAACAAGTATTTTTTATTGCACTCTTGCATTCTCCATAACAAACTGTTCCCAAATGACAAATTTCACCCCCAATCGCCGTCCATTTTTTGGGTGTGGAAAGAGGGAAACGTTTGAATGTCTCGAAAACGACACATTCGATTAGGTACAAAAACAAAAAACACGTGTTACTTTATTTTTTGAAATCTATTCAGTCATGATACGTAAATATCACCCTCACTCCCATGGGGGGTGGGGTGGGGATGAGTTTGGAAAACCAAAACACCCATTTATTTTGGGACTTTTGCATTCTCCATAAAAAACTGTTCTCAAAATGTACATTTCATCCCCTCCCCCCACATCAGGCACAAGCACCCTGGATTCTGCACAAATGTTGGTTGAAATTAGAATTCTATGAGAATTCACACCTTTTGATACTTGTTTCGACTAAATGTGAACGCGAAACAAAAGTTAAGTGTGAGTGGCCTTCATTTGTATCATTAAAAGGTAGATATAGGTATATTTGGATTACACCACCACAAGTTCGATTCTTGGTTATATTGTTGTGCGCGAGATTTTTTCTTCCCTTGAGTAGGCTTAAATTTCTTTAATGTTTCGTTCTGAATTTCATCGTCATCTTAACTATTATGGTTTGAGTTATAATATTCATCCCTATATAGATTCCCGGAACAATTTTTCTGTTATTCTGTTGTTATTTTGTATAGTATTCCTCAGAGAAATGGAAAAACTACTAATAAGCATCGTAAAACAGAGAAATATACCCTCCAAATGGAAAACAAACACCCTAATCTCGATATTCGAAAGACCAAAAACATCTCTACAAGACCTACCGAGAAATACCAAAATCAAAGGCTTCTTCGAAGATATCAACTAATATGTCAGTTTCCTCTTGCTTTGTCAAATACCTTCAAAGTGTAGTTAAATTCTTACAAGTAATTGCCAGCTTAATAGCAGTGGGGTGTGATGGCGCGGTATTCAAATTCAACACAGGATCACAGACCATCACTCAATTTACCTTTTAGAGAGATTTATTGGGTCTAGGACACAACGGCCACTGGACACAACGGCCACACAGAATTTAGTATGCCCATATCGGCTACACTGGACACATCGGCCAAACGTGATGTGTGGACAGAACCGCCACCTTGGACGTAACGGCCACAGCTCTAGCTGGACACAACGGCCACCTTGGTAGGGATTCACGGGCTTGGCTTGAATTCTTAAAGCCTGACATAAAATCAAGTCAAGCCTATAAAAAACTAAGCCAAGCTTAAGTATTATACAAGCAAAGCTTATCTGTGGAAAAGCTTGTGTTTCAAGCGTTTCCAAGTGAAGCTTTCAAGCTTTGCCAAGCTTATATTTCTAACCATTTTTTTGCTGTTCCATGCAATACAATTCTTAGAAGATCCAGCTGATGATTTTGCATTCTACCATAAAATATATTCATTCGGTATAAAAGAAGTACCTACCTACATGTAATTAATAATATATTTGAGATAGTCTGTGCTCTACTCAAACAAAATATACCATTGGTAGGTATGTAAGGTATGTTGATTCAATTTAGTAAGAAAAGAATATTTTATTTAAAATCATTAAAAAAAAATTACCAGTAGATATATAGATATATATTTCTCAAAATCGCAATGAACGCAACGGTACCTTGTACAAAATCTGTTGCACGTCACGCTGTAACACTAGTTTTTAATTTATTGTAAAATGATACGGCTATCAGGTAATGTCCTGCAACGGTTTTTGATTTGTACGAAGTCAAAAACGATAAAAATTATAAATTAGAAAATGTGAATGTGGAAGATATTCTGGAAAATGTACGTTCTACATAACGACTCTTCGGAATTTTGAGATAATTTGTTAGAACTCATAGCTTAATAATCGCCCACTAACCAGCAGTTGAGTAATACTGCGAAAGTCCGACAATGAGCTATATATGTATGACGTAATGCGGAATTTGTTCCAACGTCACTACTTGTACGGGAGGAGCAAGACTAAGTTTGAAAAAGCTTGATAAAGCTTGGGAAAGCTTGGTAACCAAGCCAAGCCTGCATTCGCAAACATCAAGCCAAGCCAAGCTTTTCTTCTTAAAAAGCTTGCCTCTCAAGCTCAAGCCAAGCTATTATATTTCAAGTCAAGCGCCTTGGCTTGGTGAATCACTGCACCTTGGACACAACGGCCACTGGACACTACGGCCACACAGAATTGTAAGGTAATGTTTGCGATAAAGATTTCACAAATAATAGGAGGGCTTTCATGACGGCTGTGAGGATTGTTCGCATTGCGCCCGTGCCCACAAAACACGCTAGTCTTTACACATGGTTAAAAAGTGCTTTGGTTGTGGAGAGTCTGGTTCTAGGCCACCAAACGATTGCTCCATAACAAAACATGGGTCTGATCACAGAGGTGTCCAGCCACAGGACTGCCTTTGGGGATGGAACTCAAATTCTTCCAATTGCGCGACGACATTTCTAGAAAGCCCTATTTGATTTTTCCGCTTTTTTTACTGGATGTGCTTACTCCACTTCAGTTTGTTGTCAAGTGCAATACCTAGATACTTCACTGACTCTGAAAACTGGAGGTGTTTTTGGAAAAGTAGAAGAGCTCGAAGTCCCTCAATCTTCCATCTCCTTGCGAAGAGAACTACATCCGTTTTTGTCAAGTTTATGAACAGGGAACGTTCCTTACACCATTCTTCGATCACTCTGAGAGCTTATTGGATAAGACTGCACAGAGTTTGCCGTGAGTTGTGGAATGGAAGATTTTTATCAGGCATCTGCAATTAGAAGTGCTTTCTTTGTAGATTAAGACACATGTAGACATGGTTCTTTCTTTTAATCGACATGCTAATCATCAGACTGGCGCTAAAAGAGTAAAAGACTCTCTTGCCTATTTTCTAATCTGTACATACCTACCTATAAAAAGAAACGTCCTGACTCACTGACTCATCGACGCTCAGACCATACTCTTGGACCTAGATAGCTGAAATTTTGCACAGAGGCCCCTTCTATGATGTGGGAAAAGATAAGACCGGGTTTTTCGAAAATAAACCCCAAAGGGGGTAAAATAGGGGATGAAAGTTTGTTTGGAAATCCGTTATTTTTGAAGTTAGATCCATAAAAATTGGTATATGGCGTATAGGTTAGAAATTAAGACAGACGTGTTTAAGGATTTTACGAAATTCGACCCCTAAGGGGTTAAAATAGGGGATGAAGCTTTGTATGGAAATCCGTCATGTTTTAAGTTAAATCCATAAAAATTGGTATTTGAACTTTCGGTTAGAAGTTAAGAAAGACGTACGATTAAACCGCTTGACCGATTTGAATCAAAATTGGCAAAGATGTAAATGGCAACCCAAGGACGGACGTACGTATGACACATGGTTTTTACACGAATCAAAGCCCACTATTATTGTAACCAGAATTAAAAATTATTGTTTTTCAGAAATTACACGCCTTATGGTACCGACATATCGAGACCATTTTGGATGCAGGGTAAAGCTAAACCTTCGAATTTTTATCCTAGAGTAGGTACTTAAGCTATGTCCCAACCTTTACTAGACACTCTGTATATTTTTCATTATTTTTTGTTATAGATAACAATACTTACCTACTGTATTTTCCTTAACTCACGATCGTTACAACAATCAGTTCCCTTAACGTCCAACAATACAATTAAAGTATACGTTGGTGTAAAGTGCGCTTTACAGCTACTATGTATCGTTTGCAAGGTTATAATTAAAGTTTTTGTGTGATTTTTACGTGGCTATTAGATAATAAAAGTTCCCTCCTCGTCGTTACACTTTATAAGCGCATTAAGCGTACTTGTCTCCTTTTAATCAGTACAAAAATTGTAAGTATGAAGCTTAAACGTGGTAATATTTGTAAATGGCAATTAATGTCTAAAGTTTGTGCAGTTCCAGAAATATAACACCCATTTGCAAGAAAGTTTCCTGCTTAATTTTATGTAACGATGTTCAAACATTATTAACGTGAAGTACGTTCTTGTAGCCTGCAGCTGTAAATTTTTAAATTAAGTATTAAAGCACTTTATGCGATTTTCAGGAAATTAATGAACCGAAAAAATAAAAACTAAATCTTAATTAAATCTTGCAATTACTAACGACACTTTTTGTGGTATAACTTCAACAAACGAATTTTCCGTTTTAAAATTACTAAAAGCGCTAGAAAGTTAAATTCAACGACAGCTTTTCCACTATTACTAATAAATCACGAATACCTACCTATCTATTAATATTGAATTAATGAATCAATAAAGGTAATGAAGGATAAACTGTATTAATAAATACGCTATTAGGTTTCGAAAGCTCTTATAAGAAGGATTACTAGACTCTAGAACTATCGCAATTGGAAATACCACAAATTTTACTGGCATTGAAGCAGTCGAGATATTAGATAATATTTGAATTCCAAATGTTTGTAATTGAAATCGAAGATGTGTTACAAATTTAACACCGTATGATAATCAATTTATATAGAAACCTACACAACTAATACAACACGGGTAAGTAATTAAGAAAATACACATCAATTTGTAACAAGAAGTCGGTAACAAAACAAAAATCTATGGCGGAATTAATAAGTTCGTTTTATGACAACGAGGAGCCATTTCGAGTAATGGCAACATAAAAAGTAGCAACGTGCATTATATACAGATTGCGAAGTTTAATCTCTTACAGTAGTAGCAGCGATACAAGTTGAGCAAAATCAAATTTGAAATGATACGATTAACGGAAGAGAAGTAACATTATCTCTTTATTACCTTACAATAATGGCGTAAAGGGAAAAAATAACGTAGTGACATGCGTTGGTAATCGTTAAATATTAAAAAAATAAGCACCGTAGGCGCATAAAGCTTTAGACTCAAATTAACACGGTCACGTTTTAAAGTTGAAAATCTAAGTGGATAATAAAGCCGTCACATTTATCTCTACTGCATTTAATTTATGCGATTAAAATTCCCATTAATTCGCTACTAAGGGCTAAATTCCTTAATTTCGATACCGAACTGAAGATACAGACGAATAGGAACTAAATTCGAAACGACCCACTTATAGCGAGCGTAGTACGTTGTGTACGCTTAAAAACGAATGAATCTTGACAAGAAAAAATAAATGGATATAAAAGAACAACGAGACATGACGCTTTTTATTTAATCCTGTACCTATCATTTTATGAAAACTCTAGCGATGGATAAAGCTTTGGAAAGCACACACGCAAGAAGAAATATATAATAACAAAGGAAATCTTTGAGTAATTTGAAAATGGTTTTTTGATTACATATTAGTTAAAGTACGTTTAACTAGCAATAGTAATAATAATAATATGAACTATTATTGAAGCTCCCTTACAATGTAGAGCAATTTACTCAGCTTATACAATACAATTTAATCTAAGTTCGCCATGTCCCAGTTATATCATACCCTGCTCTTGAATGTGATTTCAATTATTTTAACTTATAGGTAACATAAAAAAAAACATCAGTAAACGATGTTAAATTCTCCTTAATAACACTAACAGTATGTGTGAAGTCCACCAAGAAAGTGCACATTGAACATCAAACGTATCATGGAAGGGGTGTTTCTGTATTTCTTATCCTGGGGTAATGATTACCATTCATCCACAGTTCTATTCAATCAATACCACATGCAATTATTTCAATAGTTCTTGACATTATTACTGCTACTTTAAAACTACAATAAATCCGAAAGGTGACGGTTTTCTTACACTAAAAAACTAAACTAAACTAAATAAGGACGGTGTATACATACTATATGTCCAATTGTCCAGTGTAGACAACCATTTGGTATTAATTAATTTTCTTTAAACGTATGGAACTTTATAATATTAAATGTTAAGTAATTACACTTTTTTATTTTAAAAGTAACTCAACGCGTTTAAAGACTATGTGTCAATGCAATGCAAACAAACGTTTCTGAAACGTTTTAGAAACTGAAACATGACACATCTTCGACAGAAACTATCATACGCATAACATAGATGTTTAATATGCGTCTTCAAAAACCTAAATTTGAAACAACACAAAAACGTTACATGGAAACGTTTTATATAAGTTTCTTGAAACATATCAGAGAGTAATTTATTGATATGTAGGAGAAATGTGTCCTTATAAATGATTCATTAGTCACTATTTGAAATGTCTCATACCTATATGTGTCACATTCCTGAGTAGGTACAAAAAAATTGGATGTGGTAGAAACTACGGCCCCGAAAGCCCCATCTGCTACGAGGGACTCTTTCCTATTTTTTACAAACTAAACATCGCAATTTTCTGGTACAACACTACTAAACACAACTCCGTAACTCCGTAACTTTGAAACATGACTATTTTGTTTTAAAAGAAACGTCACATTTTAATGTTTCTAAAATGTTATACGTTATCATATTTCAAAAAATACATCACATACATGTATTTTTCGATAAGTATCTGTAACGTTCATGTGTGTAATGTACAGGGTAGACCATTTTAATCGAAGCACGCGAATATCTCGAAAGGAGACGTTTTTTCAAAAAATGTTTCAGACAAAAGCCTTATGGCTTTTAGGGGGAAAGATGATGGCATTATCAATTTATTTGTAGATGGCGCCACTTTAGACATTTCATCACGGCAGCCATTTTCTTAAAGGGGAATAGATTTTTTCCAATGATTTTTGTTGTTTCCATCGGATCGTTTTTCACTGAGTTACCGTGTTCCAATCCAGCAAACACATTTATATATAAAATACATATAAATTATATAAGAGCTTTTTAGATTTATATAAAACTGGAAGAAAATAAGAGATATTTAATGTCAGGATGGACGCAATTTTCAAAATAATATATATGTCTATTAGATGTAAATTCTTTATATCTGTAGTACATGAATTTACATACCTACATTTTATGTAATATTCGCATAAAAAATATTAGTTGTAAAAGCGTTGCGATGACCAAATGGCAGCTACTCGAGCATAATGTAATTATTACCAATGTAAAAAATTATTTAAGCAGTTTCATACAAAAAAATGGAAAAACTACATTTTACGTGCAACTGTACTTTTAATTAACTTAATTCTTGGACCAACCCGTTTTTACCTGAACTGAAAGCCGCCGTTTATTATGATATTAAACACTTGCTTGAAACGTTTCCCTTAACCGGATTCGAACCATTGCGGGTGGGCGTGCCACATTCCGAAATCCAACATGTGTTTTTCTTTGTATCCGACCTTGTACCACTGCGCTAAGCTGAAACGTTCCTTTTTTATTTCGTTCTTCCTAACTTTGCGCTGTTTCGCGAGTTTAAATTATGTTTGATTTATCGTTGAGTGAAGTCTTTTTCAATGATTATCCTACCTTTATGTTAAAAACGGCCAGGATTTAATTTATTTATATTATTTATTTTCTATATAAATTAGACGCATTTTAGTCGATACGGAATTAAAAGTACGTGAACTATAATTTTTGGCGTTATAGAAAACCCGCGCGTGCGATTAATTATGCGGCGCAAATAGAAACGGACTTTTATTTTCGACAATATAATATATGTAATGATAATTTATAATTATATTTACAGAAGGCATACATAAAAAATGTTTAATACTTCTTACATATAAGATTTTACATATAACGTACATAAATCTAATCATATAAATATGACAGCACATAAATTTCATGGGTAATATGTAATTATCTATATGTATATTATATGAATTTCTGTATACAGAATATCCGTAAGTTTGTATACTATTATGTAAAATATACGTAATCTGTTACATACGGTTTATATAACTTTATTAAAGAACACTTACATACTTGATATGTAAAAAAGCATATGTAGGGGTATTTACTTCAATCTTATATGTTGTATATATTTTATATATGTGTTTGCTGGGAAAGTGTATAAATAAGTAAGTAAAGTTCCACCCCATAGT